>CM033469.1:152748920-153452567 GCA_019447015.1 Hymenochirus boettgeri
CAGTGGGAAAAAAATGACAGTTGGAAAATGACAGTTGGAAAATGACAGTTGGAAAATCAATGACAGTTGGAAAAAATGACAGTTGGAAAAGGACATTTGGAAAAATGACAGTGGAAAAAATGGCAGTTGGAAAAAATGACAGTTGGAAATGACAGTTGGAAAATGACAGTTGAAAATGACAGTGAAAATGACAGTTGGAAAAATGGACAGTTGGAAAAAATGGCAGTTGGAAAATGACAGTTGGAAGAAAATGACAGTTGGAAAATGGCAGTTGGAAAAATGACAGTGGAAAATGACAGTTGGAAAAAGACAGTTGGGAAAAAATGGCAGTTGGAAAAGTGCCGTTGAAAAATGAGCAGTTGGAAAAAATGCAGTTGGAAAAATGCGTTGGAAAATGACAGTTGGAAAATGACAGTTGGAAAAAAAAATGACAGTTGGAAATGACAGTTGGAAAATGACAGTTGGAAAATGACAGTTGGAAAAATGACAGTTGGAAAATGCATTGGAAAATGACAGTGTGGAAAAAAATGGCAGTTGGAAAATGACAGTTGGAATGACAGTTGAGAAAAAGACAGTTGGAAAATGACAGTGGAAAAAAATGCAGTTTGAAAAATGACAGTTGGAAAATGACAGTAGGTGGGAAATGACAGTGGAAATGACAGTTGGAAAAAATGGACAGTTGGAAAAAAAAGGCAGTTGGAAAAAATGACAGTTGGAAAATGACAGTTGAAAAATGGACAGTTGGAAAAAAAGGACAGTTGGGAAAAAATGACAGTTGAAAATGACAGTTGGAAATGACAGTTGGAAAAATGGCAGTTGGAAAATGACATTTGGAAAAATGACAGTTGGAAAAAAATGGCAGTTGGAAAAAATGACAGTTGGAAAATGACAGTTGGAAAATGACGTTGGAAAAAATGAAGTTGGAAAAAATGCAGTTTGAAAAATGACAGTTGGAAAATGACAGTTGGAAAATGACAGTTGGTGAAATGACAGTTGGAAAATGACAGTTGGAAAAAAATGACAGTTGGAAAAATGACAGTTGGAAAATGACAGTTGGAAAAATGACAGTTGGAAAAAAAATGGCAGTTGGAAAAAATGACAGTTGGAAAATGACAGTTGGAAAATGACAGTTGGAAAAATGGGACAGTTGGAAAATGACAGTTGGGGAAAAAAATGGCAGTTGGAAAAATGACAGTGGAAAATGACAGTTGAAAAAATGACAGTTGGAAAAAAATGGCAGTTGGAAAAATGACAGTTGGAAAATGAACAGTTGGAAAATGACATTTGGAAAATGACAGTTGGAAAAAATGAACAGTTGGAAAAAATGGCAGTTGGAAAAATGACAGTTGGAAATGACGTTGGAAAAGACAGTTGGAAAAAACATTGGAAGTTGGAAAAAATGAAAAGACAGTTGGAAAATGACAGTTGAAAATGACAGTTGGGAAAAATGACAGTTGGAAAATGACAGTTGGAAAAATGACAGTTGGAAAAAAAATGACGGTTGGAAAATGACAGTTGGAAAATGACAGTTGGAAAATGACAGTTGGAAAATGACGTTGGAAAAGAAACAGTTGGAAAAAAAAATGACAGTTGGAAAAATGAACAGTTGGAAAATGACAGTTGGAAAAAAAAAATGACAGTTGGAAAAAAATGGCAGTTGGAAAAAATGACAGTTGGAAAATGACAGTTGGAAAATGACAGTTGGAAAATGACAGTTGGAAAAATGACAGTTGGAAAAATGACAGTTGGAAAATGACAGTTGGAAATGACAGTTGAAAATGACAGTTGGAAAAAAAATGACAGTTGGAAAAATGACAGTGGAAATGACAGTTTGGAAAATGACAGTTGGAAAATGACAGTTGGAAAAAATGACAGTTGGGAAAAAATGGCAGTTGAAAAATGACAGTTGGAAAAATGACAGTTGGAAAATGACAGTTGGAATAAAAAATGGACAGTTGGAAAAATGACAGTGGAAAATGACAGTTGGAAAAATGACAGTTGGAAAATGACAGTTGGAAAATGACAGTTGGAAAAATGACAGTTGGAAAAAAAATGGCAGTTGGAAAATGACAGTTGGAAAATGACAGTTGGAAAAATGACAGTTGAAAAATGACAGTTGGAAAAAAAATGACAGTTGAAAATGACAGTTGGAAAATGACAGTTGGAAAATGACAGTTGGAAAATAAATGACAGTTGGAAAAACAATTGGGCAGTTGGAAAAATGACATTTTGGAAAATGACAGTTGGAAAAATGGCAGTTGGAAAAATGACAGTCTGGAAAATGACCAGTTGGAAATGACAGTTGAAAAAAGTTAATGCAGTTGGAAAAAATGGACATTTGGAAAATGACAGTTGAAAATGACAGTTGGAAAAGACAGTGAAAAAATGGGACAGTTTGGAAAATGACAGTTGGAAAAAAATGACAGTGCGAAAAGAATGCAGTTGGAAAAAGACAGTTGGAAAGACAGTTGGAAAAATGACAGTTGGAAAAAAATGGCAGTTGGAAAAAGAAAATGACAGTTGGAAAATGACAGGGAAAAGTGACAGTTGGAAAAAAATGACAGTTGGAAAATGCAGTTGGAAAAATGCAGTTGGAAAAAATGGCAGTTGGAAAAAATGACAGTTGGAAAATGACAGTTGGAAAAATGACAGTTGGAAAAAAATGGCAGTTGAAAATGACAGTTGGAAAATGACAGTTGGAAAATGACAGTTGAAAAAATGACAGTTGGAAAAGAAGGGCAGTTGGAAAATGAAGTTGGAAATGACGTTGGAAAATGACAGTGGGAAAAAATGGCAGTTGGAAAAATGACAGTTGGAAAATGACAGTTTGGAAAATGACAGTTTGGAAAAATGACAGTGGAAAATGACAGTTGGAAAAATGACAGTTGGAAAAAAAATGACAGTTGGAAAAATGACAGTTGGAAAAAAAATGGCAGTTGGAAAAATGACAGTTGGAAAATGACAGTTGGAAAATGACAGTGGAAAATGACAGTTGGAAAAAACATGCGTTGGAAAAAAATGACAGTTGGAAAAGACAGTTTGGAAAATGACAGTTGGAAAAATGACAGTTGGAAAAGAATGGCAGTGGAAAAATGACAGTTGGAAATGACAGTTGGAAAAATGACAGTTGGAAAAAAAATGGCAGTGGAAAAATGACAGTTGGAAAATGACAGTTGGAAAATGACAGTTGGAAAAAAAATGACAGTTGGAAAATGACAGTTGGAAAAATGGCAGTTGGAAAAATGACAGTTGGAAAATGACAGTTGGAAAAAAAATGGCAGTTGGAAAAATGACAGTTGGAAAATGACAGTTGGAAAAATGACAGTGGAAAATGACAGTTGGAAAATGACAGTTGGAAAAATGACAGTTGAGAAAAGAATGGCAGTTGGAAAAATGACAGTTGGAAAATGACAGTTGGAAAATGACAGTTGAAAAAAAAATGGCAGTTGAAAAATGACAGTTGGAAAAATGACAGTTGGAAAATGAAGTACAGTTGGAAAAATGACAGTTGGAAAATGACAGTTGGAAAAATGACAGTTGGAAAATGACAGTTGGAAAAATGACAGTTGGAAAAAAATGGCAGTTGGAAAAATGACAGTTGGAAAATGACAGTTGGAAAAGGACAGTTGGAAAATGACAGTTGGAAAAATGACAGTGGAAAAATGACAGTTGGAAAATGACAGTTGGAAAATGACAGTTGGAAAAAAAATGACAGTTGGAAAAAAAATGGCAGTTGGAAAAAATGACAGTTGGAAAATGACAGTTGGAAATGACAGTTGGAAAAATGACAGTTGGAAAAAAAATGGCAGTTGGAAAATGACAGTTGGAAAATGACAGTTGGAAAAATGACAGTGGAAAATGACAGTTGGAAAAATGACAGTTGGAAAAAAATGGCAGTTGGAAAAATGACATTGGAAAATGACAGTTGTTGAGAAAAATGACAGTTGGAAAAATACAGTTGGAAAATGACAGTTGGAAAAATGACAGTTGGAAAAAGAAATGGCAGTTGAAAAAATGACAGTTGGAAATGACAGTTGAAAATGACAGTTGAAAATGACAGTTGGAAAAAAAAAAATGCAGTTGGAAAAATGACAGTTGGAAAATGACAGTTGGAAAATGACAGTTTGGAAAAATGACAGTTGGAAAATGACAGTTGGAAAAATGACAGTTGGAAAAAAAATGGCAGTTGGAAAAATGACGTTGGAAAATGACAGTTGGAAAATGACAGTTGGAAAATGACAGTTGGGGTGAAAAAGAAGTTGGAAAAAACATGGCAGTTGAAAATGACAGTTGAAAATGACAGTTGGAAAAATGACAGTTGGAAATGACAGTTGGAAAATGACAGTTGGAAAATGACAGTTGGAAAAAAAGCATGGCAGTTTGGAAAATGACAGTTGGAAAATGACAGTTGGAAAATGGCAGTTGGAAAAATGACAGTTGGAAAAAATGACAGTTGGAAAATGACAGTTGGAAAAATGACAGTTGGAAAAATGACAGTTGGAAAATGATTGGGCAGTTGGAAAAATGACAGTTGGAAAAATGACAGTTGGAAAATGACAGTTTGGAAAAAATGCAAGTTGGAAAATGGACACGTTGGAAAATGACAGTGGAAAATGACAGTTGGAAAAATGACAGTTGGAAAATGACAGTTGGAAAAATGAAGTTGAAAAAAAAAATGGAAGTTGGAAAAATGACAGTTGGAAAATGACAGTTGGAAAATGACAGTTGGAAAAATGACAGTTGGAAAAAAAATGGCAGTTGGAAAAATGACAGTTGGAAAATGACAGTTGGAAAATGACAGTTGGAAAAATGACAGTTGGGAAAAAGGAATGGACGGCAGTTGGAAAAAAATGACAGTTGGAAAATGACAGTTGGAAAAAAAAAATGACAGTTGGAAAAAAAAAGACAGGTGGAAAAATGACAGTTGGAAAATGACAGTTGGAAAATGACAGTTGGAAAAATGACCAGTGGAAATGACAGTTGGAAAAAATGACAGTTGAGAAAATGACAGTTGGAAAAATGACAGTTGGAAAAAAAAATGGCAGTTGGAAAAATGACAGTTGGAAAATGACAGTTGGAAAATGACAGTTGGAAAATGACAGTTTGGAAAAAAATGACAGTTGGGAAAAGAATGGCAGTTGGAAAAATGACAGTTGGAAAATGACAGTTGGAAAAATGACAGTTGGAAAAAAAATGGCAGTTGGAAAAAGACAGTTGGAAAATGACAGTTGGAAAATGACAGTTGGAAAAATGACAGTTGGAAAATGACAGTTGGAAAAATGACAGTTTGGGGAAAAAAATGGCAGTTGGAAAAATGACAGTTGGAAAATGACAGTTGGAAAATGACAGTTGGAAAAATTGAGACAGTTGGGAAAAAAAATGGCAGTTGAAAAATGACAGTTGGAAAATGACCAGTTGGAAAATGACAGTTGGAAAAATGACAGTTTGAAAAAATGAATGGCAGTCGTTGGAAAAATGACAGTTGGAAAATGACAGTTGGAAAAAAAATGACAGTTGGAAAATGACAGTTGGAAAATGACAGTTGGAAAATGACAGTTGGAAAATGACAGTTGGAAAAAGCATGACAGTTGGAAAATGACAGTTGGAAAAATGACAGTTGGAAATGACAGTTGGAAAAATGACAGTTGGAAAAAAAATGGCAGTTGGAAAAATGACAGTTGGAAAATGACAGTTGGATGGAAAATGACAGTTGGAAAAATGACAGTTGGAAAAATGACAGTTGGGGACTGAAAATGGACGTTTGGAAAATGACGTTGGAAAATGACAGTTGGAAATGACGTTGGAAAATTGGCACAGTTGGAAAAAAAAATGACAGTTGGAAAATGACAGTTGGAAATGACAGTTGGACAAAATGACAGTTGGAAATGACGTTGGAAAATGACGTTGGAACAATGACAGTTGGACAATGACAGTTGGAAAATGACAGTTTGGAAATGCAGTTGAAATGGCAGTTGGCAAAATGCAGTTGGAAAATGACAGTTGGAAAATGACAGTTGGAAAAGACAGTGGAAACTAGTTGAAAATGACAGTTGGAAAATGAGTTGGAATGCAGTTGGAAATGCAGTTGAAATGACAGTTGGAAAATGACAGTTGGAAAATGAGGAGAATGCAGTTTGGAAAAATGACAGTTGGAAAATGACGTTGGAAAATGACAGTTGGACATGACGTTGGACAAAACATGACAGTTGGGAAAAGCATGGTTGGAATGGACAGTTGGAAAAATAACAGTTGGAAAATGACAGTTGGAAAAAAAATGACAGTTGGAAAAATGACAGTTGGAAAATGACAGTTGGAAAATGACAGTTGGAAAATGACAGTTGGAAAATGACAGGGGAAAATGACAGTTGTGGGAAAAAAATGGCAGTTGGAAAAATGACAGTGGAAATGACAGTTGGAAAATGACGTTGAAATGACAGTTGGAAAAAAAATGCAGTTGGAAAAATGGACAGTTGGAAAAGACAGTTGGAAAATGACAGTTGGAAAATGACAGTTGGAAAAGAATGGCAGTTGGAAAAATGACAGTTGGAAAATGACAGTTGGAAAAGACAGTTGGAAAAAAATGCAGGTTGGAAAAAGTTGAAGCAGTTGGAAAATGACAGTGGAAAAGACAGTTGGAAAATGACAGTTGGAAAAATGACAGTTGGAAAATGACAGTTGGAAAAGACAGTTGGAAAAAGAATGGCAGTTGGAAAAATGACAGTTGGAAAATGACAGTTGGAAAATGACAGTTGGAAAATGACAGTTGGAAAAATGACAGTTGGGAAAAGAATGGCAGTTGGAAAAATGACAGTTGGAAATGACAGTTGGAAAATGACAGTTGGAAAAAAAATGCAGTTGGAAAAAATGACAGTTGGAAAATGACAGTTGGAAAATGACAGTTGGAAAAATGACAGTTGGAAAATGACAGTTGGAAAAATGACAGTTGGGAAAAAAATGGCAGTTGGAAAAATGAACAGTTGGAAAATGACAGTTGGAAAATGACAGTTTGGAAAAATGAGAGTTGGGAAAAAAATGGCAGTTGAAAAATGACAGTTGGAAAATGACAGTTGGAAAATGACAGTTGGAAAAATGACAGTTTGAAAAAAAATGGCAGTTGGAAAAATGACATTTGGAAAATGACAGTTGGAAAATGACAGTTGGAAAAATGACGTTGGAAAATGACAGTTGGAAAATGACAGTTTGGAAAAAAAATGCAGTTGGAAAAATGACATTTGGAAAATGACAGTTGGAAAAACAGTTGAAAAATGACAGTGGAAAATGACAGTTGGAAAAAATGACAGTTGGAAAAAATGGCAGTTGAAAAAATGACAGTTGGAAAATGACAGTTGATGAAAAATGACAGGGCAAAATGACAGTTGGAAAAAATGGCAGTTGGAAAAATGACAGTTGGAAAATGACAGTTGAGAAAGACAGTTGGAAAAAAATGACAGTTGGAAAAATGACAGTTGGAAAATGACAGTTGGAAAAAAAGTGCAGTTGGAAAAATGACAGTTGGAAATGACAGTTGGAAAAGACAGTTGGAAAAATGACAGTTGGGAAAATGTGACAGTTGGAAAATGACAGTTGGAAAAATGACAGTTTGGAAAAATGCAGTTGGGAAAAATGACAGTTGGAAAATGACAGTTGGAAAATGACCGTTGGAAAATGACAGTTGGGAAAAATGCAGTTGGAAAAATAGACAGTTGGAAAAATGACAGTTGGAAAAAAAATGCAGTTGGAAAAAAATGGCAGTTGGAAAAATGACAGTTGTAAAAATGACAGTTGGGAAAATGGACAGTTGGAAAAATGACAGTTGGAAAATGACAGTTGGAAAAAATGACAGTTGGTGAAAAAAAATGACAGTTGGAAAAATGACAGTTGGAAAATGACAGTTGGAAAATGACAGTTGGAAAAAAATGACAGTTGGAAAATGACAGTTGGAAAACAGTTGGAACAGTTGGGAAAAAAAAAAAGAATGGCAGTTGGAAAAGACAGTTGGAAATGACAGTTGGAAAATGCAGTTGGAAAAAAAAAAAAGACAGTTGGAAAATGACAGTTGGAAAAATGACAGTTGGAAAATGACAGTTGGGAAAAAATGACAGTTGGAAAAATGACAGTTGGAAAATGACAGTTGAAAATGACAGTTGGAAAAATGACAGTTGGAAAATGAAAGTTGGAAAAATGACAGTTGGGGAAAAATGGCAGTGAAAATGTGGAAAAATGACAGTTGGAAATGACAGTTGAAAATGACAGTTGGGAAAAAAATGGCAGTTTGGAAAAATGACAGTGGAAAATGACAGTTGGAAAATGACAGTTGGAAAATGACAGTTGGAAAAATGACAGTTGGAAAAATGACAGTTGGAAAAAATGACAGTTGGAAAATGACAGTTGGAAAAAAAAATGACAGTTGGAAAAATGACGGTTGGAAAATGACAGTTGGAAAATGACAGTTGGAAAATGACAGTTGGAAAATGACAGTTGGAAAATGAAGTTGGGAAAAGAATGGCAGTTGGAAAAATGACAGTTGGAAAATGACAGTTGGAAAAATGACAGTTGGAAAAAAAATGCAGTTGGAAAAAATGACAGTTGGAAAATGACAGTTGGAAAATGACAGTTGGAAAAATGACAGTTGGAAATGACAGTTGGAAAAATGACAGTTGGGAAAAAAATGGCAGTTGGAAAATGACAGTTGGAAATGACAGTTGGAAAATGACAGTTGGAAAAATGACAGTTGAAAATGAACAGTTGGAAAATTGTACAGTTGGGAAAAGAATGGCAGTTGGAAAATACAGTTGGAAAATGACAGTTGGAAAATGAGTTGGAAAAAACAACAAAAAACAAAAAACAAATGACAGTTGGAAAATGACAGTTGGAAAATGACAGTTGGAAAAATGACAGTTTGGAAAAAAATGGCAGTTGGAAAATGACAGTAGAAAATGACGTTGGAAAATGCAGTTGGAAAAATGACCAGTTGGAAAATGAAAGTTGGAAAAATGACAGTTGGGAAAAAAAATGGCAGTTGGAAAACAGTTGGAAAATGACAGTTGGAAAATGACAGTTGAAAATGACAGTTGGAAAAGACAGTTGGAAAAGGACAGTTGGAAACTAAAAAATGGCAGTTGGAAAAATGACAGTGGAAAATGACAGTGAAAATGACAGTTGGAAAATGGACAGTTGGAAAAATGACAGTGGAAAAGATGCAGTGGAAGGAAAAGACAGTTGGAAAATGACAGTTGGAAAAAATGGACAGTTGGAAAAAAATGGCAGTTGGAAAAATGACAGTTGGAAAAATGACAGTTGGAAAATGACAGTTGGAAAAAATGACAGTTGGAAAACATGACAGTTGGATGCGTTAAAATGACAGTTGGAAAAATGACAGTTGGGGAAAAAAATGGCAGTGGAAAAAGTGAAAGTTGGAAAATGACAGTTGGAAAATGACAGTTGGAAAAATGAAGGTGGAAAAAATGGCAGTTGGAAAATGACAGTTGGAAAATGACAGTTGGAAAATGACAGTTGGAAAAGACAGTTGAAAAAAAAGCAGTTGGAAAAAAATGACATTTGGAAAATGACAGTGTAAAAATGACAGTTGGAAAATGACAGTGGAAAATGACAGTTGGAAAATGACAGTGGAAAACATGGCAGTGTGAAAAATGACATTTGGAAAATGACAGTTGGAAAATGACAGTTGGAAAAAATGGACAGTGGAAAATGACAGTTGGAAAAATGACCGTTGGAAAAAAAAAATGGCAGTGGAAAAATGACAGTTGGAAAATGACAGTTGAAAATGACAGGATGAAAATGACAGTTGGAAAAAATGGCAGTTGGAAAATGACAGTTGGAAAAATGACAGTGGAAAATGACAGTGGAAGAAAAATGACAGTTGGAAAATGACAGTTGGAAAAATGACAGTGGAAAAAATGGCAGTTGGAAAAATGACAGTTGGAAAATGACAGTTGGAAAATGACAGTTGGAAAATGCAGTGGAAAATGACAGTTGGAAAATGACATGGAGTTGGAAAAAATGCAGTTGGAAAAATGACAGTTGGAAAATGACAGTTGGAAAATGACAGTTGGAAAATGACAGTTGGAAAATGACAGTGGAAAAGAATGGCAGTTGAAAATGACAGTGGAAAATGACAGTTGGAAAAATGACAGTTGGAAAAAAATGGCAGTTGAAAAATGACAGTTGGAAAATGACAGTTGGAAGGAAAAATGACAGTTTGGAAAATGACGTTGGAAAAATGACAGTTGGAAAAGGACAGTGGAAAAAAAAATGGCAGTTGGAAAAATGACAGTTGGAAAATGACAGTTGGAAAATGACAGTTGGAACTGACAGTTGGAAAATGACAGTTGGAAAATCAGTTGGAAAAAGAAGGCAGTTGGAAAAAAGACAGTTGAAAAATGACAGTTGGAAAATGACAGTTGGAAAAAGACAGTTGGAAAATGACAGTTGAAAAAACAGTTGGAAAAAGACAGTTGGAAAAAATGCAGTTGGAAAAATGACAGTTGGAAAATGAACAGTTGGAAAATGACAGTTGGAAAAATGACAGTTGGAAAATGACAGTTTGGAAAAAGACAGTTGGTGGAAAAATGGCAGTTGGAAAAATGTTGGAAAAATGACAGTTGGAAAATGACAGTTGGAAAAATGACAGTTGGGAAAAAAATGGCAGTTGGAAAAATGACAGTTGGAAAATGACAGTTGGAAAAGACAGTGGAAAATGACAGTTGGAAAAAATGACAGTTGGAAAAAAATGACAGTTGGAAAATGACGTTGGAAAATGACAGTGGAAAAAAAAGCGTTGGAAAATGACAGTTGAAAATGACAGTTGGAAAAATGACAGTTGGGAAGGAAATGACAGTTGGAAAATGACAGTTGGAAAATGACAGTTGGAAAAGAATGGCAGTTGGAAAAATGGAAAGTTGGAAATGACAGTTGGAAAAAAGGACAGTTGGAAAAAAAATGGCAGTTGGAAAAATGGACAGTTGGAAAATGACGTTGGAAAATGACAGTTGGAAAAAATGACAGGTTGAAAATGACAGTTGGAAAAATGACAGTTGGGAAAAAAAAATGGCAGTTGGAAAAATGACAGTTGAAAATGACAGTTGGAAAATGACAGTTGGAAAAATGACAGTTGGAAAATGACAGTTGGAAAAATGACAGTTGGAAAAAGAATGGCAGTTTGGAAAAATAACAGTTGGAAAATGACAGTTGGAAAATGACAGTTGGAAAAATGACAGTTGGAAAATGACAGTTGGAAAAATGACAGTTGGAAAAATGACAGTTGGAAAAAAATGGCAGTTGGAAAAATGACAGTTGGAAAATGACAGTTGGAAAATGACAGTTGGAAAAAATGAGCAGTGGAAAAATGGGGACAGTTGGAAAAATGACAGTTGGAAATGACAGTTGGAAAAATGACAGTTGGAAAAAAAAATGACAGTTGAAAAAAAAAATGACAGTTGGAAAATGACAGTCAGTGAAAATGGCAGTTGGAAAAATTGCACGTTGGAAAATGACAGTTGGAAAATGACAGTTGGAAAAAATGGCAGTTGGAAAAAAAAAGTTGAAAAAAGTGACCAGTTGGAAAATGACAGTTGGAAAAATGACAGTTGGAAAAAGTGACAGTTGGGAAAAGAATGGCAGTTGGAAAATGACAGTTGGAAAATGACAGTTGGAAAAATGACAGTTGGAAAAAAAATGGCAGTTGGAAAAATGACGTTGGAAAATGACAGTTGAAAAATGACAGTTGGAAAAATGACAGTTGGAAAATGACAGTTGGAAAATGACAGTTGGAAAATGACAGTTGGAAATGAGTTGGAAAAAATGGCAGTGGAAAATGACAGTTGGAAAATGACAGTTGGAAAATGACAGTGGAAATGACAGTTGGAAAAATGACAGTTGGAAAGAATGCAGTTGGAAAAATGACAGTTGGAAAATGACAGTTGGAAAAATGACAGTTGGAAAAAAAATGGCAGTTGGAAAAAAAATGCAGTGGAAAATGACAGTTGGAAAGAAGGAATGACAGTTGGAAAATGACAGTTGGAAAAATGACAGTTGGAAAAATGACAGTTGGGGAAAAACATTGGCAGTTGGAAAAATGGACAGTTGGAAAATGACAGTGGAAAATGACAGTTGGAAAAATGAGCAGTTGGGGAAAAAATGGCATGTTTGAAAATGACAGTTGGAAAATGACAGTTGGAAAATGACAGTTGGAAAAATGACAGTTTGAAAAAAAATGACAGTTGGAAAAATGACAGTTGGAAAATGACAGTTGGAAAAAGGACAGTTGGAAAAATGACAGTGGAAATGGACAGTTGGAAAAATGACAGTTGGAAAAAAAATGGCAGTTGGAAAATGACATTTGGAAAATGACAGTTGGAAAATGACAGTTGGAAAAATGACAGTCGGAAAATGACAGTTGGAAAATGACAGTTGGAAAAAAAATGGCAGTTGGAAAAATGACAGTTGGAAAATGACAGTTGAAAAATGACAGGTGCAAAATGACAGTTGGAAAAAAAATGGCAGTTGGAAAAATGACAGTTGGAAAATGACAGTTGGAAAATGACAGTTGGAAAAATGACAGTGGAAATGACAGTTGGAAAAAATGACAGTTGGAAAAAAATGGCAGTTGGAAAAATGACAGTGGAAAAGACAGTTGGAAAATGACAGTTGGAAAATGACAGTTGGAAAATAACAGTTGGAAAAATGACAGTTGGAAAAAAAAATGACAGTTGGAAAAAGACAGTTGGAAATGAACAGTTGGAAAATGACAGTTGGAAAATGAGAGTTGGAAAATGACAGTTGGAGAAAAGATGGCAGTTGGAAAAATGACAGTTGGAAAATGACAGTTGGAAAATGACAGTTGGAAAAAAAATGACAGTTGGAAAAAAAATGACAGTTGGAAAATGACAGTTGGAAATGACAGTTGGAAAAATGACAGTTGGAAAATGACAGTTGGAAAAATGACAGTTGGAAAAAAAATGGCAGTTGGAAAAATGACAGTTGGAAAATGACAGTTGGGAAATGACAGTTGGAAAAATGACGTTGGAAAAATGACAGTTGGAAAAATGACAGTTGGAAGAGACATGGACAGTTGGACAAAAAAGACAGTTGGAAAAATGACAGTTGGAAACAGTTGGAAAATGGCAGTTGAAAATGACAGTTGGAAAATGACAGTTGAAAAATGACAGTGGAAAAGAAGTGGGAAAAAGCAGTTGGAAAAATGACAGTTGGAAAATGACAGTGGAAAATGGCAGTTGGAAAATGACAGTTGGAAAAGAAAGTTGGAAAAAACATTGGGAAAATTGGAAAGAATGATTAGTTAGGAAAATGACAGTTGGAAAATGTTGGAAAATGACAGGAAAATCAGTTGAAAATAAAGTGGGAAAAAATGACAGTTGGAAAAATGACAGTTGGAAAATGACAGTTGGAAAAAATGACAGTTGGAAAATGACAGTTGGAAAATGACAGTTGGAAAAAATGACAGTTGGAAAAGACAGTTGGAAAATGACAGTTGGAAAAACTGGCGTTGGAAAAAATGACAGTTGGAACAGTTGGAAAAATGACAGTTGGAAAATGACAGTGGAAAATGACAGTTGGAAAATGACAGTTGGAAATGACAATTGGGAAAAGAATGGCAGTTGGAAAAATGACAGTTGGAAAATGACAGTGGAAAATGACAGTTGGAAAAAAATGGCATTGGAAAAATGACAGTGGGAAAATGACAGTTGGAAATGACAGTTGGAAAAATGACAGTTTGAAAATGCAGTTGGAAAAAATGACAGTTGGGAAAAAAAATGGCAGTTGGAAAAATGACAGTTGAGAACAAATGACAGGTGGAAATGACAGTTGGAAAATGACGTTGGAAAAATGACAGTTGGAAAAAGACAGTTGAAAAAATGGCAGTTGGAAAAATGACAGTTGGAAAATGACAGTTGGAAAATGGACAGTTGGAAAAATGACAGTTGGAAAATGACAGTTGGAAAATGACAGTTGGAAAAATGACAGTTGGGAAAAAATGGCAGTTGGAAAAATGACAGTTGGAAAATGACAGTTGGAAAATGACAGTTGGAAAAATGACAGTTGGAAAATGAAAGTTGGAAAAATGACAGTTGGGAAAAATGGCAGTTGGAAAAATGTTGGAAAAATGACAGTTGGAAAATGACAGTTGGAAAAATGACAGTTGGGAAAAATGGCAGTTGGAAAAATGACAGTTGGAAAATGACAGTGGAAAAATGAAAGTTGGAAAAAAATGACAGTTGGAAAAATGACAGTTGGAAAATGACAGTTGGAAAATGACAGTTGGAAAAATGACAGTTGGAAAAAGACATTTGGAAAAATGACAGTTGGGGAAAAAATGGCAGTTGGAAAATGACAGTTGGAAAATGACAGTTGGAAAATGACAGTTGGAAAAATGACAGTTGGGAAAAAAATGGCAGTTTGAAAAATGACAGTTGGAAAATGACAGTGGAAAATGACAGTTGGAAAAATGACAGTTGGAAAAATGACAGTTGGAAAAAAAAATGGCAGTTGGAAAAATGACAGTAGGAAAATGACAGTTAGAAAAAGACAGTTGGAAAAAAATGGCAGTGGAAAAATGACAGTTGGAAAATGACAGTTGGAAAAATGACAGTTGGAAAATGACAGTTGGAAAAATGACAGTTGGAAAAAATGGCAGTTGGAAAATGACAGTTGGAAAATGACAGTTGGAAAAATGACCGTTGGAAAAAAAATGGCAGTTGGAAAAATGACAGTTGGAAAATGACAGTTGGAAAATGACAGTTGGAAAAATGACAGTTGGGAAAAAAGGCGTGGAAAAATGACAGTTGGAAAATGACAGTTGGAAAATGACAGTGGAAAATGAAGTTGGAAAATGACAGTTGGAAAAATGACAGTTGGGAAAAGAATGGCAGTTGGAAAAAATGAAGTTGGAAATGACGTTGGAAATGAAGTGAAATGACAGTTGGAAAATGGCAGTTGGAAAAATGACGTTGGAAAAAATGGCAGTTGAAAAATGACAGTTGGAAAATGACAGTTGGAAAAATGACAGTTGGAAAAAAATGGCAGTTGGAAAATGACGTTGGAAAATGACAGTTGGAAAATGACAGTTGGAAAATGACAGTGACAGTTGGAAAATGACAGTTGGAAAAGAATGGCAGTTGGGAAAAATGACAGTTGGAAAATGACAGTTGGAAAAATGACAGTTGGAAAAAAATGACAGTTGAAAAATGACAGTTGGAAAATGACAGTTGGAAAATGACATGTTTGGAAAATGACAGTTGGAAAATGACAGTTGGAAAAATGACAGTTGGGAAAAAAAATGGCAGTTGGAAAAATGACAGTTGGAAAATGACAGTTGGAAAATGACAGTTGGAAAAATGACAGTTGGAAAAGAATGGCAGTTGGAAAAATGAGTTGGAAAATGACAGTTGGAAAATGACAGTTGGAAAAAAAATGGCAGTTGGAAAAATGACAGTTGGAAATGACAGTTGGAAAATGACAGTTGGAAAATGACAGTTGGAAAAAAATGGACAGTTGGAATGACAGTTGGAAAATGACAGTTGGAAAATGACAGTTGGAAAAATGACAGTTGAAAAAAAATGACAGTTGGAAAAATGACAGTTGGAAAATGACAGTTGGAAAAATGACAGTTGGAAAATGACAGTTGGAAAATGACAGTTGGGAAAAGAATGGCAGTTGGAAAAATGACAGTTGGAAATGACAGTTGAAAATGACAGTTGGAAAAAAAATGACAAGTTGGAAAAATGACAGTTGGAAAATGACAGTTGGAAAAATGACAGTTGGAAAAATGACAGTTGGAAAATGACAGTTGGAAAAATGACAGTTGGGAAAAAATGGCAGTTGGAATTGAAAATGACAGTTGGAAAATGACAGTTGGAAAATGACAGTTGGAAAAATGACAGTTGGGAAAAAAATGACAGTTTGAAAAGACAGTTGGAAAATGACAGTTGAAATGACAGTTGAAAAATGACAGTTGGAAAAAAAATGACAGTTGGAAAATGACAGTTGGAAAATGACAGTTGGAAAATGACAGTTGGAAAAATGACAGTTGGAAAATGACAGTTGGAAAATGACAGTTGGAAAAAAAATGGCAGTTGGAAAAATGACAGTTTGGAAAATGACAGTTGGAAAATGACAGTTTGGAAAAATGACAGTGGAAAAGACGTGAAATGAAGTTGAAAAATGACAGTTGGAAAAAATGGCAGTTGGAAAAATGACAGTTGGAAAATGACAGTTGGAAAATGACAGTTGGAAAATGACAGTTGGAAAAATGACAGTTGGGAAAAGAATGGCAGTTGGAAAAATGACAGTTGGAAATGACAGTTGGAAAAAATGACAGTTGGAAAAAAAATGGCAGTTGGAAAAGACGTGGAAAATGACAGTTGGAAAATGACAGTTGAAAAAAAGACAGTTGGAAAATGACAGTTGGAAAAATGACAGTTGGAAAATGAAGTGGAAAATGACGTTGGAAAAAAAATGGCGTTGGAAAAATGACAGTTGAAAATGACAGTTGGAAAATGACAGTTGGAAAAAAATGACAGTTGGAAAAAAAAATGGCCAGTTGGAAAAATGACAGTTGGAAAAATAAAAAGTTGGAATGACAGTTGGAAAAATGACAGTTGGGAAAATGGCAGTTGGAAAAATGACAGTTGGAAATGACAGTGTTGGAAAAAAAATGGCAGTGGAAAAATGAGTTGGGAAAATGACAGTTGGAAATGACAGTTGGAAAATGAACAGTTGGAAAATGACATTGGAAAAATGGCAGTTGGAAAAAAAAATGGAAGTTGGAAAAGACAGTTGGAAAAAAATGCGTTGGAAAAATGACAGTTGGAAAATGACAGTTGAAAAAGACAGTTGGAAAAATGACAGTGGAAACGTTGGAAAATGACAGTTGGGAAAAAATGACAGTTGGGAAAAAATGGCAGTTGGAAAAATGACAGTTGGAAAAATGACAGTTGGAAAATGACAGTTGGAAAAAATGGCCAGTTGGAAAAAGACAGTTGGAAAATGACAGTTGGAAAAGACAGTTGGAAAAATGACAGTTGGAAATGACAGTTGGAAAAAATGACAGTTGGAAAAAAAAATGACAGTTGGAAAAATGACAGTTGGAAAATGACAGTTGGAAAATGACAGTTGGAAAAAAATGACAGTTGGAAAAAAAAATGACAGTTGGAAAAAATGACAGTTGGAAAAATGGCAGTTGGAAAAGAAGTTGGAAAATGACAGTTGGGAAAAGAATGCAGTTGGAAAAATGACAGTTGGAAAATGACAGTTGGAAAATGAAGTTGAAAAAAATGGCAGTTGGAAAAATGACAGTTGGAAATGACAGTTGGAAAATGACAGTTGGAAAAATGACAGTTGGAAAATGACAGTTGGAAAAATGACAGTTGGAAAATGAAACAGTTGGAAAATGACAGTTGGAAAAAAAATGGCAGTTGAAAAATGACAGTTGGAAAATGACAGTTGGAAAATGACAGTTGGAAAATGACAGTTGGAAAAATGACAGTTGGGAAAAATGGCAGTTGGAAAAATGACAGTTGGAAAATGACAGTTGGAAAAATGACAGTTGGAAAAAAAATGGCAGTTGGAAAAATGACAGTTGGAAAATGACAGTTGGAAAATGAAGTTGGAAAATGACAGTTGGAAAATGACATTGGAAAAATGACAGTTGGGGAAAAAATGGCAGTTGGAAAAAGACGTTGGAAAATGACAGTTGGAAAATGACAGTTGGAAAAATGAAGTTGGGAAAAAAATGGCAGTTGAAAAAGACAGTGGAAATGACAGTTGGAAATGACAGTTGGAAAATGACAGTTGAAAAAAAATGGCAGTTGGAAAATGACATTGGAAAATGACAGTTGGAAAATGACAGTGTGGAAAAATGACAGTGGAAAATGACAGTTGGAAAAATGACAGTTGGAAAAAAAATGGCAGTTGGAAAAAAAAATGACATTGGAAAATGACAGTTGGAAAAGACAGTTGGAAAAATGACAGTCGGAAAAATGACAGTTGGAAAAATGACAGTTGGAAAAAAAATGGCAGTTGGAAAAATGACAGTTGGAAAATGACAGTTGAAAAATGACAGGTGCAAAATGACAGTTGGAAAAAAAATGGCAGTTGGAAAAATGACAGTTGGAAATGACAGTTGGAAAAAGACAGTTGGAAAAAATGACAGTTGAAAAATGACAGTTGGAAAAATGACAGTTGGAAAAAAAATGGCAGTTGGAAAAATGACAGTTGGAAAATGACAGTTGGAAAATGACAGTTGGAAAATGACAGTTGGAAAATGACCAGTTGGAAAAATGACAGTTGGAAAAAAATGGCAGTTGGAAAAAATGCAGTTAGGAAAATGACAGTTGGAAAATGACAGTTGGAAAATGACAGTTGGAAAATGACAGTTGGAAAAATGACAGTTGGAAAAAAAGACAGTTGGAAAAAAAATGGCAGTTGGAAAATGACAGTTGGAAAATGACAGTTGGAAAATGACAGTTGGAAAATGACAGTTGGAAAATGACAGTTGGAAAAATGACAGTTGGAAATGACAGTTGGAAAATGACAGTTGGGGAAAGAATGGCAGTTGGAAAAATGGCAGTTGGAAATGAAGTTGAAAATGACAGTTGGAAAAAAAATGGCAGTTTGAAAAATGACAGTTGGAAAATGACAGTTGGAAAAATGACAGTTGGAAAAATGGACAGTTGGAAAATGACAGTTGGAAAAATGACAGTTGGGAAAAAAATGGCAGTTGAAAAAATGACAGTTGGAAAATGACAGTTGGAAAATGACAGTTGGAAAAATGACAGTTGGAAAATGACAGTTGGAAAAATGACAGTTGGAAAAAGAATGGCAGTTGGAAAAATAACAGTTGGAAATGACAGTTGGAAAATGGCAGTTGGAAAAAATGACAGTTGGAAAATGACAGTTGGAAAAATGACAGTTGGAAAAATGACAGTTGGGAAAAAATGGCAGTTGGAAAAATGACAGTTGGAAAATGACAGTTGGAAAATGGCAGTTGGAAAAATGACAGTTGAAATGAAAGTTGGAAAAATGACAGTTGGGAAAAAATGGCAGTTGGAAAAATGTTGGAAAAATGACAGTTGGAAAATGACAGTTGGAAAAAAAGACAGTTGGAAAAAAAATGACAGTTGGAAAAAGACAGTTGGAAAATGACAGTTGTGAAAAAGACAGTTGGAAAATGACAGTTGGAAAAATGACAGTTGGAAAAAAAATGACAGGTGGAAAAATGACAGTTGGAAAAATGACAGTTGGAAAAAAATGCAGTTGGAAAAATGACAGTTGGAAAATGACAGTTGGAAAATGACAGTTGGAAAATGACAGTTGGAAAATGACAGTTGGAAAATGACAGTTGGGAAAAATGGCAGTTGGAAAAATGACAGTTGGAAAATGACAGTTGGAAAATGACAGGTGGAAAAAAAATGGCAGTTGGAAAAATGACAGTTGGAAAATGACAGTTGGAAAATGACAGTTGGGAAAAAATGGCAGTTGGAAAAATGACAGTTGGAAAATGACAGTTGGAAAATGACAGTTGGAAAAATGAAGTTGGGAAAAAAAATGGCAGTTTGAAAAATGACAGTTGGAAAATGACAGTTGGAAAATGACGTTGGAAAAATGACAGTTGAAAAAAAATGGCAGTTGGAAAAATGACATTTGGAAAATGACAGTTGGAAAATGACAGTTGGAAAAATGCAGTCGGAAAATGACAGTTGGAAAAATGACAGTTGGAAAAAAAATGGCAGTTGGAAAAATGACATTTGGAAAATGACAGTTGGGAAAATGACAGTTGGAAAAATGACAGTGAAAATGACAGTTGGAAAAATGACAGTTGAAAAAAAATGGCAGTTGGAAAAATGACAGTTGGAAAATGACAGTTGGAAAATGACAGGTGCAAAATGACAGTTGGAAAAAAAAATGGCAGTTGGAAAAAATGACAGTTGGAAAATGACAGTTGGAAAATGACAGTTGGAAAAATGACAGTTGAAAAATGACAGGTGAAAATGACAGTTGGAAAAAAAATGGCAGTTGGAAAAATGACAGTTGGAAAATGACAGTTGGAAAAATGACAGTTGGAAAAATGACAGTTGGAAAATGACAGTTGTGAAAAATGACAGTTGGGAAAAGAATGGCAGTTGGAAAAATGACAGTTGGAAAATGACAGTTGGAAAATGACAGTTGGAAAAAAAAATGGCAGTTTGGAAAAATGACAGTTGGAAAATGACAGTTGGAAAATGACAGTTGGAAAAATGACAGTTGGAAATGACAGTTGGAAAATGACAGTTGGAAAAAAAATGCGTGAAAAATGACAGTTGGAAAATGACAGTTGGAAAATGACAGTTGGAAAAATGACAGTTGGAAATGACAGTGGAAAAATGACAGTTGGAAAAAGATGGCAGTTGGAAAAATAACAGTTGGAAAATGACAGTTGGAAAATGGCAGTTGGAAAAATGACAGTTGGAAAATGACAGTTGGAAAAATGACAGTTGGAAATGACAGTTGGGAAAAAAATGGCAGTTGGAAAAATGACAGTTGGAAAATGACAGTTGGAAAATGGCAGTTGGAAAAATGACAGTTGGAAAATGAAAGTTGGAAAAATGACAGTTGGGGAAAAAATGGCAGTTGGAAAAATGTTGGAAAAATGACAGTTGGAAAATGACAGTTGGAAAAAGACAGTTGGGAAAAAAATGCAGTGGAAAAAAAATGACGTTGGAAAATGACAGTTGGAAAAATGACAGTTGGAAAATGGACAGTTGGAAAAATGACAGTTGGAAAAAATGCAGTTGGAAAATGACCGTTGGAAAATGACAGTTGGAAAAAAAAATGGCAGAGTTGAAAATGACATGAAATGACAGTTGGAAAAGAGTTGGAAAATGACGTGGAAATGACAGTTGGAAAAATGGCAGTTGAAAAATGACAGTTGGAAAATGACAGTTGGAAAAATGACAGTTGGAAAAAAATGGCAGTTGGAAAAATGACAGTTGGAAAATGACAGTTGGAAAATGACAGTTGGGAAAAATGACAGTGGAAAATGACAGTTGGAAAAATGACAGTTGGGAAAAAAAATGGCAGTTGGAAAAATGACAGTTGGAAAATGACAGTTGGAAAATGACAGTTGGAAAAATGACAGTTGGAAAATGACAGTTGGAAAAAGACAGTTGGGAAAAAAATGGCAGTTGGAAAAATGACAGTTGGAAAATGACAGTTGAAAATGGCATTGGAAAAATGACAGTTGGAAAATGACAGTGGAAAAATGACAGTTGGACAAATGACAGTTGGAAAATGACAGTTGTGAAAAATGGCAGTTGGAAAAAAAGACAGTTGGAAAATGACAGTGTGGAAAAATGACAGTTGGAAAAAATGGCAGTTGGAAAAATTGAAAATGACAGTTGGAAAATGACAGTTGGAAATGACAGTGGGAAAAAAATGGGCAGTGGGAAAAATGAAAGTGGAAAATGCAGTTGGAAAATGACAGTTGGAAAAATGACAGTTGAAAGACGTTGGAAATGACAGTTGGAAAATGACATTGTTGGAAAAATGACAGTTGGAAAAATGACAGTTGGAAATGAGTTGGGAAAAAATGCAGTTGGAAAAAGCAGTTGGAAAATGACAGTTGGAAAATGACAGTTGGAAAAATGACAGTTGGAAAAATGGCAGTGAAAAATGAGTTGGAAAAATGACAGTTGGAAATGACATTGGAAAAGACAGTTGGAAAAAATGACAGTTGGAAAAAAAAATGACAGTTGGAAAAATGACAGTTGGAAAATGACAGTTGGAAAATGACAGTTGGAAAAATGACAGTGTGAAATGACGTGGAAAAATGACAGTTGGAAAAAAGAATGGCAGTTGAGAAAAATGGAACAGTTGGAGGAAAATGACAGTTGGAACAATGCAGTTGGAAAAATGACAGTTGGAAATGACAGTTGGAAAAATGACAGTTGGAAAAAAAAAAAAAAAAAAAAAAAAAAAAAAAGAAAAAAAAAAAAAAAAAAACAAAAAAAACATAAACAAAAATCACAAAAGACAAAAAAAATACGTGGTAAAAAAAAAAAAAAAAAAAAAACAGAAAAAACAAAAAAAAAAAAAAAAAAAAAAAAAAAAAAAAAAAAAAAAAAAAACAAAAAACAAAAACCAATTTGGAAAAAAAACAAAAAAAAGATTGGAAAATGAACAGTTTGGAAAAAAAAAAAAAAAATAAAATGGACATGAAAAAAAAAAAAAATGAAAAAAAAAAAAAAAAAAAAGAAAAAAAAAAAAAAAAAATAGAAAAAAAAAAAAAAAAAAAAAAAAAAAAAAAAAAAATACAGTTGGGAAAAAAATGGCATTGGAAAAATGACAGTTGAAAATGACAGTTGGAAAATGGCATGGAAAAAATGAAGTTGGAAAAATTGAAAGGTTGGAAAATGACAGTGGGATAAAAAAAATGGCAGTTGGAAAAATGTTTGAAAATGACAGTTGGAAAATGACAGTTGGAAAAGGACAGTTGGGAAAAAAATGGCAGTTGGAGAATGACAGAAAAATGACAGTTGGAAAAATGACAGTTGGAAAAATGACAGTTGGAAAAAAAAATGACAGTTGGAAAAATGACAGTTGGAAATGACAGTGGAAAATGACAGTTGGAAAAATGACAGTTGGAAAATGACATTGGAAAAAATGACAGTTGGGAAAAAAAATGGCCAGTTGGAAAAAATGGACAGTTGGGAAAATGGACAGTTGGAAAAGACAGTTGGGAAAAATGACAGTTGGAAAAAAAAAAAAAATGGCAGTTGGAAAAATGACAGTTGGAAAATGACAGTTGAAAATGACATGTGGAAAAAATGAACAGTTGGAAAAATGACAGTTGGAAAAAAATGACAGTTGGAAAAAAATGACAGTTGGAAAATGACAGTTGGAAAATGACAGTTGGAAAAAAAATGGCAGTTGGAAAAATGACAGTTGGAAAATGACAGTTGGAAAATGACAGTTGGAAAATGGCAGTTGGAAAAATGACAGTTGGGAAAAAAAATGGCAGTTGGAAAAATGACAGTTGGAAAAGGACAGTGGAAAAACTGGACGTTGGAAAAAAAATGGCAGTTGGAAAAATGACAGTTGGAAAAAAAATGACAGTTGGAAAATGGACAGTTGGAAAAAATGACAGTTGGGGAAAAAATGGCAGTGGGAAAAAATGACAGTTGGAAAATGACAGTTGGAAAATGGAACAGTTGGAAAATGACAGTTGGAAAATGACAGTTGGAAAAAAATGGAACAGTTGGGAAAAAGTTAAATGACAGTTGGAAAAATGACAGTTGGAAAATGACAGTTGGAAAAATGACAGTTGGAAAAGGACAGTTGGAAAAAATGGCAGTTGGAAAACAATGACAGTTGGGAAAAAAATGGCCAGTTGGAAAAATGACAGTTGGAAAATGACAGTTGGAAAAATGACAGTTGGGAAAAAAAATGGCAGTTGGAAAATGACAGTTGGGGAAAAGGACAGTTGGAAATGGGAAAAGGACAGTTGGAAAATGACAGTTGGAAAAATGACAGTGTGGGAAAAAGAAATGGCAGTTGGAAAAATGACAGTTGGGAAAATGACAGTTGAAAAATGACAGTTGGAAAAAAAAAAAATGGCAGTTTGGAAAAAATGACAGTGGGAAAATGGACAGTTGGAAAATGACAGTTGGGAAAATGACAGTTGGAAAATGACGTTGGAAAAATGACAGTTGGGAAAAAAAATGCAGTTGGAAAAATGGACAGTTGGAAAATGACAGTTGGAAAATGACAGTTTGGAAAAATGACAGTTGGGAAAAGAATGGCAGTTGGAAAAAATGCAGTTGGAAGAAAATGACAGTTGGAAAAAGACAGTTGGAAAAAAAAAAATGACAGTTGGAAAAAATGACAGTTGGAAAATGACAGTTGGAAAATGACAGTTGGAAAATGACAGTTGGAAAAATGGACAGTTGGAAAATGACAGTTGGAAAAAATGACAGTTGGAAGAAAATGACAGTTGGAAAATGGAAAAAATGACAGTGGAAAAAAAAAATGACAGTTGGAAAAAGACAGTTGGAAAAATGACAGTTGAAAAATGACAGTTGGAAAATGACAGTTGGAAAAATGACAGTTGGAGAAAGAATGGCAGTTGAAAAATGACGTGGAAGAAAGACAGTTGGAAAAAATGACAGTGGAAAAAAAATGGCAGTTGGAAAAAGACAGTTGGAAAATGACAGTTGGAAAATGACAGTGGAAAAAATGACAGTTGGAAAATGACAGTTGTGAAAAATGACAGTTGAGGGGAAAAATGCAGTTGGAAAAATGACAGTTGGAAAAATGACAGTGGAGAAATGACAGTTGGAAAAATGACAGTTGGGAAAAAAAATGACAGTTGGAAATGACAGTTGGAAAAATGACAGTTGGAAAATGACAGTTGGAAAAATGACAGTTGGAAAAAAAAAGGCAGTTGGAAAAAAATGACAGTTGGAAAATGACAGTTGGAAAATGACAGTTGGAAAAATGACAGTGGGAAAATGGCAGTTGGAAAAAATGACAGTGGAAAAAAAAATGGCAGTTGGAAAAATGACAGTTGGAAAATGACAGTTGGAAAATGACAGTTGGAAAATGACAGTTGGAAAAATGACAGTTGGAAAAATGACAGTTGGAAAAAAAGGACAGTGGGAAAAAAATGGCAGTTGGAAAAATGACAGTTGGAAAATGACAGTTGGAAAAATGACAGTTGGAAAAAAAATGGCAGTTGAAAAAATGACAGTTGGAAAATGACAGTTGGGAAAATGACAGTTGGAAAAAATGACAGTTGGAAAATGAACAGTTGGAAAAATGACAGTTGGGAAAAAAATGGCAGTTGGAAAAATGACAGTTGGAAAATGACAGTTGGAAAAATGACAGTTGGAAAAAAAAATGGCAGTTGGAAAATGACCAGTTGGAAATGACAGTTGGGGAAAATGACAGTTGGAAAATGACAGTGGGAAAGAATGGCAGTTGGAAAAATGACAGTTGGGAAATGACAGTGAAAATTGACAGTTGGAAAAAAAATGGCAGTTGGAAAAATGACAGTTGGAAAATGACAGTTGGAAAATGACAGTTGGAAAATGACAGTTGGAAAAATGACAGTTGGAAAAATGACAGTTGGAAAATGACAGTTGGAAAATGACAGTTGGAAAAAAATGGCAGTTGGAAAAAAAAATGGCAGTTGGAAAAAATGACAGTTGGAAAACTGACAGTTGGAAAAATGACAGTTGGAAAAAAAATGGCAGTTCGAAAAATGACAGTTGGAAAATGACAGTTGGAAAAATGACAGTTGGGAAAAGAATGGCAGTTGGAAAAATGGACAGTTGGAAAATGACAGTTGGAAAAATGACAGTTGGAAAAAAAAATGGCAGTTGGAAAAATGACTGTTGGAAAATGACAGTTGGAAAAATGACAGTTGGAAAAAAGAGCAGTTGGAAAATGACAGTTGGAAAATGACAGTTGGAAAAAATGACAGTGGAAAATGACAGTTGGAAAAAAAAATGGCAGTTGGAAAAATGACAGTTGGAAAATGACAGTTGGAAAATGACAGTTGGAAAAATGACAGTTGGAAAATGACAGTTGGAAAATGACAGTTGGAAAAATGACAGTTGGGAAAAGAATGGCAGTTGGAAAAAGACAGTTGGAAAATGACAGGTGGAAAATGACAGTTGGAAAAAATGGCAGTTGGAAAAATGACAGTTGGAAAATGACATTGGAAAATGGAAGTTGGAAAATGACAGTTGGAAAATGACAGTTGGAAAAATGACAGTTGGAAAAAAATGGGCAGTCAGTTGTGAAAATGACAGTTGGAAAAGGACAGTTGGAAAATGACAGTGGAAAAATGACAGTGGAAAAAAATGGCAGTTGGAAAAATGGACAGTTGGAAAAGGACAGTTGGAAAATGACAGTTGGAAAAAAATGACAGTTGGGAAGATGGGCAGTTGGAAAAATGACAGTTGGAAAATGACAGTTGGAAAAATGGACAGTTGGAAAAAAAATGGGCAGTTGGGAAAAATGACCGTTGGAAAAATGACAGTTGGAAAACAATGACAGTTTGGAAAATGGACAGTTGGAAAATGACAGTGTGGAAAAAATGACAGTTGGGAAAATGACTTAGTTGAAAATGACAGTTGGAAAAAAAATGGCAGTTGGAAAATGACAGTTGGAAAATGACAGTTGGAAAATAGACAGTTGGAAAAATGAAGTTGGAAAAATGACAGTTGGGAAAGAATGGCAGTTGGAAAAATGACAGTTGGAAAATGACAGTTGGAAAATGACAGGGAAAAAAATGGCAGTTGGAAAATGCAGTTGGAAAATGATCAGTTGGAAAATGACAGTTGGAAAAATGACAGTTGGAAAAATGACAGTTGGAAGAAAATGACAGTTGGGGAAAAAAATGGCAGGGGAAAAATGGACAGTTGGGAAAATGACAGTTGGGAAAAATGACAGTTGGAAAATGAGAGTTGGGGAAAAAATGGCAGTTTGAAAAATGACAGTTGGAAAATGACCAGGTGGAAAATGACAGTTGGAAAAATGACAGTTTGAAAAAAAATGGCAGTTGGAAAAATGACATTTGGAAAATGACAGTTGGAAAATGACAGTTGGAAAAATGGACAGTCGGAAAATGACAGTTGGAAAAATGACAGTTGGAAAAAAAAATGGCAGTTGGAAAAATGACAGTTGGAAAATGACAGTTGGAAAATGACAGTTGGAAAAATGCAGTCGGAAAAGACAGTTGGAAAAATGACAGTTGGAAAAAAAATGGCAGTTGGAAAAATGACAGTTGGAAAAAGACAAAGTTGAAAAATGACAGTGGAAAATGACAGTTGGAAAAAAAATGGCAGTTGGAGGAAAATGACAGTTGGAAAAATGACAGTTGGAAATGACAGTTGGGGAAAAATGACAGTTGAAAAAATGACAGGTGCAAAATGACAGTTGGAAAAAAAATGGCAGCAGTTGGAAAATGACAGTTGGAAAATGACAGTGGAAAATGCAGTTGGAAAAATGACAGTTGGAAAATGACAGTTGGGAAAAATGACAGTTGGAAAAAAAATGACAGTTGGAAAAATGACAGTTGGAAAATGACAGTTGGGAAAATGACAGTTGGGAAAATGACAGTTGGAAAAATGACAGTTGGAAAATGACAGTTGGAAAAATGACAGTTGGAAAAAAAAAGGCAGTTGGAAAAATGAAAGTTGGAAAATGACAGTTGGAAAATGACAGTTGAAAATGACAGTTGGAAAATGACAGTTGGAAAATGACAGTTGGAAAGAATGGCAAGTTGGAAAAATGACAGTTGGAAAATGACAGTGGAAAAATGACAGTTGGAAAAAAATGACAGTTGGAAAAAAAATGACAGTTGGAAAATGACAGTTGGAAATGAAGTTGGAAAATGACAGTTGGAAAATGGACCAGTTGGAAAAAATGACAGTTGGGAAAAAAAATGACAGTTGGAAAAAAGACAGTTGGAAAAATGACAGTTGGAAAATGACAGTTGGAAAAATGACAGTTGGAAAATGACAGTTGGAAAATGACAGTTGGAAAAAAAGGGAAGTTGGAAAAAACAGTTGGAACAAAATGACAGTTGGAAAAATGGCAGTTGGAAAAAAATGACAGTTGGAAAATGGACAGTTGGAAAAATGACAGTTGGAAAAATGACAGTTGGGAAAAAAAATGAGTTGGAAAAATGACAGTTGGAAAATGAAGTTGGAAAAAAAATGGGCGTTGGAAAATGACAGTTGAAAATGACAGTTGGAAAAATGACCAGTTGGGGAAAAAATGGGAAATGCAGTTGGAAAAAAAAATGGCAGTTGGAAAAAATGACAGTTGGAAAATGACAGTTGGAAAAATGACAGTTGGGAAAAAATGCAGTTGGAAAAATGACAGTTGGAAAATGACAGTTGGAAAAAAAGGACAGTGGAAATGGACAGTTGGAAAAATGACAGTTGGAAAAAATGACAGTGGAAAAATGACAGTTGGAAAAATGACAGTTGGAAAAAAAATGACAGTTGGAAAAATGACAGTTGGAAAATGACAGTTGGAAAATGACAGTTGGAAAAATGACAGTTGGAAAATGACAGTTGGAAAATGACAGTTGGGAAAGAATGGCAGTTGGAAAAATGACAGTTGGAAAATGACAGTTGGAAAAATGACAGTTGGAAAAAAAATGGCAGTTGGAAAAATGACAGTTGGAAAAAAAATGACAGTTGGAAAATGACAGTTGGGAAAAAAATGGCAGTTGGAAAAATGTCAGTTGGAAAATGACAGTTGGAAAATGACAGTTGGAAAAGAGAGTTGGGAAAAAAAAAGGCAGTTGAAAATGACAGTTGGAAAGACAGTTGGAAATGACAGTTGGAAAATGACAGTTGGAAAAATGGACAGTTTGAAAAAAAAATGGCAGTTGGAAAAATGACAGTTTGGAAAAATGACAGTTGGAAAATGACAGTTGGAAAATGACAGTGGAAAATGACAGGTGAAAAATGACGTTGGAAAAAAAAATGGCAGTTGGAAAAATGACAGTTTGGAAAATGACAGTTGGAAAATGACAGTGGAAAAATGACAGTCGGAAGGAAATGACAGTTGGAAAAAATGACAGTTGGAAAAAAAAATGGCAGTTGGAAAATGACAGTTGGAAAATGACAGTTGAAAAATGACAGGTGCAAAATGACAGTTGGAAAAAAAATGGCAGTTGGAAAAATGACAGTTGGAAAATGACAGTTGGAAAATGACAGTTGGAAAAAATGACAGTTGAAAAATGACAGGTGCAAAATGACAGTTGGAAAAAAAATGGCAGTTGGAAAAATGACAGTTGGAAAATGACAGTTGGAAAATGGACAGTTGGAAAAAATGACAGTTGGAAAATGACAGTTGGAAAAATGACAGTTGGAAAAAAAATGGCAGTTGGAAAAATGACAGTAGGAAAATGACAGTTGGAAAATGACAGTTGGAAAATGACAGTTGGAAAATGACAGTTGGAAAATGACAGTTGGAAAAAAAATGGCAGTTGGAAAAATGACAGTTGGAAAATGACAGTTGGAAAGACAGTTGGAAAATGACAGTTGGAAAATGACAGTTGGAAAATGACAGTTGGGAAAAGAATGGCAGTTGGAAAAATGACAGTTGGAAAATGACAGTTGGAAAAATGACAGTTGGAAAAAAAATGGCAGTTGGAAAAATGACAGTGTGAAAAATGACAGTTGGAAAATGACAGTTGGAAAATGACAGTTGGGAAAATGACAGTTGGAAAATGACAGTTGGGAAAAAAAATGGCAGTTGGAAAAATGACAGTTGGAAAATGACAGTTGGAAAATGACAGTTGGAAAATGACAGTTGGAAAAATGACAGTTGGAAAAATGACAGTTGGAAAAAGAATGGCAGTTGGAAAAATAACAGTTGGAAAATGACAGTTGGAAAATGGCAGTTGGAAAAATGACAGTTGGAAAATGACAGTTGGAAAAATGACAGTTGGAAAAATGACAGTTGGAAAAAAAATGGCAGTTGGAAAAATGACAGTTGGAAAAATGACAGTTGGAAAATGGCAGTTGGAAAAATGACAGTTGGAAAAATGAGAAAGTTGGAAAAATGACAGTGGGGGAAAAAATGGCAGTTGGAAAAATGTTGGAAAAATGACAGTTGGAAAATGACAGGTGGAGAAAATGACAGTTGGGAAAAAAATGGCAGTTGGAAAAATGACAGTTGGAAAATGACAGTTGGAAAAAATGACAGTTGGAAAATGACAGTTGGAAAAATGACAGTTGGAAAAAATGACAGTTGAAAAGACAGTTGGAAAATGACAGTTGGAAAAAGACAGTTGGAAAAAAAAAAGTTGGAAAAAAGACAGTTGGAAATGACAGTTGGAAAAATGACAGTTGGAAAATGACAGTTGGAAAATGACAGTTGGAAAATGACAGTTGGAAAATGACAGTTGGAAAAAAATGACAGTTGGAAAATGACAGTTGGAAAAATGACAGTTGGAAAAAAAATGGCAGTTGGAAAAATGACAGTTGGAAAATGACAGTTGGAAAGAATGACAGTTGGGAAAAATGACAGTTGGAAAATGACAGTTGGAAAAAATGACAGTTGGGAAAAAAAAAAAAATGGCAGTTGGAAAAGACAGTTGGAAAAAGAACAGTTGGAAAAAATGACGTGGAAATGACAGTTGGAAAATGACAGTTGGAAAAAAAGGACAGTTGGAAAAAGACATGGCAGTTGGAAAATGACAGTTGGAAAAAAATGGCAGTTGGAAAAATGGCAGTTGGAAAAATGACAGTTGGAAAATGACAGTTGGAAAAATGACAGTTGGAAAAATGACAGTTGGAAAATGACAGTTGGAAAATGGCAGTTTGGAAAAATGACAGTTGGAAAATGAAAGTTGGAAAAAAAAGACATTGGAGAAAAAAATGGCAGTTGGAAAAATGTGGAAAACATGACAGTTGGAAAATGACCAGTTGGAAAAATGACAGTTGGGGAAAAAAAATGGACAGTGGAAAATGACAGTTGGAAACTGACGTGGAAAAACGACAGTTGGAAAAAACAAAAATGACGGGAGAAAATGGAAGGAAATGACAGTTGGAAAATGACAGTTGGAAAAATGACAGTTGGAAAATGACATTTGGAAAAATGACAGTTGGGAAAAAAATGGCAGTTGGAAAAATGACAGTTGGAAAATGACAGTTGGAAAAAGACAGTTGGAAAAAGAAGTTGGGAAAAAATGGCAGTTTGAAAAATGACAGTGGAAAATGACGTTGGAAAATGACATTTGGAAAAATGACAGTTGGGAAAAATGGACAGTTGGAAAAAAAAAAATGGCCAGTTGGAAACATGACAGTTAGGAAAATGACAGTTGGAAATGACAGTTGGAAAATGGCAGTTGGAAAAAATGACAGTGGGAAAAAAATTGGCAGTTGGAAAAATGACAGTGAAAATGACAGTTGGGAAAAATGACCGTTTGGAAAAAAAATGGCAGTTGGAAAAATGACAGTGGAAAATGACAGTTGGAAAAATGACAGTTGGAAAAATGACAGTTGGGAAAGAATGGCGTTGAAAATGACAGTTGGAAAATGACAGTTGAGAAAATGACAGTTGGAAAAATGACAGTTGAGAAAAAATGTACAGTTGGGAAAAAGAATGGCAGTTGGAAAAATGACAGTTGGAAAATGACAGTTGGAAAAAATGACAGTTGGGAAAAAAAATGGCAGTTGGCAAAAAATGACAGTTTGGAAAATTACAGTTGGAAATTGGAAAATGACGTTTGAAAATGACAGTTGGAAAATGACAGTGGAAAATGACAGTTGGAAAAAAGGGACAGTGGAAAAAAATGACAGTTGGAAAAATGACAGTTGGAAAATGACAGTTGGAAAATGACAGTTGGAAAAATGACAGTTGGAAAAAAAATGGCAGTTTGGAAAAATGACAGTTGGAAAAATGACAGTTGGAAAAATGACAGTTGGAAAATGACAGTTGGAAAATGACAGTTGGAAAATGGACAGTTGGAAACTGGGCAGTTGAAAAAAAAATGACAGTTGGGGAAAAAAAAATGGCAGTTGGAAAAATGACAGTTGGAAAATGACAGTTAGGAAATGACAGTTGGAAAAATGACAGTTGGAAAAAAAAATGGCAGTTGGAAAAATGGACAGTTGGGAAAATGGACCATTGGAAAAAAATGGTAAGTTGGGAAAAAAAAGTGACTTGGGAAAATGACAGTTGGAAAAATGACAGTTGGAAAATGGACAGTTGGAAAAAATACAGTTGGTGGAAAAAATGACAGTTGGAAATGACAGTGGAAAATGACAGTTGGAAAAAAAATGGACAGTTGGAAAAATGACCAGAAGGTGGAAAATGACGTTGGAAAATGACAGTTGGAAAAAGACAGTTGAGAAAATGACAGTTGGAAAAATGACAGTTGGAAAAATGAAGTTGGAAAAATGGACAGTTGGAAAAATTGAACAGTTGGAAAAATGACAGTTGGAAGGAAAAAAAATGGCAGTTGGAAAAATGGACAGTTGGAAAATGAAATGGAAATGCAGTTGGAAAATGACAGTTGGAAAAATGACAGTTGGAAAAATGACAGTTGGGAAAAATGGCAGTTGGAAACAGAAGTGGAAAAATGGAAAAATCGTAAGAGTTGGAAACGACATTGGAAATGCAGTTGGAAAAATTGAAGAGTTGGAAAAAGACAGGAAAAATGACAGTTGGAAAATAGAGGTGAATGCATTGCTGAAAGGTTGATGCGTGGAAATGACAGTGAAATTCATTGAGGACAGTTGGAAAGATTGAAAATGACAGTTGGAAATGGCATTGGAAGGGACAGTTGGAAATGACAGTTGAGTCAGGAAGAATGAAGACAGTGGAAAATGACAGTTGGAAAGTGGCAGTTAAAAAATGGCAGTTGGAAAATGACAGTTGGAAAATGACAGTTGGAAATGGCAGTTGGAAAATGGCAGTTGGAAAGTGGCAGTTGGAAAATGACAGTTGGAAAAAGCAGTTGGAAAAAGACAGTTGGAAATGGCAGTTGGAAAAAGGCAGTTGGAAAATGACAGTTGGAAAATGACAGTTGGAAAATTAGAGTTTGAAATGGCAGTTGAAAAATGACAGTTGGAAAATGACAGTTGGAAAATGACAGTTGGAAATGGCAGTTGAAAAATGACAGTTGGAAAATGGCAGTTGGAAAATGACAGTTGGAAATGGCAGTTGGAAAATGACAGTTGGAAATGACAGTTGGAAAGTGGCAGTTGTAAAATGACAGTTGGAAAATGACAGTTGGAAATGACAGTTGGAAAGTGGCAGTTGTAAAATGGCAGTTGTAAAATGACAGTTGTAAAATGACAGTTGCAAATGACAGTTGGAAAGTAGCAGTTGGAAAATGACAGTTGGAAAATTATAGTTGGAAAGTGGCAGTTGGAAAATGACAGATGGAAAGTGACAAATATTATTTTACTTCTTAGTCATACAAACTCATAGACATATAATGTTTGGTATCTCTGTATTGTTTAAAATTAATCAGTTACAAACCTGTTAATATTTTGTATGAGATATGTACAATACGCATAGTATGGACTAGAGGAAAACTAGAGATTAAATGTTCCCTTTAAAAAGACAGGATACACCTTCCAGGAAGAGGACAGAGACACCTCTAGGGACCACACCACTCCCATTCTCAGAATAATGCATAAATTAGGGTCCCAGGATGAATGTCATTGATCTCCAAACATACCATCAACAAGAAACATCAAATCTCCAAACATACCATCAACAAGAAACATCAAAGCCAATTGGGAGAACTCTAAATTGGCTACCATCTTGGACTATCATATTGGAGTTCCAAGTTTTCATTGACTTTGCTAACGGACTTACAGTAGCAGACGCCAATTATTAAAGTATTTTCTTCATTTTCACCTTTATTATTAACAGTGTGCAACCTTTAACGTTCAATTATTTACTTGAACGTTTTTCCTTATTTTTTATGCACTCTTTTGTTCTTTAAATAAATGATATACAATCATTTAAAGGCTAATTGTCCTATTCTGAGTATATCCCAAAACGAACCATGCTTTCAAAGTAACGTTATGTGACCGATTGGCCCTTAAAGGGTATGTACACTGGAAATGGTATGTGTTTTTTTAAATTGTCCATTAGTAGAAACTATAATTCATCCCAACTATCACTTTACCGTTTTTTGCTGATCTGCCCCCTATTTCATTAGATATTCAATCTGAAACATCTTACATTTTAGCATTTCTGTTAGAAGTTTTGCTGTAGCTGGGAAATGTAGATGACATTTTGTGTGCTGTATACTATATGCAGTTTTGACAGTTGGTACGTGGGAAAATAGTCAGGTCAGTCGTCAGAGCCTGAGCAAAACAAGTATTGTATTGAAGGCATTTTTTCAGTGTACATACACTTTAAGAGCTGCTTGGTCCTTGTTATGGGAAATAGGCAACAGGGAGATTCAATAATAGTTCATTAAAATTGGTGCTAATATTGCCTCAACCAATCAGATGTTAGCTTTCAAATGTTAAATAGGATCTGAATGGTTGGGGCAAAATTAGCACCATTTTTAACAATAAGAACTTTTATTGAATCTCCTTGTGAGGTTCTCATTTCTCCCTCCACAGCTTCGTGCTCCTGTGCAGTTAGAGAGAGAGAGACACACACCCCAGACTCCTGTTTAACAGCCCTGAGTAGCACAGGTGTAACATCTACCTGGCCTCTCACGGCTTAATCAAAGAGCTGTGCAGGATTACCAGTGGAATGGAACAAACAGCCCACCCGCTTTCCATTTGTAACAGACCCAAAGACCTAAACTGCCTGTGTAAATTCAACCTGCATATTCACACACACACACATTTCTCTGGCCCTATTATTCCACCTTTAAGGGTAGATGCTGCACAGCAAATCGGGACTTATAGACCTTTCCTCTATAACAAGACCAGATCTCTTGTCACAGTTCAAAGCTTTAGCAAATTTTATTGTGAACCACACAACATCACATCACAACGTTTCGGGGGGATACCCCCTTCTTCAGGTGATAAAGTGCAATAGTGCTTCAAAGAAATATAAAGACTGTGTTGAACATAGGTCCCTCCCCCCAAATTAGGGCGGAACCTTAGACCAGGCACTTTGGATATTATAATGATTGTTTTTTAGGTAAAATTATGGTGTATTTAGTATTTTACTTTTTATAGCACAGTATATAACGACTGACGGTTTTTATTAGACTGCTCATTTTTTACAAAATTATTATTGAGTGGTATATCTAATACATGTATTTAATGTCACTATGTATTTATGTCACTGATGTAACAGACACCTGGTCTAAGGTTCCGCCCTAATTTGGGGGGAGGGACCTATGTTCAACACAGTCTTTATATTTCTTTGAAGCACTATTGCACTTTATCACCTGAAGAAGGGGGTATCCCCCCGAAACGTTGTGATGTGATGTTGTGTGGTTCACAATAAAATTTGCTAAAGCTTTGGAGTGCGACCCTCAGTTGTATTTTGTTTCCTGCGGAGTCGTCGGTTCCTAAGGGAAGAACCTATAGAGGTGTCTGCACCCAGTGTTGGATAGAGTGCACCTCCATCATTGTTAACTTTGCTCTTGTCACAGTTACCTTATCAGAATTACCATTTAGATATGTAGGGCCCTATCTGTAAACGTGTGGTATTGCAATTGATCGTTAAATGCACGGTATCGCTAAAAAGTGATACCGTGCCTTTACAAATAGGGCCCACATAGACCTGTGTATAGAGTTATGGGTGTGAATAACCTTTTCTTTACAGGATATTTAGATAATTAGTGATATATTTTACAGGTTATTTTCCTGTCTGGAAATGTGGTGGCTGTCTACCAGATAAATTTTAAGATATATTTTAGTGTGTGCTGTGTTTATGTTCACTACCCTTCCGTCTCCATTTGGGTTTATTTGACCTTGCGGTTAGTTGGAGTTCATTTTTCGGTAACTGAAGGGCAGATAGACAGACCGGAGTGTGAGTTGTGACAGAGGCTATGTTGAAATCACAATCAGTGTTGCAGTTCCTTCTCATACATACCTACTGGCTATGTGGGATACCCCTAATGTAGTGTGCGGGATGGCATGAATCTGCCCGTAAGTTAGTATTTCTTGCATGCTGGTATGTAAGCCATCTTTGTCTACTTTTATGGAAAGATCCATATAATTAACATATAATTAATATCACTGATATCTTGCCACAATATTTTCACAATATGATGAGATTCATAGCTTGCCAAAACATAAAAGTATATTTTTCAAGGTATATTGATTAAAAAAAAAAAAATCAAACGCACGAATAAGATTTTGTTTCTAATTTTTTCTTCTGTAGGAATATTGGAAATATTAACCCACATTCACAGAGAGCCACAGCCGATTTACTGACTGTTAGCATGACTTTAACTCCTTGTTTGTGGCAGCAGCCAAAGTATCACAAGTGGCACTAAATGCTATTCACCAGTGGCTGTGCAGCTCTTCGTGTGTGAATATTTAATGCCAGCTGATAACAGTTTTAAGGTCACTCACTGCTTGCATCGTACCTTCTATATATTTTCTTTGCCATTGCTCAGCGTTTAAAACCATAAAATATGTTAGGTTTATAAACAGTAAGTAGGTTGTGATTGCTGGTCTGGCAATGCTCCCAACTTGTGTGTGGGGCCTTGCAAATAGGAAGATATTATCTACATATTTCTATTGGATAGGCCCTTAAAATGGGAGACAGGGCTTGCTGGACCAGACTACCAATCACAAATTAGGGTAATTATTACTGACAGTCTATACTAACCCAGGAGTGAGGACCAGCAGTATGGTGTTTGTGTGTGGGTGTGTGGGTGTGAGTGGGTGGGTGAAGCGGGGGTTAAGTTCCCCTTTAAGCAGTTTACTTTTTCCACCTCCACTGATGATAATTCAGCCACTTGGAAATTTGCAGAAACAGACAGCAGAGTGACCAGGAATAAAAGTATATTTAATCCTGTTTTTGAATAATGTGTCTATCACCAACCAACTACAATTTAATGGTTTTCTTGGCATCATTTAATAAATATATGGGGTTCCTGATAATACTTGTTCAAGAATATCCCTTTAATCTCTTTAAATTATACAGTGACTTGCAATTTACTAGGCTGTAAGCCAAACAATGTTCTGGATCTTACAAGCAAACTGAAATGTATCCTGATGCCATAAATCCAAGTGAATAAATGGAAAAAAAAGTATTAAAAAAATATATTTATTTAAAAAAAGTAACTTTGCCATACAAATAATCAAACCTGGAATTTCAAATGTATAACTGATTGAGATCTATCAGTGCAGTATATTGTACGTACAATAACATTAAACAGTTCTACAAACAATTATGTTTATCAGCTTGACAGAACAGGGTTTCTGTTCATATGTACAATAATATGATTCGTGATATTTCCCAAGACAATTATCTCCTAAAATCATCCGGCTTAGACCATAAATGGAATATTCAGAAGGTTGCCTATAAGCTGCAGTAGTTTCTAGGTAAAGCTATGTGCTGTTCTGTCTTATGAACAGTGGAGGAATGGTCCAGCAGGTGACTTCTTGTGATTGGTGGAAAACAAAGGCCAATGTTCTCTAACATCACAGATTAGTAAAAAGAAAAACAGTAGTGGATGGTTGTAAACATGCTACATTGTTGACTAAAGTTTGTCATTACATTAGACAGTGTATGTAATTATTTCTGACAGAAACTATGATCCCCATAGGTAACTTGTAGGCAAGTCTCATTGTAGTCTATGGTAAACAATTCTAGGTGACAAGAAATCTTCTGAACAACAGTACAGGGTGATCTAGCTTATCTGTGTTCATGTTTAGTCTTTAAAATTTATGTGGATATAATATGCTGTCAGTGTATATTTGTTACCATGTGCATTAGTTTTATAATAGATTATTTAAGCTTTCAAAAAACTCCCTAATGACTAAAGGTATTGTGGCGATTCCTTTATCAGTAAATGGAGTTTTATAGCCTAATAAAAAACTTGAAGGGGTTGATGCAATAAGGGTTGCAAACTTTGCCATTGCTATCAAACTACAGCAACCAATCAGAAGTTATCTACAGCAGGGTTTCTCAAAGGGTGTGGCGGGGCACACTGGTGTGACTTCAAAGAGCCAGAAGTGTGCCTCAGAGTTGTTGTGGTGGAAATATTTTCACCAGTATAACTTACATTTTTGTTACTTTGTACTCTAAAACTATATATAATGATAACATTTCAATACAGTTAATATAGTCTAACTTTACACTACATTTTTTGCACAAGATATGGGTAATTACAACTTTCAATTCAACACAGGTGTGTCTCGAGAAAAATTACAAAGCGTGCCACAGTCTGAAAAATTTGAGAACCACTGATCTACAGTAACTGCAGTAAAGCTCTGACAAACCTTTGCACCTTTTATTGCATCAGCCCCAGTGTATTCAATAATTAGCTCTGCATAGACACACAAGTGGTTACAGATTTCTTAACATTCTGTTAAAAAGACAAAGGCAAAATGAACACCAAAGCTAGTAATGCCCAAATTAAAACATGCCAACAATCAACAGAAAAATGCATTAGGCTTTGCTTGTCAGCAAATATAAGAAATGCTACAAGTAAAATATTTCCTATATAACAGTGTGTTTTTTTTTTCTTATGTCAGGATTAGAGATGGTCGAACTATTGAAAGTTCGGTCCGTTTTCGAACTTTCGAACTATTGTAAAAGTTCGAAAGTTCGAAAACGGACCCATTAAAGTCTATGGGAGGCAAATAGTTCGAAAAGTTCGAGTCAAATACAACTAAAATATTAATGGTAACTTAATGTAAATGGCTGTGGGACCTGGGAAATGGTCTGGGGAACATGTTCCAATATCCAGGACTTAAGTAAAATCGATTTTACTCTCACGCGCGCTACTTTCGAGCTTTCGCGTTCGAGCGTTCGAGGTAACATGGACATTTAACTCGCAGATTCGATACTCGCGTATAGTCTGTAATGGAGACTTTACTCGCAGATTCGATGTTCGCGCCTAGATACCATGTACATTTTACTCACGGATTCGATACTCGAACGTTCGAACATTCGATAAATCATCAAAAGTCCGGGAAATATCGAAAGTCCGCGTCCGAGATAGTTCGAGAAGTCCGGGTCCGTTCGAATTCGAACAGTTCGGCTCGAACTCGGGTTCGAGTTCGAGTTCTATGTCATCCCTAGTCAGGATGAAGATGGAAAGCAGATAGCTGGCTTAGTCTTTGTAATATTCTATTGTCACGTGTGTTCAATATGAAGAATAATTTTTGAAGACATTCTTGTTGCTTCTTCTTGCCTTCTTTACTCGTGCTTTATTACTTTGATTTTCCTAACATAAGGTAAAAAAAGATAATTGAATTGGTAAGTGGGAGTGGTAAGATTAAATTACCTAGTCCATTAAATGACTGTTAGAGGTACCGCTGATAGTTGATTATACTAGCATAAAAGGGATGTTCCCTTGGCTGTTTGGAAGCACCATTTTCTGTATATATTTATCATGTTTTAATTGTTTTTACACTTTTTTTAATTTAAATGTACATAATAAAGGATATTTTTTGACTATATATACATAGAATGTGCAGATTAAATTAGGGAGCTTTATTTCTCTTGGTATGTTGCTATGGATCTATATCCCTATCTAGCGCCTCCCCTGTATATATTTATACTAAGTTAAATGTATTAGGGTAATTATCAACATTTACATTTTCTAGTGCCCTACCTTAATCTATACATTTATCTGCCAACCATTTTCCAGCTTCCTATGCAATCTGTCCATGTTTAATATCCTCTCTGCCTGTGAAGTAAATCCTCCACATGACTTCAGTACATTTTTCTGGTGAAATTTTGCTGAATTGGTAAAAGTAAATCTGTTGGTTTTGTCTGTTTCCAGTCACCACCCACTAAGCAAAAAATGTTACAGCTACAAGTTACTTTGTTACAGCAGGTAAATACATACCCCTTTTCTGAAATCATTTTTTTTAGGATTTTGGACTTTGGATGAAGGCATTTTTGTTTTTTCTGTCTTTTCATGGTAGCACTATAATATAAAGAAAAATGAAAAATATATATAAATACTGTATGGATGCAAATATACCGTAACCTTATAGTAAGTTTATCCTAAAAATGAAATTAGTGCAGGTTCAAATAACATGAATAATTAATAGGCACATTCACCCCCAAATCTATGTTTTATATTTATCTTAAGGATCCTCCCAACCCCCAACTGAAGCTGCAGACGAGGGATTGGGGTCTGTAAGTCCATTTAGGAGAGTCTTAGTAATAGGTGAGTAGAACAAACGGGTGGGAGGGGAGTGCTTAATCTCTACTTACAAAATTGACATACCATATTATATTATTATTAATAGACGAACAGGAGGTAAAGGAAGTTTAATTCTTCAATTAAAGTAAATAATAGTATGTTGATTTTGTCAACATACTATATAAAATATAGATTTGGGGGTGGACATGTCCTTTAACCTCAAAATTTCAAATCAAGACAAATTACCTACATAAGTATCCGCAGGAAAGTGAAATCTTTATAATAGACCATTTATACAGTATACGGAAACAGTACAGTGAAAACATGCTAGGAATTTGTAAACAGTTTAGATCTATTAAAGTTATTTAAAGGGCATGTCCACCCCCAAAACTATAATCCCCCCAACTACTGGCTAGAGATGGTCGAACTATTGAAAGTTTGGTCCGTTTTCGAACTTTCGAACTATTGTAAAAGTTCAAAAGTTCGAAAGTTCGAAAACGGACCCATTAAAGTCTATGGGAGGCAAATAGTTTGAAAAGTTCGAGTCAAATACAACTAAAATATTAATGGTAACTTAATGTAAATGGCTGTGGGACCTGGGAAATGGTCTGGGGAGCATGTTCCAATATCCAGGACTTTCGTAAAATCGATTTTACTCTCTACTTTCGAGCTTTTACGTTCGAACGTTCGAGGTAACATGGACATTTTACTCGCAGATTCGATGCTCGCCTATAGGCTTTAATGGAGACTTTACTCGCAGATTCGATGTTCGCGCCTAGATACCATGTAAATTTTACTCGCGGATTCGAACGTTCGAACATTCGATAAATCATCGAAAGTCCGGGAAATATCGAAAGTCCGCGTCCGAGATAGTTCGAGAAGTCCGGGTCCGTTCGAACTCGAACAGTTCGGCTCGAACTCGGGTTCGAGTTCGAGTTCTATGCCATCCCTACTACTGGCCCCACCATGTAGTGTAGTTTAATCCTTACCTCACATCCCAGCTCCATAGGGTTCTCCTGTAGTCCCCCCCCAAAGTCCCAAAAACTGCCCACCAGGAGGATAGCAGAGTCCATATAGGACTCTGCCTCCTACCTGGCCTCCGGAAGAAGTTTGGTATGCGTACTGCAGCCCTTCTCCTCCTCCCTCCCACTCCCTCCGGATTCCCTCCCCCTAGCATTAATTCCCTTTAATACAGTATTCCCCCTGGTCTCCCAGCCCCAACCACGTCATTTTTATTTTTAGAATGCTCCCCAAAATTTTACTTACCTCCCCTCTTTCCTCCGCTGCACTGAATGACCGGCAGCCGTGTCCGTGATTGGCTGCCGCTCAGCCAATCACAGACGCGACTGCCGGTCCCGCCCCTCTGCTTGCATTTTCTCGCAAGCAGAGGGCCGGGAGCGCGGCGGAGGTAAGTAAAAGTTTGGGGAGCTTTTTAAAGATAAAAATGATGCGGTTGGGGCTGGGGGACCAGGGGGAAGGCTATATTAAAAAATAGATTTAAGGGTGGACATACCCTTTAATAAAAATTAACGTAAAACTAAAAAAAAAAAAAAATCCCCTAATAATAAATAATTAATGTTAAAAAACGACTATGGTATATTTATTTTCATATTCAACAGCACGTTGCCATTAGTTTATCCATTTATATCAGGCCCTGTCCGAGTTCCCCATCCCACACTTTTAAACTTATCTGTATGTCTTTATAATATATATTCCCGGAAAAGGATCAAGCAGACAAACACAGATAAAGCATATAAAGTGTGTACTTACACATACTCAACCTTTTCACATCTGGAACTAATTGGGAAAATTTCAATTTTTACAAGCTGATTTTCACTGAGATTTTTAGAGAGTTTTTTGCACAAGCATCGTCTTCCCCCAGAACTGCCTTGTGCTGAAAAACAGAAATTAATGAAACATTTTTCATTTATTGGCAAATAGACCAATCAGATAAACTGAACACAGACCCTATTTAAACTTTGTCAGAGTCCCAGGATGTTGCTGCAAGATTGTGTTCACTCACCTTTTTTTTTTTTTTAAAGATTCGCTTACATAAAATGATTAATGAAAATATGCTTATAATTTATTTGTTTAACATTAGCATTCTGATTTAAAAATAAAAAGAAATATATTGCTGTATGCATTCATATACTTCGATATTAATTATGTAAACATCCAGACTTCACATAAAAAACAATATACGGTAGGATAAGTTCATAGTCACTAAGGTTATTTAATAAAAACAAGTATTATATGCTAAGTGCATAAAGTATGGAAAGGAGTGAAATCTAGAATAAGTTTGTTGATTAAGTTTTTTCCTTATATACAGTATCTCTATAGATTGTAAAGAAAATGCTCAAAATGACTGTACCTTCTATAAAAGCAGCAGAGAGAAGGAGAAACAGAGGGCAATTGCGAATTTGCTGTCCATGATTGAGTCTGGAATGTTGAAGACTATTGAAGGTGTAAAGCCTACCAGTCTATTTATACTGTATATAGCTCCCAGCTTTGCAAACAAGTGATCACATGACTGCATTACATCCCCCTTTTTGTTTTGCTGTTGCCTGCAGATGTAATAGTTCCCTGAAAAGGTCTTTTCCAGGAGAAAGAAAGGTGAAGTGAAAGTGTGGTTAATGAGTGGCAGACGCATATCCAGAGCCTTGCATGACTTTCCTACCATTTAGGAGAAACTTATGTCAGAAAACTACATATATGTATATGATTACTTAAAGGAAAGCCTATTTGTAATACAGTGCTTATTGATTTAAAATTCATTTAAAAAAACAGGCATTAATATTTTTCTTTGTATTTGCAAGGAAATACCCTTGCTTAAAAGGCAAGGGATACACATATATATATATATTATATATATATATATATATACAAACATAGAAAAGATAATCAGCACATTCCTAGGCCCATACAATATCATATTATCTGCACACTGAAATACTTTATAAACAAGGGGTTTTAAGTACATTACTGTGATCATCCAGACTGGGGTTACCTTGACGTGGTTGGAAGGCTTTTCATTCATGTGATCACAGTAATGTATACTAAAACCCCTTTGTTTATAAAGTATGCCAGTGAGCAGATAATATGATATTGTATGGGGCCTAGGAATGTGCATTGATTATCTTTTCTATGTTTGTATAAATGTTTGACCAGATCAGTAGCACTTCCGCTGAATGTAGTTGTAAAATAGCCTAATTGGAGTGCTTCCACAATTCTTGTATTGTATATATATATATATATATATATATATATATATATACGGCGATTTGGGAAGAATGACAGTTGGCGAAAATGACAAGAAAAGAGTGTAGGGCAACGAAAATGACACAGTTGGAAATGACAGTTGAAACAACTGGGAAAAAAAGAAAAGATGGCGTGGCAAAATGACACGTAGGAACATGACGTGTTGGAAAATACAGTTGGAAAATGAACAGTTTTGGAAAATGACAGTTGAAAAATACAGTTGAAAAAAATCGCAGTTTGGAAAAATGACAGTTGGAACATGACAGTTGGAAAATGACAGTTGGAAAATGACATTTGGAAAATGACAGTTGGGAAAAGAATGGCAGTTGAAAAAATGACCGTTGGAAATGACAGTTGGAAAAATTACAGTTGGGAAAAAAAAAAATGGCAGTTGGAAAATGACAGTTTGTAAAAATGACAGTTGGAAAATTACAGTTGGAAAAATGACATTTGGAAAATGACAGTTGGAAAAATGACAGTTTGGAAAAAAAATGGCAGTTGGAAAAATGACAGTTGGAAAATGACAGTGGAAAATGACAGTTGGGAAAAATGACAGTTGGAAAATTACAGTTGGAAAATACTGAAATTACAGTTGAGAAAAGAATTGGCAGTTGGAAAAATAGACAGTGTTGAAACTGACAGTTGGAAAATGGCACAGTGAAATACAGTTGGAAATGACAGTTTGGAAAAATGACAGTTTGGAAAAATGAATGCAGTTGGTAAACAAATGCAGTTGGAAAAATGACAGTTGGAAAATGAACAGTTGGAAAATGCACGTTGGAAAATGACAGTTGTGAAAATAAGTTTTGGCAAAAAGACATGGAAAAATGGCAGTTGGCAAATTTAAAAATGACAGTTGGGAAAATGACAGTTGGAAAAAACATGACAGTTGGGAAAAAAATGGCAGTTTGGAAAATGACAGTTGGAAAAATGATGAATCAGTGTCTAAAAAAATGACAGTTGGAAAAATGCAGTTGGAAAAATGACAGTTGAAAAAATTGAATAGACGTTGAAAAAATGCATTGAAAAATGAACTTGTAAAAGAAAAATGCAGTTGGAAATGACAGTTGAAAAATTGACCGTTGAAAATGACAGGAAAATGGCATTTGAAAAATGAATTGGAAAATGGTTGGAAAATGACAGTTGGAAAATGACAGTTGGGAAAGAATGGGCAGTTGGGAAAATGACAAGTTGAAAATGACAGTTTTGTGAAATCAATGAACAGTTGGAAACAAAAATTGGCATGTTGGAAAAAATGCGTGAAAATTACCAAGTTGGAAAATTACAGTTGGAAAATGACAGTTTGTGGGAAGACAGTTGAAATTACAGTTGGATAAAAATGAAGTTGGAAATTGCCAGTTGGAAAAAGAATGGCATTGAAAAATGACAGTTGGAAAATGACAGTTGGAAAATGACATGTGCAACCATGACAGTTGGAAATGACAGTGTGACCTAAATGACGTTTTGCGAAAGAAATGGCATTGGAATAAGAAAATAGACAGTTTGGAAATGACAGTTGAAAACAATGGCAGTTGGAACACATGACGTGGATCAGTGATACTTGGAAAAATGACAGTTTGGCCCAATCCCGTTGGCAAATGCAGTTGTGGAAAAATTGACATTGGAAAATGTCAGTTGTAAAAATGACAGTTGGAAAATGACAGTATGGAACATTGATAAAAATGCCCTCACCAAGTTTCTGGGAAAACGAGAAACAATGGCATTTTGAAAAAATGTGAAAATCAGTTTGGGAAATACAGTTGAAAAAAATACAGTTAAATGACCTTGGAAAAAAATGCAAGTTTGGAAAAGAATTTACTACGTTTGGAAAATGACAGTTGGAAAAATGAATGACATTGGAAAAAAGACAGTTGGAAAATGACAGTTGGAAAAAAATCAGTTGGTAAAATGACAATTTGGAAAAATGACAGTTGGACAATGAACATGTGGAAAAATGACAGTCGTAAAGGGACAGTGAAAATGCAGTTGGAAAATGAACAGTTGGGAAAGAATGATCAGTTGGAACATGACAGTTGAAATAATGACAGTGGAAACAGTTGGAACAAAAAAGGAAGTGAAAGACAGTTGGAAAATGACAGTTGGACAAAATGACAGTTGGAAAATGACAGTTGGGAAAAATACAGTTGGAAAATGACAGTTGGGAAAAAAAATGGCAGTTGGAGAAATGACAGTGAAATGACAGTTAGAAAATGACAGTGGAGAAAAAAAATGGCATTTGGGAAAAATGACATTTGGAAAATTACGAGTTGGAACATTAATTGAAGTAATTTGAAAAAAATGACATTTGGGAAAAAATGGCAGTTGGAAAAAATGACAGTTGTGGAAAATGACAGTTGGAAAAAGACGTATGTAGACAAAAAAAAGGCAGTTGGAATAAATGAAATGACGTGAACATACTTGGAAAATGACAGTTTGGGAAAAGTTGCTTTGGAAAACAGTTGGGAAAAATGACAGTTGGAAATGACAGTTGGAAATTGACAGTTGAAATGACAGTTTGAAAAAATGACAGTTGGGGAAAAAATGGCAGTTGTGAAAAATACCGTTGGAAAAGACTGAAGACAGTTGGAAAAATGACAGGGAATAAATGCAGGTGGAAATGAAGCTTGGAAAATCAGTTGAAACAGTTGAAAAATGACAGTTTGGAAAAGAATGGCCGTTGGAAAATGACAGTTGGAAAATGACAGTTTTGGAAAAATGACAGTTGAAAAAAAATGGCAGTTGAAAAATGACCGTTGGAAAATGCATTGGTAATGCTGGAACGTTGGAAAATGCCGTTGGAAAATGGCAGTTTGGGAAAAGATATGGAATGACAGTTGGAAAAAAATGGCAGTTGGAAAAATGACGTTTGGGAAAGACTGTATGACAGTTTGGAAAAACATGGATAGCAGTTGGAAAAGTGACAGTTGGCAAAATGACAGTTTGGAAAGAATGAGCAGTTGGTAAAATACAGTTTGAAAATGGACAGTTGGAAAAAATAAATGACAGTTGGAAAAAAAAATGGCAGTTGGAAAAATACAGTTGATGAAATTAAATGACAGTTTGAAATGACAGTTGGAAACATTAACAGTGGAAATTCAGTTGGGAAAAGAATGGGCATTGTTGAAAAATGACGTGGAAGACAGTTGAAAATGCAGTGTGGGAAAAATGAATTGGAAAAAATGGCATTTGGAAAAATGCAGTTGGAAAATGACAGTTGAAAATACAGTTGGAAAATGACATGGTGAAAAATGACTTGGCAAATGACAGTTGGAAAAATACAGTTTTGGAAATGACAGTTGGAAAAAAAATGCAGTTTGAAAAAATGACGTTGGAAAAATGACAGTGGGAAAATGACACAGTGTGGAAAATGACAGTATAGTGAAAATGCCAGTTGTGAAATACAGAATGGACATTGAAAATGGCGTGGCAAATTACATAATGACGTGGAAAGTTGGAAAACTGAAAAATGACATTGGAGAATGTTGGAAAATGACAGTTGGAAATGACACGTTGGAAAAATGACATTGGAAAAATCAGTTTGGAAAAATTGACAGTGGAAAATGACAGTGTGGAAATGACAGTTGGAAAAATGACAGTTGGAAAATGAACGTTGTAAACATGACGAGTTGGGACAAAAATGGCAGTTGGAAAATGACAGTTCGGATAAATGTACAGTTGGAAAAATGACAGTTGAAAAATGAAAGTTGGGAAAAAAATGGGCAGTTTGAAAAATGAACATTGGAAAATGACAGTTTGGAAAATGACAGTTGGAAAATGTACAGTTTGGAAAAAAATGTTGCATTGAAAATTACATTTGGACAAATGACAGTTGAGTGTTGAAAAATAACAGCGGAAATCTTGGAAAAATGACATTAGAAAATGGATTGCTATGTGCCAAATGTTGAAACCTGACAGTTTGAATGAAGGGAAAATGACAGTCGAAATGCGGAAAATGAAGTTGAAAAAATGGCGTTGTGAAAAATGACATTTGGAAAATGACAGTTAAAAGACAGTTGGCAAAAGAAGTGGAAAAAAAATGACAGTCTGAAATGACAGTTGGAAAATGGACGTGGAAAAATGACAGTTTGAAAATACAGTAATGTGGAAAATGAACAGATTGATGACATTGAAATGACTACGTTGGAAAAAAAAATGGCAGTTGGAAAAACAGTGGAAAGCAATTGGAAGAAGATACAGTTGGGAAAAATGGACATTGGAAAATGACCGTTGGCAAAATGACAGTTGGAATGATTAAAAAATGGCAGTTTGTAAGACAGTAAAAATGACATTGAAATTGGAAAATGACAGTTGAAAATGAACAGTTGGAAAAATGAGTGAAAAAAATGGCAGTTGAAAAATGACAGTTGGAAAAATACGTTGAATGACGGAAATGACAGTTGAAAAAGAGTGAATCAGTTGGGAAACAGAATGGCATTTGGAAAAATGACAGTTTGGAAAAAGACGTTGGAAAAAATGACAGTTGGAAAAAAAAATGGCAGTTGGTAAAAATGACTGTTGGAAAATGACAGTTGGAAATGACAGTTGAAAAATGACAGTTGGAACAATAGGAACAAGACATTGGGAAAAATGAACTGCAGTTGGAAAAATGACAGTTCGGGAATAATGAATGAGTGGAAAATGAATTGAAATGACAGTTGGAAAAACTTGACAAGTAATGGCTTAAAATAGTGAAGACATTGAAAAGTGTTGGAAAATGAACATTTGAATGCAGTTGGAAAAATGACAGTTGAGAGTTAAAAAAATGGCAGTTGGAAAATGACAGTTGGAAAATAACAGTTGGAAAATGGACAGTTGGATAAAAATGACATTTGGGAAAATGAAGCAGTGTGGAAAAATGACAGTTTGGGAAAAAATGAGCAGTTGGAAAAATGTGACAAGATTAATTAACAGTTTTGGCAAAAAGAACATTGGGATGCAGTTGACAAATGACAGTTTGGAACATGACAGTGGAAAATGACAGTGGAATTGGTGAAAAAATGACCAGTGGAAAACGTAAATAATGCAGTTTGAAAATGACAGTTGGAACAATGACAGTTGGAAAACAAAATGCATTGAAATTTTGGGAAAAAAATGACAGTGAAAACATTGAAGAAAATGTACATGTCTGAAATAACAGTTGGAATGTACAGTTTGGAAAATGACAGTTGGAAAAAATGCAGTGGAAAAATGATAGTTTGAAAAAATGACAGTTGGAAAAATGACGTTGGAACAAAATGGACAATTGGAAAATGACAGTTGGAAAATGACAGTTGGAAATGACAGTTGGAGAAAAATGTGACAGTTGAAAATGACATTTGGAAAATGACAGTTGGGAAAAAAAATGTCAGTTGGAAAAATGACATTGGTAAATGTACAGTTGGAAATGACAGTTGGAAAAATACAGTTAAATGTAAAAAAATGCAAACATTGGAAAAATACGTTGGAAAGATAGAAGGCAGTTGGAAAATGACAGTTGGAAAAATAATTGAAAATTTGGTGTAAAGAATGGACAGTTGGAAAAATGACAGTTGGAAAAATGACGTTGGGAAAATGACACCGTCTGGAACAAAAAATGAGCAGTTGGAAAACATGACAGTTTGGAAACGTGGAAAAGACAGTTGGAAAATGGCAGTGGAAAAATACATTTGAAAAAACATGTAAGTTTGGAAAAATGACATTTGGGAAAAAATGCATGAAAAACAATGTGGCAGTTGGAAAATGACAGTTGGAAAATGACAGTAGTTGTAAAATGACAGTTTGGAAAAATGCAGTTGGAAAAATGACAGTGGAAGCTGCTTGGACAAGACATAGCAAATGCAGTTGAAAAAGACAGTTGGAAAAAAAATGCATTGGAAACAATGAACATTGGAAACTGACATTTGGAAAAATGACAGTTTGGAAAAAGAAGACTTGGAAAATGACTTGGAAAAAATTACAGTTGGGTGAAAAAATGCGCTTTGGAAAAATGACAGTTGGAAAATGAAGTTTGAAAATGACAGTGTGGAAAAATGAGCAGTTGGGAAAAAATGGCAGTTTGAAAAAGACAGTTGGAAAATGACAGTTGGAAATACTGAAATACAGTGGAAAATGACGTTTGGAAAAAAAATGGCCGTTGGAAAAATGACTTAGAAATGAGTAGAAAATGACAGTTGGAAAAAATGACGTTGGAAAAATGACTAGTTGAAAACGTTTGGCAAATGACAGTTGGAAAATGGAGGAAAATGACAGTGTTGGGAAAAAAATGCAGTTGGAAAAATACAATTTGGCAAATGGACAGTTGGAAAATGACGTTTGGAAAAAGAACAGTGCAAAATGACATTGAAATGACGGTTTGGGAAAAATGACAGTTGGAAAAATGAACATGAAAAGAATGCGGAAAAATGCAGTTGGAAAAATTAACAGTTGGAAATTACAGTTGGAAAATTACAGTTGGGCAAAACTGACAGTTTGGGAAAAGAAATGGCAGTTGGGGAAAAGCAGTTAATGAATGACAGTTGGGAAAATGACAGTTGGCAAAAATGACAGTTAAAAAATGGAACAGTTGAAAACAGTTGAACATGACAGTTTGAAAAAATGACAGTTTGAAAAATGACAGTTGAAAATGACAGTTTGGAAAATGACAGTTGGAAAAGAATGGCAAGTTTTGGAAAATGACCACGTTGGAAAAAAAAATGACGTTGGAAAATGGACAGTGTTGTAAATACAGTGAAAACATTAGTGAAAAATGACAGTTGAAGAAGACATGAAAATGAAGTTGGAAATGACGTTGAAATGACAGGATTGGAAATTGACAGTTTATGTTGAAAAAAATGGAAAAATGGCAGTGGAAAAGATGACAGTTGGAAAAATAAGTTAAATGACAGTTGGAACTGACAGTCTGGAAAAAGGCAGTTGGAAATGGACGTGGAAAATGACAGTTGGAAAAAATGGAGTTGGAAAAATGACCGTGAATGTAGTTGAAAAATCAGTTGAAATGACAGTTGGAAAAATGACAGTTTGGAAAATATCATTGAGAATGCAGTTGTACTTCGTTTAACATGACAGTTTAATGAGGAAAAAAGCGTTGAAATGACAGTTGAAAATGAATGAAACGTTGAAATGGAAGTTGGAAAATGACATTTGGAAATGACAGTTGGCAAAAAATGACGTTGGAAAAAAAAATGGCAGTTGGAACAAATGACAGTTGGAAAATGACAGTTGTGAAAATAGCCAGTTAAAGCTTTGGAAAATACAGTTGGAAAAAAATGACAGTTGGAAAAAATGGCAGTTGGAAAAAACGTAAAATACAGTTGAAAATGACAGTTGGAAAATGTGCAAGAATGTTAAAATACAGTTGGGAACAACGCAGTTTTGGTAAAATGACAGTTGGAAAAACAGTGAACATGCCAGTTAGAAAGGCTGGAAAGCAGGAAATAGTAAATGGCAGTGTTGGAAAATTACATTGTAAATGACAGTTTGGAACATGGCAGTTGGGATTGGAAAGGCAGTGAAATACAGTTGAAAAATCAGGAGAAAGTAGTTGGAAAATGACAGTTTGAAAAAATTGCAGGGAACATGTTGGAAAATGACAGTTGGAAAATGACAGTTGGCAACATTACGAGTTTGAGGCTGAAAAAATGACAGTTGGAAAATGACAGTTGAAGAATGAATGAGGAAACAGTGGAAAATGCAATTAACAGTTGGAAATGAGCAGTTGAAAATGACATTGGAAATACATGAAGTGACACGTTGTGAAAATGACAGTTTTGGAAAAGACAGTGAAATCAGTTGGAAAGTGGCAGTAAAATGTCATTGTATGTGTAAATAATTGCAATGACGAAAGAGCGTTGGAAAATGACAGTTGGAAAATGACAGTTGAAAATGACAGTTGGGAAAAAAAATGACGTTGGGAAAAGAATGGCATTGGAAAAATGACAGTTGGAAATGCAGTTGGGAAAAAAAAATGAACAGTTGGAAAAAATGGCAGTTGGAAAAATGACAGTGAAAGGACAGTTTGTAAAATGACAGTTGGAAAAATTGGACAGTTGGAAAAATGCCAGTTGGAAAAGATGACAGTTGGGAAAAAAAATGGCAGTTGTAAAAATCCAGTGGAAAATTATCGTTGGAAAATGACATTGGAAAAATGACAGGACAGTTGGAAAATTAACAGTTGGAAAAATGACAGTTGGAAAAGAATGGCAAGTTGGAAAAAAAAAAAAAAAAAAAATAAAAACTGTTTGGAAAATGACAGTTTGTGAAATGGCAGTTTTGGAAAACGGACAGTTGGAAAATTACCGTTGGAAAAATGGACCGTTGGAAAATGACAGTTGGGAAAAAAAAAAAAATTGCAGTTGGGAGAAAAAAAAAAATGCTAGGGGGGTGAGAGAAAAAAAATGAAATGGACAGTTGGAAAATGACAGTGTTGGAACATGGCGTTGGAAAAATGACAGTTGGAAACTGAAGTTGGAAAAATACAGTGGGAAAAAAAAATGGCGTTGGAAAAATGTTGTGAAAAAATACAGTATGGAAAATGACAGTTGGAAAAAATGCCAGTTTGGGGGAAAAAATGGCAGTTGGAATGACAATTGGAAATGACAGTTTTTGAAAATGACAGTTTGAAACCAAATGGACAGTTTGGAAAAATGACCTGGGGAGTTGGAAAATGACAGTTTGGAAAATGACAGTTGGAAAAATGACAGTTGGAAAATACATTTGGCAAAATGACAGTTGTGGAAAAAAATGACAGTTGGAAAAATGACAGTTGGAAAAATGACAGTTGAAAAAAAAATGACAGTTGAAAAAATGACATTATGGGGGGGGAAAAAATGGCATTTTAAAATGACAGTTTGGAAAATGACAGTTGAAAATTGACAATTTGGAAAAATGAACAAGTTCGAAAATGACAGTTGTAAAAAAATGGCATGTTGAAAAATGGAACAGTAGGAAAAAAAAATGACAGTTTTAAAATACAGTTGGAAAATGGCAAGTTTGAAAAATGACAGTGTTGTAAAATGAACAGTTGGAAAAGACAGTTGGAAAATGGCAGTTGGGAAAATGACAGTTTTGGGAAAAAAATGGCAGTTGGAAAAATACAGTTGGGAAAATGACGTTTTGAAAAAATGAACCGTTGGAAAAAAATGGCAGTTGGAAATGGACATTGGAAAATGACATTTGAAAATGACAGTTGGAAAATGACAGTTTTGGGAAAAGAATGGCATAAGTTGAAAAATGACATTGAAAATGACAGTTGAAATGACAGTTGGAAAATGACAGTTGGGGAAAAATGAAACAGTTTGGGAAAAGAATGGCAGTGGTTGGAAAAATGACAGATTGGAAATGACATTTTGGAAAATGACAGTTGGAAAAAAATGGCAGTTGGAAAAATGACAGTGTGAAAATTACGTTGGAAAAGAAAAAAAATGACAGTTTTGAAAAATGACGTTGGAAAATATCCATGTTGGAAAATGCAGTTGGAAAAATGACCGGTTGAAAAAAATGGCAGTTGGAAAAATGACATGTTGAAAGGACAATTGAAAATAGACAGTTGAAAATTACAGTTTGGAAAAAAATGGCAGTTGGAAAAATGACAGTTGGAAAATGACATTTTGAAAAAGTACGTTGGAAACTGACCGTTGGAAAATGGACAGTTGGAAAATGACATAGTTGGAAAATGAACAGTTGGAAAAATACAGTTGGGAAAAACACAAAATGGCAGTTGGAAAAATTGACGTTTGGAAAAATGACAGTTAGAAAATGACAGTTGGAAAAATGACAGTTGGAAAAAAAATGACAGTTGGAGAAAAATGACAGTTGGAAAATGAAACAGTTGAAAAAAATGCAGTTGGCAAAATGACAGTTGAAATGACAAGTTGGAAAAATGACGTTGGAAAATGTGATGACATTTGAAAACTGACAAGTTGGAAAAATGACAATTGAGATGACAGTTGAAAATGCAGTTGAAACTGAAAAGTTGGAAAAATGACGGTGGGAAAAAAAGCAGTTGAAAAATGACGTTTGGAAAAATGTGACAGTTGGAAAAATGACAGTTTGGGAACATGACAGTTTGGAAAAATGACGTTGGAAATGACCGTTGGAAAAATGACAGTTGGAAAAAAAAATGGCAGTGGGGAAAAAGACAGTTGGAAAATGACAGTTGGAAAAAAAATGACAGTTGGAAAAATGACAGTTGGAAAAAAAAAATGACAAAGGTTGGAAAAAATGGCAGTTGAAAATGACCGAGTTGGAAAATGACAGTTGGAAAATGACAGTTGGAAAAATGGACAGTTGGAAAATGACAGTTGGGAAAAAAAGACAGTTGGGAAAAATGGGCAGTTGGAAAAAGGGACAGTTTGGAAATGACAGTTTGAAAAAATGACAGTTAGAAGATGGCAGTTTGGAAAATGACAGTTGGAAAGTGGCAGTTAAAAATGGCGTTGAAAATGACAACAGTTGAAAATTACAGTTGAAATGGCAGTTTGAAATGGCAGGGTTTGGAAAGTGGCATTGTGAAAATGACAGTTGGAAAAAAGCAGTTGGAAAAAGACAGTTGGAAATGGCAGTAGTTAGAAAGGTTTCGTTGGCCCCCCCGGCCGTTTGGCCCCTTCCCGTTGGCCCCTGCCCGTGTGTCCCCTTCGCGCTTTTGCCTGGCCGTTTGCCCCTCTGCCCCCGCCCGTTGGCCCCTGCCCTTTGGCCCCTCCCGTGGAAATTGGGCAGTTGAAAAATGACAGTGGACCACTGTCCGTTGCAATGGACAGTTGGGACCTGGCCTTGGACAATGCCAGTTGTACATCCACGTTTGGAAAGTGGCATTGTAAAAAACTAAATACAGTTTGGAAAAATGAACAGCAGGACATTGGAATGACAGTTGGAAAGTGGCAGTTTGTAAATGGCAGTTTTTTGTAAGAATGACAGTTGTAAATGGACAGTTGCGGCAAAGCAAATGACGAGTTGTAAAGTAGCATTTGGGAAAATGACAGGTTGAAAATTATAGTTGGAAAGGGCAGTTGGGGAGAAAAGCCAGATGGAAAGGACAATAATTATTTTTACTACCGTTACTTTCTTAGTCATACAACCTCAATAGACATAATAATGTTTGGTATCTCTGTATTGGTTTAAAATTAATCAGTTACAAACCTGTTGTAATATTTTTGGTATGAGATATGTACAATACGCATAGTAATGGAGGTGTGACTAGAGGACAACTAGAGATTAAAAAAAATAACTGTTTCCCCTTTAAAAAGACAGGATACACCTTTCCATGAAGAGGACATAGAACCAACCTCTAGGGACCACACCCAAACCACGAAACCACTTGCCCATTCTCATAATAATGCATAAATTAAAGGGTCCCAGATGAATGTCATTTTGATCTCCAAACATAACCATCAACAAGAGAAAGAAACATCAAATACCAAACATATAACCATCAACAAGAAAAACCATCACAGCCCCCCTTGCACCCGACCCCCACCTCTATGCCAACAGCACCCCCACTCCCCGCCCCCAAATTGGGAGTAACTCAAAATTGGCTACCCCCCCCCCCCCCCCACCCCACCCACCCATACCCCGAGCCGGGCACCCCCCCCACCCCACCCCTCCCACCACGTTGGACTATATCATATTGGAGTTCAATTTTTCATATTGACTTATTTGACTTTTTTTTTGCTAACGGAACTTTTTTACAGTAACGCAGAACGCCATTTATTAAGTATTTTCTTTCAATTTTCTCCATCCCCCACCATCACACTTCAACACATCCACCTTTAAATTTTATTATTAACAGTGTGCAACCTTTAAACGTTCAATTATTTTACTTGACGTTTTTCCTTTTCCCTTATTTGTTATTTGCCCCTCGTACTGATCGTCAAATACTTCATTTTGTTCTTTAAATAAATGATATACAATCATTTTAAAATTTAAAGAGAAAGGCTAATTGTCCCCTATTCTGGCCGGTGAGTCTATCCCAAAAACGAACCATGCTTCAAAGAGTAACGTTATTGACCGATTGGCCCTTAAAGGGTTTATGTACACTGGAAATGGTATGTGTTTTTTTTTAAATAAATTTGGTCCATAGTAGAAATAACTATAATTCATCCCAACTATTCACACTTTCCTACCGATTTGTTTGCTGATCTGCCGCCCTAGTTTATTTCATGAGATTTCAATCTGAACACTCTTATTGTAGCATTTCTGTTCTTTCTTTTTTTTTGTCTTGTCTTGTTGTAGGGGAAGTTTTTAGAACTGTAAACTGAGGGGGAACTGTACAAGGGAACTAACCCTATGTTGGATGATGCTGAGGAGAAAAAAAGAGGGGGGAGCATACAAAGTAGAAAAATCAAAAAGTGCTTTTGACAGTGGGAAAAATGGTAAAGGAATGGAAGGGGGGGGAACGCACAGGTGGGACTCTGACTGGCAACAAGAAAAAGGAACCCAAATCTGCAGAGTCAGCTTAGAAGTGGTATGTACAGATCACTCCGTCAAGAAAGCCTGCACCAAACAAAGTGTAAAAATAAGGGCATATGGCTAAAAAGGATCAATTAGGGGGGGTGTGGAGTAAGGGGAGTTTACGACTGAAAGTAAAAGTTCGCATAAATGACATATTAAGGGACATGCATGCTTGAAGAGTCCGGAATTGATTATGAGGAAAAAACTGGGCACAAGAAAAAACGGAACAGGGAGATTCAATAAAGTTCATTAAATTGGTGCTAATTTGGCCCTCAACATCGATGTTAGCTTTCAAATGTTCAATAGGATCTGAAATGGTTGGGGCAAAATTAGCACCATTTTTAACAATACGAACTTTATTGAATCTCCTTGTAAGAGGTAGATAAGGGTACATAAAATAAAAAATGGGGGGTCAAATCGACACAGGGACCACAGACTACTAATGGGGCAGAATATCGTGCACTGATCCAGGAAAATAATTAAGACTGAAAGGGAGGAAGAGAAGACACCCGGGAGTCCCAGAACTCCTGGATAATATACGGCAGACACCATGAAAGGGGGCTGTCAGAAGACACAAAAATAATCGGTGAAAAACTGCGCACATGCATAAGCCTGGCGCGGCGGGAAAATCACAAAGGCTAAGACGAAATGAGATTGGTGGCAGGAGTGACGAGTGAACTGGAACAAACGGGCGCCGCGACAACCTGCATTTCCAAAAATTATAGTAACACAGCCACAGATTAGACCCAGTCGTAACATGACCCTGTGTACATAATCAACCGTCGCATCAGTGTCACACATCACACACATATCTCGTCTGAGGCACCTATTAGTTAAGCACACCTGTTAAGTGGTTCGAGATTTTGGGCTGATCACAGCAAATCGGAGATGCGTTATAGAACCGGAAAATTAGCTCCCTTCAGGAAATAGTAACAGGTAGTACCTGAGCTCTGCTCATTATTATGTGAAAGAATCCCAGAATGATGTGCATAAGCATCAAATTAGCAAATTAATTATGTGAAAAATGAACGTTCACAGAAAGCAACATCACATCCAACGTTTCGGGGGGATACCCCCTTCTTCAGGTGATAAAGTGCAATAGTGCTTCAAAAAAGAATATAAAGACTGGTGTGAAACATAGGTCCCTCCCCCCAAATTAGGGGCGGAACCTTAGACCAGGCACTTTGGATATTATAATGATTGTTTTTTAGGTAAAATATGGTGTATTTAGTATTTACTTTTTATAGCACAGTATAACACTGACGGTTTTATGATACTGCTCATTTTTACAAAATTATTATTGAGTGGTATATCTAATCCATGTATTAATGTCACTATGTATTTATGTCACTGATGTACAGACACTGGTCTAAGGTTCCGCCCCTAATTTGGGGAGGGACCTATGTTCACCACAGTCTTTATATTTCTTTGAAGCACTATTGCACTTTATCACCTGAAGAAGGGGGTATCCCCCAAACGTTGTGATGTGATGTTGTGTGGTTCACAATAAAATTGCTAAACTTTGAGTGCGACCCTCAGTTTTATTTTGTTCCTGCGGAGTCGTCGGTTCCTAAGGGAAGAACCTATAGAGGTGTCTGCACCCAGTGTTGGATAGAGTCACCTCCATCATTGTTAACTTTGCTCTGTCACAGTTACCTTATCAGAATTACCATTTAGATATGTAGGGCCCTATCTGTAACGTGTGGTATTGCAATTGATCGTTAAATGCACGGTTCGCTAAAACGTGATACCGTGCCTTTACAAATAGGGCCCACATTAGACCTGTGTATAGAGTTATGGGTGTGAAACCTTTTCTTTACAGGATATTTAGATAATAGTGAATATTTTACAGGTTATTTTCCTGTCTGGAAATGTGGTGGCTGTCTACCAGATAAATTTTAAGATATATTTTAGTGTGTGCTGTGTTTATGTTCACTACCCTTCCTTCTCCATTTGGTTTTATTTGACCTTGCGGTTAGTTGGAGTTCATTTTTCGGTAACTGAAGGGCAGATAACAGACCGGAGTGTGAGTTGTGACAGAGGCTATGTTGAAATCACAATCAGTGTTGCAGTTCCTTCTCATACATACCTCTGGCTATGTGGGATACCCCTAATGTGTGTGGCGGGAGCATGAATCTGCCCGTAAGTTATAATTTCTTGCATGCTGGTATGTAAGCCATCTTTGTCTACTTTTTATGGAAAGATCCATATAATGTAACATATAATTAATATCACTGATATCTTTGCCACAATATTTCACAATATGATGAGATCATACTTGCCAAAACATAAAAGTATATTTTTCAAGGTATATTGATTAAAAAAAAAAAAATCAAACGCACGAATAAGATTTTGTTTCTAATTTTTTCTTCTGTAGGAATATTGGAAATATTAACCCACATTCACACAGAGAGCCACAGCCGATTTACTGACTGTTAGCATGACTTTAACTCCTTGTTTGTGGCAGCAGCCAAAGTATCACAAGTGGCACTAAATGCTATTCACCAGTGGCTGTGCAGCTCTTCGTGTGTGAATATTTAATGCCAGCTGATAACAGTTTTAAGGTCACTCACTGCTTGCATCGTACCTTCTATATATTTCTTTGCCATTTGCATCAGCGTTTAAAACCATAAAATATGTTAGGTTATAAACTTAAGTAGGTGTGATTGCTGGTCTGGCAATGCTCCCACTTGTGTGTGGGGCCTTGCAAATAGGAAGATATTATCTACATATTTCTATTGGATAGGCCCTTAAATGGGAGACAGGCTTGCTGGACCAGACTACCAATCACAAATTAGGGTAATTATTACTGACAGTCTATACTAACCCAGGAGTGAGGACCAGCAGTATGGTGTTTTGTGTGGGTGTTGTGTGGTGTGAGTGGGTGGGTGAAGCGGGGGTTAAGTTCCCTTTAAGCAGTTTACTTTTTCCACCTCCACTGATGTAATTCAGCCACTTGGAAATTCAGAAACACCAGCAGAGTGACCGGAATAAAAGTATATTTAATCCTGTTTTTGAATATGTGTCTATCACCAACCAACTACAATTTAATGGTTTTCTTGGCATCATTTAATAAATATATGGGTTCCTGATAATACTTGTTCAAGAATATCCCTTTAATCTCTTTAAATTATACAGTGACTTGCAATTTACTAGGCTGTAAGCCAAACAATGTTCTGGATCTTACAACAAACTGAAATGTATCCTGATGCCATAAATCCAAGTGAATAAATGGAAAAAAGTATTAAAAAAATATATTTATTTAAAAAAAGTACTTTGCCATACATATCAAACCTGGATTTCAAATGTATAACTGATTGAGATCTATCAGTGCAGTATATTGTACGTACAATAACATTAACAGTTTCTACAAAACAATTATGTTTATCAGCTTGACAGAACAGGGTTTCTGTTCATATGTACAATAATTATTCGTGATATTTCCCAAGACAATTATCTCCTAAAATCATCCGGCTTAGACCATAAAGGAATATTCAGAAGGTTGCCTATAAGCTGCAAGTAGTTTCTAGGTAAAGCTATGTGCTGTTCTGTCTATGAACAGTGGAGGAATGGTCCAGCAGGTGACTCTTGTGATTGGTGGAAAACAAAGGCCAATGTTCTCTAACATCACAGATTAGTAAAAGAAAAACAGTAGTGGATGGTTGTAAACATGCTACATTGTTGACTAAAGTTTGTCATTACATTAGACGTGTATGTAATTATTTCTGACAGAAACTATGATCCCCATAGGTAACTTGTAGGCAAGTCTCATTGTAGTCTATGGTAAACAATTCTAGTGACAAGAAATCTTCTGAACAACGTACAGGGTGATCTAGCTTATCTGTGTTCATGTTTAGCTTTAAAATTTATGTGGATATAATATGCTGTCAGTGTATATTTGTTACCATGTGCATTAGTTTTAATATAGATTATTTAAGCTTTCAAAAAACTCCCTAATGACTAAAGGTATGGTGGCGATTCCTTTATCAGTAAATGGAGTTTTATAGCCTAATAAAAAACTTGAAGGGGTTGATGCAATAAGGGTTGCAAACTTTGCCATTGCTATCAAACTACAGCAACCAATCAGAAGTTATCTACAGCAGGGTTCTCAAAGGGTTGTGCGGGGCACACTGGTGTGACTTCAAAGAGCCAGAATGTGCCTCAGAGTTGTTGTGGTGGAATATTTTCACCAGTATAACTTACATTTTGTTACTTTGTACTCTAAAACTATATAAATGATAACATTTCAATACAGTTAATATAGTCTAACTTTACACTACATTTTTTGCACAAGATATGGGTAATTACAACTTTCATTCAACACAGGTGTGTCTCGAGAAAATTACAAAGCGTGCCACAGTCTGAAAAATTTGAGAACCACTGATCTACAGTAACTGCAGTAAAGCTCTGACAAACCTTTGCACCTTTTATTGCATCAGCCCCAGTGTATTCAATAATTAGCTCTGCATAGACACACAAGTGGTACAGATTTCTTACATTCTGTTAAAAAGACAAAGGCAAAATGAACACCCAAAGCTAGTAATGCCCAATTAAAACATGCCAACAATCAACAGAAAAATGCATTAGGCTTTGCTTGTCAGCAAATATAAGAAATGCTACAAGTAAAATATTTCCTATATAACAGTGTGTTGTTTTTTTTTCTTATGTCAGGATTGAGATGGTCGAACTATTGAAAGTTCGGTCCGTTTTCGAACTTTCGAACTATTGTAAAAGTTCGAAAGTTCAAAACGGACCCATTAAAGTCTATGGGAGGCAAATAGTTCGAAAATTTCGAGTCAAATACAACTAAAATATTAATGGTAACTTAATGTAAATGGCTGTGGACCTGGGAATTGGTCTGGGGAACATTTTTCCAATATCCAGGACTTAAGTAAAATCGATTTTACTCTCACGCGCGCTACTTTCGAGCTTTCGCGTTCGAACGTTCGAGTAACATGGACATTTAACTCGCAGATTCGATACTCGCGTATAGTCTGTAATGGAGACTTTACTCGCAGATTCGATGTTCGCGCCTAGATACCATGTACATTTTACTCACGGATTCGATACTCGAACGTTCGAACATTCGATAAATCTCAAAAGTCCGGGAAACCGAAAGTCCGTCCGAGATAGTTCGAAGTCCGGGTCCGTTCGAATTCGAACAGTTCGGCTCGAACTCGGGTTCGAGTTCGAGTTCTATGTCATCCCTAGTCAGGATGAAGATGGAAAGCAGATAGCTGGCTTAGTCTTTGTAATATTCTATTGTCACGTGTGTTCAATATGAAGAATAATTTTTGAAGACATTCGTGTTGCTTCTTCTTGCCTCTTACTACGTGCTTTATTACTTTGATTTTCCTAACATAAGTAAAAAAAATAATTGAATTGGTAAGTGGGAGTGGTAAGATTAAATTACCTAGTCCATTAAATGACTGTTAGAGGTACCGCTGATAGTTGATTTACTAGCATAAAAGGGATTTTCCCTTGGCTGTTTGGAAGCACCATTTTCTGTATATATTTATCATGTTTTAATTGTTGTTTTACACTTTTTTAATTTAAATGTACATAATAAAGGATATTTTTTGACTATATATACATAGAATGTGCAGATTAAATTAGGGAGCTTTATTTCTCTGGTATGTTGCTATGATCTATATCCCTATCTAGCGCCTCCCCTGTATATATTTTACTAAGTTAAATGTATATGGGTAATTATCAACTTTACATTTTCTAGTGCCCTACCTTAATCTATACATTTATCTGCCAACCATTTTCCAGCTTCCTATGCAATCGTCCATGTTTAATACCCCTCTCTGCCTGTGAAGTAAATCTCCACATGACTTCAGTCATTTTTCTGGTGAAATTTTGCTGATTGGTAAAAGTAAATCTGTTGGTTTTGTCTGTTTCCAGTCACCACCCACTAAGCAAAAATGTTACAGCTACAAGTTACTTTGTTACAGCAGTAAATACATACCCCTTTTCTGAAATCATTTTTTTAGGATTTTGGACTTTGGATGAAGGCATTTTTGTTTTTCTGTCTTTTCATGGTAGCACTATAATATAAAGAAAAATGAAAATTATATAATACTGTATGATGCAAATATACCGTAACCTTATAGTAAGTTTATCCTAAAAATGAAATTAGTGCAGGTTCAAATAACATGAATAATTAATAGGCACATCACCCCCAAATCTATGTTTTATATTTATCTTAAGGATCCCCACCCCCAACTGAAGCTGCAGACGAGGGATTGGGGTCTGTAATCCATTTAGGAGAGTCTTAGTAATAGGTGAGTAGAACAAACAGGGTGGGAGGGAGTGCTTAATCTCTACTTACAAAATTGACATACCATATTATATTATTATTAATGACGAACAGGAGGTAAAGGAAGTTTAATTCTCAATTAAGTAAATAATAGTATGTTGATTTTGCAACATACTATATAAAATATAGATTTGGGGGTGGACATGTCCTTTAACCTCAAAATTTCAAATCAAGACAAATTACCTACATAAGTATCCGCAGGAAAGTGAAATCTTTATAATAGACCATTTATACAGTTACGGAAACAGTACAGTGAAAACATTGCTAGGAATTTAAACAGTTTAGATCATTAAGTTATTTAAAGGGCAGTCCACCCCCAAAATATATCCCCCCAACTACTGGCTAGAGATGGTCAACTATTGAAAGTTTGGTCCGTTTTCGAACTTTCGAACTTTGTAAAAGTTCAAAGTTCGAAGTCGAAAACGGACCCATTAAAGTCTATGGGAGGCAAATAGTTTGAAAAGTTCGAGTCAAATACAACTAAATATTAATGGTAACTTAAGTAAATGGCTGTGGGACCTGGGAAATGGTCTGGGAGCATGTTCAATATCCAGGACTTTCGTAAAATCGATTTTACCTCTACTTTCGAGCTTTACGTTCGAACGTTCGAGGTAACATGGACATTTTACTCGCAGATTCGATGCTCGCCTATAGGCTTTAATGGAGACTTTACTCGCAGATTCGATGTTCGCGCCTAGATACCATGTAAATTTTACTCCGGATTCGAACGTTCGAACATTCGATAAATCATCGAAAGTCCGGGAAATATCGAAAGTCCGCGTCCGAGATAGTTCGAGAAGTCCGGGTCCGTTCGAACTCGAACAGTTCGGCTCGAACTCGGGTTCGAGTTCGAGTTCTATGCCATCCCTACTACTGGCCCCACCATGTTATGTAGTTTAATCCTTACCTCACATCCCAGCTCCATAGGGTTCTCCTTAGTCCCCCCCCAAAGTCCCAAAAACGCCCACCAGGAGGATAGCAGAGTCCATATGGACTCTGCCTCCTACCTGGCCTCCGGAAGAAGTTTGGTATGCGTACTGCCGCCCTTCTCCTCCTCCTCCCACTCCCTCCGGATTCCCTCCCCCTAGCATTAATTCCCTTTAATACAGTATTCCCCCTGTCTCCCAGCCCCAACCACGTCATTTTTATTTTTAGATGCTCCCAAAATTTTACTTACTCCCCTCTTTCCTCCGCTGCACTGAATGACCGGCAGCCGGGTCCGTGATGGGCTGCCGCTCAGCCAATCACAGACGCGACTGCCGGTCCGCCCCTCTGCTTGCATTTTCTCGCAAGCAGAGGGCCGGGAGCGCGGCGGAGGTAAGTAAAAGTTTGGGGCTTTTTAAAGATAAAATGATGCGGTTGGGGCTGGGGGACCAGGGGGAAGGCTATATTAAAAATAGATTTAAGGGTGGACATACCCTTTATAAAAATTAACGTAAAACTAAAAAAAAAAAAAATCCCCTAATAATAAATAATTAATGTTAAAAAACGACTATGGTATATTTATTTTCATATTCAACAGCACGTTGCCATAGTTATCCATTTATATCAGGCCCGTCCGAGTTCCCCATCCCACACTTTTAACTTATCTGTATGTCTTTATATATATATCCCGGAAAGATCAAGCAGACAAACCACGATAAAGCATATAAAGTGTGTACTTACACATACTCAACCTTTTCACATCTGGAACTAATTGGGAAAATTTCAATTTTTACAAGCTGATTTTCACTGAGATTTTTAGAGAGTTTTTTGCACAAGCATCGTCTTCCCCCAAATGCCTTGTGCTGAAAAACAGAATTAAGAAACATTTTTCATTTATTGGCAAATAGACCAATCAGATACAGAACACAGACCCTATTTAAACTTTGTCAGAGTCCCAGGATGTTGCTGCAAGATTGTGTTCACTCACCTTTTTTTTTTTTTTAAGATTCGCTTACAATAAAATGATTAAATGAAAATATGCTTATAATTTATTTGTTTAACATTTAGCATTCTGATTTAAAAAATTAAAAAGAAATATATTGCTGTATGCATTCATATACTTCGATATTAATTATGTAAACATCCAGACTATCACATAAAAAACAATATACGGTAGGATAAGTTCATATGTCACTAAGGTTATTTAATAAAAACAAGTATTATATGCATAAGTGCATAAAGTATGGAAAGGAGTGAAATCTAGAAATAAGTTTTGTGATTAAGTTTTTTCCTTATATACAGTATCTCTATAGATTGTAAAGAAAAATGCTCAAAATGACTGTACCTTCTATAAAAGCAGCAGAGAGAAGGAGAACACAGAGGGCAATTGCGAATTTGCTGTCCATGATTGAGTCTGGACTGTTGAAAGACTATTGAAAGGTGTAAAGCCTACCAGTCTATTTATACTGTATATAGCTCCCAGCTTTGCAAACAAGTGATCACATGACTGCATTACATCCCCCTTTTTGTTTTGCTGTTGCCTGCAGATGTAATAGTTCCCTGAAAAGGTCCTTTTTCCAGGAGAAAGCAAGTGAAAGTGAAAGTGTGGTTAAATGAGTGGCATGACGCATATCCAGAGCCTTGCATGACTTTCCTACCATTTAGGAGAAACTTATGTCAGAAAACTACATATATGTATAATGATTACTTAAAGGAAAGCCTATTTGTAATCAGTGCTTATTGATTTAAAATTCATTTAAAAAAACAGGCATTAATATTTTTCTTTTGTATTTGCAAGGAAATACCCTTGCTTAAGGCAAGGGTATACATATATTATATATATATATTATATATATATATATATCTATATAATACAAAGAAAAGATAATCTGCACATCTAGGCCCATACAATATCATATTATCTCACACTGAAATACTTTATAAACAAGGGGTTTTATATACATTACTGTGATCATCCAGACTGGGGTTACCATTGACGTGGTTGGAAGGCTTTTCATTCATGTGATCACAGTAATGTATATACTAACCCCTTTGTTTATAAAGTATGCCAGTGGCAGATAATATGATATTGTATGGGGCCTAGGAATGTGCATTGATTATCTTTCTATGTTTGTATAAAGTTTGACCAGATCATAGCACTTCCGCTGAATGTAGTTTTAAAATAGCCTAATTGGAGTGCTTCCACAATTCTTGTATTGTATTATTTATATTATATTATATATATATAAAAGACAACATAAAGATATTAGGAGCATGTATATATATATATATATATATATATATATATATATATATATAGACACATAAAGATATATAGGAGCACTCCAAGGAATTTCAGTAAATCTTATTCACACAACACAAATGTGGCAACGTTTCGGCCCTATGCTTGGGGCCTTTATCAAGCCATGTGATACAACACTCTGTGTGCAACTTAAATATGGAGTCTCCCATCACATAATTATACAATTAAACTACAAAGAAAGTGAAACCCTAGTCTTACTACTCATTATACAGTGTTACTTCTTAAGTGCTACTTCCAAAGTGCTACTTCTAAAATGCTACTTATAAAGTGCTACTTGTAAAGTGCTGCTTCCAAAATATTGCTTGTAAAGTGCTACTCATCTATTTAAAAGTGCTGCTTATACACATGTAAAGTGCTATCTCTATTCATAAAGTGCATATGATTTAAAGTGCTAAACATAGTAAATATACTTATATACCAATTAAAAATTATTTAAAAAATGTTTCTATATAGAGCTCAATAACTACTACTGCTTATTATATAACAATAATCTTACTATATCGGACTAATGATTTAACGTTCACTCAAAAAACATCTATATGAGATATTCTCATTAAGTACATAAGGATTAATAGTATTTAAAGTTTTTATCCACTATGCCTCTCTTTGAAGTAGTATCCTAGATGGATCTCCTCCCCGTCGTAGTAATGGTACATGGTCTATTGCCATATATTTAAACTGTGAAACAACGTGTTTATGCTCAAGGAAGTGTTTAGCCATAGGTTTGTTAGTTCTCCCATCTCTGTGTGCTGTTTGATAGCAGATCTGTGCCCATCTATTCTCAGACGTAAAGCTAGATCAGTCTTTCCCACATAGAATAGTTTACAGGGACATGAAGCCAGATAGATCACATGGGTTGTAGTACATGTTATTACATGTTTTATTTTTATAGATTTGTCAGTATGAGGATGGAAAAAATGTGTGCCAATCTTCATATGTTTACATGACTTGATAGTTGACAACTGTAACCCCCCCCAGGTCTAGTAGTTAGCCAAGTTTGTTCTGTTCTGTAGCTTTCGATCAGATCACGTTTTACCAGTATATCCCCCAAATTACTGCCTCTCTTATATCCAATTTTAGGCCTATCTGGTATACAATTTCTCAATTTTGGGTCTGATTTCAATATTTTCCAACTTCTGTGTAGGATATCATGAATCTCTGTTAATAAATCCTTAAATTTTTAGTCACACAAATCATTGGATTTACCTCTGGTGAAGGTAATTCTGGCCGTGTTTCCTTAATCTTTCTTCTAGCTCTTTGTAAGACCTTGGTAAGTAAACTGTCGTTATAACCCCTGTTTCTAAATCTTTTCCACATATCGGTAATCTGTTCTTCCATCGTTATTGTATTAGAGTTGTTCCTCAGAACACGACAGAACTGCGACACTGGAAGAGAATTTTTTAATTTTATTGGATAGAAGCTAGTGTTATGTAGCAAGGTATTACGATCTGTGGCCTTATGGTATAAGCAATATTCTATTACATTTCCTTTTAATGATATTTGTACATCCAAGAAATGGATCATTTCTTTGCTTACCTCGGCTGTAAGTCTAATTGGACTGTCCAAATAATTTAAGTCATTCAACATTTCTTGCAATGAGTTTCTGGAACCATAAGTTGCCATATGAGAAAGATGTCATCAATAAATCTTCTGTACATCAATATCTGTTGAGAGAACCTAGTTATAATATTACTTTCTTCATATTTGTACATAAGCGCATTAGCATACGCTGGTGCCATAGCCACGCCCATGGCGGTTCCAAATACTTGCAAATAGAAAGTATTCTCAAAACGGAAATAGTTTAAACTTAAGGGCAAGTCCAGCCCCAAAATGAAAACCTACATACAGGTAAATCACCCCCCAAAACCCTAAACGGTAATAGTTTGGAATCCATAATATATATGTCTAACCTGAAATCCTGCACAATGTCCTGTTGCCCCTGTTTCTGCTTCCTGGTTCTTCCAGTTAGTAGACAGTTGACATCACAGCCAATGACTGAATGTTAATCCCCTGTCTGCCTCTTCTGAGCATGCCCAGGCTCAGTAAAGGTTCAGTACAGGTTTCTAAATGGCTCAGTTTCCATGAGCCATCCAGAAGCATAGCAGGCATTAGGGATGGCCGGTTCGCGGATCCGAACCCGGATCCACCGCGGATTTATCCCATTCGCGAACGGCGGATTTTTCTGGGTTTTCCGGATTTTCCGCCTTCCGAACTTCCGATTCGCGGATTTTTCATATTTTCGAAAATTTTCGAAATTGAGAAAAACACGTAATTTCAAAAATTTTAGAAAATGCAAGGATTTCTCTTATTTTCATAAATAAGTATTTTCGAAAATTTTCGAAATTACGAGGATTACCTCTTAATCTACTTGTACCATATTCATTCCTTTCCAGTAGCTGTTTCACTGCCACCATCCCTTCTTCTCTGGGTATGTTATCCAGTAAAACATGATACACTTCTTTGTTGGTAAGATGAGATAATAGTTCCATTCTATACATAAGGTAGTCCATTAATACTATACCCCCACCCTTGTCAGCTGGGCATATTACAATACATTTATCAAGTTTTTAGTGCATCTCTCTCAATTCTAGATAGATTAGAACATTTCTTACCTTGTGATCTGGCCTTTAACACTTCCGAATTCATGGTCTGTTGGAACACTTTAATTGTTTGATTTATCATCGGTGGATCAAATACACTTTTCAATTCAGGTGCTTGAGTAACAGGTTGATACACATTGTTGCCAAATGTATCCTTCAGAGACAAAGTCCTACAAATTCTGTATAGTTCAATGTCCCAATTAAAATCATTAAATGTTGTAGTTGGTACAAACGATAAACCTTTCTTTAACACATTATTTTCTGCCTCACTGAGCATATGGCTGGATAGATTGAAAATTGGTATTATATCCTCCTGGTTCCGGACAGGGGTGTTACAACCTGTTGGGAGGACAGATTATTGGACAGACAATTTACCTTATTAGATACAAACTCTGAGACAACAGATAAGTGTACACCAACTTACAAGGACACATAATATACAGGCCTGGTCAATATTCAAAGTGTTGCACCGTAGACAGGGACACCCCTGATTACTGCACATGTTATGTGGGGGACCTGTTTATGTGCATTGTCTGCATTGTGCCAGACCACCAGAGTAACCCACTGTGTGCTATGCTACCCATAATCATTTGCATAAAGCAGTGATCTGGTACAAATTGGTGGCAGCGGTGCTGGTAATACCATTTATTCTCCCTGTTGTCTCTGTATGTATGTTCTCTGTATTAAGCTATGGAGGCTGCTACTGATAGTATTGTATTGATAGTATTTAAATCCTCCTGTCCTTGTACCTGCAGATGAAATTCCCCAATTAGACTCAGTAGCTCTACTGGGCCCAATTGCCAAACCTATTTTTAAACCTGATTCATTTGATGGGGTAACTAGGGAGTGGACTGATTGGCTAGAACAATTTGAATTGGCAGCCACTATTAATGGTTGGGATGAAGGTGCTCACTTGCAAGTCCTTAGCCATTTGCTTAGTGGTAAAGCCAGGCAGGTATACCAAGGATTTACTGTAATACTGAAATAAAAAGCAGTTATCAGTTATTAAAAATTGCTCTGAAGCTGTTTTTTTCAATTAGATCTGTATAAGAGTATATAAAGGATAAATCCATTTCTTTAGGTAAACTGGAAATGAGAAATGTTTGTTTTCCTAAGGGAAGGTTGATTTATCTAAACAATTGTTTAGAAAAATATCTATTTATTTATGTATGTGTTTACTTATATAGGTATAAGTATATATGAGTATGTGTTTACTTATATAGTGCCACATGGGTATGCATAGCTGTACAGTAGTAAAAAATACAAAACCATGACAAAGTTAGGTTAAAGGGCATGTCAACCCTTCTTAAAAACTTTTCATATAATATTCTCCCAGCTCCCCCAGCCCCAACCGCTATAGTTTTAATATCAGAAAGTGCCCAAAATATTACTTACCTTCATATCTGTTGTATTCAATTAGATCAACTGGACTTGAAATGTAGTTCTTGAAAGAACTACATTTCAAGTCCAGTTGATCTAATTGAATACAACAGATATACCATGACCTGGATGAATGAGAACCTTCACAAGCATTACTTACCTTCCCTCTTTCCTCCGCCGCACGGCCAGGCCCTCTGCTTGCGAGAAAATGCAAGCATAGGGACGGGACCGGCAGTCGCGTCTGTGATTGGCTGAGCGGCAGCCAATCATGGACGCAGCTACCGGGAGTTCAATGCGGCGGAGGAAAGAGGGAAGGTAAGTAATGTTTGGGGCACTTTCTGATATTAAAACGATAGCGGCTGGGGATGGGGGAACAGGGAGACTATTATATATAAAGGTTTTTACGCTACGGGGAAGAGAATCTAAATCGGGAGTGAGAGGGAGGGGAAGGGAGGGGTAGAAGGGCTGCAGTGCATAAGCCAAACTTCTCCCGGAGGGGAGACAGGAGGCAGAGTCCTATACGGACTCTGCAGTACTCCTGGTGGGCGTTTTTTTGGGACTTTAGGGGGGGATAGCAGAAGAACCAGGTGGAGCTGGGATGTAAGATAAGGATTAAACTACACTACACAATGGGGCCAGTAGTGGGGGGGTTATAGTTTTGGGGGTGGACATGCCCTTTAACCCTTTCCCTGCCACAGATCGTATATTCACGATCTGTGCAGAGAATGCTTTAACTGCCACAGATCGTGAATATACGATCTGTGGCTTCCCCCCTGCAAAAAAAAATTTCCCCCCTGCTAGGGCCGATCGGGGGGCAGCATTCAACTGCCCCCCTAGCCCCCTCGATCCCCCCTCGGTGTGATCCCAATCCGATCACGGAGGGGGATCGGCAAGATACACTCCACTTAGCCGCGGTCCCGCGATGTGCAGCCCGGTCTCCCACGTGAGGAGGGAAGCGGAAAGGGAGACCCCGGTTGACGTCACGGAGCTTCCTCCTTCACCGGGGTCTCCCTTGAAGTGGTAGGAGACTGCCCCTGGTGGTCTAGTTGAGGTACTGCAGCTTGATCTAATTGATCATGCTGCAGTACCTAGTATAGAAAAGCTGTCAAGTGCCAGCTTTTCTATACATTTTGTGAATGGAACTCAAAGTTCATTCACAAATAGGATTTTTCTAAGTCTTTGCTAATTAGCGAAGACTTAGAAAAAAATGGGGACAGAGATCAATATTGGTGATCACTTCTGATCACCAAATTATTGATCTTGCCATGAATGATAAAAATCACTTCCTGGAAATGATTTCCGGAAGTGATTTTTCCGATCGATTTCGAATTGGAAAACGGGCATTTATGCCGTATTCCAAGTTCGGTTATCATCCCTAAGATGATTGATGATTATCTTTGGGATGATCGGGGAAAAAAAGGGAAATACACACAAAAAATTCTTAAAGTGATACCACACCCTTTTTTTTTTTTTACCTAAAACTATATAAATTAGAAAAAAAAGTTGTCTTCTCCAAGCTCCCCATGTCCCCAGTGATACTCGGTAAAGTAAACGCGGATACCTATTTGTTCGATTTCAAGGGAAACTAGCTATATTTATAAGGAAATTTTGCAGAGGTACCAAATAAAGACCGTATTGAATTTTTAGGATCAGTAAAGTGTGCAAAAACGTGTGTGACTCTCCAACTAACCGAACTTCACTAAAATACCACTAAAAGGGGGAGAGATGGTGTGTGTGGGGGGTGGGTTGTGGCGTTTTTAAAAAATTTTCTTGTAACTGCACTTAAATGCGTCCCATTTGAGCTAGTTGGTGGCCTCGTCTCTGTTTGACCCACGCAAATGGCACACCGTTTGATTCAGGACATGTGGGAGATGTGCTATTTAGTGGGTTTTTTTGCTTGTCAAGTGGGTTAGGTGGATTTCAACCTTGAATCATCTCATTTTATTTTTCACAAAATCTCGTAAAAACACCGAGTTCTTGGATCGCGGGTCTGGAATTCTTCATGTATGCATGAAAGCATGGCACCGTAACGTAGCTGAGGTGTGTAGATTCCAAAAATATAAGTTTGTGGGGGAATCTCCATGTTTTGGGACTGTTTCCTTAGAAAAAGGGTAGGTGTTCAAATTACAGAGCACTTTGATTTTTTCTTGTAATTGCATTTGTGCATGCGTCCCAATTTGAGCTAGTTGGTGGCCACGTCTCTGTGTGCATCCACGGCATATGGCATACCGTTTGATTCAGACATGTGGGAGATTGATATTTAGTGGGGGGTTTATTTGGGGGGGCATTTCAAAGTTTTGGGGCTGTTTGAAATTACAGAGCACTTTGATATTTTTTCTTGTAATTACACTGGTGCATGCGTCCCATTTGAGCTAGTTGGTGGCCACGTCCCTGTGTGCATCACGCATATGGCATACCGTTTGATTCAGGGGCATTTGGAAGATTGATAATTGACAAGTTTTTTTTACATGACATGGAAATTTGCCATGATTTTTAACTTTGAATTGTATTTTATAAATTTTTCCTGAAAATCTGGTAAGAAAGCGAAATTGTACACAAAACTGCACCCACACATTGGTGGTATGCATAAAAGAATCAAACCATGTGTAGCTGAAGGTGTGTGTAGAGTCCAAGAATATATAGTTTTGGGGGGTTATTCTAATATAGAGGGGTTTTAGTCTGACAAATCTGAAAAGTTGCTGTAATTGGGCCAGTTCATTGGCTCACTTGTGGCTAGTTGTTCCACGTCTGCGTGGGTAACATACATAGGCATACCGTTTGATTCAGAACATTTGGGAGATTGATATTTGGTAACTTTTTTACATTACTTGGGATTTTGGCATGATTTCTCTTTGAGAGTGTTTTTTTTTTAATTTTTAGAAATGCTAAAGCTGTGAACTTCTACGAAGAACTGCGCCCACACCATTGATGGTACGAATGAACAAACTACAGAATTTCAGAGATAAAGGTGTGTGGATTCGAGAAATATTGGTTTGTGGGGGTTGTTTTGTGGGGAAAAATTGCAGACTGTTCAAATTCAGATTTGGAATATTTTTGTGTTTCTGAGCCCTTGTGCATTGTTTACTTTGTGTCTTTTGGCTTCCACGTCCACGTGTGTAACCACACATATGGCATACCGTTTGATTCAGGACATTTGGGAGATTGATATTTAGTAGCTTTTTTTTTTTACATTCCTGGGGTTTTGCATGATTTTACCTTTGAGAGTGTTTTTGTTCATTTTCAGACAAATGCGAATTTCTACGAAGAACTGCGCCCACACCATTGATTGTATGAATGAACAAAAATACAGCGTTACGTAGCTGAAGGTATGTAGATTTGAGAATATTAGTTTTGCGGGGTATTTCCAAGTTAGAGGGGTGTTCAGTTTGGAAAATCTGGGAAAATGCTGTTATTGGCTCACTGCGCATTGTTTACATTTTGACTAGTCGCTTCCACGTCAGGTGTGTGAACCACACATATGGCCCACTGTTTGATTCGGACATTTAGGAGATTGATATTTGGTATTTAGTTTTTTTACATACATGGGGTTTTGGTGTGATTTTGTAACTTTGAAATGTATTTTTCTCTATTTTCCAGAAAATTGTGTAGAAATGCGAAATTCTACGAAGAACTGCCGCCCAACCATTGATGGTATGAATGAACGACTTACGTGACATAGCTGAAGGTGTTTAGATTTCAGGAATATTATAGTTTGTGGGGGGTATTTCTGAGTTACAGGGGTTTTTGTGGAAAAAACTGCAGACTGTCCAAATCGGAGTTGGCTAAATATTTTCGCTGTTTCTGAGCATCGTGCATTGTCTCACTTGTGGGCTTTTCGCTTCCACGTCCGCATGTGTAACCACACATATGGCATACCGTTTGATTCAGGACATTTGGAGATTGATATTTAGTAACTTTTTTTTAGATTCCATCAGGTTTTGCATGATTTCTACCTTTTGAAGTTGTTTTGTTATTTTTTCAGAAAAGTGCAAACTTCTACAAAGAACTGCGCCCCACATTGATGGTATGATGAACAAACTACAGCGTTACATAGCTGAAGGTGTGTTAGATTTCAGGAATATATAGTTTTGTGGGGTTATTTCTAAGTTACGGGGGTGTTTTGTGGAAAAAACTGCAGACTGTCCAAATTCGGAGGTGGCTAAATATTTTCGCTGTTTCTGAGCCATCGTGCATTGTCTCACTTTGTGGCTTTTCGCTTCCACGTCCGCGTGTGTAACCACAACATATGGCATACCGTTTGATTCAGGACATTTGGGAGATTGATATTTAGTAACTTTTTTTAGATTCCATCAGGTTTTGCATGATTTCTACCTTTTGAAGTTGTTTTTGTTAATTTTTCAGAAAAGTGCGAACTTCTCGAAGAACTGCGCCCACACATTGATGGTATGAATGAACAAACTACAGCGTTACATAGCTGAAGGTGTTGAGATTTCAGGAATATATAGTTTGTGGGGGTTATTTTAAGTTACGGGGGTTTTTGTGGAAAAAACTGCAGACTGTCCAAATTCGGAGTTGGCTAAATATTTTCGCTGTTTCTGAGCCATCGTGCATTGTCTCACTTTGTGGCTTTGCTTCCACGTCCGCGTGTGTAACCACACATATGGCATCCGTTTGATTCAGGACATTTGGGAGATTGATATTTAGTAACTTTTTTTAGATTCCATCAGGTTTTGGCTGATTTCTACCTTTTGAAGTTGTTTTTTGTTCATTTTTTCAGAAAAGTGCGAAACTTCTACGAAGAACTGCGCCCACACATTGATGGTATGAATGAACAAACTACAGCGTTACATAGCTGAAGGTGTGTAGATTCAGGAATATATAGTTTTTGGGGGTTATTTCTAAGTTACGGGGGTGTTTTGTGGAAAAAACTGCAGATGTCCAAATTCGGAGTTGGCTAATATTTTCGCTGTTGAGCCATCGTGCCTTGTCTCACTTTGTGGCTTTTCGCTTCACGTACCGCGTGGTAACCACACATATGGCATACCGTTTGATTCAGGACATTTGGGAGATTGATATTTGGTACCTTTTTTTTACATTCCATGGGGTTTTGACATGATTTCGACCTTTTTGAACGTTGTTTGATGTTCATTTTTTTTTAAAATCTGGTAAAAGTGCAAACTTCTACGAAGAACTGCGCCCACAACATTGATGGTATGAATGAACGAACTACAGCGTTACATAGCTGAAGGTGTGTAGATTTCAGGAATATATAGTGTGTGGGGGGTATTTTTGAGTTGAGGGGGTGTTTTGTGGAAAAACTGCAGACTGTTCAAATACAAAACTGGCTAATTTTTTTTTGCTGCTACTGACATTTGGCACTGGTCACGCTCTGGGTTAGTTGGTAGCCATGTCTCTGGGTACACCCATGAATGTGGCATACCGTTTTATTCGGGAGGGGTTAGGCTTTCATATTTGAGATGCGTTTGAACTTTCCTCCACAGTTTTTAGCTGAAATTCGCATTTGATTTTGTCTCTGATTTTACAGTTGAGGAAAAAAAGGAAAATGTGAGAAAGTAACTTACAATTTGACGAAGAGCTGCGTCCGGGTATCTGCATTTTGATCGAAACTAACCTCACTCGTAAAATCCTGCGAGTGTGTAGTTTCTAAAAATATCTCACTTGGGGGGATAGTTTAGATAATTTGGTAGATATTCTATGTTAACTGTCAGTAGTGGTTACACATTTTAATTTGGTGTAATATTCTAGGAGGTGCAGTTTTAGTTTGGGGGGGTCTCCTGTACAGGAAACGTCGGGTACCTACATATATCTGGTATCGTTGTACTCGGGAGTATCTGAGCTTTTAGAAACAGTAAGATTTTTGTGTGTAACCTTAAGATAACTATAAGTAAAAATGGGAAAAATCCATGAAAATTTGCAAATTTTTCATTTTTTTTACATATTTTACCCATAATTCCAGTAAAATTTCCAGAAAAGTTACAAAATTTTGTTACCATATTAAAGTAGACTTTGTGCTGAAAAAAACAATGTATAATATTCCTGATTTACTGCAAGGTTTCCTACTGTAAAATTAGTCTAAAGCGATTAAGGACAAAATCCTGAAAATTCTTCTGGCAGTTAACGCAAAAAAAAATGAAAATCTCCTGGCAGTGAAAGGGTTAAACCCTACAAAACATTGTTTGCTTGTATTTGGCACTAATAAATTTCTTTCTGCATTTGCAATTCCATGTTAATGTTGGGCTCTAGTCTCCATCAAATTATCTTTTCTTTATTGTTCATTCACTGTTGTTTGGATTGTAAAAAAGCTGATGTAAAGCTCCAAAATCCTCAAGTAGAACCTTTTAGCACAGATACTCCACTGCTCTCTTCACCTATAGCTAAGCCCCTGTTTGCCAAGATGCTTGACAAGCCACACTGGACACGGTTGCCCCCAGGACTTAGAGCACAAGTTAGCAGGGTTGAGGCCAGGGATACTCAAGAAGATCGAAGTGAAACTGGCATGACAGGGCACTAAACCAGCTGGAAACAGGAACAGAAACCCGATCACAAAACAAAGGACAGGGACAAAGGGACAAAGTCACAAATGGAGCCAAGGGTCATAGACATAAAGTCAGTCAGCCAAACACCAGGTACCAGGGATGAACAAAGAGACGTAGTAAAGAAACAAGCAGAGATCAGGACAGGCAGTGAAAAAGCATAGTCATTGTTAAGCAGAAGTCAGCAACAAGGAATCCAGATACAGAACACACTACAAGCAAAGGCAAACCAAACTGTATATCAGGCAAATGACAGAAAAGAAGCAGGAACTTAAAATGGATGGTTAGACCAATCAGAAAAAGAGAAGAGGAGAAGCAAGGAACAAGAGAGTAACATAGTAACATAGTAATTAAGGTTGAATAAAGACATACGTCTATCAAGTCCAACCTATTCACCTTTTTTTTTTTTTTTTTTACCCTACCTAACAGTTGATCCAGAGGAAGGCAAAAAAAAAAAACAGCTAAAAAGGGAGAAAAATTCCTTCCTGACTCCAAACGGCAATCAGAAAGTATCCCTGGATCAAACAGATCTATATGCATTAATACCAGTAATTCTCAATATTTTTTAGTTTTAGAAATTTATCCAGAGAGAGGCTGTAGTAAAAATTAGCTCCCTTAATCACTAATAGAAGTCAACTGCATCTTAGGAGATTCAGCTGCAAGAAGACCATCTCCAAAAATTCCTGATTAGCTAAAGATCCTAATGGCGAGAAGGATAACTAATCGAGAGTCGCACTTCAAGTAAAAAACTCAATATATCGGAGACCACACATCAGCTTACAACATTTCAGGTGGTTAGAAGCCCCCTTCTTCAGGTGAGTCACCTGAAGAAGGGGGCACCTAACCCCCTGAAACTTTTGAGCTTATGTGTGGTCACCAATAAATTGATTGTTTTTTTTTGTTTTTTTTTACTTATAGTGCGACCCTCGCTTTGTTATACTTTCTGATACTGACGGAGGGTGGAATTTTGAGGTAATTGCACCCACTTGTTGGATAAAAGAGTGCACCCATTCTTGTTTATCTGTGGACTAATGGTGAGAAGACCTAAAGCCGTACAAAGCTACCCGGAAGCCCGGAAGACTCCAAAGTTTAACAGAGAGACAGACTGTTAAGTGACGTTGCGGGAGAGAAAGGAAGGTAAGCAAGTTTGATTATTCCTGATAGATGTATAAGCAATATTCAAAAAGGCTAGTCATCCTCAGCCTAGTAACTATAGACCTGTAAGTTTAACACCAGTGGTGGGTGTAAGGATCATATTCATAAGATGTTGCTATGACCTCCTATGTATAAATGGCTAGAGCTAGCAACATGTTGATATATATATTTTCAAGGAAGAAAAATATTATTTTTCCTCTTTACAAAGCACTGGCAAGGTCTCATTTGGAATATGGGTTCAATTTTGGATATATGTGGCATCTTTGAAATGGAATAAGTTCAGAAAAGCGCATCTAAATTAATAAGGGAAATGAAGGGTCTTGACTATGCAGACAGATTAGGCAAGTTAGAGCTTTTTACACTGGGGGATTAGCAAATGCATCAGGATATGATCACAGTATACAAATATGTTAATGGTCAATACAATAAACTGCCTGGTGCAATATTAACCAATAGCTTTTTTCAGAGGATCACAGGTATCCTTTAAGATTAGAGCAAAAGATGTTTCATTCATGTTTGGAAAGTTGGTTTAGAAATGTTGTTATTTTTTTACAGTGAAAACTGTGAAACTGTCTTTCAGCAGATGTGTTAATAGCAAGTTCATAGGATCGTTTCAAGAGTGGACTGAATAATGTAATGCTCTGGATTCCTGAGTATTTCTTCAGCCCAAATACCCCAATCTACAACCTCTCGTTTCACCAATATACAAGCCACTGTTTGTCGGGAGGCACGATGCGCAACACTAAGGACGGTTGGCCTCTGGGTTTGGCGTGCAAGGTATCTAAGTTGAGGCAGAGAATACTAAAAAAGTCCGAAGCTAAGCGAACAAACTAGGGCACAGAACCAGCTGTATAGAGGATAGCTAGTGTTGGAGGAATTAGGTACAGACAAGGATAAGCAAGAGCAAAGTCTGGAATCAGAACCAAAAGTCATACATAAGAATCAAGCAGCCGGAGGAGGTACAGAGGGTACAGAGTGAGTGTAATTGGGGACAGGCAGAAGTCCAGACAGGGGCACAAGATCAGGGTCAAGGTCCAAGCAAAGGCCAAGTACAGATAAGCAAACAGAATGAGACCATAAGCTAGATGGAAAATTAACTGCTATAACAGGCATAAGACAAGGTCCAGGGGGGGTATAAATAGAAAGAAAATACAAATCAGGAAGAAGGAAGAGCAGAGTAGACAAGCAGATTGGTTGGAATAGATTTTTAAATAATAAGGACATGTCCCCTTTAAAGCAGCAGCATCCAGCAAAGGTCATAAGAGGAGGAAGAGCCACGATAATGCAAAGTGATGGAAATAGCTGAAGACCAACAATAAGAGCCAAAGATAGGTGATCGTGGCTGCAAGATGGAGGTGCATCACAGGAATGTGGAGAGGGTAAGAGACACTAGTTCCTGATAGATACGTTTCTAAAATTAAAGGAGAACTATAGTGCGTATAAACTTTTTCCAAAAACTGTTAAAATGAAAAGTACCTGGGGCAGGGAGGTATATGCTTTTATTTAACCTCCAATACTATGCAAGTATGTAAATATGTAAAGGTCTTATGAGTTATATTTCCGATTAAACTGCTAGAGTAAATATCGCCAGTGCATTTTTGACATTTGGGTAAATAAAGAAGTTCTAAAATCCCCTTTTCCATTCTGCCTTAATTTTTTTCCATTCTACCTTCACCCCTTTCCCATTCTGCCTTCACCTCTTTTCCATTCTACCTTCACCTCTTTTCCATTCTACCTTCACCCCTTTCCCTTTCTGCTCTCACACCTTTCCCATTCTGCCATCACCCCTTTTCCTATCCCGCATTTACCCTTTTCCCATTCTGCCTTCACCCATTCCAATTCTGTGCTCACTCCTCTCCCATTCTGCCTTTACCCATATCCCATTCTGCTTTCACCCTTTCACATTTTTCATTCACCCCTTTCCCATTCTACACCTACCCCCTTTCTATTCTGCTTTCATCCCTTTCCCATTCTGCCTTTACCCCTTTTTCTATTCTACTGTTACCCCTTTCCCATTCTGCACTTACCACTTTCCCATTCTGCACTTACCGCTTTCCTATTCTGCTCTTACCCTTTTTTTCGTACCCTCCAATGTTGTTCTCGTCAATTTCCCATTGTGCATTTGACACTTTTCCCGTTCTGCTTTAATCCCTTTTCCATTCTGCTCTTACACTTTACCATTCAGCTCTCGCCCCTTTTTTCATTCTGATTTTACCCCATTCTGCTCTCACATAGAGGTGCCCCAGATCTTTAATGACCATAGCCTTGCCCCTAGCCAAATATTGGGTCCACACTTTGTAGATCTATAGCAGATATTCCCTGAATTAAAGAAAATGGAGTTGATAGGGACCAGTAAAGTGTGCCATTTACCACCCATTTCTTACCGCAGAAATTAAAAAGAAAATGTGGTGTTTTACCAGATATTTTTGCAGAAATTAAAGTTAAAGTGTGTCATTTAACATTTTTTATTCCTGCAGAGGTTGAAGAGATAGTGTGTCAGCAGATTTTTATACTGCAGTGATTACAGGGGAAGTGAGACATTACCAAATAATAAAGGGAACATGACATTTTAACATATTTCTTTACTACAAAGATCACATGGAAAGCGTTCCCAGAATAGTTTTAGTACAATATTTACAACATATTTGTAATATTTTAAAAGTAACAAGTAAATAAACTTGTTAAAGCAAATAGAGAAAGATTTATCCTTACAGTCACATAAGAAAGACAACAAAAAGGGTGAATGTCACCTGGCCTTGTGATAGTAGAAAGCAGCAATTAAAAATAAAGCGGCAGATTAAAAAAGTTTCCCTCATCGCATAGGCGCACTCACTGTCAGCCTACAGTAACTGATCTTATCCAACCTCTGACTGCCTGCGTTCACATCTCCTACCACAGAAAAACTTTATTTATCAGTCATTTATCAGTCATTGTGGGCAAACTATATGTACCAGTCACTGTGGGCAACTTATATGTACCAGTCTCTGTTCAGGGGGCACTCTGGCACATATATAACCGCCCTCCATGTGGCATATATATATATGGTAACCAGGTGGAGCTGCACTCTTGTGGATTCAACAACAACTGCCCGGGTGCTTCCCACTTGTAAATATATGGATAACTCGATGAATGGAGCACTCCTGGCCCTTATATCCAAATAACTTGAGAACCGTGAATTCGGCCGTTCTCAAGACAATGTGTAATGTATACAAACAAACTTATATGTATCAAAAAACGGGAGTGCTCCATTCATCAAGTTATCCATATATATATATATTTATCAGCTCACCAGCCATGGTAATGTTAGCCCTTCAGTTCTGTTAAGTCAACTGTTAGGTCAACACTGGCTGGTGAACTGGAGGGCTGACCTAACAATGTCTGCTAAACTGGAGGGCTGATATAATAGTGTCAGTCTCCAGTTCACCAGCCATTGTAAAGTTAGCCCTCCAGTTCACCAGCCAATGTTAGATAGCCCTCCACACCCACCACCACAAGACATGCTCAGTTTTTGCTGCAGCGAGCTTTGCGTGCCTCAAGAAGATATAGAGGGCAGCTTTAATAATTTTAGCACAGGTGACAAAAGATCCTGCTTACCATGGTTTTTTTTTTTTCACTGCAGATATTAAGGCTAGGTTGAAACAAACATTTTGTGTTTTTTTGTAGCAGCAACGATAAAAAATTCCGGTAAAAACACGAGCAAAACAAAACAAACAGCTGTTCCTCTGAACCTAGCCTTATAGTGTGCCATTTCCTAAATATCTTTACTGCAGAGGTTAAGAGTAAAGTGTGTAATTTACCAGAATTTCTTTAAAATTTAGATCAAGGTATTTAAAGGAAAGTATGCCAGCTTTTAAAAATTCAGTTTTTAAAGAAGAAGTTTGGCATTTACCTATGTTTTCTTATTGAATATGTTCAAGGGAAAGTGTAACATTTATCATATTTTTTACTGCAGAGATTTTTTTGTCCGCTCTGAAGTAATGCAAAACTTACAGGGAGATGAGTTAGGCCCACGCTTCCCGGTGTAATATCAGTTTACCATGGGGCAGAGCCACTATCAGACTTTTCTGGCCCCTATACTGGGTAAATTTCTGGGGCCCTCATAACACACAACTCAGAGGTGCTACACACAGACTAGAACACATATTAAACACACACTATAGCACACACATACAATGACACATTTATTACACTAAAAAATTAGAACTCAGACACTGATACAATCATTGGCACAGACTCTGATAAATGGTTTGCACCTACACACCGATACTTTCATTGACACAGACTCTGATAAATAGTTGACACACAAACACTGGTAAAATCATTGGCACATTAATAAATACATCATGCAGCACAGACTGATCTGTAAATATAAAATAACATGTCCAGCACACACTGACCTATATATATTTAAAATGCCATGTCCAGCACACACCAAACTGTTTATATAAAATGCCATGTCCAGCACACCCTGAACTGTTTTTATAAAATGCCATGTCCAGCACGCACTGACCTGTATGTGTAAAATGTCATGTCCAGCACACACTGACCTGTATATATAAAATGTCATGTCCAGCACGCACTGACCTGTATAGGTAAAATATCATGCCCATATAACATACACAATGGTGTCTACAAGCACATATACAAGAACTTAAACCTTGAAATATAAGGCAGTGCCTACAGACAGAAAAATTAGAACAAAAAGTATCTGCTAATGGCACTCTTAGTTCAAATACAAATTCAATTCATACATAAAAATACATATGCAATATACTCAAGTGGAAAATATCACTCACTAGTGAGTCCAATTTTCAGTTTACATATGTATTTATTATAGCGCTCTCCATATCACACTATACAAATAAACATATGACAACCCCCCCAAAACACCAACACCAACAAACAAAGGGTAGGCCTGATACACCTACGCGTTCAGCCCATGGAACTGATAGGCTGAAACGTAGTGTATCAGGCCTACCCTTTGTTTGTTTAATAAAGAGTTGTCTTATGCGTGGAGTGCTCTGGATGTGGAGTGCGGGAGAAGCCTTAAACTTTATTTATATATATATGTATATATATAAAACATATATTTCCTAGTCAGCTCTGCGAACATCCCATTTTAACAGGAGAACTGGGACTTATAAGTGTTTATACGTCACCCATCTCATCGTGGATCCCGCTTGCATTAGCACTTGCTGTCAGCCTCCTCCGGATTTTTACCATATCAACCACCTATTAACACCCATACCAACTATTCATCCTGAACAGACTTAGCATCTACTCCATCAACACCGATAGACTTGTTTTAGGGGGTTGTCATATGTTTTATTGTTGTTATAGTGTGATATGGAGAGTGCTATAATAAATACATATGTAAATTGAAAATTGGACTGAGTGATTGTCTTGAGTATGGGTATATGTATGGTGAACTAAGATGGCAATAAGCACAACTGACCTGTATATATAAAATGACATGTTCACCACACGGACCTGTATATATAAATAACCCCCAAAGACAGTGAAGCCACTTACTGACTAAGGCATATTTATAAAGAAACGATGTTAGCCAAAAATAGCGCTAGTCGCGTATTTATACGGCGAGCGCTATTCCCGCGATACCTATCATGGCCGCGATGTGCTGCGGTAATTTTAAGCCCCTTCGCGCGATACTATACAGTATCCGCCGTGAAGGGACTTAAAATCCCTTCCCCGACGCCACTCCTAAGGGGCGGGGCATACGCCCCACCCCCCCACACACCCCCGCGGCGACGACCACCCGCCGCCGCTTCCCAGCAGCCCCTCCCAACCCGTTTCCCCACTCGCGGCAATCTCGGAACGGGAGGCTAAGAGGGGCTGCCGGGAAGGGGCCGCAGCAGTGGTCGCGACCACCCGCCGCGCACCCCCTCCCCGGCAACCCCTCCAAGCCCCCCGGCCGCTCCCGGGAGGGGACGGGAGGGCCGCTGGGGGGTGGAGGCTCCCTCCAGCGGGGCCCTGAGAAGGGCCTTTTGGGGCTTAGGGGGTCCCGCAGCTCGAACCGGACCCCCCCTCCCCGGCCCTTATAAGGGCCCTTGCGGCACTGACAAGTGCCTTTGGCAGGGTCCCGCAGCTGAAACCGGGACCCCCAGTGCGGCTCTTAAAAGAGCCCTTGGGCGACGGTTCTTTCTTCCAGTCCCGGCACACCAGCTCCGCCGAGGCCGCCGACCCCCGAGAGGTACCCTGCGGCCGCCAGGGTGTACCTCCGGCGGGCGCCGGCGACCTCAACGAGGCCGATTTGCCAGCGTCTTGATCCGACAGGACGTCTTCGGGCTGGCGACACCAACCCCACTCAGGTCGCCGATGCCAGGCAGACTCACTGCGGCCCGCCAGTGAGCCTGCTGGCAACCGCCGGCCTCAGCGGAGCCGATGTTGCCAGCCGCTTCTTTCTTCTTTCTTCAGCCATCTACTGCGATCGCATCTGAGTTCCGCGGCGGAAAGCTCCTCTTTATATAGGTTTGCAGAAATCCATAATCCGTTTCTGATTGGTCAATTTTTTAAATACTGCTTTACATTAACCAATCAGATTTCTGTGAAAGTTCTGAAATCTGATTGGTTAATGTAAAGCAAGTATTAAAAATTGACCAATCAGAACGGATTATGGATTTCTGCAAACCTATATAAAGAGGAGCTTTCCGCCGAGGAACTCAGATGCCATCGCAGTAGATGGCTGAAGAAGAAGCGGCTGGCAACATCGGCTCCGCTGAGGCCGGCGGTGCCAGCGGGCTCACTGTCGCCACAGTGAGTCTGCCTGGCATCGGCGACCTGAGTGGGGTTGGTGTCGCCAGCCCGAAGACGTCGCCCAAGGGCTTCTTTTAAGAGCCGCACTGGGGGTCCGGTTCGAGCTGCGGGACCCCCGCCAAAGGCACTTATCAGTGCCGCAAGGGCACTTGTCAGTGCCGCAAGGGCCCTTACAAGGGCCGGGGAGGGGGTCCTGTTTCGAGCTGCGGGACCCCTAAGCCCCAAGGGCTCTTGTTAGAGCCGCAAGGGCACTTGTAAGTGCCGCAAAGGCCCTGATAGGCCGGGGAGGGGGTCCCGGTTCGAGCTGCGGGACCCCTTAAGCCCCAAAAGGCTCTTGTCAGAGCCGCAAGGGCACTTGCAATTGCCGCAAAGCCCTGATAGGGCCGGGGAGGGGGGTCCCGGTTCGGCTGCGGGACCCCCTAACCCCAAAAGGCCCTTCTCAGGGCCCCGCTGGAGGAGCGGCCGGGCCGGGGCCCTTACAAGGGCCGGGGAGGGGGTCCTGTTTCGGCTGCTGGGCGGACCCCTAAGCCAAAGGGCTCTTGTTAGAGCCGCAAGGGCACTTTAAGTGCCCACAAAGGCCCTGTAGGGCCGGGAGGGGGGTCCCGGTTCGAGCTGCTGGCGGGACCCCCTAAGCCCCAAAAGCCCTTCTCAGGGCCCCGCTGGAGGAGCGGCCGGGCGGGGGGCTTGGAGGGTTGCCGGAAGGGGTGCGCGGCGGGTGGTCGCGACCACCTGCTGCGGGCCCCTTCCCGGCAGCCCCTCCTAGCCTCCCGTTCCAAGATTGCCGCGAACGGGGAACGGGTGGGAGGGGCTGCTGGGAAGCGGCGGCGGCGGGTGGTCGCCGCTGCGGGGGGTGTGCGGGTGGGGGGTTCTCCCGGGGGCGGGTCTCCCCGCCACGGAGGTTAGTATCGCGCCGCGGAGGTTAGTATCGGCTGACTTCGCCCCCTTCAAGGTGGCGAAGTAAAACAGCCGATACTAGCCGAGCGAAACCAGTACCCGCCGCTTATAATAGAAGCGGCGGTAACAGGTAAGTATCGCCGCGAAAGGTTAACGCTTCGTTAACTTTTCGCGGCCGTTTTCGAACTTTATAAATCGGGTAAACGCGATTTATGCGTTAATGTCCGCGAAAAGTTAACAAACCTTTATAAATATGCCCCTAAGTCATGGAGCCATGAGGCAGACACATGTAAATCCAGGAAGCACACACCCCCTTTCTCTTCTCCAGTTGTCTTTCTAAGAATGGAGCTCCTGTCTTGTGCAAGTCCAGGCTCCATAAAGGAGTTTAATACTGTTTAATACAGTTCATGGAACTCTGAAGTGAAATTCATTTTATCTTTCAGTGAGTCAGTAAGTTCTTGAGTATTGCAAACAGTAAGAAGGAACTTAGCTTAGCTACACATGTCACGGTTAGGGTTTCCAGATCACCTGCTGATTGTAGGACACTCTTAATAAATGCAGTTAGCAGGGCTACACTGATTGCATTAAAACTGCATTACTGCTGACTCAGCCTTGCTGCATGTGATTTTAATAGGTGTCCTCTGATTTTTCACTGATCTGAAAACCCTACTCAAGGTTAGTATTTTAATCAGCACAATTCATGCACATTTTTGTAATTTAAGAAATGCACAGCAATTATAAAGGTGGCCATACACCAGCACGATATTACTTACCCGACCGACCGCTTACGCGACGTTCCTGCGATCCTGCCGGAACCACCACTCCCGATCTTATATACGACCGACATGCGATCGCAAAATTAATGGGATTAATTGCAGGATCGCAGGAACGTCGCGTGAGCGGTCGGTCGGGTAAGTAATATCGTGCTGGTGTATGGCCGCCTTTACATGTATACAGGGAGATTCAATAAAGTTTTTATCGTTAAAAATTATGCTAATTTTGCTCCAACCAATTAGATCTTATTTAACATTTGAAATCTAACATCTGATTGGTTGTCGCAAAATTACCACCATTTTTAACGATAAGAACTTTTATTGAATAACCCTATAAGTATCTCATGCACCATGGTAGACTTCATGGAGGAACAATCATGGTCAGTTACATTTGATAATTTACATCATATCCCAAAAACATACAGGCAGAGGAATGGATTCTTCCGGCAACTTGATTGTTTAATTTACTAAAAAAAAAATGTCCAGTGTTTGCACTGCAGAAAAATATTTATTGCACCTACTAAATCTGTATGAACAACATTAAGAAAGATACACATCCAGTGGGAAATACTTTTAGAATTTGATAAGCTGGGCAAAAAGGGACAGACAATATACATGCTAATTTAGTATATTTTAATGATAACACTGTTACTCTTACATTGCACACTGTGCAGTTAAGGTTGGTATTCATAGCATGATTCTGGGGTGATTGCCGCTTTCCTTATCTCAGTCTTCCCATTAATTGTGAATGGAATATCTCTTGTGTAGCATTTATTTCTGTCATAAGTGTAACAAGCGTCATCAGGTTTTTGGCAGTTGGCTTGAGAGGCAAAAACGGTTTGTCCACCTAGTTCTATTTCAACAGGGTCAGATTTTTTGCATCTAAGCATTGGAAAATAACAAAGACAAAAAGAGTTGTTAAAGAGCAATTAAAAGATCCTTATTCAATAAGAGATGCTACATTTGCCTATTTTCTTAATCTACAGCAACCAATCAGATGCTATCAAATGCTTGTTAACTGTAATAGACCAGTACAAAGTAACATCTGATTAAAATTAAAATGCCTCACCTTTGCACCTCTTTTTAAATAAGAACCACAATTTCATTATGGATTGCAAGAATAAGCAGTTGCCTGACTCATAGGTGGAAACCTGCCTTGTTGTGTATAAATGTATGTATATATTAAGCACACAAATATAAATTAAATTGATAATCTGAAAAGGTCAGAAATACAGTAATAACATTTTTCTGTGTTTGGTTATAAAAATTTGGTCACTGTACTCGGTCCAACAACTTTACATTATCTGAAACTTCAATTAAAGGGAAGGAAGATGGTAGTACTCGTGATAAATATGCGTTTGCTTTGTCATTAAATTATTAATGTTTAGTGACCCCCCCATTACTCACTGCCTTTCTTGCAGTGTCTGCTACACTAATAACTGTACTAAGCAATACAGCCTCAACATGGACACATCTCCCCCTTCCTTCCTTTCTCTGCTGATTCTTTTACTTGTTGCAGAAAGTAACCTGGCAGGCAGCCAAAGATCCTAGTAAGAGGTCAGGGGTGGGGCTACATATTATAATTTCTGGGTTGAGTGAAAGGTCTTTCTTTGTAAATGCTGTGATTTTAAATGATGATTTCTTAGGATCCAGATTTAAAATCTAAAAAAAGTTTTTTAAAATTTTAATTTTTAAACCAAACATACCCTTTTAATTAATTGTAATCTAAATTAACAGCTTTACACCTTCAAGGGATCTTACCTCCTTCTGCTATCCAGGCAGTAAAAAAAGAGATGTAAAGGACATGTCAAACATGTCAAGCCCCCCATCTAAAATTTAAACTTAAGCTAATTACCCCCAAAACCTAAACCTAGCTAGGTTAAAAATTATCCTATGCTTCTAAACGTGCTTAAAAGCATCCCTCACTTTTCTTCTGCTGCTACGTGCCTTTTCTGTGCACTAGCAGCAGAAGATGAGGCTCAACTAGTAATATCCACCAGTGATTATCATGGCTCTCACTAACGTATGCTACTAGGATGCTGGTATGTCAAGGAGAATTTTTAACCTAGTGAGGTCTAGGTTTTGTTTTGATTAAGTTTAAAAACAAATTGGGGGGTAGACATGCCCTTTAACATTGGTAAGCACTGCCTTACCCTGTATACCAAGCCTATGGGTCTCAAATCTATGTTGGTCCTTTTGTTTGAATCTCAGTTCCAATTGACAGCGTGTTAGGCCCTCAGCCCTGAGAGTACTTTAGATTATGCATTCTACCTACTCAAAGTCCTGCTCTCCTGTTTGCTCCCATCTTGCCTCCTCCCCTGGGACAACAAGTTAGGGGATTTATTGCCTATAGGAGGATGCACTCCTTGCATAGTGTGTCATCCTAAATCTTATCTTGCCTAGTAAAGAGGATGGATCAAAGCATTTCAAAGTGGATAGGGGGAGCAGGACTTTTGGTAAGTATCCTGAATGGTCTCATGTACTCCCAGGGGTAAGGACCTACTGTAATTTTTGGCCTCACCCATGGGAACATTCCATGGGAGTAAAGATGGGCGAAACTGCTAAAATCCGTTCCGACTGTGGATTTGCGGATTTTTGAAAAAAAAAAGGAAAATTCGAAAATCCACAGAAAAACCCATTAAAGTCAATGGCACTGATTGCACTGTTTTTGCACTGTTTTTCGAGCTTCCGCATTCTATTTTCGAGCCACGTTTTTCGAATATTCACATTTTTGAGATTTCAAGGAATTTTTTAAAATTTTGTAAAAAAAATGATACAGTAACTTACTGTAAATGGCTCTGGGACCTCGGAAATGGTCTAGGGAACAGACCAATCTGATTGTAACCAATTCTAATTGAAAAAGAATGTTATTGGTTAGTATACCAATCAGATTCTTTCTAAAATAATTTTAAAGCATCCAATCAGAATTGCTTACAAATAAAGGTGAAGTTTTAAAATCCTAAAGCCTGAAGCCCATTGTTTGCAGTGTATATGTTTTCAAGGACTGCGGCACCATGCTTAAAGGCCGCTGACGTGGATCTCCGCTAACTGAGGGGGTAGGTGAACGCTCACCTTAGTCTATTTTCTGTCCATCTCTAGTCATGAACTTCCTACTGTGCTTCTTCAGAAATCCTCCCCCCTTAAAAATCCTGGGCTTGCCCCTGGATTTGAAGCATTCCAATGGGCAACATTCACGTACAGTGCCAGAAGTGCACTATAATGCAGGGGCTACATAGCACTGGCTTGTGCGTCGTTCCACTGACTTGGTCCTCCAGATTTGGTTTGTTAATTAACAAATGTTCAGCATTAATTTACGGCCGCGGTCATACATTATCGATAACACACTGTATCGCTAAATTGCAATACCGTGTGTTTTTATATAGGGCCCCTAGACCTCTAAAAGGCCTAACACTAAATTTGTCCAAAAAACGTATGGGGGGGATAATCTGTTGTGTTCAATTAGATCAACTAGACTTGAAGTTTAGTTCTTGAAGACGTTTTGCTAGTCATCAGACTGGCTTTCTCAATTCAGAATGGGGGGGGGGGTTAGTTTAGTCCTCAAAAGGACTTTTGGGTCCCAAATTGTGTGAATACAGGATTGGATAACAACAAGTGCTAATCCACCACACTAAAAATTCACACACAGAACGCTCAAAAAGCAGAAAAAAATACCTCTCTCCAACTCCTGCACAGGTCTCCTCTAAACTCACTTAAACACATTGAAAAAATGGCGTCTGTCTAGCTCCCTTTTATACCCAGGGGGTTGGCACGGGTAAAAATAGCTGCATTGGTGAATTTTAATACATGAGAATCTTCAAACATGGGTTCGGAAAGCCCGGAAATCGGAATTCCAGAAAATCCGCAAGTTCCGCGGATTCGCAGATTTCGGAAATCCAAAATGAGAAGTGAGACACGACACAGATAACTGCTTTTATGTCGAGATCTACCTTCTGATTAAATGTTGTTTTGAGGCTTTAGTTGTCCTTTAAGGAAAAAGTACATTTGTAAGACTGAACATCTTGGACGAAGAACAAGACTTATAAAGACCAATTGTCTGCCATGTACAATTCTGCCTTGTTTCTGTCTTACCCTGGGCAGTTTTGGTAACCCCTGTATTGTATGGCTACAATGCTATAGAACCTTGCAAAATATCTTCAAGAACTAAACCTCAAGTCCAGTTGATCTAACTGAAAACCACAAATAAACAATCACCTCGATGAAAGAGAACCTTCCCAAACACCCTCACAAAACATCTTTTAAAAAGTTGAATGTTGTGATGTAAGAATTAAACATGAATTTAATACTAAATTATGAAAATAACAGGGATTTTAACAAATTAAGGCTTTGTTGTATTGTACTGTATTTTAATACAATGCTCCATTGAAATGTTTTGCAAAATCTTCTGATTGAATTTCTAAATGCAAGCAATAATTTATATAAAATGACTGCTTCAATTTATAACAACATAATATTTATTCTGTTGGATCTATAACGGGGACCACCTCCCATGTTGAGATGGTCGGGTTCGGGTCCGCGGCGGATTTCAGAGATCCGCGAACCGCGCTTTTTCCGGAATTCCGCTTTCCGAATTTTCCGAACTGCGTTAGAAATTTTAGCCTAGATGTCATCATCGTATGTGGACCAGTGGCTGGTTACAACGCCCATTAGATATCAAGAGCCTTTGTTTCCACTTCATCTGTTTAAAGATTTGTCATACTGTAACTGGAGATACCATAGAGCATCCTTATGAGGGTCCTGTTATACCCAGTCATATTAATGACTAGGGTTGCCACCTTTCTCTTTAAGACCTAAACAAGTAAGACACCAACTTGACAAAAGGCTGGTAAGCATTTCCATTATAAGTGTGATGCATGTGGCATTGGTTTTAGTGAAGCCATACACAGCATGTATTTAGCATGCACTTAGCCCTGCAGCATATAGATTTTACGTGTTTGATTCTCCAAGGCAAAGGTGGCAACCCTAATCATATCCTACCTGAATTTCCACCTTTTTTTGTAAAAACCCATTCCAATTTATGATATGAAATAATTCAAGATAAATGTATGCAGAATTTCTAAATTATTACTCATAACTTACAGGTGTGAAAGGATGTAGACAAAATGAGTCCTTAGCGGAGACGTTGGATCTGAAATGTTTACTCTAGCTTTCAGTGGAATCCTGGAATGGGAACAAAATGAAAGTAATATACACAGTTAAATTTTTAATTTTATGTCTTTTTAAAGTCTAACGAATTAAAACAATTTAACCCAGACGTTGATTTTAGTATTTCTAATGTTTTTTTTACATAGAGATTTTGTTAATATAATGTTTGTGTGTGTGTATCTATATATATAAGACACTTACATTTTAACCCCATTATCATACTTCACAATTGCATTGGACTGGGAATAGATATAGATAAGTGTACATGGTGGTGGTGCTCAATAAATTATTAAAAGACAATTATTGTTAGGCTATAGTTATTTGGTACTATCTTAGCATCTCTAGTGGGGTGCATTGGGCTTAAGACAACAATGAAAAAACAATGCAGCATAACACTAAGCTCCTAACTAATCGCCTCTTATGTGACGCACTCTAAATGTGACCTCTAAAGATACAAAGTGCAATTCTGCAAAATCCTAAATATTGTGTTAATCAGTTTTCTATTATTAATTTCCCTGTCTTTCACACTTATGTTATGTTTTTTGTGTATTTAAGGGGAATAGATCAATAATACATTGCCTTTAAATTATTACATAATGAATCTACATCCATCCCCATACTTTCTGCCAAGACACAAAGAAGAATCTTAATTCTGAAAGTGTATATGTGTCTAGGGATTTCCAGCCCCAGTCCCACCTCTGTATAGGGACCAGAAAAGCTACTGTATAGTAAAAATGCTTTTATTTACCTAATCTTGAATTCATTTGTAAGTGACTCTCCCCCCTTGGTGCAACCATTTGCCTGGGCTATTCATTTGCAGCAATCAGATATAAGCTTTTTTACTGGGTTACTGAAGTTAGAAAGCACATAATTGGTTGCTGCAGGTTAATAGCAAACTTTTGCGGGAGGATTCCACTGTCTAAATGGTTAATGACATTTGGTGCAACTAACTAATAAAAATGTATTTCTATTTGATCCGCAGTCAAAAAGGTTTACCCTGCCTATATTTATAGCCATTGGCAGATGCAGTTGAACTTTTCAGAATGTGTTACAAAAATCCATCTCTATAAATTAATACATCAGTTTATTACCTCATCATTAACAGGCTGGACAAGTGATGGGTATAACTCAGAGGAACTCTTTTTAAACCCTTGCCAGAAATGTAAAACATAACATATGTATAAAAGCCCAACTAACATATAAATAAAACGAGCCAGATTTTAAACTTATGTTTGTATTTTCCATAAAACCCTCATCATTTTGTGCTTTTTGGGTTTTAGGTCTGACTCTGAGAGGTTGGTAGTCATGGGAATTAATACCATATAGAATAGGAGCTTTGCTAACTGTTATGGTGTAGATTCAATCATAAAAATACTAATCGAACATATCATGTCATGTACATCTTTATTAAAGTTCATTGTCAGAATACAGAAGATAAACAACCCATAAAAACTCATTTATTCAATCCAGCATCCTAAAAACTGCAGATAAAATATACAGCTGACTCAGAGTTAAGCAAGGTACAAACAGTACCGATAAAGCACCGATACTATCGTATCTGACGGTATCAGGGCTCTATCGGTACTGTGTGTACCTTGCTTTCCCGAACGAGCGCGCCCCAACAAACCTTCAGGTTGGCCAAGCGCTGGTTCGGGAAAGAGGGAAAATTTCACTTGGCCGCAGTAGTCTTCCTATAGGGGAGTCTGCCACAGCCGAGGGAAACACAATCCCGAGCGTTCTCCCTATGCTGTGTATAGGGAGAACGTTGGGGACTGTGTGTAGCCTGATTTTTTTTTAGATTACAGCATTTCTAGATAACTTTTCACTGTCATTTAACCACATACTGTTTATATTATACTCCAATACAACCGAATTTACTTTATATACTTAACTTCAAATGAACCAGGAAGACAACGAAGCCTTATCACTTACTTTATTTCAATATTTCTTTCTAAAATTTCTTCATTAGGATTTTCTTTTGAAGGAACAAATCTAGACGTCACCTTGACGCACTGGCATTGGTCCTCCAGTAAAACATGTTCTTCCTCATCATTATAATATTGATCTAAAAATACAAATCAGTTAGATCCTTATTTTTAGCCATTTTATTAAACGATCTAAGCAAATCTAATTAAATCTTCATAATCGTTAAAATTATTTTTTTTTAAATCTTTTTATTGTTGATGTGATCAGTTTATACAAAGATTAAAAAAACATTATGCAAATTAGCAGTTTTTTTTTAAAGGGCATGTCCACCCCTTCTACAAAAATGTAAAATATCAAGGAGCTCCCCCAAAACCCTGGTTAAGTTGTACTCTCATGCTTTGATAATACTCCTAGACTGAGGAATTACACTTACGAGCTCCATGATCCACCGCTCCTTGCTCAGTCCTTGCTGCTGCAACTTCCTTTACATTCACGAGCAGCAGTAGCGGAGGTTCAATAGGCAAAGGCCGTCAGTCTTTGGTCCTGACATCGCCGTCACGGCTGTGACTGACAGCTTTACCAGGAATTAGAAGGAAGCCGCGGTAGTGGATTGTGGAGCTGGTTAGTGCAATTATTTAGCCTAGGGGCATTATTAAAGCAAGTAAGAACTATGTTTCTGGGAATATGGGGGTGCTCCTTGACATACTCAATTTTTGTAGAAGGGGTAAACATGCCTTCTATGTAATGTTAATGTTTGTAAGTACTATACCCACAGAGGTGACTATACTGTATATCAAAGGCAGAACAGAACAAAAGGCCACACTTCTTTTAAAAACCCATAACTTTAATAGACCATATCAGCTGAAAAACCATGAAACGGATCAGATGAAGCATCATTTGTCTTTGGTGGTAGATGACTGTTGTCAGACTGTCAACCCCCACAAAGAAGTGAATTGTACAGAGCAGATGCAGTTTATGGAAACATTCCTAAAATGGCTACCAGTATGTAATGAAATTCCCATGGCTACCAGTATGTAATGAAATTCCCATGGCTACAGTATGTAATGAAATTCCCATGGATAACAAGTATGTAATGAAATTCCCATGGCTACCACCCTGTAATGCAATTCCCATGGGTACTAGTATGTAATGAAATTCCCATGGCTACTAGTATGTAATGAAATTCCCATGGCTACAAGTATGTAAAGAAATTCCCATGGTTTACAGTATGTAATGAAAAACCCATGGCTACCAGTGTGTGATGAAATTCCCATGACTACCAGTGTGTAATGAAATGGCTACCAGCATGTGATGAAATTCCCATGGCTACCATTATATGATAACATTGCCAGTTTGCTGCCAGTATGTAATGAAAATCCCATGGCTACCACTACCAGTATGAGAAATTCCCATGGTACATATATGAAAAATGCACATGTAATGAAATTCCCATGGCTACCAGTATGTAATGAAGTTCCCAGGGCTACCAGTATGTAATGAAATGGCTACCTGCATGTGATGAAATTCCCATGGCTACCATTATATGATAACATTGCCAGTTTGCTGCCAGTATGTAATGAAAATCCCATGGCTACCACTACCAGTATGATGAAATTCCCATGGCTACCATTATTGATAAAATTGCTAGCATGTAATGAAATTCCCATGGCTACCAGTATGAAATGAAATTCCCATGGCTACCAGTATGTAATGAAAAACCCATGACTACCAGTATAATGAAATTCCCATGGCTACCAGTATACAGTGAAATTGACAGTTTGATGCAAGTATGTAATGAAAATCCCATAGCTACCAGTATGTAGTGAAATTCCCATGGCTACCAGTAAATAGAGTTTATTTGGTTAAGCTAGGTTAGATTAGTTAGGTTAGTTAGGGCCCTGCTGTCTGAAAGCGTCCACCTTGACATGGTGGCTGGCTTACAAATCTTTTGGCCAAAACCTTTTATTCCACAGGACATATGGTGGGTCTGGGGTGGGAATATTATTCTAGAGGGTGGGTCCTTTAATGTATCGTAAATAAATGAAGGATTGATATCAACATACAATGATAATGACTGGTTAAATCAATGTGTATAAAGCCCCTCTCAATTCTGGACAAGCACCACCCCACATACAGACAAAGCACCCACTTTCAATTATAAAACCACACCTCTTCCGGCAGGGGGGGGAGGCAGCATTTGTGTCAGGTACCAAAAAGTCTAGAGACAGCCCTGGTCCCAAGTGTGTGTTATGACACAAATAATATGTGACAAACCACTAACAACACCATTTAATTGGGGCTGCATTATCTGTATTTTGTTTATCTAAAACCCAACCCAATGCAGCCCAACATTTTTTCGGTCCATAGGAGACCCGTGATTTACCAACATGCACAATCGTCCTTTTGTCTGATTTTAAAGAAAGAACTACAGGCATAGGTCAGCGTAAATATCATTACTCGGCCTGAAATATCCTAGCCTTAGATTCATACATTGGTAGATTTATCTAATATAAAGGTTAAAATTATTTTTGTAATTTTCCTTTTCTTATTTGCATTTTTAATGTATCATGCTGATACATATGCATTGCATATACTGAGAAATTATAAAAACAGTTGGTCATTATTTATTTTACTTTTGAATTGTTTTTCTTTCTATACCCCTTATTTCTGAAGTACATATATTTGCAATACTATTAGGGCTCACTGATTGGAGGAGAAGGAGGAAAGAAATATCAGTTGTTGGAAACATACACAATGTATTGCTATTCAACCTTATTCCTTTTAGGGTTGCTAATTTTTTAAATTCTTGCATAATTGCATTTTTTTACTTCATAATTAAAAAATAAGAAAATAAAAATAGAATGTTTTTTTCATAGTGTAGTTTTTGTTTTGTTTTTTTAACAAATTATATATACTGGTATGCTTATAATCCTACATATACTGATGGCTGGTATCTGAACTGTCAAAATATCTTCAGTGCAACCATTCCGAAATGCCAATTAAACAAAAGGTAAATCTTCATTCATAAAAATGCCTGTGTGTACCAAGAAATGGAGCAGATCCCTAGATAGTCGGACATTTCATAGGGTGTCAAAAAAGTAGCAGCAAATATGCAAACTTCTTTCCACACAGTAAAAGTAAATAAGGACAAAAAAACACAGCATCCTTTATAGCACATAATAGTGTCCAGTTTAAAGGGCTCCCCCTTTAATGTCCACCCCTCAGATGAAAAATTGTATATAGGTAAATCACCCCCAGTCCTCGAATCTGCAGTAGATTGAAAGCTGATAGATATAAGACTAATCTAAAATGCTGCAGAATGTCCTCTTGTCCCTGTTTTTTCTTCCTGGTCCTTCCAGTTTCCAACTGTCAGTCATGGATATGTCAGTTGACAGTCTCTGAATGCTATTCCCCTAGCTGCTTTCTCTGAGCATGTTCAAGCTCAAAGCCTCATAAGCTAACTAAATTGCTGAATCAGGCAATCCAGCAAACAAAAGCTAATGATTCCAGAGGACAAGGTAAGATATCTCAACATATTTTAAAGGGGCCATATTAAATCCCCTTCTTTCTGTCCTAAAAAGTGTTAAATGTTTCTTACTGAAGAACTTTGGCTCAGAACAAATCGGTTCCAAGGTTTTGGGGAAATTAAAATCCTACAACATTACTGTATATCAATAGAGAGAGCGAAAAGAAAATCCTAAGACGGGAACACATATAGTATATTGATATAGAATCATTATCTTCCAGACAAATCTTCACAATACATTAGTGTTGTAGAAAAATCAATCGATGTTTTGGTATTCAGTGATGGTTGATAGTTCCAATATGTATAGATCAGATCACATACCTGTTATATATACAGAGCCCACAATGCCAATAAACAGTAGCAGCACTGCTGCCTTCACTACTTTGTGTTCCTGCATCTTTCCTCTTCTTATGAAGACACCAAAATAAAGTAAAGATAGTATGCTATAAGTTAGGGGGTGGAGAAGTTGAGTACAACTCTGTAAATCCTAAAATAGCAGTTTGAAAACTATTGGTTACAGTCACTTTACCACATGGTCACACCATAAAATTTGAATTAAGTATTATTATGATGGTCTGTGGTGCACAGTTATGGATTCAGACCTTTAACTGAATATCCCTTTGCTACAAACAATACTGCCTAACTGAAACACCAACTACATATTCAATGTATTGCATCTTTGCACTGTATGCATGATTATATGGCACCTGTAAGAGAGGCAGAGGAAACCTCATATTTCAAGCATAAAAATGAATTGTAACACTCCAAAAGTTTTCACCAACCAAATGAATCACTAACTGACTATTTTGCAGAAATAGTAAATGGAATGCATACAGGAGGTATAAAGGCTGAATAGTAGTTTTGCAGTGTGTCTTGTCTATATTTAGCTGAATCAATTTTGTATCACTTGCTTCCTAAAATAAATATATCTACCCTAAAAGCTGCCCTAAAAGCTGTTAGTAGTTGTATGTATGTATGTATGTATGTATGTATGATTTTATTTATCATTTGGATTCACATTGCTTTACATTATAAATTTACAAAGTATACAAAAGGGGGATAAGAAATACAGATACAGATAAAAGAAAATGACATGAATAAAGTTTGATTCATATGTTAAAGGCTAGTTCTGTGCAAATACATATACATTTAAGGAAAAAAGCATAATAAATCGAATTGCCCTGGACCCAGTACCCGGGTTAATTTAGTATGTATGTATAATTTTATTTATGTAGCACCACTTGGGTACACAGCGCTGTATATAATAAAATACAATCAAAGGGATAAGTGCAAGCCATTATACAGATAAATTCAATTTATATAAATAAAGTTTCAAAGGTTAAGAATACATATACTGTATATATAATAAATTAGGTGTGCCTTGACATATTAGGAAAGAGATCCCTGCCTCGTAGAGCTTACAATCTAAGTGGGAGGGACAGCATAAAGATACAAGTGGGGGGGAGGAATTAAGTGTTTAGATAGTTAACAATTTAGTTTTAGTTGCTCAGTAGAGATCTGAGCATCTTTGACCTATCCAACAGCCAATCAGTAGAAATTACTGTTAGGAACATTCCAACTGCATCATGGGAAGAAGAAGGACTGTTACAGAACCTGAAATGTCAGCTCACTCATGTCAACAGCAGGGACGGGTATAAATTCAACTGATTTTCAAAATGGAAGAGAATATGTAGAATAACTAAGTGTGCACAATATAAACTAGAAATATTAAAAAATAATGATATTTTTCCACTATATATATACTATATATATAGATTATATATATATATACCCGGCCATTGAGGAGTTTGTTAACCCACCATTGGTGTCTTACCGTTGAGGACGAATGATAGGTAGCTGTGTAGTTAGATCCCTATATAATTCACCAAAACCTGCTAAAGAAACTTTTTTGCCCACAAACGCTAAGGACTTATGATATAAATGGACACCATACGTGTGACTCGTATGTGCGTGTGTGCAGCTTTGCTCACTTCTGTAATGGAGCAAAAATACTCTTTTATTTATTTTCTTCTTAAACCTTCCCAGAAAATGGACGATGAATGAATCCACTGTAATAAGTATCAACTTAATGATGTTGAGATAGTAGCAATAGCAAAATAATATTGCAAGGTTGCAGCTCAAAAATATACAATATCTGTCCCTTTAAAGTGAATCTTAGGTTTACTGTTACAGCAGCTTATGGGCTAGGCCACACTGCTGCGTTTTTTTTGCGTTTGCGCTTGCGTTTGCGATTGCGATTTTTCAAAATTATTGAAAACGCGGCAACGAAAAAAAAACGTGCGTTTTTCGATGCGATTGCGATTGTGTTTTGCGTTCTGCATTTTTAATCACAATCGCATGCGTTTTCCTATACTTATTGAAGAAATCGCAATCGTTGACTGACTGTTGCCAACATTAGCATTGAAGTGGTTTATACAAATTAGAGGAAGGGTTAGGGTGAGGCCGGGAGGGGTTTGGGAAATCACTTTACAGCTGTGCTGCCCTCACTTAGATATCACACAGCAAAGATGAGTATGATTAACATAACACTTGTCATTTGCTGGTGGGAATGTCTGTTGCAACCTCTCTCATCCTCCTCTGCCAGTTAAACAAACTTGAAATGTCCTGATGCTAGGATACAGCCTACATAATCAAGCTGATCAAGGATGGATGGAGGAGTGTTTTCTTGCATGCTAGCTTTGAATGACAGTTAGAGGCAGACAGAATTGTTACGCCCCCTTCACAGCAAGGCTAATTGAAGGCAGAGAGAGGTTCGAAATCAGGAAAAAAATATTTGGGGAGGGCTGCATACCTTTACTCTTTTTAAAGCAATTATAAAAAAAAAAAGCATTGAGGCAATACAGTTATACTTTAAATTTAGGGGGTAAGTTTGTACCATTGAATTACTATAAGTTGAGCATCCTTTATAGACTGTATCCTGGTCTATAGTCTCTCTTTTTTTTATTTAAAAAAACTGTCTCATGCTCAGTGGCGGTGCTACACTGGGGCACAATGGGGCTCGTGCCCCAGTTGACAGATGCAGTGCCCCCCCAAGTGACCCCCCTTGGCTTTCCATTGTGTTGATGCTCACAACCATCCCAATTTTGCCAGTTTTGGGTGCTTTTCCTGGTGTCCCGGCACCCCTACTGTGTTCCGGCATTGTCCCTGTATATAACGTCCGGGCAGTGTAAGTCTCCATAAATTTTTTTAAAGACCGGAAATTCCTCTATACAAAGACCTGTCAGTGACACTGCCCAGCCAGTAGAGTCTGTGAGGAACTGTGGAAGAATCCTGGGGCACGGGGCAGGAACAACCTCCGCGGCTCCTGTTTGTGTCTGAAGTTACTGAGAGGAAGTTCTCTGCACAGCTGGCTTGTAGGAAAGCAGGGCTGAAGAAACAGGGAGAGCGGAGCATTAATGAAGGAGAGGTCAGTGCCCTTGCATGTGGGAGACACTGCTGCTCTCTGTCTTTAAAGATAACTCTGTGCTGCCTCGGCTGACAGTATGGTAAATGAGAATATAGCTCCCCCCCATGCCATGCACATTTACCAGACTGTCAGCCAAGGCAGTACAGAGATAACTTGAAATAAAAAGTTAGCTACTAGTCTGTATTGAGGCCAGAGCAATGTGTGTGTGTGTGTGGGGGGGGGTCTAATAGATAAAGGGCAAGTCCACCCCAGAAATTAAAATGCTTTTTTCCCATGCAACAGCCCCCAACCCCAGAAACGCTTATACTCATGGGCGTCCATACATAGGGGCAACTTGGGTCTTTACCCCCCCGGAATTCTGTCCCATTTTTCTTTTCCTATTATGTTGGATGCGACTCGTGAGCAGGGCCGGATTTCCTAGTTGCAGTTATTTTTCCTCTTATCACTAAAAAGTGTATAATTGAAATATATCGACTTAGAAACATACACAACATGACATTTCCTTAAAGTGCATATTATCTACACAATTAAGTGCATACTTGAAATCCACTAAAGTGCATATTGCAGCATTCTATAGGCTCAATTGCAAGCCTTGAAACGTGTTGCAAAAAGTGCTAGGGGGACGCACCTAAAGTGCATCTTTCTTATAAATGTGCTAAACAATATAAAGTGCCATGTGCAGTGTATATCTCAGGGTGCATTCCTCTTATAAAGTGCATTCAATATATAATATTAATATAAAAGCTAAAACTAAAACCCATGTGAAGTTAAACTTTCCTTATCAAACCACAACTTGCATCACAACTTATATAATATATTATACATTTTATAAATGAACAAGATCCTCAGACCCAGCCTATAAAAGATTAATATTGGTAACAATGCTACTTATCCAAGGGGTATGCTTGCAATTCCATAGGGTACAGGTTATAGAACAATATATAGCCCATATTCAAACTCTGATATCCAAAAACATTTAAATATAGATCGTTCTATCCATTGAATTTTACCGTATATCTCCCTTTATAAAAGAGTATATTAATAACAATATCACCTATCCAAGGGGTATACTTACAGATAAATGGATCTATAGGATACAGATTATGGAACAATACATAGCCCATATTCAAACTCTGCTATTCAAAATACATTTAAATAAACATTGATCGTTCAGTCCATTAGGTTTCACAGAATTGAGGGTTTTTATCCAAAATGCCTCCCTTTGCAAAAGAATCTTTGATCTGTCTCCTCCTCTATGTAGGGCGGCACATGGTCTATAGCTATAAATTCCATGTCTACAATAGAATGTCCCTTTTCCAAAAAATGTTCCAAAAAACGTTTATCCCTATGTGCAACATTAATGTCCGACCTGTGTCCATCCATGCGTGTTTTTAACATTAGGTCTGTTTTTCCTACATAAAATAATTTACCACCAAAGGATACCAAAGTAAATAAATCACAAATGTGGCGGGGCATGTAATGAAATGTCGGATATGGAATTTTTTATCTCCATGGGGATGTTGGAAAAAAGGATTGGGTACCATGTTTTTACACGAGATGCAATTTTTGCATTTGAAGCATCCATTTAGTTTCTTTGATAACCACAATGTCTCTCTGCGATAACTCTTTATGGGATCTGTATTGACCAATAGGTCCTTTAAGTTCTTCCCTTTCCTAAATCCTATAATAGGTTTGATTGGTAGTTTTTTTTTTAATTTATTATCAGATCTCAATATATTCCAATTCTTAATAAGGCTTTGTTTTATTGCAGTTCCCATATTGGATGTGGTTGAACATACAAATTGTTTATCACTTGTCACTGTATCTTGATTCTTATTCTGCATCTTGACCCTTCCTTTTGCTTTTGTTAAGGCTTGCTGTAAAATATGTCTTGAGTATCCCCTTTGACGAAAACGTGTTTCCATTTCTTTAATTTGTACTTCCATTTGTACTGGGTCCGAATTGTTCCTAATGACTCTACAAAATTGTGAAATTGGTAATGACTGTTTGAGAGAATGTGGATGATGGCTCTGAAAATTTAGTCTCTTTGCGATAAAGAGTGTATTGTAATTTAGCTGTATCTCTTTTAACCAGTAAGTCCAAAAATTCTATTTGATCCATACTGACCTTGTGGGTGAATCTTATTGTGCCTTCCAAGTTGTTAAGTTCATGTATCTTTATCATCAGTGACTCCCTTGAGCCTCTCCAGATAAGGAACGTATCATCGATGTATCTACAATAGAATATTACATTTTTTGCATACTGTTGTACAATATTTATATTTTAATTCATATTGATACATAAAGATGCTGGCATAGGCCGGTGCCATGGCCGCACCCATGGCAGTCCCAGTCTTTTGCATATAATAGTCGTCCTAGAATCTGAAAAAGTTATATTTCAATGCAATCTTGAGCAATGTAAGAATAAAATTTTGGTATCGTTCCAACCCACAATTATTAATATTCAGCATGCTCTGTATCCAAAGGATGGATGGAGATTACGAGAATAAACAGGTATATAGATGGTTAATGGGCAGAAACAGCAGTCAGAGGACTAACTTCCGAGGGAGAGGCAGGAAAGGGAGTCCACGCGATATCACAGACCGGAGCTGTGACACAAGTAAGTCCCGCAAGACTTTCGGGACCGGAAGTGACGGACCGGAAGTGGAGGATGCCATAAACACGCGGCAGAGAACAATGCATGGGATGTTCCACCTCAGCGGCAAAAGTATAAGGAGGCTACCAGAGGATCACAGTTGGTAAATTTCTGGACACTATATTACAGCCAATTATCCCAAAAAATAGTACATATGTGAAAGATACAGCACATTTCTTAGGCCAAATAGTTATTCCAGAAAATACAGAAATTTGGTTAGCATCCTTGGATATTTCAAGCTTATATACAAATATCCCCCATGATTTGGGATTAGAGGCGATACAGAGCATGCTGAATATTAATAATTGTGGGTCGGAACGATACCAAAATTTTATTCTTACTTTGCTCAAGATTGCATTGAAATAGAACTTTTTCAGATTCGAGGACGACTATTATATGCAAAAGACTGGGACTGCCATGGCTGGCACCGGCTGGCAACGGCCTATGCCAGCATCTTTATGTATCAATATGAATTAAAATATAAATATAAATATTGTACAACAGTATACAAAAAATGTAATCTTCTATTGTAGATACATCAATGATACGTTCCTTATCTGGAGAGGTTCAAGGGAGTCACTGATGATAATGATACATAAACTTAACAACTTGGAAGGCACGATAAGATTCACCCACAAGGTCAGTATGGATCAAATAGAATTTTTGGATCTTAAAAGAGATACAGCTAAATTACAATACACTCTTTATCGCAAAGAGACTGACCGCAACACATTATTACATTTTCAGAGCCATCATCCACATTCTCTCAAACAGTCATTACCAATTTCACAATTTTGTAGAGTCATAAGGAACAATTCGGACCCAGTACAAATGGAAGTACAAATTAAAGAAATGGAAACACGTTTTCGTCAAAGGGGATACTCAAGACATATTTTACAGCAAGCCTTAACAAAAGCAAAAGGAAGGGTCAAGATGCAGAAAAAGAATCAATATACAGTTACAAGAGATAAACAATTTGTATACCCCTTGGATAGGTGATATTGTTATTAATATACTCTATTATTAATAAATTCTTTTATAAAAGGAGATATACGGTAAAATTCAATGGATAGAACGATCTATATTTAAATGTTTGTCTGTCTGTCTGTCTGTCTGTCTATCTCTTATCTATCTCTCTATCTATCATCTATCTATCTCTCTCTCTGTCTGTCTGTCTGTGTCTGTCTATCTATCTATCTATATATCTATCTACCATCTCCATATCTATCTACCTATCTATCAACTCCATATCTATCTATCTATCTATCTATCTATCTATCATCTCCATATCTCTCTCTCTCTCTCTCTCTCTCTCTCTCTCTATCTAGCTATCTATCTAACTATCTATCACTGCTATCTCTCTCTCTCTCTCACTGTAAGGTGTAATAGCTGTTTTGTACACCTTACATTATACTGACATAGATTGTTGGTGTTTTTTAAATGTGCCCCATTTGTTAGCCTTTGTGCACATGTTGTGCCCCTGGAAAATTCTGGAGCTGGAGCCGCCACTGCTGATGCTCAGTAAATTAGAAAAGCACCAGAAACAAAATCATATTTATTATAGTTCAAATGTAATCTTTCTCATGCTTGCATGGTCATGTGACATTTCTCATTCCTTTCCTGTCTGAAAGCAGCTTTATCATGCACTACTTCTGAGATGACTGTCAGTCTAGATCTTTTTATCATAATACAATAACAATATACAAAATACAATAAAGCTTCTATTTTTACACTGCTACAGTGAAGAGTAACTGTAACAAAATGAAATAGAAGGGTGGGAGACATCAGAATGTTGAAGTTGTGCAACCTACAATAAAAAAACACTAAAATATACATGTTTTTAATGTGTTTAATTTTTTTATAATGCTATACAAGTGTAATAGGAATATATGCAGGGAAAGTTTCTTAAGCAAGTGTAATATTGTTTCTGCCCTCACTAAAATGTAATAAATGCATATGGGGCAGTATGAAAATCACAATTCACTTGCCTTTTAGGCTGGGTACACACGAAGGGATTTTTTGTTCCGACCGAGCATTCGCTATTAGCGAGCGCTCGGTGGGGACAAATCACTTCCCCATAGGGAGCCGCATAATCAGTCGTGATGTACCGACATGTCTCATCAGCAATAGACGTTCATCGTGGCCGCAGCCAAAACCAGCACAGATTTTCCGTCCCGACCAACCAAACACGGAGGTATGAGTTGGTTGGCCCAAAAAATCTGCCTGTGTGTACCCAGCCTTGGTTTGCTGAATCATGCAGACCAAACAAGATACATCTAATACAGCTGCATTCATTTTATTTTTATTTTCCAGAGATGTAATAACAGTTCTTTGAAACACTTTTTTTTAGGTACGGTATATTTCATTTATTCGTTTCATCATTTTCAGGACTACTACTATATTGATTTTTACATGTTTTTTGGAGGTATGAGAAAATATTTTTTAATAAAAAAAGTCGGCACAGTTTAGAGGACAATTCTGAACACACTGGGGTTACAGCACAAAACACATTTTGTGATTTCCACTGCTCTTAGTAGTTCATAAAATTCATCAACTAGGCTCAGGGTAGAAGTCACTGATTTCAATAATAGCAGGTTCTTTGTATTGGTTGTCATTGAACAAACTAATGACATATATATGTTTCCCATAAATTTTAATTTGTAGATTTTGTTACTTTTTCCAGTCTTACTTCCTCATAGTCAGTGTGCTAGTGCTTGATTGGGGTGTTAATAAAATGTTGAGTCAGACTGATCTGCTCTGAAGATTTTATTTACTTTCAGATAGGTACACTATAGAGAAATGCATTGCACAGAGTTGTGCTAAGATCAGGTTTACTTTATTATCCTCCCTCTGCAGCTCTGTACTATTTTGTTTCTATAAGTGTAACTGTTAAAGGGGTAATATTATTATTATTATTATTGATTTATATAGCGCCAACAACTCACGTGGCGCTTTACAATTACATAGTCATACATTACACACGTTATACAAAGTCATACATATTACATACACAGGTAATACATAATATAATATAGCCTGCCACACACCTGGCAGGAACCGGCAGGAGTAAAGGAAGTGTGCAGGAGAGTTTGTTTGTTGCAAACAGGCTGCTGCACGTAGTTTATTGTAAGCTTGCCCAAAAGAAAAAACAATAAACAAAACAAACGTCAGCCGTTTGGCTCCTGTCTGTCTTACTTAACAAACTGTCTATCTAACCAAACGTAAAGCAGTTACAGTAATTTCTTATAAACAGGGCAGTTTTACAAACAAAGATCCTTTCCCCAGCTCTTTCCTCTCAGCCTTTCAGACACAGACTGAGCACACAGAGCCCCTTGTGTCAGGCCAACTGGCCTAATAAACTCACCTGTGTGCTCAGCACACAGGTAGAGAAAACCTGGAGCCTTTTAACACATGAAGTGCCAGAATCTTGGTGCAATATACCTTCCATCCAGCACCCTTTCTGTAAAACACTGTGACACCCTATCACAATAAGTAAACAGAGTGTGGAGTTTCTTACAGCAATACCGTGATACAATAGGAGAGAGGACCCTGCCCAAAGAGCTTACAGACTAGAGGATATGGGGGTGAGACATAGGGTGATGGGAATTGGTAGGCTGTAAATAGATTGGCAGTGGAGCGTGTTGGATCATATTGGGTAGTAAGTGGGGTAATGTTTAGACCAGGTTATATGCTTGCCTAAAGAGATGGGTTTTAAGATTACGTTTGAAGGTGTTAAGGGATGGTGAGTGACGGACAGACAGGAAGGGAAGGGAGTTTCAGAGCAGAGGGGCAGCACAAGTAAAGTCCTGAATGCGGGCATGGGAAGAGGTGGCTAGGGTGGATGAGAGGAGGGTATCGTTTGCGGAGCGGAGGTTGCGCCTGGGGCGGTATCGCTGGATCAGCTCTGAGATATATTGAACTGAATCCTTTGCGTGATGGGCAACCAGTGGAGGGACTGACAGAGAGGAGAGGCATTAGAGAAGCAGGAAGAGAAATGAATGAGCCAGGCAGCAGAGTTGAGAATGGAGTGAAGCAGTGCCAGGCGGTTGTTTGGTAAACCACACAGTAGTGTGTTGCAGTGGTCTAGCCGTGATATGATTAGGGCATGGACTAGGATTTTTGTAGCTTGTTTGTTTGTTGTTTGTTTGTTGTTAATATTAATAATATAACTAGGGAGGGGAACAGATCGTGAGGGTGGGAAAAGGACAAGTTCAGTCTTGTCCATGTTTAGTTTGAGGAAGCGGGAGGACATGAAGGCAGAGATAGCACTAAGGCAGTCGGGGACATGGGATGTCAGTGTGGGGAGATCTGGGGCAGAGATGTAAATTTAGGTATCATCCGCATACAGGTGATACTGCAACCCAAATGAACTAATGAGTTGTCCAAGGCCATAGGTGTAGAGAAAAGTAGAGGGCCGAGTACCGAGCCTTGCAGGATCCCCACAGGGAGGGGGCAAGGAGTGGAGTTAATTTCAGAGTGAAAAACACTAAAGGTCCTACCAGAGAGATAGGAGGATAGCCAAGAAAGTGCAGTGTCCTAGATACATAAGGAGGCCAGGATCTGAAGAATTAGAGGGTGATCAAAAGTATCAAAAGCAGATGACAGATCGAGAAGAATGAGCAAAGAGTAGTGACCTTTAGATTTAGCACTAAGTAGACCATTGGTCACTTTAGTGAGGGCCTTTTCCGTGGAGTGGCTAGGGCGGAAGCCTGACTGGAGGTGGTCAAAGAGAGAGTTAGCAGACAGGTGACTAACCAGGTCAGCATAGACATGTCTTTCAAGTAGTTTGGAAGCAAAAGGGAGAAAGGCCAGTAGCTGGAAAGAGCAGACGGGACAAGGCAGGATACAAGTGGATAGGGCCAAGTTAAAGAGAGAGGTTAGGGCTGGAATGAAGGAAGAGGAAAGCGGGGGAATAAGATGAGAAGGAATGGGGTCGAGGGGGCAGATGGTCAGACTTGTGCTGGATAGGAGTGATGAAAGTCCCTGTTTTGTTATAGTGGTGAAGCTTGTTAGGGGGCAAGTAAAGGGATTAACCAATAAAAGGGAGGCTAGACAGTGCAGTGGTAGGGGGAGAGCTGGAGGGGGTGAGCAACGAAGGGAGGTTGGGCAGTGCAATGGTAGTGGTTGGAAGCTATTGGGAGGAGCTAGGGCGCACAGGTAAACCACTTGTTTTCAATTTTCTCTGTGAAATATGAGGCTATTTCATCAGCCGATAAACAGGGGGTAGGTGGAGGAGGTGGCGAATAGAGCAGGGAGTTGAATACTTTGAAGAGATGTTTGGGGTTATGGGATTGGGAGGATATGAGTGAAGAGTAGTTTTGTTTGGCTAAGGACAAAGGAGGAGGTGGCACTTTTAAATTCAATATTTTTGTTACTCTTGCGCCAGCGCCGCTCGGCTAAACGGGATTGCCTTTTCAACTTTTTAATCTGGCTGTTAGCCATAGTTGTGGGTTCTTGCTACCGAGGCGACTGGTGGATAAGGGAGCAACAGAGTCGAGGGCATTGGAAACAGTGTTATGGTAGTGGACAGCTGCAAGGTTAGGGTCAGGGCATAGAGTTAAGTTGTTGGAGAGGGATAGAGGGAGAATAGGTGGCAAGATAACGCAGGTCCCTGCATCTGTACGTTTGGTTTTTAGGGTTTATGGCCGGGACAGATGACACAAGATTAAATTTGAGAAGATGATGATCAGATAGAGGAAAGGAAGAGTTGGAGAAGTTAGATATGGAGCAGAGGCAGGTAAAGACCAGATCCAGTGTGTGCCCATTACAATGGGTCTGGGCAGAGGACCATTGGGTAAGGCCAAGGGAGGAGGTAAGAGAGAGAAGTTTAGTGGCAGCAGAGGTGTTAGTATCGATGGGGATATTGAAATCCCCTAAGATAATTTAGGGGATGTCAGTGGATAGAAAGTGGGACAACCAAGCAGAGAAGTGGTCAAAGAAAGTGGTGGTCGGGCCGGATGGTCGATAAATCACCACAATCTGTAGGGGTGTGGGATAGTAAACACGGACTGAGTGGAACTCAAAAGATAGGTGGGAAAGGGCTGGTAAGGGTGTGATGGGTTTGAAAGTACAGCACTTAGAGAGAAGAATACCAACTCCCCCACCACATTTATTATTGGGTCTGGTGGTGTGGCTGAAGTGAAGGCCACCATACGAGAGCATGACGGGTGAGACAGAGTCAGAGGGTGACAGCCATGTTTCCGTAAGACCAAGAAGAGTAAAGCAGTTAGGTTGTGCACAAGTTTATTACAAACAGACCATGCATTCCAGAAGGCCCCAGATATGGGAACAGGGGGAAGGGAAAGGAGAGGTACATTAGTGATATTGTGTGTGTTTAGGGTACTAGTGGATAAAGGAGCATTAGGAGACATTAGGATGGGGATGGGTTGATCATACAGGTGCGGTGTGGGAGTGGGGCCGGGATTAGGGGAGATATCACCAGCTGCAAGTAGATGCAGGAGAGAGAACGAGAGGAGGTGAGAGTGGGATTTAAATAGACCATGTGTTTGTCTTGTAGTGGAGGAAGCTGGGGGATTTTTGACAATGGAAAGCAGTTCATGGTGGGAAAGGAGGGGAGAGAATAAAATGCAAGATGCGATGTAAATAGACTTACCAACAGTGGGGTGTTGCAGTAAGGTGATAGAGCTGTGTAGGTAGGTAACCAGGCAGAAAAAGAGCAAGGTTATATGGAACATGATAATGGGATACTAATACAGTGGGAAGGGTTAGGTTATAGGTTATGCAGATGGAGTGCAATACAGTATGTGAGAGACTATGGAAGATTTAAAGCAGTTTTTAGGAGATTTGGGCAGCTTAAAAGCAATAGTTAAGATACTGTGGCAGATTATAAAAGTAATATTGTGAATCTTGTGAGCTAGAGTTGCTATCTTTCCCTTTAAGACCCAAACACAAATATAATCTACTTGCTGCAGTGTCATTGCATTATGCAGCCTGCATCATGCTTATAATGGAAATGCTAACCAACCTGTCATCTTGTAGATTTCATGTGTTAGGGTCTTAAACGCAAAGGTGGGAACCCTAGATGGAGCCTAAACATATATAAAATCCACGTATTACAAGGCTATGTAGCAGTTCATTATGACATTTATGGCTACGGTATATTGAAACAAAAGCAGCCTGCATCATGCTTCTAATGTAAATCCCAACCAATCCTTTCTGCATGCACATTTTATATATATATACAAAATATTGAATTTAAGAAACATATCCAATGCTGAAACCAGGAGTGAAACTAATTACAATGCAAGAGACTGAGGTGGAAGAATAAAGCAAAGTCCCACCTGCAGAAGAGGGACACTCAGATGTAGGATTTTTAGGACACCAAATTAAATCTTAATGATATTGCTTTCACACAGGCTTAGTTTTCCTTATTTTAGGCTGGGTACACAGCGATCGCTCGGCCGGGACAAATGTCCGTCGGTCGCAGCAAATTCGTCCTCAGCTGAATTTGCGAACGATCAATCGTGCGGTCCCATAGGGAACCGTACGATCGATCTGAATTTTCTGACGTGTTTGTTCATCCGATCCGGATGAGTGAACGATCGATGTCGGTCGTGGCTGGCCGCCCCACACCAGCAGAAAGTGGCGTGAAAATATTGGCTGGTGTGAGTCAGTTTTTTTGTCAGTATTTTTGTCAGTTAAAGGATATGTACTTTTTTTTTAAATTGCCCATTATTGGAAACTATAATTCTTCCCAACTATCACTGTAGCATTTTTTTGTTGATCTGTCTTCTATTTCTTTAGATATGCAGTCTGAACATCTTTTAAGCTGTCAATCAAGTGCCTTAGTATCATAAACTTTTATGTTTTGTATAGTTTTGCTGTAGCTGGAAGGGGGACAGTTTGTATGTGAACTGCATGGTGGGAAATTCTGCCTCTTAAGGATTACTGTGCATGCTTGCCCTCACAGACAGTCAGATAGTCTGGCATGGGGTTGGGGGACTACGGGGCTGAGCTTGAGCAAAACAGGTACTGGATTGAAGTCAGGTAGCAACACAAATACATTAAGTGCTGCTTACATGTATTCATTTATAGATTGAAATGAGGAAAGGTCATTTTTTTAATGTACAATTCCTTTAACAATCGCAGGGCCCCCGGCTGCATCTCTCTGATACAGATTATAAATCTCCTAACCATCTATTACCCAATGTTGTAGCCTTATTTGAACCAAGGATATCTTCTGGTTATTGTTTTCCCTAATCTGTCTGGGTACTTAGATCAAAAGTCCTCTGCGCATTTCCCTATGTTAACCCTTTGCACTATATAACAAGGGCCCATGTTGTTAAACCTGTAGCAGATGGGAATGTAAAAATTGGTTTTCTGCACCCAATATAAATTACATAAGAAAAACATTTAAAAATCAAAGAATATCTTTATCTATGGTTAACATAGTAATATAGTATTGCAGGTTCAATAAATACATACATCCAGCTAATCCATTTTGAAACCTTCCCTTAATGCCTGCCTAAGGTTTGATCCAGAGGAAACCCCCAAATGAAGGGGAAAAAAATTCTTCCTGACTCCAAATGGTAATCGGAAAAATCCCTGGATCAACAAGAATTAATACCAAAAAGCATCAATATTATACTATTTGACAAACCAATCTAGTTCTCACTTGAGACTATACAATAAAACTTATACATATACCTTATGACCGTTTTCACAGTTCCACAGTTTCACCATTCTCACTGTGAAAATCCTTTTCCAACAAAACTTCTCTTCTAATCTTTTTAAGAGGAAGTTCAGTGCAAATACATGGTACGTATAAGAAAAAAGAGCAGTATTTTTCTACTCTAATGACCTTAACCTGCCCATACAGCATTGTGTCTGTGTATAAATAAATGCTTCCGAAATACTGGCTTCCTGTTTGCAGGACCCCTAGTAGAGACTGTTATGGGCTTGCCCTTCAGTTCTCTAAAGTTGCTCATTAGATATATGACCATCTTTGACCCATCTAACAGCCAATCAGTAGAAATGACTGTTAGGAACAGTTCACGTTAATCTGCACTCTTGGAAGAAAAAGGATCGTTACAGAACTTGAAATATCAGCTCACTAATGTCAACAGCAGGGAATAGTAAGGGTGTATACATTCAACATATTTTTAGAAAATGGGAGAGAATATGTAGAATAACTGAGTATGAATAATATAAACTAAGAATTTAAAAATAATGATATTTTCCACTAAACTTTCCCTTTAAAGGGCATGTGTACATCAAGAAATAAAAATCACAATTCATTCAATCAAGCCCTAACGCTCCACTCCTGTCCTTGAAGCCTGCAACAATGCCACACTAGCCAGGCTCCCTCCCCATTCCTTTGTCTTACATATTCAAGCTTATCCATTCCCCTTATTAATTTAGTTGCCCTTCTCTGAGCCCATTCCACCTCCAAGATGTCCTTTTCGTAAACAGTAATTGATTCCAAAATCGCATCGCACATTCCATTGAGACATTAATGTTTTTCTTCTTTCTATGCCCATACAAGACAATATATTGCCAGATCTAATTGTTGCCACCTGGCACTGTCAGCTACAGCAAATGGCCATACATATTGAGTTTTTGGTGTCATTTACACCAAGTCTTTTTCTGATTAATTTGGTTTTTAATGGAATAAATGATGTTAATACTACATTAGCATTGAAAAATAACTTTGGGCCTTTACTTACTTAAATGCAGAAAAACATGCGGTGGGGGGGGTTGGGTTGATTATTACCTTATATATACTTGGTCACGCCTCTTAAAATCTCACCCCAATTTATGCGCAGGTCAGGATTTACATTTATCAACATCTCATCTGTCACCTTGCTGCCCTTAATAACAATCTGTCGTTCGGAGATCCACCCGGTCGGTCAGGGCAACGATCTCTGACCGAACGGCCGTTTCGGCTGATAAAGGGCCCAAACACGAGCAAATTATTCGCCGAAACGAACGTTCATACACATCGTGCGTCGCGGGTCAGGACCCGCAATTGTACGTGTGTACTAACCTTAAGTCTATTTGCAGCAATTGCACATCATCTGTCGATTTTAATGTTCTACATTTGTGGCATCAGAGACCTTGCACTTAATACACTTTTCAATTATTTATAAACAACCTTACTAGTAGTGTCACCAGAGCAGCACTCCACTTACAACTACAACCAATCCTTCTTCTATGTACAAGTGTGTTTTTAAATGCCAACAGACTTTAGTTAAAACTCAAGTTACCTATACATCACAGTATCAAAAGCCTTCAAAAATCTAAGTAGACCATAACTACTGTTATGTCAGAATACAAATTCCTACTCGCTTCCTCATAGAAACCAAGTGTGGTCAGTCCTTGAGACACAGGGGAGCCCCATCTTCTTATTTTTCTCATGACAGATATAGCTTCCTCCCAGAAAACCACTGTGGATGAAGCATAGATTGTGGCCCCATCATAGTTTTGCTGGGGGCACAGTGATTCCTAGTTACGCCCTTTTTGAATATAGGCCTTACATCAGCTTTTTCCATTCCAAAGGCACATCTCCAATAACTCCGAGATGATAAGAAAAATGGAAATTAGCTCTCTAAATAGCTTTACTGACACATTGATATCCCATTATTGATAGCTATTGATAAGGACATGTGCACCCCCAAAATAAAAAATCTTCTGCATCATTTCTTGCGAGTGCTCGATCGAGACAAATAACTGTCGGTCACACCAATAGCAGCCGCGGCCAACAGTGCACTCGAGCAATCGTACGGTCCCATAGGGAACCGCACAATCGGCCGTAATTTACAGACAGCCAAGATCGCCTGTTGTTCCAATACAGATGACCCACACTGATACACGGCACTATCGGTTGGTTGGCCAGAAATATCTGCTGGTGTGTAGCCAGCCTTAAGTTCTATGCTTTTAAAGTTACACTCAGGCAGTCAGGATAAACAAGGAAGTGTGTGACAGTCACATGTCACATTTTAATTGATTGACCAATTGATCTAAGACAGGGCTCGTTCACACTAGAAACTGACAGAAACTGACAGTAACACACAGCATGTGGTTCTGTCAGTTTGTATCCATTTTTTGCATACATTTGTATCCATTTTTTAACAATGTGTATTCCATATTCTATAGAAAATGCATGAAAAAACGGACAGAAATGCTGCATGCAGAGTGTTTTTTTAAACGGACTGGAACAGAACAGATTATAACACAGCAAGTGTGAACGATATTATGAATTCCTGTGGGGTTTTACTGTCTGTCCATTTTTTTAAACGCACCTGCATTTGAAAAACGGATACAAACTGATGTAGTGTGACCGAGCCCTAAAGGTTCATCTCCATATTATAAGTACAGTATTGAAATAGTATATACCATTGCTTCCTTTTTTTAAACCCAGTTCAATGAAAGGTTTCATACGCATGTACGGTAACTTAGTTGTACTGAGTAACTGAGTTTTACCTCAGACAACTATTTCCTGCAAAAGCCCCTTTGTCATTTAACTTAACTTACTGTAATATAGTGAAACAAGTACGTGTTAAAAGAATTGTATGATCTTTTTTGTTTGAGAACTCCAGGTAAAGGAAGCAGGAATCTCTAGCGTAATTGTCTGAAAAACAATTATAAAAATAATTCTAAAATTTGCAGTAAAGAAAGATATTATGAGTGATTATTATGAAAACAAGAGTAAAACAATCCTTTATTGAAAGCACAGAATATTTCTAGTGTCACTGCTACTTTAACTGTGCGAACCCAGAATGAATAAAATGTGCTTAGTAATATATAAAACACTGAAGTTCCTGTCAGACATGTGTTTGCATGTTTATTTTCTGTCGGCGTCTGTTTCTGAATGTAAATCTTTACGTTTCGTTGGTTTTTAAAAGGGGGTTTGGCTTTTACATGCTGAGTACATTTTTTAAAAATGATTACATTTTATAATTTTTTTTATATCTTTTGATTTAGACATTTTGAAATTTATACTAGGATGTGCTTAAATGTGATAATTTGTAAATTATAAAGCAGGAAACTGATCAATTAATGGGTATATGTCCCATAAAAACTATTTGCTACAATAGTAGACAAGTGGAAAGCTGTCAAAGATGGCTGACAGCTTTACCACCCGGCTTTTACCCTCTAAAATAGTGCGCATGCGTAACTATGTTAAAGGATGGAGGATAGTCACTGAATCAGATTGGGGGAGGAATGGTGAAGCTGTCAGTCGCAGATGAATGGCATTCTTGACAGTTTAACACTTTACTATAGCAAGGGTATTCTCTACTAATTCCCTAGCAATAGAGATTTTTTTTTAAAATGCCACTAGATGCACTGTCTTTAAAGGGGGACTGTGGTTTCCAAACAGTTATTTAAATGAAAAGCCAGGTTCCTACCTTTAAAACGAGCCATCAACCACCTTTGTATGTGCTGCACAGCCCAAAAAATAAAGAAATCACTGATCAGAAAGTTAGGGGGTGGGAGGTTCTGAATCTGCAGTCAGAAATACTACTTCTCCTCTAATCTGGGTTGGCACATGCTCAGCATGACTGAAGGGTAAGAGGGTGGTGGGGAGAAACAGCACAGCACACAGCACTGTTTTTTTTAATGCCTCCCACTTGCTGGCCCTTCCCACTCACTGGCCGTGTCCCCTCCCCCACTTGCACCTCAGACCAAAACCCTCCTACCCCCTACAGAAGACTGTGTAAAAGCAGCCTTTTCAGCAGAGAAAGAATCAGACAAAGTTTAAAACTGCTGATTCTTTCTCTGCTAAAAAGGCTGCTTTTGCAGTTTTCTGTAAGGGGGGGGTATTGGTCTGAGGTGCAAGTGGGGGAGGGGCATTGGGGAGCCACAAGGGGGAGGGGTCATTGGGACCTATGAGTGGGAGGGGCCACAGGAGGCTGCAAGGGAAAGGCCCAAGGGGGCTGCAAGGGAAGGAGTCAGGAGGGGTCTGCAAGGGGAGGGGCTATGGGGCCCACACATGGGAGGTGCCATGGGGCCCACAAGTGGGAGGTGCCATGGGGCCCACAAGTGGGAGGTGCCATGGGGCCCACAAGTGGGAGGGGGCACGGAGCCTGCGAGTGGGAGGGGCCACAGAACGCTGCAAGGGAAAGGCTCAAGGGGGCTGCAAGGGAAGGGGCCATGTGGCCCACAAGTGGAAGAGACCACATGACCCATGAGTGGGAGGGGCCACAGGAGGCTGCAAGGGAAAGGCCCAAGGGGGCTGCAAGGGAAGGGACCAGGGTGGGTCTGCAAGGGGAGGGGCCATAGGGGCCCACAAGTTGGAGGAGACACAGGGACTGTCTCATGGTTTCAGGACAGGAAGCAAGTGCAGGAGATCTGGTGATGTTGCTCCCATATCACACTTAAATATGTAAATATCTTCAAAACTATGTAAAATAAATAATGAAAGTAAATTGCAAAAATCCTCAGGAAAGCAATTCCTGTCAATTTACCTAAAGTCATTTTTGGACCACAGTTACACTTTAACTGTGTTTCAGCAAGACTGTGAGGAAAGAAATAGAGGCAGAGCCCATTTTGCTTATTTAGTGTTCTGTCATTGATGCCCTGCAGCCAGAGTGGCTTAAAATCATGAACGGCATATAGCTGACTAACTTTTTAAAAATCACCAACATGAGACATGGATCAGACAAGGGAGACCTCTCTTAAGCTGGGTACACACAGTACTAATCTCTGGAAAATAATTTTTTTACCGGTGTTGACGACGAACGTTCGTTGGCAGCGAGAGGTGCAATTCCATTGGCTACAACTGAATCGCCCCTTTCTTGTTCATGTTTGTACCCGGATTTTCATTATATGTGCTTTAGTTGTGACACTTGATAAAGGATTGCTGGATCCGAAACATGTAGTGTGGATGACTAATAAAGCACGATTCGGCATACTGTTTGGTGTCATTGAACTCCAGCATCTCCAACCTTTTCTAGTCCTTACCTTGATGTTTGGTCGCATGAGTGGAGCGAACCGGAGATACTTGGCGTGAGCACGTATGCAGGCTATATTCTTATCTTATTAATTATATGTGCTTTAGTAGCTGTTATTGTAAGAGAGACTGGATATGAGGATGTGCAATGGAGTGCATTAAGAGAAACAACACAGAAAGTGTTTTTGATGGCAAATTATATATAAATTAGTAGCTTGGGATTTTGAAACAAGTATCTCCCTGATATACTGTAGATGTTCTCTCTAGGCACATAAGCAAATGATACAGTAAACAATATGTAAAATTACCCCACCCAGAGTCTATAATTAAAAAGCGTTACTCTTACCAAACCTCTATGGACCCCATGCTTGGTCATGGCAAACTACTACGGCTACTTTTGCCGTGACCGACAGTCCTTGCCAATGCTGGCCGACCGGTCGGAATTGTCAAACTCTTGGCCACTAAATCTTAAAGCCAAGCCACATGGTACTGTGTATTAGGCCAGTGGTTCTAAAATTTTTCAGACAGTGGCAAATTTTGTAATGCCAATTTTTCTTGAGGCTCACCTATGTTGAATTAAAAGTAGTAATTACACTATATTAACTGTATTGAAATGTTATTATTATATATAGTTTTAGAGTACAAAACAACAAAATGGTAAGTTATACTGATGAAAATATTTCCACCACAACAATTCTGAGGCACACTTCACACCAGTGTGTCCCTTTGAGAAACCCTGCATTACTTGCAGATTTTCTAATCAATATTGGGTCCAGGAAACATGTTTAAAAGTTGTTTAGTGGTGATATATTATGAAAACTGAATTTAGAATGTGAAACTCCAATAGTGTGTCAACAAAAAATAGCATAACCCACAATAGGCTGATTTACATTTCTCATTGGTAACACCTGTATAACCTAGAAGTCTTGTACAAATATTAACAGCACTTTGTCTGTTCCCTTGCCATTGTTAATATGTTAACTGATAACTGAATAATGCCAGTATGAACCCTATTTAATCATTTTGTTTCAGGACACTGTTTTTGGACAGGTCCAATATTATGCAAAAAATGGTCTGACATTTATATACGGTAATAGTATATTTAATATGTGTCCATATGTATACAAAATTGTATATATACCAACAATTAGAATTATACACCCATCATAGGATGTGAGTGTCCACTGAGATAAACACAGGCACTGCCGATGAGGCCTACCTAGTGTGTAAAGATACCACAGAATGTCCTGAAAAGGGATTATCCCGAAGTAGATAAAGGGATAGGAATAGTGTAGAGCTCTATTTGCTATAATAACACAGGGTATAATAAATAAATAGGAACTAGGTATCAATTAAAATACCACCACTCTGCTTGGTTAATATTACCTTTAGCATGGGAACTCTAATATATTCTGATATTCAGCAGATTGACTATCTGTATAAGAAATGGAGAAAAAAACGGGGAATAAATATATATTTAAATGCAGATCATCCGAAAAAAACCATAAGTGTGATACTCATGTTTACACTCTTTTTGTAATAGTATTTACCTTATGTCTCCCCTTCTTGTAGGGGTCTGGACTGTCTATTATATTAATCATCTTAGCTGGTTATGCGTGTGTTTGTGTGTATAGAAGTGTTTAGCTCCTGACGTATCACAACATGTGTCAGGTTTTTTGTTCCGTATGTCTCTTTTATGTTCTTTAATGCGTTTTTTAGCTGCTCTCTGGGTCTGTCCCACATAGCACATCCCAGATGGGCATTTCATCATGTAGACCACTTGCGGTGTGTTACATGTAGTATAACCACGCACTTTTACATATGGTATCTCCTTTTATTATAGAATTACAATATATACATTGCATACATGGGTATGTGCCATTTTTAGGGTTTCCTAAGAATTTTTGAACCAGTTTGATGGTATCTGCATGACAAAGCCAGTCTCTGACTGATCTCCTTTGGTAACTAAATAGAGGAGGATCACTAAATATAAAATATAATCCTTTCATTTTCAGCACTATGTGTATTCTATTTCGTGACCAAAGGTAGTCTATGTTTCCCTTTCTTTTCTTTGTATCTAAGGAAATTATTCCGGGGTATTTTTTGTAGCCTATGTTGCATTTTCATTAATGTGGGTAACCTTTCTCCCTAAGTCTCTCGGTTATCTTACTGGCTGATATCTGGTTATGACTGTCATTAAATGATATGCGTCTAGCTCGTATATACTGTCCCTTGGGTATAGTGTTGAATATTTTATAGGTTATGAAAACTATCTGATCTAAGTAAATTATTCCTATCTGTTGGTTTAGTAAACAGGGATGTGTGTATTTCATTGTGTTCAATCGAGATAGTGACATCCAAGAAGTTAATACTTATGTAAGCTATCTCATATGAAAATTTAATTGTAGGGTGTGCACCATTGGCCTTGTTCAACATTTCAACATATTAAACTATGTGCTTTTTGTATGCGGAATTTAAGAATAATTTATTCTCGATCACATAAAAATATTGGCGAATGATGGAGCTACTGCTGACCCCATGGAGGTCCCTTGTCTTTGCCAATAAAATTTATCTTCAAATTTAAAATAATTATTTGTCAATCACAAAATATATAAGATGGTGTGGTAAGCTAGTAGTCAGCAAAAGGTCTTCCACATATGTAATACCTTACTTCTGGGGGGGGATGGAGTTGTATAGGCTACATACACCAATGCTAGTAAGTAACACATTCTATTTATCCACATTGACCTCCGTGAGTATTTGTAGTAGGTGGGTGGTGTCTTTAAGACACGTTGGGATGTTAGTTACCAATGGTTTTAGGTATGTGTCTATGTATTTAGATAGGGTTCCAGTACTGGACCTGTACCTGACACTATAGGCCAGGTGGGTTATGTAGTGCTTTTTGTATTTTGAGTAACAGATATAAAAATGGTCTGCATGGGTATGGTTCCAACAGAAAGTCTTTTGTTTGTGTGGAGATAATGCCATGCTCATAAGCCTCATGGGGGTGGGTATTCATGATGTCACTTCCTGTAGATGTTATAAATAGGTAGTGGGTGTTTCTATGTTTCACACTTGATAAAGTACCATGCAAAGTCCAAAACATAAATTGACCAATAAATTGCTGAGCACGTTGCAATTACTTTGTGGTTGCCTTATTACATCCTCATACTCAATTTATGTCTACCAATGTTGTGGGGTGTTGGAACAGGACACCGAGGTATACCCGAGGTACAATACTAGGATTTCTGTTTATATATACTGGTCAGTAGGTCTATTCTTGCAGTTATACCATTCTAGCTTACACATATATTCCCAGTGTATAATCCCTATTCATACCTCAGTACATCAGTACCAGTATATACAGTTTATGAATCCACTTCATTTCAACTCCTCTCCTAAAGGGTAGAACCTGATCCATGACCTGAAATTTTAATTGGCTTAATTTATGTCCTGCCATATGAAAATGATGTGGTACTGGTAAATGTGTTAAATGTCTACGTATTGATGACTTGTGCTGTGAAATTCTCTTTTAATTTTTTAATTTGAGTTGTAATCTTTTAAAGGCATTTCTAGGGGGTTCCTTAAATTCCTCTATGTTCGCATGACATGTTGGTTACAAGTAGAGATGGCCGAACTATCAAAAGTTCGAAAACGGACCCATTAAAGTCAATGGGAGTCAAATAGTTCGAAAAGTTCTAATGAAATACAAATAAAATATTAATGGTAACTTAATGTAAATGGCTGTGGGACCTGGGAAATGGTCTGGGGAGCATGTTCCAATATCCAGGACATTCGAAAAATCAATTTTACTCTCACTGGCGCTATTTTCGAGCTCTCGCGTTCGAACATTTGGTGTTCGCGCCTAGGTATCATGTACATTTTACTCGCGGATCTGATGCTCGCGTATAGGCTTTAATGGACACTTTATTTGCGGATTTGATGTTTGTGCCTAGATACCATGGACATTTTACTCGCGGATTCGATGCTCGCGTATAGGCTTTAATGGACACTTTACTCGCGGATTCGATGTTGGCGCCTAGTTATCATGTATAATTTACTCGCGGATTCGATGCTCGCGTATAGGTCTTAATGGACACTTTACTCGCGGATCTGATGCTCGCGCCTAGATACCATGGACATTTTACTCACGGATTCGATATTCGCGTATAGGTTTTAATGGACACTTTACTCGCAGATTCGATGCTCGCGTACAGGTATAATAGGCATTTTACTCGCATATTTGACCGGTCGAACATTCGATATTTAGCGAAAGTCCGAAAATATCGAAAATTCAGGATATTTCGAGAAGTCCGAATTCGTTCGAATTCGAATAGTTCGGCTCGAACTCCGGTTAGAGTTCTAGTCCATCTCTAGTTACAAGTGCCAGTGTTTCCCTATGATTTTGGCTATCAGTGAGCTGTGTGTGTATATATATACTGACAAATACCAGTCTTTTGTCAATTTCCTTCTATCCCTTCTGCATTAAATTCACTTTATTCACTTTTTCTAAACTCTCTTCTAGAATTTTTTTGGAATAACCTCTGTCTCTAAATTTCGGATGCATTTCCCCTACTCTATTCCTGCACATGTCCTCATCTGATGCTATTCTTTTAACCCTCATATATTGTGTTAAGGGGAGGGATTTTTTAAAGGGACACTATACTGAAAAAAAGACTTTGCCTCATCCTAATCTATAATTTAATACATGTAAGTAGCACTTACTCTAATTAATGTGTGTTGCTGCATACCTTCAATCCAGCACACATTTTGTTTAGGAACAGTATCCCCCCCCCTCTTTTAACCACTCACACTTCCATCCGACCTGACTTTTTTCCCACAAACCAACTGTCAAGCCTGCACACAACTGTCAAAACTCTGTCACCATTCCAGATAGCAGTGGCGTCGATATGTTAAAACATTCGGGGGTCGTGCCCCGTGGCGAAGTGGCCAAAATGTTTTAACTGCTGTTACCTAGTTTAAGTGCCCCGAACAGGTCCGAGGCTTCGGATTTCCCACGTTGCGTGCCGCCGTAACGTAATGACGTCACACATACACATGCGGACGCCGCTTCACAGGCAGCCCCTGTGCTTCCTCCTTCCAGTCCACGGAAGAGTCCCATCCTCCCCCAGCATTTCCCCTTTTGTTATAAAAGGCCAATACGCATTCCCGTTGGAGGGAACAAGGGCTGGGCTGGATGTGCGTGACTGAAGCAGCTTGGTAAGTTAAGCTGATTTAGGCCAATTGCTATGCCTATGGACAATTTATTCACTTATTTGTCAATGTTGGCTAGGGATTGGGGTATGTAATAGCCCACTAGGGAGTGGATTGCACTGCACATGTGGTAGGTAGGTAATAGCCTAATAGGGCGATTATCTACCCCCATGTGCAGTGCAATCCACTCACTGTAACACGGCAAGCAGTTTGGCAGGCTGGCAGCATTTCTTAATTTACACTTGCTGCCCTAGTGGGTGCAGTGTGCACATTAACAATAGTGCAACCATGCCTGCCTATAGTGAGTGGATTGAACTGCACATGGCTTGGCTATTATCTACCCCTATGATAGGGGTAGTTAATGGCCAATTATGTGCAGTTCAAGACAGTCACTAAGAAATGTGGTGTGGCAGCATTTGGTAATGTACACTCAGAGATGCTGCCACACTATCTTGCATTTCAGGGACGGTTATTTCTATGATCATAAACAAACACTAATACCTTCAATCCCCAGACACAGGTACACCCACCTACTGGCTTACCTTTCTATTCCTGTGGCAGCCATACTTAAAGGGTATCTATAGTGAAAAATCTAATTTTGAATAATTATCAAAAAGTTTGTTTTTACCCCACAAGCTATACTATTATAACAGTTTATACAATTGTGATTTCAATAACTGATTATATTATACAGTAATTCATACATAATATCATAGAACTCTCCACACTTAGGTTAAGGGGAAAATCTCACGCTCCCATTTCCTCTTTTTTCATCTATAAATAGCTTTTAAGTGTTTAATAGGTGGGGCTTAATTGGGGGCGGGGAAAGGGGCATTGCATGCGACAAAATGAGTGCCCAGAAGTGCCTCTGATCTTATGGGACCCTAGAGACGACCCTGCCAGCTATAGTAAAACTACTCACAGAAGAAGTGTTTATGAGAGCAAGGAACTTAATTGACAGCTGAAATATAAGAAATTTTAGATTGGATATCTAAAGAAATAGGGGAAAGATCAACAAAACAATGAATACAGTGTGGTTGGGAAAATTGTGCTTGTGAAGCTTCTCATTCATCCAGGTCATGGTATATCGTTGTATTCAATTAGATCAACTGGACTTGAAATGTAGTCTTGAAGACGTTTCGCTAGTCATCCGACTGGTCTTCTTCAATTCAGAATGACTTGTACAGAATCTGTGGCAATTATGCCCCTGGAAAATCCCAATTAGCATATCACAGCCAGGTGTTAAGGGTGTGATTAGATAGTGGCTAAGAGGTGTTATAGGAACGCCCAAGTAAGGTGTTAAAACAGCATTGTACATGGCAGACGTTGGTGTCGAACCCCCCACCTCTATTTAGCTTGGTTTCTTTTTTTCACATAAATGGCCTCCTTAACACCTCTCTGAACCAGTCACGTTCCTTCGCCATATGTTAACATTCAATCTCAAGGGACATACCTTTGAAGATGTAATGTTAACATACTGGCGAAGAACGTGACTGGTTCAAGAGAGGTGTAAGGAGCCATTTATGTGAAAATAGAAAACCAAGCCTAAATAGAGGTGGGGGTATCGACACCAACTGTCTGCCATGTAAAATGCTGTTTTAACACCTTACTCTGGGCGTTCCTATAACACCTCTAGCCACTATCTAATCACACCCTTAACACCTGGCTGTGATATGCTAATTGGGATTTTCCAGGGTACATAATTGCCACAGATTCTTGTACAAGTCATTCTGAATTGAGAAAGCCAGTCGGATGACTAGCGAAACGTCTTAAGAACTACATTCAGTCCAGTTGATCTAATTGAATACAACAGATAAGTTGGGAAGAATTATGTTTCCAGTTATGGTCAATTTAAAATAACCCCTTTAAGTCTTTCTGGGTGGAAACTATTGTAATGTTTTTATCTGTATCCTTTATCTGTATCCTATATGTCTGTCTCAACCCAGTCTCATTTTCTAATGATATTTATATCTAGAAACTAGAGTCTAGAGACTTATATGTGAATATATATGTAAATGAATATAAAACACAAACACCCTGTTAAGACAGATACAGGAATACATTATGAAATATTGACCAGAGTGAGTGACAATGGTGTTATAGATGTGGATTTAAAAAAAGTCCATGTGAAGGAAGATCCAATTACCCCTGTACTGTACACCTTACCAAAGATACATAAGGACAAGGAAAAACCTCCCAGACACCCTATAGTGGCAGGGACTGACTCGGTACTGAGTCCATTATCAATCATTTTGGATAAGGTGCTACAGCCCATTGTCACTTCCTCTAGGTCCTATGTTAAAGATAAAACTTAAGAATTTAAGAATTTATACTTGCGGGAAGATACAATATTTTTTGTTATATTGATATTAACAGTCTTTACATATCCATTAGACATACAGTGGGTATAGCAGCAGTGGTGAACGCATTAATGGAATTGGGCTATAAGGCAGATTCCAAAGTGTTCCTACTGGAGCTATTACACTTAGCCTTGTATTGCAATTACTTCTTGTTTGAGGATGTATATTATTTGCAGCAGCAGGGTTCTGCCATGGGCAGTAATGTGTTACCTGCATATGCAAATATATATATGGCACAATTTGTGGAGGAACATATGTATACCCACGATTTGTTTAAAGAGCACTGTATGAATTCTTATCGTTACATAGACAATATTTTCATGGTGTGGAGAGGCACAAGAGAAACATTATGTGATTTCCTTGATTATCTGAATGAGATAGATGAGACCATCAAATTTAAAATGGCATATGACGAAAACTCTGTTAATTTTCTAGATATTAAGATCATTAGTAAATGAGAAGGGGTTGAGACAGACATATGTATGCATAGTTTGTATGTATAGTTTATTTATAAAGCGCCACTTGGGGACGCAGCGCAGTACAGTAATAAAATACAATTAAGTCATACAAGGTGGATAAATACATAGATAGTTTAGTACATAAATATATCAATTATATAAATAGAAGTGCTAGAGCTTTGCCACAAGAGGTAATGAGGTCCCTGCCCCCTAGAGCTTACAATCTAGTTATATATTCAAAGGATACAGATAAAAAATACATTACAATAGTTTCCACCCAGAAAGACTTAAAAAATCCCTCCCCTTAACATAATATATGTTATGTGTTAAAAGAATAGTATCAGATGAGGACATGTACAGGAGGAGATTAGGGGAAATGCATCAGAAATTTAGAGACAGAGGTTATCCTGAAAAAATTCTAGAAGAGAGTTTAGAAAAAGCAAATAAGCAGACAAGAGATGAACTTTTAATGCAGAAGAAGGAAAAGAAGGACATTGACAAAAGACTGCCAGTACATATAACTTGTTACAGACATGTCATGAGGATATAGAGGATATATATTTAAGGAACCCCCTAGAAATGCCTTTAAACGATCGCAGTCTAAAGGACAAATTAGTAAAATCAGACATTGGAGTACCATTGAGAGGAATGGGAAGCACATATAGAAAGGGGAAGCATCCATGCCTGGGATGTGTACACTGTAATAATGTAATCAAGGGAGAATTTTTTACACACCCACATAGTGGAAGAAAGTGCCTCTTACAACATCAATTTAGATGTGATTCAACATATGTAGTATACATTTTAAAATGCCCCTGTGGGCTGTTATATGCAGGAGAAACAACTCAATAAATAAATAAATAAAATAAATAGAGACTCTCACAACACCAGTCTCCAGTACGTTTTAAACTGCACAAAAATGCAGTAGTGTTAATGGTATAATGTGCTTGATTTTTCCCTAACACATACGTTATAAAAACACATAAAAACGCATCTATTGAGAACGAGTCCTAACTCTACAATTACAAGTGACATTATACATTATCTAAGTAAAGAAAATCTAGATTAAACTAAAGGGGTTCGCTACCTGTTCCATTAAAAGGTTGATTTATTCATAGACATGCCCATGTGGGGGTTATGTTGGTAAGAACGAGCGAGAAATAAAACCTATGGGTGAACACAAAAGAGATTTTGTTAAATATAATGGTGAAAGTTCCAGACATGAAACACTAGAGATGTTCGAAACTGTTGAGTTTCGTTCATTTTAGAACTTTCAAAATTTTTGGAAAGTTCGAAATTCAAGTTTCGTTTTTTGGAAATTGTCTACTTTCGATTTTCAAAAAATAGTCTACTTTTGATTTTCAAAACTTGTCTACTATCGATTTTCAATAACCATCTACTTTCAATTTTCGATAAAAATTGAAAATTCAAAAAACCCTCCGAAAGTTTCGTCGGGACTTCGAAACCCTCAGATTCGATTCGAAACTGGGTTCTATTCGAACCCACATTACATCTCTATGAAACACCAAAGATGTTCGAAACTGTTGAGTTTCGTTCCGTTTTTGACCTTTCAAAATTTTCTGAAAGTTCGAAATCCAAGTTTCATTTTTTTGAAATCGTCTACTTTTGATTTTTTAAAAATCGTCTACTTTCGATTTTCGAAACTTGTATACTATTGATTTTCGCTAACCATCTACTTTCAATTTTCGATAAAAATCGGAAATTCGAAAAACCCGGATTCCGTGAAATTCGGGAGTTCCGAAAGTTTCGTCGGGACTTCGAAACCCTCAGATTCAATTCGAAACTGGGTTCTATTCAAACCCACATTACATCTCTATGAAACACCAGTAAGTCAACACTTACCGACCAGTGTAATTTACACAACTTAAGTGGAAAGTATTGGAAGTAGTTAAAGGCGCAACAAAAAGCCTTTTATTAAACTATTCAACCTGGAAGCAAGATGGGTAGATCATCAGGCAATCAGGCCTTGGTAGCTTCTGAAAAAAAGGAGAGCATTGCTTTCGTTTTTAGATTGATTGGGTTGCAAAATATATGTTACGTAAAATGGATCTATTTTATCTGTATTTATACATACACACTGCCACCTACTGGACAATTGGAAGCACTTAAAGGATGTGTACACCCTTTTCTTTTACGCACATTCAGGGAGAGTCAATAAAAGTTCTTATTGTTTAAAATGGTGCTAATTTTGCCCCAACCAATCAGATATCATTTAACATTTGAAAGCTAACATCTGATTGGTTGGGGCAAAATTAGCACCATTTTAAACGATAAGAACTTTTATTGAATAACCCTGCTTGTTTTTCTACTAACTTCAAAGTTTTCATTTGCCTTGCTCATTTTTTTTTCTGCCATTTGTAAATAGTAAACTTCATCATGTAGTAAAAAGTCTCCTCCCACTGCATTTCAGTGAGATCTCATGCTAGTTCTCATTTTAGTCAGTGTGTCAGTGTTTAATTCACAAAAAAGTGGATTCTGATTTATTTGTTTAAGGTTTCATTCACCTTAAGATAGTGAAGGGTTTATTGTCTTTCAGATAGGCACACTATAGAGGAATGCATTGCACAGAGCTGTGCTAAGACCCGAAATGTAGGATGGTTTGTAAAGACGTCTATAACAGGTTTTACAGGCCCAGATTATTAGTATGTCTGCATACTGTTAGGCTGGGTACACACGAAGGGACAACTTGACCCGAGCAAGCGCTCGGCCGGGACAAATGTCTGTCGGTTGCGGCAAATTCGCCCACGATCAATCGTGCGGTCCCTATGGGACCGATCGATCGTAATTTACCGACACGTCTGATCGTTCGTTCGTCCGATCCTGACGAACGAGGTCGGTTGCGGCCAGCCGCCCCACACCAGCAGATATTTTCAGCTGATCAACCGAAAGTGCCGTGAATCGGTCAGTCGGCTGAAAATATCTGCTGGTGTGTACCCAACCCTAACTTAGACCTGTAAAACCTGTTAATTTTAGTTTTACAATCTTTTAGCGGTGTGTAACGCTATCTATATACGAGCAGACTTTCTTCCAATCAGATTTCCGATTGAGTGCAACCTTGAGATTTCAGTTTGAAACCTGCAGAGAGATTGGGACAAAAGACGGGGTCACTGAAACATTTCCCGGCTGACCCAATCTTTGCTTTTCCAATAAACTGTTCGACAAAAAAAACCAATCAGATCCCTCCAAATGTGGAAAAACAGAAAATGGGTTTCCACATTTGGAGGGATCTGATTGAAATCGCTCCAAATGTTGAGCCCGTGTAAAGGGTGCTTTATAGGAATCAGCCACCAAATCTCTAGCAAGGCTACAAAGAACACTGCTGAGCTACAATATCCATCGGACGATATGACAGCCCCATCCACTGTTAATTGTGCCCAACTACTGTAGCAATGCAATATGTTAGTGTAGATTTTTATGTGTTTAGAATGCTGCATTTTTGTGAAGCCATTGCCAAAACACAAGTGATACTTTGTTTTAATTAGCATTTTCTGGGCTGCAATCTTTTACAGTAACCTTTTAAAAATAAAATCGTTTATACCACACAGCTATCTTGTACATTAAACTAAAAGTGCTTTTTGTGACCTCTTTATTTTTCCTTTTCTAGGTCCTGAATTTTGCATTGCAGCTCACCAACTGTCTGAACTGTAGAGCTTGCTGTATTATATTACAATAATAAATATTGCCTCTCGTTGTATTGCTACTGTAAGACGAGTAAGGAAATGGTTAGTAGGCTAAAGATTGTTTCTAATGTAAATACCAGCCAGCCTTTCTGCATGTAGATTTTATGTGCTTGCTTCTTAAAGGGAAAGTGACAACTGGATTGCCAGATCATTTGTTCAATTAGGTACAAAATAAATGTAGGGCTGCACTGTGATTGCAATTAAAAACCATTAACTCAGCCATGCTGCTTATGTTTTTACATTACTTACATACTATATTACAAGGCTGTGTAGCAGTTTATTATAGTATTTGAGGTTAAATAAAGACGTATGTCCATCATGTCCAAGCTGCTCAATATGTAGATTTCGTATTTGTTCAGGCCAAGTCTGTCACAAGCTCCACAAGATTTTTGGACTTTTATTCAAACCGGAGGAGACACATACGCAGCACTTCATCTGCAAACAGGATCATATACTGTTACTTTATGATCCGAAACATGTCACAATTAACCTGTTTGCAGATGAAGTGCTGCGTACGTGTCTCCTCTGGTTTGAATAAAAGTCTAATTGTATATTACCTGTACAAATGGGAACAGGGGAGTGAGACCAAGAAACGCTGAGCCAGCGGTGCCACCTTATGTTAATCTGTCACAGTATCTTAGATATTGCATTTAATCTGACAGAATCTCCTAATAAATGCTTTAAATCTGAGTCTCGCACAGATTGCTTTCCATCTGCATACCCTTTAATTTTATGCCTTTAATAGTTACACTTATAGAAACAACTTATAGTACAGAGCTGCAGAAGGATAAAGAAGTGAACCTCTGTGCAATGCATTTCTCAATAGTTTACCTATCTGTAGGTGAGTGAAACTCGCAGAGCAGATCAAAGAGCATGTCCACCCCCCAGATGCCTGCTGCTCCCTTGTCCTTATTGTGGTTTTTGCCATGCACAGGGGAGCCCTCCCCCCCCTCTGGATCCCTTCATGGCTGCCTCTTCCCCCTAGCATTAAAATCAAATTAAAGGGTATGTCCACCCCAAAAATAAAAAAATCTGTACTGTAGCGTACCCCAGCACACCTCCAACCGCTAAGTTAGATTTGTAAAACAAGCCCCAGAAACATACTAAAGCTCTCTGCCAATCACAGACATGGCTGCCAGCCTGTTTGCAACTTCTAGCAAAGCAGCGGTCTGGGAGTAGACATCCATGGGAAAGGAGGACTGTGGGTATGTTTCTGAGGCTTGTTTTACAAATCTAACTTTTTTGGGGGGTTGGCTGGGGTGCACTACACTACCAATTTTTTTTTTTTGGGGTGGACATACCCTTTAATTACTTATTTAAGCATTGATTAAAAGCACTGACTGGCTAGAACAAATGCTAGCATGAGATCTCACTGAAATCCAGTAGGTGACTCCTTACTATATGTTTAAGTTATACTGGGAAAGTGATTAAATCTACTTTTTACAAATAACAGGAAAATATTTACAGAGCGTAATTCTGCTACCAGACCTGGATGAACCCAATACACGATGCAGGTGACAGTGTAAACAGCTGGAAGATTAGTTATTTTTGTTTCCTTTTTAATTCCTAGGCAGGTTCAGCCTTTAAAGGGTATGTCCACCCTTCTTTTTGATTTTTAATATAGTGTAGGGCTTAGTCCCCCAGTTATATTTTTAATGTAAGAAACTTCCCCAAACATTACTTACCTTCCCTCTTTACTTACCTTCCCTCTTTTACTTACCTTCCCGCACTGCCCGGCCCTCTGCTTGCGCGAAAATGCAAGCAGAGGGGCAGGACCGTCAGCCGCGTCTGTGATTGGCTGAGAGGCAGCCAATCACAGACGTGGCTGCCAGTAGATCTGAACGGCAGAAGAAAGAAGGAAGGTAAGTAAAGATCGGGGAAGTTTCTTACATTAAATATATGGCGGTTGGGGCTGGGGGACTAAGCCCTACACTATATAATATGGATTTTACACTAGAGGGTGGGAGTCCAAAACGGGAGGGGAGGGGGGGGGGAGGGCTGCAGTGCGCAAGCCAAACATCTCCCGGAGGGGAGACAGGAGGCAGAGTCCTATATGGACTCTGCTATCCTCCTGGTGGGCAGTTTTTGGGACTTTGGGGGGGAGATTACAGGAGAACCATTTGGAGCTGGGATGTGAGGTAAGGATTTTTATTTACTACAGAGTGGGGCCAGTGGTGGGGGGATTTATAAGGTAGTTTTGGGTATGGACATGCCCTTTAACTTGATATATAAGAGTGTCCAGGTGCACACCACCTGCGTGGGTGCAGACTACACAGAGGCTTCCTACTCCATGGGAAGCAGTAAACTGATAGAAAACAGATGCTTGTAGTCGCACTCCAAGAATTGTGAATTTATTAAAAACCAAACATGAATACAATGTTTTGGGGGTACTGGCAACAGGTGATGTGCAACACAAACAACCATGTGGTTAAATACCCTCCTGTGATATGGCACTCCTACTAGGGAGTGTCATGTGCAAATTAGCAAGTGCAATTTAGCATAATTAATCAGTGCATAATACATAATCATTGAAAGACTTACAGGGAGATTCAATAAAAGTTCTTATCGTTAAAAATAGATCTACTTTTGCCCCAACCAATCCGATAATAGCTTTCAAATGTTAAAGGGCATGTCCACCCCCAAAACTATAATCCCCCCAACTACTGGCCCCCACCATGTAGTGTAGTTTAATCTTACCTCACATCCCAGCTCCATAGGGTTCTCTGTAAACCCCCCCCAAAGCCAAAACTAACCACCAGGAGGATAGCAGGGCTCTGCCTGCTATCTTGCCTCCGGTAGATATTTGCCATGCGCACTGCAGTCCTTCTCCCACTCCCTCCCCCTCCCTCTCCCGTTTACTATCCCTCCCCCTAGCGTCAATCCCCTTAATATGCTGCTCCCCCATGTCCCCCAGCCCCAACCGCATATTTTTTTTTTCAAAAAGCTCCCAAACTCTTACTTACCTCTCCGCTTTCCTCCGCTGCACTGAATGACGCAGCCGCATCCGTGATTGGCTGCGCTCAGCCAATCACAGACGCGACTGCCGGTCCGCCCCTCTGCTTGCATTCTCGCAAGCAGAGGTCCGGCAGTGCGGCGGAGAAGAGGGAGAGGGAGTAAGAAGAGTTTGGGGGGTTTCTGAAAAGAATATTTATGCGGTTGGGGTTGGGGGACATGGGGCAGCAGCATATTAAAAATCAGTTTATGGGGTGGACATACCCTTTAAATAAGATCTGATTGGTTGGGGCAAAATTAGCACCATTTTTAACGTTAAGAACTTTTATTGAATCTCCCTGTTAGTACATAGAGCATATTCATTAGAAAGCTTATTAAAAGAATAAAACAATATAATATGTTCCATATAATAGCAGTGAAATAAATCTGAAAGCTAAAAATTCTTATCTTTAAAGTGCATCCAGTGTCCAAAGTGCAGAGAGTACTGAACTCTGCAAGTGTGTCCATATTCCTTTAAAGTCCCACAGCTTTCTAAAAAACTTTTTAAGTATATTAATAGTAAGAAGATGAGGACTGTGAATGTGGCACCATTAATTAATGGGGATAAGTTAGTTACGGAGGATGGCGATAAAGCAAATGTCTTGAATATTTTTTTTCCCCTTTGTATACACTATAGAAGATCCAAGTACAGATATCATAGAGTATAGTAGCAATAATGGTATAAAAGATTCAAGTGCACTTTCGTTAACTGAGGATATGGTACAGAAAGAACTAAATAAGGTTAATATTAATAAATCTCCTGGACCGGATAAAATACATCCGCGGGTACTTGGGGAGCTAAGCTCAGTTTTATCTAAGCCATTGTTTCTTATTTTTGCAGATTCCCTCATGTCCGGATGTGTGCCTCTGGATTGGAAAAAGGCTGAGTTTATTCCAATATTCAAAAAGGGTAGTTGTTCACAGCCGGATAATTACAGGCCTGTAAGTTTAACTTCAGTGGTGGGAAAGATACTGGAAAGTTTAATAGGGAACATTTTCAAGGACTGACAATATACAGTAAATAGTAACCAGCATGGATTTAGGAGGAATAGATCTTGCCAAACTAACTTGCTTGGCTTTTATGAGGAAGTAGAAATTTAGACTCTGGCTTAACAGTAGATGTAGTTTACTTGGATTTTGCAAAGGCTTTTGATACAGTCCCCCATAGGCGATTAATGTATAAGCTAAGGTCTGATGGTCTGGGGAGGCACATTTGTACATGGATGAAAATTGGTTAATGAATGGATGCGAGAGAGTAGTTGTTAATGGGGCTTATCATTATGGACTAAAGTGCTAAGTGGGGTGCCACGGGTTCTGTGTTGGGGCTGCTTCTATTAATCTATTTATTAATGATTTGAAAGTGGGTATTGTCAGCAAGGTTTCTGTGTTTGCTGACGACACAAAACTTTGTCGACCATTAAAAACTAGAGGATGTGCAATCGTTGCAGGGGGATCTAGATAGATGTCACATTGGGCTGCTAAGTGGCAGATGAGATTCAATGTTGATAAATGTAAGGTGATGCAATTTGGACTTAAAAATCCATGTGCTGCTTATACTATAAATGGCTCTGTGTTAAGTGAATCCCTGTTGGAAAGGGATCTTGGAGTTTTGGTGATAACTAACTTAAAGGAAGCAAGCAGTGCCAGGGGGCAACAGCCAGAGCCAGCATGGTATTGTCTTGTATAAAGAGAGGTATGGATTTAAGGGAGGAAATGTTATTCTCCCTCTTTACAAAGAATTGGTAAGGCCTCCTTTGGAATATGCAGTGCAATTTTGGAATCCTGAGTACAATAAGGACATCTTTGAAATGGAAAGGGTTCAGAGAAGGGCAACTAAATTAATAGGGGGATTGAGGGAACTTGAATATGAAGAGAGACTGGAAAAGTTACAATTATGTACGCTGGAGAAAATGCGCTTGCGTGGGGATATGATTACTGTGTATAAATACATTAACAGGCCATACAATAAACTATCTGGGGCATTGTTCACCAATAGAGCATGTTAGAGGACACGTGGCCATCCCTTAAAGGGCATGTCCACCCTTTTTAAAAACTTTTGCCACCATGCAGGGGATACCCTCCCACCCCCAACCACTATATACACAACTTCAAAATTGCTTACTTTCTTTACTTACACCTCCTCGATCCTGCTCTGATCTGGTCCGGCTCCCCTGCCCTGAGAGGCAGCCAATCACAGCGCGGTTGCCATTAATGAAAACGGCGCTGGAACGAGGAGGTGTAAGTAAAGAAGGGAAGCGATTCTGAAGTTATGAATATAGCGGTTGGGGGTGGGAGGGTATCCCCTGTATGGTGGCACAAGCTTTTAAAGCTGCATAACTGCCAGCCACAGAGGTCATGGGAAGGAGGGATGGAGAGGGGCAAAAGGGCTCTACTGAGCATGCCTCATATTAGCCAAGCTACAGGCACAAGATGAGGCACTGACAGCTCCTACCCAGCAGTTTCCTGCACTGTGAAGAGACATAACAGGAGAACCACAAGAAGGGGTGTTATGTAAGGATTTTTTTTTTTTTTTTTTTTACAGTGGGGCCAGTAGTTGGTAAAATTTTAGTTTGGAGGTGGACATGCCCTTTAAGACCTGAAGGGAAAAAAAAGTTCGGAAAGGGTTTTTCACTGTGAAAACGGTAAAGCTATGGAACGGTCTACAAGTGGACGTTATAGCAGGTGCATTGGTCAGTTAAAAAAAAAGCTGGATGAGTTTCTGCAAACAAGGAATGTTGCAAGTTACTGGTATTGATACATAAAGTAGAGTTGATCCAGGGAAATTTACGGTTGCCACTTGGAGTCAGGAAGGATTATTTCCCCCTTCATAAATTTGGTGGGCTTTTTTTGCCTTCCTCTGGATCAACAGTTAGGCAGGAAATGAGGATATTGCTAGATGGGTTGGACTGGATGGACATGTCTTTATTCAACCTCAAATACTATACTAATGTCCACTAGAGGGAGAATTTTCTTTAAACTGAAAATTAAGTTATAAAATACATTGTTGCAGACATTTCAGCTACATATCCAAGGACATAATCGATTACTATATGTTTGTTCCTAAATGTTTTAAATACATAAGTTACTCATTTTTATACATTGTTAAATTAGGATAGGGAAGATGCATTATAAAAAAAGATGACCAATTTATTTCTTCATTAAGGCCATGGGGAGAGAGGGTCTCCAATTTATCTGTCCAAAAACATTCTCTTTTTTCAAAGAGTTCGCTATTGACAACCTCTAGTATAAGCCATCTTAACTGCGAAGCTCGATGCCTGTGCTCTCGGAAGTGCTTACTTATGGATGTCTCGTATCTTTTTTTGTCAGTTGTACCATCATAGCTTGAGATATCCCCTTTATGTTCACCAATTCTTGTTCTAATTTCCCTTTAAGTTTTTCCCCCGAAACGTATAAATGTATAAATGTTTGGTTTTTAATAAATTCAGTGTGACTACAAGCATCTGTTTTCTATGAGGTTCAGACGTTACCATTTGTTTTATTTTACCCATAATCTTGGCTGTCCAGAGATACATTTGCTTTCTGCTATCAACAGTATGCATTTCATTTTTTAGCGAACACCGAGAACTACCGACATGTCACCCTCAGGAGTGCTTCTAGAATCTAGACCTTTTGGCACCCAAGCCAAACTTTTTAAAGCTGCCCACTAGATCTTCATGCTGCATGCAAAAAAAGGTGTGTGTTATTTGTGAGGGTAGGTGTGGTGGGCTTACTAACAGCATCTGTTGAATTGAAGGGCTGACCTTACAGTGGCTGCTGAACCCTCCAGCCTAGCACAGTTAGGTCAGCCCTCCAGTTCATCAGCTTGGTTTGACTTAATCGTGTCTGGTTAACTAGAGGGCTGAACACCCTAGTGACTGGTAAATAAAAGTTTTATCTTACTGTGCCAGGAAATTACACATTTTAAGCACCATTCCTGTTTGGTGTGCATAAGTGGGAGGAGCCAAGGGTTGGATCACTACAAACTACACTACGGCTGGGTATACACTGAGGGACTATTTGGACTGAGGGACTACTGAGTAGACTGAGGGACTATTGGACAAATGTCCGTCGGTCGCGGCAAATTCGAGCGTGGCCTAAAATGCAAACGATCGATCATAATTTTCAGACACATCCGATCATTCGTTCATCCGTTCTGGACGAACGAATGATCGAGGTCGGTTGCGGCCGCCCGCCCCACACCAGCTGATATTTTCCACCGACCGAAAGTGCCGTGAATCGGTCAGTCGCCCGAAAATATCGGCTGGTGTGTACCCAGCCTAAGTCATTCTTCTATTTGCCTAGAATTCAGCTTTAAGGCACCAATAAAGAAACCAACAAATACCTTATTAAAAGGAAACCGACCATATTTCTACTTACAATTTATATTCCAGTGTACTCTGTTCTATGAACTTTAAAGGGGAACGGTTTGTTTCCATACAAATTCCATCTATCCCCAATCTATCTTATGATACAGCTGATAATGCTCTTTTCCAGCAGGCTTGCTGGTGCTATTACAACAGGAAGCACCACTCTTTATACCAGTGGTTCTCAAAAGGTGTGCTTTACAAGATCATCTGGTCTGTCATGAATGTTAGCTGGAACATTAGACTAGACTAGCACTAATGCCCCATGTATTGCTAATGTAGCAATTGAAATTTGTATCTACTAAAAATGACTTTTTAACAAACCTGATGGACGATGATTGGAATGTGCCGTGGAGCCAATATCTTGAATCTCTACTACTTTTTTTTTGGTATGCCTGCATTAATTTTCTATCTAGAGACATGTAATCTGAGATTTAAAGTTCTGGGAATCGTAACTCTATGCATCCATTGAAGAATTCTAACATTTTCCCAATCACAAATAATTTATTTAAATCACACCAATGCCTGTAATATTGTTACATTGCCAAATACACTTTCTTACTTTTGACTTTTACCTCTTTTTGCAATTACGGTACTCTTTTCTCTTCACCCTAGCATATGCCTTTCAATATATGTAGCTCCCTGGCTGACCTACCTTCTTTGATGTTGTAACCAAACCCCTTTTTAAAAATTCCTTGAAAAAAATAGCTCCTAGAGTTGCAACAAATTGCACCACAGCACAAAATCACCATTGCAAAATTACTACAAGCGGTAAATTTTATGATTTCTATAAAATCTAGATGGCAATCTTAAAATTTACTGCTAGTGGTGGCCCCTAACATATCATTATCAGCTATTTCTGGTTGTGTTGGCTCATAGTAAATAAACTGGAATAAAGACAGAACACATTATTATAAGTTTATTTCAAAATTAAAAAGCACAACACAATATACACATACAAATAAAATATATTGTTCCGCCTAAAACATTTTTTACGGTCCTAAACCAAGACTAACTGTTTAAATATTCATTTCTGGTTTTATTTCTAAGAAAGAGCAGTAACATTAGAAAAAGGCACAATTTTGACCAAACATCTTTTTATCTTAAACAGATCAGTGCATCAAAATGAATGATTCTTGTGTTTTAAAGTTTTGATGGCAAAGCAACTATTGAAACATTAAAAGAACATAATGTTAAAAAATCCACTAAAAAAGTTTTGCAATAAAAATCCCACATTTTTTACAAGATTCATTTTCAAAAGACTAAGATGGTTGTAATCAATAGGGTAGAACTGAATGTTTGTATTTTCAAATGTTATTCTTTTTAACTTAAAGGGCAACTATCCTTAAAGCATCCCTTTATTTTTTTTTTTTTTAAACATCAAGCTATATCTCTTAAGAAAAAAAACCCCTCAAACCTTGGTGGTCTACCAGGAGCAGCTCACTGCTTCTAAGCATGCATGACTATCATTTCCTAATGTCAGTGATAGGAAGATCTTGCAGGATATGTTTCTGAAAGAGACCACCCAGGTAGGTAGAGTACACTTTCCTACCACCCTGGGGAAAAAAGTGGTTTTAGTATAGTTACTCTTTAAGTAAAAGGAATACAATTTGCAATAGCATTAGGAACATTTAGTGCAAGTTCCTAATGAACTATTATGGTTACCATTTAAAGAAGAAAAGCCTAAACACCACAGCTCTGACAACCGGTTTCCCAAAATCTCATTCCCTCCTCTTAATTTTGGCACTAACCTCCTATTAAGACTACTAGTGACCGAAGTAAGTATATGACAAAAAATAAATAAAATGTATTAATAATTTAGGGCCCCTTTGTGAAGGAAATCTTTGTGTTTAGGATTTTCTTATTGAGTAAAATGTGAAAGGCGTCTAAATAATTTGAGGCTTAAAGTGTATGTCCACCATTTTTTCTAACTTTGTGTTATTTAGATTAACTGAAGAACGGGGGTAAATGAGCTATGTCTTATCTCTCATTCTTCAGTAAAACTTGCAAAACAGAAGGAAAACTTGCATGTGAAAGGTCCAAAGCCGGCCTCTGACAGTCTCCAACACATCCACGCTCCCTTGCACTGTGGGCGCATGTACGCACAATGCAAGGAACTGTGGATGTGTCTGAGAATGTCAGCAGCGCTGGACCGTTCACGTGTAAGTTCTTCCTCCTCTCCTACAAGTTTTACTGAAGAACAAAAGGTAAAACAGTGCATTTACCTCCCGTTCTTCAGTTAAGCAAGGGCACGCTCATGTTCTGATCGAATGCATTACGACTAACATATCACAGCACAGCACACTTAGTGTGGCCACAACAATTTAGTGTGGGCTTTTAAAATGTCTTGTGTGGCCTGGCCCTAAAAGAGGATCCTTAGTGGCCTTAACTAATTTTTCTGTGTGTACATAACATCTCTGGCAAAGTAGTTAAAGTAATTAGCCTGCAGATGTGAGTTCAATGTTAAAGTTTGTTGAAAAGGAAATTTAAATAAACATTTAATTCACCCCAATACAATACAAATACAATAATACAAGGCAGTCTTCATAATGCTACAAAGTGCTCAAAAATTCTTTAACCTAGGGGAAAAAAAAAAATTACATTTAAGATATCTACAATAAATTTATATATATATTTATGCAAGTCTATAAATTTGTGCAAGTCACAAGCAAAAGCATAACTATAGATCTGCCTGCTACATACTGTGTATATTAGTGTTCATAATCATATTTTTAAAAGCAGCTGATCACAGTATCTAGCAGGCAGATCTACAGTTTCGCCGCTGCTTGGGACTGCAGAAATGGATAGCAGTGTAGTAGGCCACAAAAAACATCCAGCGGGCCTTGTGTTTGACACTCATGATCTACCAGATGAAGGGCAAGAATGCCAGCTCCACTGTGATTGTTTTTTCAATACCTGCCTTCAGAACCTCTCCTATTCATATTCCTGCCAGTATTAAAAGCAATGTCCAACAAGAGATCCAAATATGCCAATATGTTAGGCCTGGTTGCATTTGGTGTAATCTAGGTTGAGCTAAATCAAAATTCTTAAGTCTAGTACACACATTTGATGTAATGGACATCCAATGATATGACCGAGCAGCTACACACATGGTTATCGGATTAAACATTTCCCACCTCACTGAAAGGACAAAGGGTGAGTACCTTAACTGCTAGGTTCTCACACCTGGGTTTAACCTGCAAAAAAGCAAATGGATCATTAATACTCACCTGCCTGGATCGGTTCTGGACACGTTCGGCCCAGGGCCGGACCAACAGTAGGTAGATTCTTGCACAGCACATCTTCCTATTGGTCAGGCCGCAGAACTGGAGCAAAGCAGGCATGTGACTAAGTACTAAAGCTCTGTTTGCTTTCTACAAGCTAAACCCAGGGGTGAGAACCTAGTGGTTTAGTAGGTCCTAACCCTGAGTGGGGGTGAGGTAAGTATATTTATATTTTAAGTATCTAATGGCTACTATAGTGCCCAAACAGTATTACCCAACACCTATTACTCTTAAAACTATATTAAGGGAGATTAAAAAAATAAATAAAAATTACTCTAACCTCCCATTTCCCCCCAGTCTTGTGATAAGCTTTCAAAAAACACTTGTGCTGTGACTGAGAGCCCCAATGCTCCTGTACTAACAATGATATAATCTTTGCAGTATATTTCTTAGCTAGCATGGATGTAAGAAACAGAATATTAACATTTCAGTAAAAAAAAAAAAAGGTCTGGGGAATTTAACCTGCAACCTAATGTGCTCTGTCTTTTACCCCTAACCCAATACTTTGTAAAACACCAACACATGTAAATTCATCTTTTATTAGGAACATAATGGAAACAAGAAATAAAAGCAAGTCTGTGGGGATTTGGACCTGTGTACTTTTAATGTGCACAGGTACATTTAGAAGCTTTTGCCAGGAGCAAAATTTAATATCAGCTGAATATTCTGTATTTCCACAGGAAGGCTGTATGCAATTCATGGTGGTTGGTAAATAAACTAATTGGTAACAAGCTACCTTCAGTTTTACCAGGGACTTACATATTGTTATAGACTAAATGGGCTTTGAGTTTTATTGGCAACAACACGGAAGCCTTCTTAGTTAGGAATCTATTTCCCATGTACTAAATGCAACTTACTAGAAAAGAATCTTACAGTGTATAGGTGTTCTGGGGAGAAAAGCTTTCATATTAGGATTTTAAAATTATGAAGTTAAGTTCTCCTTTAATGTGTGTAGCCAAATTTAAGTAGATAATTATTTGAACCCTGAAGTGTTTTGGTTAGCACATATATGAATTTAACTGGGCAAAATTAGCAGATATAATGTTGAGGTATACCTTTTCGATCAGGTTTTCTTGTTTCTGATTGTTATTTTTGAAATCTTCATTAACATCCAATGTCAGAATGGGAATTTCCTGCAGGTACTCAAAATCCATCCTGAAAAAAGAAAAAATAGATGTCAACTGACATAAGAAAAAACAAACCGACAAAATAAGTTTCCTACTTTTTAATACATAAATTGAACTCAAAGTAGTAAGTTCACATTTACATACTGTATTTATGTAATGTGCTTTCTTGGGTCACTATAAAGATTTTAAATTACTACTAAAGACTTACGGGGAGATTCAATAAAAGTTCTTATTTAAAATGGTGCTAATTTTGCACCAACCAATGAGATCTTATTTAACATTTGAAACCTTACATCTGATCGGCTGGGGCAAAATTAGCAACATTTTTAACGATAAGAACTTTTATTGAATAACCCCGTCAATGTTCTACTTTAAAGGGGATCTAAATTACTGAGGAATATTTGTTGTTTTCAGTTAGATCAACTAGACTTGAAGTTCAGTTCTTGAAGACATTTTGCTATACATCAGACTGGCTCAACTTATAAACTTATGAAAAATTATTCTTTCAAGAATAATGAGGTAGGCTGCTCCAAAGTCTGTGGATTAAATTTGGTATAAATATTTTCTTCATTGCTGAATAACCTGTAAAGTACTAAGCGCTAATGCAAAACACTGAGCAATATTTTTCATTCTTAAAATTTGTGTTAATCCCTATTTTGGATCATCCTACAGTACTGCTGGATCATGGTGTGCTTTTCAGTGTACTGATGAACTATTATTATAGTATAGTATAGTATTTGAGGTTGAATAAAGACATACGTCCATCCAGTCCAACCCATCTAGCAATATCCTCATTTCCTGCCTAACTGTTGATCCAGAGGAAGGCAAAAAAAACCCACCAAATTTATGAAGGGGGAAAAAATTCCTTCCTGACTCCAAGTGGCAATCAGAAATTTCCCTGGATCAACTCTACTTTATGTATCAATACCAGTAACTTGCAACATTCCTTGTTTGCAGAAACTCATCCAGCTTTTTTTTTAAACTGACCAATGAACCTGCCATTACAACGTCCACTGGAAGACAGTTCCATAGCCTTACCGTTCTCACAGTGAAAAACCCTTTCCGAGCTTGAAGCCTAAAACTTTTTTCTTCAAGTCTTAAGGGATGTCCTCGTGTCCTTTGACATGTTCTATTGGTGAACAATGCCCCAGATAGTTTATTGTATGGCCCGTTAATGTATTTATACACAGTAATCATATCCCCACGCGAGCGCCTTTTCTCCAGCGTACATAATTGTAACTTTTCCAGTCTCTCTTCATATTCAAGCTCCCCCAATCCCCTTATTAATTTAGTTGCCCTTCTCTGAACCCTTTCCATTTCAAAAATCTCCTTTTTGTACACAGGATTCCAAAATTGCACTGCATATTCCAAATGAGGCCTTACCAATGCTTTGTAAAGAGGGAGAATAACATTTTCCTCCCTTGAATCCATACCTCGCTTTATACAAGACAATACCATGCTGGCTCTGGCTGTTGCCGCCTGGCACTGCTTGCTACCTTTAAGTTTGTTATCCACCAAAACTCCAAGATCCCTTTCCAACAGGGATTCACTTAACACAGAGCCATTTATAGTATAAGTAGCACATTTATTCAGAATTTGGTCTCCTCTGCGCATTCATATAGGATGGAAAATAATGCTTAGACCAGGTTTTTCTCTTATTTTGCAAACAAAAGGAAATACGCAGGTGGAATTGTTGGCCTCATTTGACTTTTTCATTGGTCTAAATGCCAATTTATTATCCAATATCTACACTGGTAGAACACTTTCCTTAAAAAAAAAAAAAGGTGTGTGATGCCTTTAATTTAAACAATATATATGCATACTATATTAATGAACAGGGAGGGTATTATAGGTTTTCAATTAAAGGTGTGGCAGTGGGATCACTGGATTTATTATTATTGATTTATATAGTGCCAACATCTTCCGTGGCGCTTTAAAATTACAGTCATACATATTATACAAAGTCTTACATATTACATACACAGGTAATACATAATATAAGCACACAGTGATGAGTTACTTACAGCAATACCATGATACAATAGGAAATAGCCCAAAGAGCTTACAGTCTAGAGGATATAAGACAGTTCTAATAATATTTTGGTGTGATTCCCATTTTTAATATATATTTTCCAGCTTTAAAATAGCCCTTGCATTAAAGTTAAGATCTTTACAATACAAAACCATTTGGGCAAAACATAATTTTATCACATAAAACAGGTGTAATAGAATGTAAAAAATACATAAAATGACAGACATAGAAGAAATATAAAAAAACGCTGTATGATTTATCGACCTTGATATAACCCAGTAATGGTGCTTTTCATCTTCCTGCAGTGCCTATGTTCTTTAAAGTGTATGTATACTGAAAAAATTACTTTGCGTCATCTTAATATATAAATAAATATGTGTAAGTGGCACTTACTCTGAGGTGTGTGTGTTGCTGCATGCCTTCAATAAAGTACTTGTTTTTGCCAAGGCTCTGACCACTGACCCGACTATTTTCCCTCATACCATCTGTCAATACTGCATATAGTATACAGCACACCAACTGTCAAAACATTCCAGCTACAGCAAAACTGCTTACAAAAATCATACAGTCATAGTTTCCACTAATAGGCAATTTAAAAAAACAAATTTTGCCAGTGTACATATCCTATAAAAGGACAACTCCACCCTCATAAGAACATCTTTTAGAAAGGATGGCCTCTTTTTAATATGTTGATATATCATAGTTTGTCCTATGAATTCATTACTGTATGCCTGCTATGCTACTGGAGGCCTCATGGAAACTGAGCAATTTGGAAACCTGTACTGAGCCTGGGCATGCTCAGAATGGGCAGACAGGGGATAAACATTCAGTCATTGGCTGTGATGTCAACTGTCAAATCCATAACTGACAGTTAGACATGGAAGCAAAAACAGGACATTGTGCAGGATTTCAGGTTAGACATATATTTCAGATTTCAAACTATTACCATTTAGGGTTTTGGGGGTGGTGGTTTACCTGTATGTAAGTTTTCATTTTAGGGCTGGACTTGCCCTTTAAGGGAGAATGAACCCCCCCCACCCAAAAAAAAAAAAAAAATTATTAGAAATTACTTGCCCCAACATCCTTCTCAACATTCCACTCGGGGGCCTTTAACTTTCCTGTTTTAGCTCATTTTCAGTTGTTTGTTCTCCAAAGCTGAAGCGGACATTTTCCCCTGCCTGCCACTACTTTTGCCTTCATTACATTTTCTGCAACTGTATGATTTCCACTCCCAACACTTAACCCCTATGATGTATGAATATATTAAAGGGCAACTCCACCCTCATAAGAACATATTTAAGAAAGAATACCCTCTTTAAAATGTGTTGATATATCATAGTTTGTCCTATGAATTCATTACTGTATGCCTGCTATTCTTCTGGAGGCCTCATGGAAATTAAGCAATTTAGAAACCTGTACGGAGCTTGGGCATGCTCAGAAGAGGCAGATAGGGGATTAACATTCAGTCATTGGCTGTGATGTCAACTGTCAAATCCATAACGGACAGTTGCTAATTGGAAGAACCAAAAAGCAGAAACAGGACATTGTGCAGGAGTTCAGGTTAGAATTACATATTACAGGTTTCAAACTAATACAGTTATGGTTTTGGGGAGTGATTTTCCTGTATATAAGTTTTCATTTCAAGGCTGGACATGCCCTTTAATTAATCAATATTCAAATTGCAGAAGAAGAGAGATTCACTGATTACCGTATAATCAGGTCTTAAAAAGAGCCTGAAAAATTACTCGGATCAAGAGCAGACTTGCCTAAATTCCGGTCGCTGCCACAAGGAAAGCCGGCAGTTCCCAGTAGTACTAGTAGTGCTAATTCCCATGGCTATCAGTATGTGAAGCAATGCCCATGGCTACCAGTATGTAATAAAATGCACATGGCTACAGAAGGCATTAGTGGTCATAATTTCAACCCTCTGCTTATACTCTAATCAATCAGGTTTTTACTAATTTTCAAGGTAAAAATATGTACCTCAGCTTACACTCGAGTATATGGTAATACTTTCCTTGAAGAAATGTTATATGGGTCTATGTATCTAGGGTGTCTGGATCTAAAATAATGTCTCACCTACGGCTCCCACATACCTGTTTATTGCAAAAGATACAGCGCGCATGTTTTGCAATAAACATGCACTATTCACAGCTACAGACCTGTGTCTTTGTATATTTCACCTGCAATATATTATTTAAGACTGATGAGGCCACACTGTAGGGCTTACAAGTCATGCAAACGATTGAGCATGCGTTTCTGCTGCACGTGTGCACGTGGTTGCGCAAAAAATGCGGGTTGCATGCAACAGATCGCATGGCAACGCACTAGTGTGGCCACATCAATTTGGCCACACTAGTGCATGGTTTTAAAAGCATGATCGGATTGCGCTTAAAAGCGCACTAGTGTGGCCTAGCCCTACGTGTTGAAATGTGAAGGTCTCTAGCTCTCCCTAGCAGCTGCAGGAATATTAGTGGAAAGTGTACCTTCTTAAAGGGGAATGTTGGAGGGTAGTATGGGTGTTTTTGTTTATGCTGTATGTATAAAAACGACATTGTACAGAGCTGTAGGGGGAGGGTAATTAAGTGAACCTGATCCTAGCACAGCTCTGATGAATGCATTTCTTAGTAGTGTTCCTATTTAAAAGGGTTAGGGTTGCCTGATCAGTGACTAGGTTGCCACCTTTGCCTTTAAGACCTCACCATGTATGAAATCTACATGCTGCTGTACTAAGTGTCAGTGTTAAAAAAGAATAGTTCGCTCAAAAAGTACATTCACTTGCAATCGTGCATTCTCCCGAGCGCGTAAGTAGGACTGCAGCCTCATGAAATGTATCTGCTGTAGTGCTAAGTGCCATTGCATTAAATAAATGCTTTATGGCTACACTGAAACCAATGTAGCTAACATTACATTTCTAAATATACGTTGCAGCAATACACACGAATATAAATGGTAGAGAGTAGAAATAAACATAAAGACGAAGTCTCTTGTAGAAATGCTCACAAAAATAAATGGTTAACAGGTTGCTTCATAAATACATATGAAAAGGTTTAACATCTCCCCCCACTCTGTTTGAGCAGGAAAATCAGATAATTATATTCACTGCTATCTCTGATGATTGGCTGGGAGACACTGAGGTCAACTGTTACATGCAGTTTAGCATAAGGGGAATGAAAAAAAAAAAAAGCACAAGGAACCTAGTTAACATGTGCAGGAATGTTGGGTCCAGGGCCACCAGGAAGAGGCAACAGTAGAAACCAGCAGTGACATCATAGTATGCCAGACAAATGGTTTTACTAAGTGACAATTATAGAGTCTGTGGAGCTGCCTTTGTATTTTGTGTATAAATCAAAAAATAATAAAACAAGTATGGAGCAACCAATGAAAAAAGCAACCCCACAGGTATTGCTACTAACAAACGTGCATTTATTGTGCACACCACGACATGTTTCGGACAGTCTAGTTCCTCTCAAGTGACACTTGAGAAAGGACCTAAACTGTCTGAAACACGTCGTCGTGTGCACAATAAAGGTTGCTCTTTATACTTGTTTTAGATGTCCAGGAACAGACAGATGGGCAACCAATGATCTAGAGGAGACGTGGGGAGTGTTATTGCATTATTTGTATTTTAGGTTTCGATCTCCTTTAAGAGATCAGAAAAAGGAAATGGTGTCCTACATGGTCACACAACCAGACTCATATTGGAGACAGATTGCTTGTAGATTAATGTTTAAAGGGTGCATTTAATAAACTAAGTTAAACTGGAATTTTAAGAATGAATGAGTGCAACCAACCTCATGGTTCTGTTATGAAGCCAGCTCTCATGCTTGTAATGCAGTTTTTCCAAATATTCCATTGGAATTCCCTGCTCTTCTTCCCGTCCTCGAGAGTAAATCCTGTTTAGACATTTCTTAACCAGAAAAGTTGGAGAAATATAAAAAAGGGGCTATTTAAATTACATTTACTTGTTATTTTACATATTTTTGGACAAATAGTATAATATTAATGCTTAGCTAAAGAAAAATATTTTAGAACCATTGTGCCTGTATATACTGTATTATTTAGCACTGCTAGGTTAAAAAAAAAATGCTCACTAGGATTATGAGGTTGACATGCTTGTTTACATTTATCACAAAGCATAAAATGCATGGCTCCTGTTCTCCTCTAAATTATCAGTAATCCATCACTGAGTCTTCTGCTGGAAGACATGAAACACTCAACTATGGAACACTGAAAAGGTAAGACAAAGGGATTTCATTTTAAAAACTTTGTTTTCTTTACAACAGTTCTCCTTTAAAGCAAGTTTTATGTATAAAAGTATACAAGGAATTTGTATTTTTTTTGCAGACCCCAAAGTTAAAGCAAACAATTGTTTACTTAAAATGGTACAATTTGTAAGATGTTAATTGCACAACCCCCTTTCAAACAATTCTGAATAACATCTGGTGAACATCAGCTACCTCAGGGTCAGCTCGAAGATAAATTATCCCATCAAGTTCCAGATCCGCACCAAACTGGGCATTCATCCATTCATGCCAGTCTTGGTATATTGTCCATTCAGTTTCACTCATGCACTCTGCCTCATACAGATTTGAGGCAAAAATGTATCTGAAATAAAGCAATTCAGAAAAAAATATTAAAGAAATATGTAGTGACCTAACCATTTTCTTCCCCAACGGTATCTTGCATATTATTAATGACGGCTTTCCTTCAATATGGCTTAATGGGGGGGTAGGGTAGCCGATTTACAGCTTCTCCTTTTCCAAATTCTTTTTTTCCCAGTGTGAAAGCCATTCTTTCTGTCTGTGTCAGTGTTAAGCATGGCGAGATGGAAAATCACTCAAAAAAAAACATTTGTTAGGAATGGTGATTTTCCCACTGAGACGAAGCATAATGTAAACCAAGAAGTCATACAGGGGTCCTAAAATAAGGAATTTTGTGAACCCCTAAATATTTTTTCAGGAAGCAAGGACAAGGAATGTGGAAAGCTAGCATGCATTTGCTTATCCAATTACTGAGACTAAAAAAAAAATCTTACATGTAATAGCCAATAAAAATACAATTCACAAATGAACCTTCTCTTACCGATCACTATAAACTGAACGTTCAAAGAAGAGCACTGGGTTTTCCGCTTCCTTAAGCTTCCCTCCAAAAGCCTTCAGCTGAGCCCGGATGCGACTCAGACAGGCATAGGACTGAAAGGTGAAGGACCAGCGGTCTGGTTTCTCATACATCATCTGAAGTAAATTTCCACCACTTTTCTGAGATGTGGTCAATTCCTGCTCAATAAAAACAGATTGCGGGATAAAATAGAAATTAAGGCTGTCACGAACTCCAGTTCGCTGGGCACGTAATCGGACCAATCAATCGGTACTCGCTGCTGCCACCACTTTAAGTTATCGCCTTAAAGATGCCCCAAAAACACTCTTGACGCTCACTGACTATGCACAGCCCTGTCCTGGCAGCTAAATGGTCAACACTACACCATTCACTCCAGCAACTAACTGGTTAATTAGCATCAGTCCTTCACAAGCAGTCACAGAGTTAATTAGCATTTACACTGCAAAACACTCCATTCAAACACATATAAACTTATCAGAGGCTAATGGAGTTCTTTTAGAGCATCAAAGACAAAACTTATTAAATTTTAGATTTAATATTCCAAAAGGTGGACAGTGCATATAATACAAAAAAAGAAAATGGCATAAAATGACATACAATAGGTACAACAGTTATATAAAATAAAAAGGATAAAAATATTCATAGAAGTAGTCCTGTATCCCGGGGCGGGAAGAAACATTGTGTCCATACACACGGTTTTAGCATGTCCCCTCAGTATGAATAGAGTTATAGGGGCTACAAGGATTTTTAAAACCTTTGATGAACCACCCCCCTCCTGCTATGCATGAGGTGGGAGTGTCTAGGAATGTCCAGATTTACGACTAGCCAAAAGCAGTCATTCCCCCTCAGTTAGGCAGATTCCATATAAATGTAGATATGTACATTGTATTGGTATATTGACCACATATTCCCCTCCTGTATTATCTATCAATTCCTCCAATATCAAACATGATATTAATAACTCGCCTTGGCAAGGAAATAAGGGCTCCATGTTGGGTATCATTTTAATGGGCTTCTTTCCCATTTACAAGTATAATATTGGTTTCTGTCTTCCATATGCCAATAATGAAATACATTTATTTTACATGTGTAGTTGTCCTTAAAATTACGTTTTAGGTTACCCACCAGACCCCTAGCTGAAGAGAATTCCAGATACACGGTTCGGCCCCACATTGTCTGGAAAAGAAGATCTGGTTCCATGCTTCACTAATCATAATATAAACAATAGGCCTGTTCCAGGGTGGAATAGTATTTTTATTGGTCCTTTGCAAGAACTAATACCAATAATTAACCCATTCTTGCCAAGTCACTACACACTTTCCTGACAAAGGCTCTACACAGAAACAATTAACTTAATTTTGAATTCCTTGAACTGATTCAAATCTGCATGTAACCAAAGTATTCCATTTTTGTTTTAGGAATGAAATGTACTAATTAAAGGGCATGCCCAACCTTTCTACTAAAATCGGACATGTTATAGTACAGGGAAAAGCAACCAGTAGATCCCCAGATGTTTAAAAACTACAACTCCTAGCATTCTTTTACAAGCATTCTGTTGTTAGGTAATGTTGGGAGCTGTAGTTTATAAACATCTGGAGATCTACTGGTTGCCTATCTCTGTTATAGGACACTACCCCAAAACCCCAGTTTTGTCTTACAATGTTCAATGATGCTCCCAGGCTTAGAAATTAAATTTAGGAATCCACCACCGATTGGTCCCCGTCCCCCCTGCTGCTGCAATATGCCCTTTACACACACAACAGCAGCTGTGGAGGCTCGTTTGGTAGGCAGTTACCAGGAAGTAGAAGGGAACCCCAGAGGTGGTTCGTGGATTTGTAGGTTTTATTTCTCAGCCTGAATACATCATTGAACATTGGAAATAAAACTTAACAGGGGTTTTGGAGGGGGGATGCCCTATATAAACATGTTAAGTTTTAACAGAAAGGAATGGACATGCCCTTTAACCCTCTGGGAGAAGAATAACCAAACAAACCTCAAAATCATCTTTGCAGCTCTTTACATTGCACCATCTTGCTATGGGCTCAGGAACAACATCCCAGTCTTCATTGACTTTCTTGAGAATATCCACAAATGTAGATTTTCCAGCAGCTATTCGAAATATGATAAATATTAATCATTTTAAATTTATTTAACCTAGAACTGCTCTGCATTATACATTCTGTACAGTGATTTAAATAAAAGCCTGATCATCCGTTTTAAGCATATGTTTTGTGACTACTGGCTCTTTTTTTAAATTAGACTGTCCCCCAAGCCATCAGTTAAATATATTGTATATATAGAAGGATCAGTCTATTCACTGCTTTATTTAAAAGGGAACAAGCAAATGCTACCAAGTTGATTATGCAACTGGATATAAAGAACAAACAAAAACAGACAATAAATTAGTTTTATTTTTATAGGTTTGTATACTTTAAACAACCAATTTTACTTTTAATACTAAATAAAAACAATGGTTTTGTGGTCACAGATTTTTAATATTTGCACACAAATCAGACAGAATATCTCCTTTCTCTGCAACATGTGTACCGCAAGAGCATGCGTTCCCGACCAACATTTGTACAAAAGTATAGGGAGTTGGCTGCAGTTGTGGGAAACATGAAGTTCCGAACGTTCTCCATATACGGTGTAAAGGGGGGGGAACAGTCGGGTCTGTACCCTCACCTTTAAAAAATGAGACCGAATCTTACAGAATCGGTCTGTCATTTTACAGATATTAAAGCTGTGTGTGCCCAGCTTTATTCTCATTATTCTTTCCCCTATTTTAAAACGATATACATTTTGTAAGTGCAGAGAGAGTGCAACTGGAATTTGTTTTGATTTTTTAACAATGTAAGGATTGCCCTAAGGGGGGCAGTGTTTCTATTGTCATTGGATTATGCGGCAATTGTCATTACAATGGACAAGTTTGTTACAGCTGCCAGCAAGATAGCAAAACAAAAGAAAAAAAAAACTGTAGGAAACTGGTTTGAACAGACTTTAAACAATTGTTTTGTACTGCAGTCATTCACGGCATTGCCAATTCTCCCCACACTAGGAATCCCATCTTATTACCGTAACCTCCAGAGGGAAGACCTAGAATACAGTGTATTATATTATAACCTACCCCTGGGGTGGATTTCTATGGGAGGAACTGTAAGATTATAACCTTATAATTTTACAGTTCCAGGAGAAGGAAACCAGAAGCCACAAAGGGGTAGGTTATAATAAATAATGCACCCCCAACTGTAAATTAAAGGGATATTAGAAGTCACCTTGGAGTTCCATGCCCTGTATAAAAGGTACTCGGCCTGCAGCCTTCTTCTTTTATATGTTCACGGAACTCCTTGTGAATTCTAATATCCTTATAATTCACTGTTGGTGTTGCATTATCTACTATATAATGAATTGATGTGTACATACAATGTAAAGAGAATAAACACTTTCACTCGAACCTTCATACCTACACCCTCTGAGGCTGATTATATATCTATTCACAGGTCAGGTTATGGTGGTCTCTGAATGCTACATACAGATGGCAAAGGATGCTGGGAATAAACCCACCTGCAGCAGTATTCCATTACCTGTACCAAGTGGCTCTGTGCTAAGTCCAGGCTGTCATTGACAGCTAACCCCACTAACCGGTTCTTACCAATGTTGCCTTCTATGGAGATCCTTTTCACTTTGCTGTTCTTGCCTGTGGAGGACGAGGGGGACGGGGGAAGATCGGAGCAAGCCCGTTTCGGAGGAGTAGCCATGGTCAAGTTAAGCCTGCAGGGCAGAGAGCACTAATTACTGTCTCCCGCGTTAACAAATCATTTGAGTTTTGGCGCCGGTTGCACCCCCTAGTGGGTGGGACATTGTCACGGCCAGTGTAAAAGACCTGACAACCAATAGGAGCCACAGCTTGGATCGCCGCATAGCGACTTTAGGCGCGAATGACAGAAGTTTCTAGGCAGCTGCACTGGGACTTGTTTCATGTGAATGTACGGGGCGGGGCGGTTGGGTGTCCTATGGGAAGGGCAATGTCACTGTCAATCCCGATACTAGTCCCGCCTAGTGATCTACACGGACTCATTGTTATTAATTAGCTCAAGCAAAGAAAGTTAACTTTCCAGTACATGTTCCACAATCACAACTTACATAGATTCCCTTCGTGTAGCAGTTCCCCTAAACTGTGTATCATTAGGCAGTACGGATCCCATTCCCAGCACAGTACCCAGTGTATAATACATACAGGGAGATTCAATAAAAGGTATTATTGTTAAAAATGGTGCTAATTTGCCCCAACCAATCAGATGTTAGCTTTCAAATGTTAAATAAGATCTGATTGGTTGGGGCAAAATTTGCACCATTTTTAACGATAAGAACTTTTATTGAATATCCCCGATTATCTATTATAGTCCTCAAAGATATACCTCAGCCTGTCTGCACATTGCTGTGACTGTATGAGCAACGCACCCTGGTTTTGGGTGAACTGATCATTTGCAAAAGCCACACAAGTAAAGCTTCATACACACGTCTAAAATTGTTTAGAGTCTGAGATAGACATACCTATACCTCCTCCAGGGTCAGACTAGCCCACCAGGATACCAGGTAAGTCCCTGGTGTGCCCACATCCATTTTATCCATACAAATAGAAACATTGTTTACATTTAGATATAAGGCAAAGGGAAAGTTAACCAACATTAAAGTCAGAAGTAGAAAATATTATAAAAGGAGCAGGGGAAAGAATGAGTCGGGGGGGGGGGTGGTGGTTTTGGTGGGGGGAGAAAAATATAATGAAGGTATATTTTAACATTGCTGCGGCCTTTAAAAGAAGACATGGTTAAATGTTGGAGACAGTGCTTACCGCTGCCTGTGATAACCCTTTCAGCAATCCCTTCCTTGGTAATCCACGCCTACGGATATAAATATTTTTACTGACCCTAAAAGCAAACACATTGTGATATTGTCTTGACTGGTTTGATTAAAAAAATAAATCACAACAATCTAAATATTACTGCAAGACTGGCTGACCAAAAGATTCATTTTTGTAGCAATTAAACTTAGTAATAAGACCCCATATATGCAGTAAAAACAAGGAAAGAGGAGATAATGTGAATGTGGCTATAGACTAAGCCAGTATTTCTCAACCAGGAGTCTGGGGATGCCTAAGGGTCCCTAAGAGCTTGTATGGGAGTCCTCAAGAGATTGACAGAAACTGTATGGATCCACCATTGGTATTGGGGCTTTATCGTCAGTGTGTGTAGCTTGTCTACCAATAGGGGAGTTGGTCCCGGCCAAGAGAAACACATAGTTCCGAGTGTTCTCCTTATGCACAGCATAGGGACAAATATTGGGACTGTGCGTTCACTGATCTTAGAAAAATGACAGACAGGATCTTGCAGATCCGGTCTGTCATCTTTCAAAAATCTTTACTGTATGTTTTAAAATTTGATCATGGGTTCCATAAGGATAAGGACCAGTGTTTCTCAACCTTTTTATCTGTGGAGAAAACATTTTTCTTATCTCTGGAACCCCTATGTAAAATAATTCTTACATTTTTTTTTTCCTTTCTCATCATCAAAAATCATAGTTTTTTACAAATATACATGATAGATCTAAATATATCTCTATTTAAAAAAATTGTACTCAAATTCCCCACAGGGGGTGAGTCTATGCAGCGTTTCTCAAGCTTTTTAAACTTATGGAACCCTTGAAAAAAAGGTTTAATATCACAGAGTATCCTTGTATAAAAACATTATTACTTATTTATATCTCAGACATTTATACACCATACACATAATTCATACAAATATATAGCATTGATAAATAAATAGAAAAATATACCTGTATTCATCACAATGGTGGATCCATAAAGTTTCTTTCAATCTCGAGGATCCCTGGGTGAGAAACGCTGCACAGGACCAACCAATACACTCACCTGAAACATGTTGGGTTTCAGAAAATATCCCTGAATATATTTTATGAAAATAAAATTCTTAGCAATTGATAATTCCATACAAACATACATTTTATTTATTATAAAAAGCTATGATAAGCATGCCCTTTAAAAGGGTATCTCCACCTCTGAAACTATTTTTTTCTGTATCTCCACCTCTGAAACTATTTTTTTCTGTAGTATTTTTTGCTTTAAACAAAAAACAAGATGGAGGGTCGCACTCAAAATGAATTCAATTTATTTGTGAGCACACATATACTCACAACGTTTCGGGGGTTCAAGGTGCCCCTTCTTCACCTGAGAGCTTCACTGTGCATGCCAGAAACCTCTCAAAGGCAATTTTTTCAACTAACCCCCAACTAGCACTGCTTCTACACGTCCTAAACAGTTTTCTCTTGCCGCTACGTACCTTTGGAATGCTCTCGCTTCACCAGGTGACATCCATTAGTACTTTTAAATCTCAACTTTTATCCTACCTTTCTAAAACACTAGCACAATAAATGATGTCATCTATCTCGCCCATTTCTATCTCTCACTTGTATCTGTATGTTGTCCCTCCCACTTAGATTGTAAGCTCTTAACGGCTGGAAATTTATTCTTAATGTGTCAAGGCACACCACACTTATTTTGAGGGCCAAATTACTGCTCTTCCCCCCCCCCCCATTATTTGGCTTTTCATTCATGTGATCACAGTAATGTATACTAAAACCCCTTTCTTTATAAAGTATGCCAGTGTGCAGATAATATGATATTGTATGGGGCCTAGGAATGTGCATGGATTATCTTTTCTATGCTTGTATAAATGTTTGACCAGATCAGTAGCATTTCCGCTAAATGTAGTTTTAAATTAGCCTAATTAGAGTGCTTCTGTATTGTATGCACCCATTATTTGGACTGTATCTACTCCCACAAATGACAACTTAAAAACACAATAATAAAATTACTCATAACCAAGTCTTAAATTTACATGCCATCACACTAGAAATCGTGTGGAGTTCTAAAATTGATAGTGTCACTTTACCGTAAAAATCTTTAACACCAACAAATATCTGGCATTAAAGATGTGTAATGGTATAACCCATAGCCAAAGTACGTAGAGACTATGTACATTTCCTTATGAAGGCAAAAGTGAGCAATAGTGGCTCTCCATACAACGCCCTGTATATGTATCCATTAAAGGAGAACTGTGGCATTCACACCAGTGTAGTGTAGTAAGAATGCCTTGTTCTTGCCTTTAAATTAAAATAACAGATCAGAAACACATAAGGTGGAATGACAGTTGCATGTCATTACAATAGAATGTCCTATAGCAAACCACACTAAATAAATATACAAGACTTCTGGAGCTTTTCTTTAAGATGAGGCAAAGTGATATTTACAGTATAGTAGCCCTCTAATTTATAAATACATGTACGTAGTCCTATTCTGAGGTGTGTGTGTTGTTTCATGTCTTCAATCCAGAACTTGTTTTACTAAAAACAAGTGTTCCCCTCCCACTCTTAACCAATGCCTACTTCCATTTTTTTTAGCATAATGCCCTTTAAAGTCTTTCAAGAAGACTTTAAGACATGATCAAATAAACAAGTTAACATTGTTGATTTTTAATCATTTATGTATATTCTGTTTAATTATAGTTTTTATATCGTTTTTCTTATTCTTTTCTTCCTTCTGTCCAATATTTTAATTAAAGGGCATGTCCATCCCTTTTAAAAAAAATGTATATGTTGTAGGGCTAGTTCCCCCAGCCCCAACCGCTATATATTATATAGAAAGTCCCCCATTCGTTACTTACCTTCCCTCTCTCCTCCGCAGCAATGCCCGGCCTTCTGCTTGCACAGAACTGCTGAGAGGCAGCCAATCACAGATGCGGCTGCCGGCAGTTCAGAATGCCGAAGAAGAGAGGAGAGGTAAGTAAAGATTGGGGAGCTTTCTTATAAATATTTTATTGCAGTTGGGGCTGGGGGAACTATCCCTAATATATGTACAAGGGGATTTACCCTAGGGGGAGGGAGAGGAAAACGGGTAGGAGAGGGAGGGAGAGGAGGGAGTGAAGGGCTGCTGTGAGCAAGCCAAAAACCACTGAGAGGACAACTCAGAGGCGGAAACAATTTCACTGGTGGCCAGGCTCCTGGTGGAGAGTTTTTTTAACTTTGGGGGGACATTACAGCAGAACCACTTGGAGCTGGGATGTATAGTATAGTATTTGAGGTTGAATAAAGACATACATCCATCCAGTCCAACCCATCTAGCAATATCCTCATTTCCTGCCTAACTGTTGATCCAGAGGAAGGCAAAAAACCCCCACCAAATTTATGAAGGGGGAAAAAATTCCTTCCTGACTCCAAGTGGCAATCGGAAATTTCCCTGGATCAACTCTACTTTATGTATCAATACCAGTAACTTGTAACATTCCTTGTTTGCAGAAACTCATCCAGCTTTTTTTTGAAAATGACCATTGAACCTGCCATAACAACGTCCACTGGAAGACAGTTCCATAGCTTTACCGTTCTCACAGTGAAAAACCCTTTCCGAGCTTGAAGCCTAAACCTTTTTTCTTCAAGTCTTAAGGGATGTCCTCATGTCCTTTGACATGTTCTATTGGTGAACAATGCCCCAGATAGTTTATTGTATGGCCCGTTAATGTATTTATACACAGTAATCATACCCCCACTCAAGCGCCTTTTCTCCAGCGTACATAATTGTAACTTTTCCAGTCTCTCTTCATATTCAAGCTCCCCCAATCCCCTTATTAATTTAGTTGCCCTTCTCTGAACCCTTTCCATTTCAAAGATGTCCTTTTTGTACACAGGATTCCAAAATTGCACTGCATATTCCAAATGAGGCCTTGCCAATGCTTTGTAAAGAGGGAGAATTACATTTTCCTCCCTTGAATCCATACCTCTCTTTATACAAGACAATACCATGCTGGCTCTGGCTGTTGCTGCCTGGCACTGCTTGCTACCTTTCAAGTGGTACCACCAAAACTCCAAGATCCCTTTCCAACAGGGATTCACTTAACACAGAGCCATTTATAGTATAAGTAGCACAAGTATTTTTAAGTCCAAAATGCATCACCTTACATTTATCAACATTGAATTTCATCTCCACTTAGCAGCCCAATGTGATAATCTATCTAGATCCCTTGCAACGATTGCACATCCTCTGAAGTTTTTAATGGTCGACAAAGTTTTGTGTCGTCAGCAAACACAGAAACCTCGCTGACAATACCCATTCCCAATCATTAATAAATAGATTAAATAGAAGCGGCCCCAACACAGAACACTGTGGCACCCCACTTAGCACTTTAGTCCATAATGATGAAGCCCCATTAAAACTACTCTTGCATCCTATTCCTTAACCAATTTTCTATCCATGTACAAATGTGATCCCCAGACCAACAGACCTTAGCTTATTCATTAGTCGCCTATAGGGGACTGTATAAAAAGCCTTTGCAAAATCCAAGTAAACTACATCTACTGCTATACCAGAGTCTAAATTTCTACTTACTTCCTCATATAAGCCAAGCAAGTTAGTTTGACAAGATCTATTCTCCTAAATCCATGCTGGTTACTACTTATAATGTCAGTCCTTGAAACATACTCTAGAACATGTTCCCTTATTAAACTTTCCAGGATCTCCCACCCACTGAAGTTAAACTTACAGGCCTGTAATTACCCGGCTGTGAACGAATACCCTTTTTGAATTTGGAATAACATCAGCCTTTTTCCAATCCAGAGGCACACCACGGACATGAGGGAATCAGCAAAAATAAGAAACAATGGCCAAGATAAAACTGAACTTAGCTCCTTAAGTACCGAGGATGTATTTTATCCGGTCCAGGAGATTTATTATATTAACCTTATTTAGTTCTTTCTGTACCAATCCTCGGTTAACCAAAGTGAACTTGAATCTTGTATACTTATTGCTACTATACTCTATGATATCTGTACTTGGATCTTCTATAGTGTATACAGAGGAAAAAAAATTATTCAAGACATTTGCTTTATCGCCATCCTCCGTAAATAACTATCCCCATTAATTAATGGGGCCACATTCTCAGTCCTCATCTTCTTACTATAATATACTTAAAAAAATGTTTAGGCTATGTGATGCTTTCTTCAGCTATCCTAACTTCATTTATATTTAGCTAGTTTGATTGCTTTCTTACACTCCTTGTTACAGTTTTTATACTCCCTAAAGGCCCTTTCCGTTCCCTCTGCTTGTTTTAATGCTTTTTCTTCCTTACCATTTGCCTCTTTACATCAGAATTCAGCCACATGGCGAGGATTATTTTTTTTACATTTATTTCCCAAGGGTATAAATTTAGATGTGAACTGGCTTAAAATCCCCTTGAACACAGTCCACTTCTGTTCAGTACCTTTACCTGATAATACATTATCCCAGTTGACATTCTGAAGAGCTGCTTTTAACCTGGGAAAATTTGCTTTCCTGAAATTAAATGTCTTTGTTAACCCAGCGCACTTTTCCTTTCGATAACAAAGTCCAAATGCCACTATTTCATGGTCACTATTCCCTAAGCCTCCAGCTACCTTTATATCTATAATGCACTCCACAATGTTAGATATTACCAGATCCAACAGAGCTCCTTTTCTAGTTGGAACCTCAACCACCTGCGAGAGAAAATTATCCTGCAGCAAATTCAGGAACTCATCGCCTTTTTCTGTGATGGCAGTTCCACCGCACCAATCAATGTCAGGGTAATTGAAGTCCCCCATAATGAGCACACTCCCCAAACTTGCAGCCCTTGCCAACTGCATATGAAGTTGACTCACCTCCTCTCTGCTAGCATTTGGCAGCTTATAGCAGACACCAACAATGACATTACCCCCTTTGCTGTTGCCTAATTCCACCCACATTGCCTCCACTTTATCATCCATATCACCAGTTATCTCTTCTTTTAAATTTGGCTTCAATTCTTTTTTAACATAAACACATACTCCTCCCCCTTTCCTTTTTTTTCTGTCCTGCCTAAACAAGGCATATCCTTCTATATTTACAGCCCAGTAATAATGTAAAGGTAAGGATTTGTATACACTACAGAGTGGGGCCAGTAAAGGCTTAAGTTTTAGTTTTGGGGGTGGACATGCCCTTTAAGTCCACAAAATAAGTAGCTGCGATTCTCTTAACCTAATCAAGTCCCTAGGTTGATTCAATTACTCAGTAGAGATCTGAGCATGTTTGACCCACACAACAGCCAATCAGTAGAAATTAGTTAGGAACATTTCAAGGAAGTGTGCATCCTGGGAGAAAAAGCACTGGTAAGGAACCTCAAATGGCAGCTCACTACTGACCACATCAAACCAGTGTATGAAATCAACTTATTTTTCGTGAAATGAAGACAATTGTGAAAAATATAGTAGGTATGTGTAGTATAGATAAATAATTTAAACAATAATGATTTACCCACTGAACTTCCTCTTTTTTCCTAGTTTCCAATTTCTTGGCTTTCATTTAATGGTAAATAGAAAAATTCCTACACAAATACATTTTTATTTTTCCAGATAAGAAAAAAAAGGCACAGGCATCAGCAATAAATAAACTATGACTAAACAAAAATTGCATGGAATTTTTGAACATATTTCCTTTAAAATGGAAGTTCAGACCAAATGCATATGCTTTCAAGAAAAATAAGGGAGTATTTTTTCACCTCAATGAACATAATATTCCTATCCAGCAATAGCTCATTCAACATTGCCTTCCACTACTAATCAATTGGCATTTTATTTCCCACTGAACTTCCCCTTTAATGGAAAATTAAATCTACAAAAATACACTAATATTCAAATCTCAAAAATTTCAGACACGGAGAGCCACCCTTTTCTCTGTGCCCCAAGCCCAGCCTCTATATGTTTGTTGATTCATTAACAAGACAGAGCCTCCATAATAATTAAGTACACACCCTTCTACACAGAGATTCACATGGGGGACCTTGGTGTATTTAAAAGTTGAGACATTGATAGGGTTTTGTGCAACAATGACATGTCATTTCCAAAAATGTGGTCTTTCTAGCAACAAAACAAAAAAAAAAGGGGGGGGGCCCGAGTTCTGTGTCATGGAACCCCTTTTTGACAAGAATTATCTTGGAGTCACAGCCCCTTCTCATATCCCTTCAAAAAATAAAACAACAGGACCATTTGAATGTGGATTCATCATGGCAAACAACATTTCCAACATAGACTTCACTACATACTGTGTGTGGTTCATTAGAGGTATGTGTGTGTGTATACACACTCACCCAAGATAAATCATTTACACTGCCTGTGTTCATATACACATGGAAATATTTACTGGAATTTTAGTGTCTGATGGGCCTAGAAGGGCAAATGATAACAAAAATGACCAAACGGCAAGATTTCAAATATGGAGAGATACATAGCCATATACTACTAAACTTTTGCAGTATTTTTTACAAAACCTGGGGCAATAAAGTAGAAATCAAGTGAAGCTTTATAACTTTCAATGATTAGGCTTTGGCAGCGTTAAACTGTTCTTTAATATTACTCTTATTTTTTTGTTAACTCTGTAGACAAATACAATTTTCTATTTTTTTTCTTAAAAATATTAACAAGACAGCTAGTTTTAAATAAGGATTGACAGTAGGAGAGAAATGATTTTGAATTAAGGCAATAAAATTATAATGGTAAACAATTTCCTCAGAATAATAAACAATTAAGGCTAAAGAAATAGTTAATTTAATATACAATTTCAACCTGCAAGCGTTCTATTAATTAGCCAACCTCGTACCACCAGGTCCTACAAGTTTAAATATGGCAAAGACATAACTGTAGAGAATTTGCAAATGCAAAGCATGTATAATCATTTATATCAATTAAGTATATTCCTAAATACAGTAGAAAGAATAATATTGGTTACTACTATCTTGTAGTCGTACCAAAAAGTAAACAGTAATACTTTTTTTTAAAAGAAACATTTACATAAATAAATGTGACAGTATTAAGGAAAACCGTTTAGAAGTATGAATTAATAGACAGGTGAAAAGGAAAACTAGAATATTTGTCCTTTCACCAAAACAACAGGTGACAAAGGATGGAAAACATATGCCCCTGAGAATATAAATGCAAGCTTTTTCTTGAGGGGGGTGCAGTTTCACTTGTGCTACACATGAAAAGGCACATCAATGCAGGCAGTGTTAAATTTACGAAAACAAATATGCTATCTATACATGTCAGTATTAACAAAATAATTTGTTTTTATATATAGGTCTTTTCAAATTTATAGTTCATCCATGGAAAACAAAAGAGAGAGGGAGGAAATTACTGCCAAAAAGACAATTGAAAACCCTTTCATAAGGCCATCCTGTAAGGGGTTAGGTAAACAATAAATTGCATAATACTTCATTTCCAGTAATTGATGACAAAAAATGGGCATAAAAAGCACAAAATTCCTTGATAATAGGAAAAGTGTATACTCCTTTTTCTTTTAATACCTTTCTGTACAGAAATATACAATAATGCCAAAAGAGACCAGGTAAATGAACTTTTACTTGGAAACATTGGCTCAATGTATGTTAGACATAGCATTCTCTAAAGGACACAACAATTTACACAAAGTTCATAAAAACGATTAAACAAATCTACAAGATACTACACACTGTACAAAAGGGCCTGTGAAACATTTTACATCATTTATTTCTGCAGACAGCATGGAAACAAATTCAGTTAACTTCAAGTCTAGACTCTTGTGTGCAAGTTATTCCATTGCATTCATGCTACAATAAATTATAACACTTTCCAGTGCTTCAATATCTTAAGCCCCTTATGTGCTGAAGAGGCTTGAAATGCACTAAAAGCCGTGAGTGGCAGATCCTTCTTGCACCATTAGCATAGAATGGATCAAGTGATCAGTTGGGCCTTAAATTTCTTTGTACCATTTGAAGGAATAATCACTCACTATCGGTCTCAAAGTCAGTGTCTGACCATTCCACAGGAGCAATAAGGCCTTTTCTCTGTGCATACTCTATTATTGCCATATAGCAAAAGTAATATTGATCCCATGTTTGTATGCTAAAAGCACGCTGTGTTCTCATTCTCTTCACAGTCTGTTGAATATCTACTGTTCCAATGTTTTCAAGCCTGGACAGACAAATATCCAGAGTGCAAAATGTACCTATTTGAAAAAGAAAAAAAAATTGTAAGGATCAACCAGTGACATCAGATTAAAGAATCGTATAATAGCATAGTAAGTACCCTCTGAAGGCTCTATTACAATCCTGTGCAAATCCAGTAGAATTATTTTTCAAAGAAAATTACAAACTGAATAATTTGCAGAGGTCTTTTCAAGCCCAAGTACTGTGGCATAAATTATTAGTAAAATATAGCATAACATATATCATTGTTATGGGCACTACACATTAGGGATTACATTTATTTTTCAAAATACCAGAAACCAGTTATAACTTAAGGCACGTTACACACGTACGATCTATACACCAACCCATGACCATGATGCACACTAGCGAGGAATTGCCTTTTCGGACGATAATCGCACGTGTGTATGCATTCCGTCGGCTAAATGCATACACACGTACGAATATTGTCCGAATAGCCCGTTCGTCATGTGCTTGAACGTGCTTGAGGGTCGGTGCAAAAATCGTACATGTGTACAAGACTTTAGCCATTTAACGTAATCCATACAGTGGATATGTCAGGGATGAGATATAGAGCCCATTGCTCTTGTTCAATAGCATTCAATTGTGTCACTTGTAGAAGAAGTAACATCCCCTAAATGTTATATATCACCTGCTCAGTTCTTGATGTAAAATTTTTGTTGCACTTTACTCAAGTTTGCTCTTGTTCTATTGCACATATATTCTTGCGCCTCAACAGCACCCCTCCATTATTTACAGGATACCTCATATTTAGCATTCAAATTTAAAAATGTATCACTTTCTTGTTTCTGCTCATTGAAATATCAAGTGAAAAATGAATTTCATATTTCATATGGAGGTCTGTAGCATCAAATCTGGCAATTTTTTTAAATAAAACATTTACCTGTTCTCCCAATCCCTGCACTGCAGTGAACAACAATTGGTGGTCCTGCAGGATGCCCAGTCCACTCAGACCCTAGAGCTTGCACAGCAACTGCCTGATGTTGTTTAACCTGGGATCGAAAATCAAGCATGGCAGAGGCAGATTTTGGCACACCAAAGTCAGGCCAGCTCATGTACTGATAATGGGCAACACTTCGACTTTCATCTGTCTAGGGGTAAACAAACATTTAGAGCAGTTTAAGAGCAGTTAAGAGTTACTAATCAGTCACTATCAAAATGCTGTTATAGTTTTACGTTTATTTAAAAGCAGGAGTTATAACCAGTTTGACAAAATATATAACATTACACACACACACTTGGTTAGGGTTGGGTCAAACAGTTTTTTATAGAATGTGCACAGTCTATGAAATATGAGGCATATTGCTCGCAAAGGTGCAGACAATATCTCTGTAGAATTCTGCTAATGTGTACATACAAAAAAAAATCTAATAAAATGTAAAATTTTAAAATAAATGTGGTACTTTTAGTCGTCCGAAAGCTCGTTCGGGAAAGAGGGAAAATTTCCCCCTATAGGGGAGTCGGCAGAGGGAAACACAGAGTCCCCAGCATTCTCCCTATACTATGCATAGGTGGAGCACTCTGGAATGTGTGTAGCCCAATAATTTGATAAATTAATCTTGCAGATCCTGTCTGTCATCTTTCAGGTGTGTACCTAGCTTTAGTCTCATTCATGCCTCAAAATCAATATTGCAAACAGGCAATCTAAATGTATCAGATTAGTATAATCAACTTATCTAGTAAGAAGGCCATCTATGCTCACCCACAGATATATCATATGATGTATCAAATATACAGTGTTTTGTCATCTCTTTTCATAATAGTGTCAGAATAAAAAATACCTCTTTATTAAAAACATCCAAGTGTGTAAGTTTGAAGTCTTGAAAGAGATCTATGTGAATGTTCTTGATAGCAAAGTGCCCAGTATCTTCACTTTTTCCAACTTCCAGTGGCCAATACTGACCACATTTAATACGACCTCTTTCTATTACCCTTGACAAAAGAAAAAACAAGTTAAGTCTTGCATGCAAGCATAATTTCACTAAAATCTGTTTACACCCCAGTCCTACTGCACACAATGATGTGTCAGAGGCCATGCATTTTTGGAACACAGCATTTAACAGTATCCAGTGATTTAAATCTAACGCTGGGTACACACCAGCAGTTATTTCCGACCGATTCACTGCACTAAACAGCAATCCATACCATTTTTCCTTTGCCTGTTAGAAAATGTTGATAATATTCCTTTTTACCAGCATTTTAGTCTCCTAGACACATACTCGGTATACAACAACAGACTATAGCAGGAAGCAGAGGAGACAACATTTCTATTGCCCATGTCCAATATTAAGCTACTGCCTTAATAGCCTGTTACAGCAGGTCACCAACCACGAAAATTCTAATTTGTTTAAACAGAATCTGGTTTTACTTTAGTAGAGTTGAGAACAGGGCTGTATTTACCACCAAGTATGTGCCTAGGGGCACCTGTGGTTTGCAGGGACAGCTTTCAATCTCTCCCCTACTGTAGCGACTTTATTTTGCAGCACATCAGGTTTTTAAAAGGAATTTAACACCCCATGTGGTACAGTAAATATTTTTATGTTTATTGCTTTTCCCAAATTTAAACATAATACAGTCTGTTTTCCCTCCCCTATAAGTAAAAAAGTACATGGTTTGTGAGTGTGGTCTGTGTTGAGGGGTTAATGGCACCAGGCATTTTGTGACTATAGACTCTTGAGCTGTAAATCCATCCCTGGTATAAAAAAAAACCCAACACATTCATAAGGGGGCATTTGACTAATGGCAGCCATACACTTGGCCTTTCTGGCTACTTACACCTAGCGAACGGCTACTTTGCAGACATCATACTTTTATCCAACTTGGACGAAGGAGCACGTTAAAACACTTTTAAGATTCTAGCGACATAAAATGTTTTACATTATTAGGGTATTTCAAAAGAGGCTTGCAGCATTTACATACCTTGTGGTCATTACAATTATAAGAACCCTTTGTTCCCATATCATGCGCCAGAAATCATCAAATGTTTTTGGTAAAGGACCTGAATCAAAGCAAATAATAAAACAAAGTTTCAGATCAAACACCTTTAAACTTGATTTTTAGGGCATGGGCACATGGGTCAATTTTTATTCAATCTTCCCAACAAACAAACTATTTATCTGGTGGTCACAAGCTAATGCAATACCTGCTGATAAATATTTGCAACAGATTGCACAGCCTATTAAAGGGCACACAATCTAGGGAAATTAAACAACCTGTCTGATCAAATTTTCGACCAATCAATTATACAACAGGCAACTAACTTTTAAAAAGCAGAGATACATTTCTTATTCATAGATAGTATAAATGGCTTATAATGATTATACAATGCAAATTAGTGACTTTTTGAAACCATATTACACAATAGTGCTTATTCTACCTTTTCACACATAATGAAAAGGTAGATTTAATTAACAATCCATAATTCAATTCACATTTAGGCCTGTGCACACACTATATAATGTCTGTCTGCACACGCATTCTAAAAATGAAATTGTGCTTACATGCACCAAGTTTTCTGTATACAATACAAAATGTGCACATGTGCAAGGTACAACACAATGCTCCCTCAGTGGGAAGCTTTATATTTGTATTTCCCAAATTACAGGCATTATGTTTTACATTTTATGCAGAGGCAAGTCTTGTAAGCACTTTTAAAAATGATCCTTATTTTCATAGAACAGTATAAAATGTGATATCCGTCACCACAGCTCAACGGCCCATAATTTCACACACAAAGTAACCGTATATGGTAGACACCTGATCCTACACATGAAGACCAATGTTAACGCACGCAGATACATTTTTGATCTATTGTCATGCTTCCAAGGACACATTTAAATATCCTTATTATTCCCATTCATTTATGAAATGGGAATATTTACACTCAAATTGAAACGTGTTTATGGGCCAAGAGAGAATATTTATATTTAACCTGTAATTTATAAAACATAGTTGCCAAAGAATACTTGCAGCAACAGTTCTAATGTTACAATAATACAGGTTAAGCAATTAGGACAGTGGTCCTACATCTTACCTTGTGCTGCAATGTAAGCATTTTTTCTTTTGTATCCATCCATGAAACTGGCATTGATGTAGTCAGTTGTCTAAACAAAGAACAAAGTAACTGGCTGTATCCTGAATTTAAGTATTATGAACAAATCTACACAAATCCAGTAGTGTTATAGCTTGTGTTGCCCCACATACATAGCAAGAGGTCCAAAAATGAAACAGAAGGGCATTGCTTTTACCACATTATGTATAATCATTGGATTATAAAATAACAGCTATTGCAGGCAAGAAGAGGAACCATAGAAAAGATATTTAGCTTAATATAATATATTTACAGCGAGTGAGGTAAAAAAAAAAAAAAAGAGTTTTGTAATAATGGGCAAAGCCATACATAATCTGCATGCAAGTACACCTCTGACCAGGGGGTGCCTGTTCAGTTATTTCAGAAATAAACAGGAGTGCATATAAAATAATAATGAGAAGTAAACCTTAAACCATATAACCCATTTTTACTTAAATATCCAGGGTTCAAATTACTTAAACGAACAATGTGCAAACACTTAAGCCTAGTACACCCACAACTGCTGAGCGCTGTGGTTCACCGCCGACCACAGCGCACGCGGGACTAACGGTAGCTTCAGCCGCCAATTGTACGTATGACCGAACATATAAACATGTACAATTGTCGGCTGAAGTGTCCCTTAATCGCGTGTGCGCGCTGTGGTCGTCAGTCGTGGGTCTGTGCCAAAATCGTACGTGTGTGTGAGCCTTTAAACAAGAAATGAAATACCGCATATACTCGAGTATAAGTCAAATTTTTAAGGCTTTAAAATTAGCCTGAAAACCTAACCTCGACTTATACTCGGGTCAAGTCCTAATTTAAATCTAAATTCTGCAGTTGCTTATAGTAACCAGTAGATGGCGCTGTGTTAACCTGCATATAAAGTTACAGGAGCTGATCTGCCTTTACACTTCCTGCTTCCTGTAGTCTGGCTGCTGGACTCACTCACCACTGTCACTGCTCATCTGGATGCTGTAAATCTGATGGGTCTCCTCAGTTTGGGGCAAAAAACAGCTGCTTGTACAGTGCAAATGACAGCTTGAAACTACAAGTCTCAGGTGATATTTTTAACTATTGGGGTCAGAGAGTCCTTTACTATATCGGGTCAGAGGGCCCTTTACAATATGGGGTTCAGGAGAATTGTAAATAATGGTAAGCTTAATTAAAAGTTTACTGAACCTTGCCACTCCACATGTTTAGAAACTGAAATTCCCAGCAACAAAGCATGCTGGGAGTTGTAGTTTCCAAACATGTGGAGTGCCAAGGAATTGGAGGTTACTGGTACTGGATTTGGCTATTACTGTATGGGATTCATGTATGGGAATTCTGCTGTCCATTTAAAAGGCAACTAAAGCCTAAAAACAACACAGAATCAGAAGGCAGTAGTGGTGATAATTTCTACCCTCGACTTATACTCGAGTCAATCAGTTCTTACAAATTTTTCAGGTAAAAATAGGTACCTCGACTTATACTCGGATCGACTTATACTCGAGTATATACGGTAATGGATAATAGTAACTGATTCTAATTGAGTCAACATGGGATCAGGATGACTTGTTAAAATACCTAAAGGGAGTGCATAGTTGATCAATTAATGTAATATTTGTCTTTTAAGATTGTCTAATAAAAAAAAATTTGAATATATATAGTTTAGTGTAAATGCAATTTATCCAAGTATTGGCCTTTTAGAATGCATTTGATTGGATCAAGGCAGTACACCTGTATGTTTACATATTTGCAGCATGGTGAAAATATTAGATTCCTAAGGCCCATTCACTAGAGAAAACCATCCCCATCTGTAATACATTAATTCAAGATATGCAAGTATAAAAATAAGAAAAATGCAGTTTAGAAGTATAAAGAAAGTATTAAAAATTATATTAATTTTGCCATTTAGTATACATACAGGGAGATTAACAATAAATTCTTATTGTTAAAAATGGTGCTAATTTGTCCCCAAGCAATCCGCTTTAAAATGTTAAAAAAGATCTGATTGGTTGGGGCAACATTAGCACCATTTTTAACCACAAGAACTTCCATTGAATCTCCCTGTATTGTTATCCTAAAGCTCTATAGCTATTTATTTATTAATAACGTACCTCATCTGTACCAACAAGGCCCAGTTTAACCCTTGACTGGTCTAAACAAAGCACATCACTGTATCTATTCTTCGCTTGATTGTGGGATTTCCTAAAAGCATAAAACAAAATCAGTGAAAAAAAAATATAAAAAGCATGAAAACATTTTTTAAAGGTTTAGTTTGCTTTGGCTTTTTTGCAAGAATGAAACAAGAAAACAACAGCTTGCCTGTCACTGAAATAACGGATGCTATCTATTACAGGAAAAAGGGGATTTTTTTTAACTAACCAGTAAAATCCTTTTCTCTGAAGCCATAAGGGGGACCCAGGAACATACAGGTTAAGTACCATTCTCCAGGAGAAGAAACTTTAAAACATGAAGGAAGTAAGGCTACAGTGCTCCTTCCCTTAGGGTATACCTCTCTAAGCACAGGAAGCCTCCTTCAGTTTATCCCACAGAGGGAGCGATAGCAGACAGAAGAAAAAATAGTATAACCATAACAAAGGCAACAAGCCAAAATAAACACAAAATAATATATCAAACAGGGAGGGAAGTACCTGGGTCCCCTTTATGGCTATACAAAAATCTCTGTCTCTATCAGCCTGCAGAGGGAACCCAGGAACAGAGGGGATGTCCCAAAGTCCAAAAATCTAGGGTGGGCAGAATAAATACTTACACCACCGCAGCTCTCAGGATAGAACAACCTAAGACTGCATCCTTTTCTGCAAATACATGGAGGCGATAAAACTTTATAAAGTGTGGATGGAGGAACAATTTGCCGCCTGACATGTCTGATCCACTGAAGCTCCATGGTGAGCTGCCCAAGAGGCCCTGACTGCCCGAGTAGAATGAGCTGTAACACGCAAGGGAGTAACAGCTCCAGCCGCTAAGTAACAGTAGACAATTTTACATCGAATCCACCTCGCCAGATTCTGAGGCGAAGCTTTGAACCCCGGAGGGTTGAAGCCCACTCGGGTTCCTGCTGACCGGTACATGCAGTCTACACAGGCTAGGGGTCTTGCTTTGAACAGCATGGCGCACATAGTGGCCCAGAGTGACCAGCTGGCAACTTTGTCTGACACAAGGCTCAGATGTAGGAAATATCAGGAGCCACTTTTGAAGTTTTAGAGTGGGACGTGGGAGTTTTTCCTTGGAAGACATCAAAAAGAAGAAAAGGAGAAGATAAAAGAAAAAATAAATAAATATACATATATATATTTTTATTTTTTCTAAACCCCTTAAGAACTAAAGGAATTAATAAGGGACTGTTTTTGATTTGGGGCCCTTGGAGGTAAGGAGAGCTGACTTTAGGACCAGTAAAGAGCTCAAATCCATTAGCCAGAAAATGTCCCCCCTTTGAGCAGCTGAAAAATACAGGTAGGATAGAAAAGAGGTAATTAGCTGAGCAGAGGAGGATCGCAAAAAACGAAGCAGGACTGGAAGGAGGAACCACGCTACAAAAGGGCGCCAGGAAGAAGGGAGAGAAAGGGGAAGTTCCAACCCTTAGCCAATCATGATGTACAAACCTGCCTCTAAGCAGTGACGGGAAGTAGTGGCAGAGCCGCTGGTTACCTGTTAGGTGGAGGGGGGGGAGTCTGCAAATTTTAGTCCCGAGGGACATGCTGTGCAGTCTCTCCACGGCATTCGCAAGTGGCTTAGCTGCTGCTATATGCGGTTTTCAAGTAGAGAGCTGATGGGGCCTGGGAACCACCAGCTCCAGTTAGTACAGAGGTCTTCTTAGTTCATTCTCCTGAAGCAGACACTTAACTGGCATCCAGTGCTCAGAGGGGTATACCCTAAGTGGAGGAGCAATGGAGCCTCACTTCCTTCAAGTTTTAAAATGTCCACTCCTGGAGAATGGTGCTTAACATGTTCCTGTGTCTCCCCCTGCAGGCTGATAGAAAAAGCACATCACAGGTTTTGTGGAAAAGGTGTCCGGACCACCAATCTATCTTGGATGTTTAAAGCAGAGAAAGGACTGTGGACCTCACTGGGACTGGAGTATTATTAACTTAACCAAAAACCCGAATTCCAGCTAAGTATTCATTTGTCCATCTATATTAACAGTTGAAACTGCAACCCTAAATACCAACACCTTAGATTCAATATTTGTTGAGGTTACTACGTAACTATATTATCACTTATGGACAAGCTGAATATCTAATACCAGGTCTCATTACCTACATGTTCGAGAGTAGCCACAATTAATAAAAAACACAAACTTGTTAAAAATATCTTTTTTTTACACATGTAAACTAATCAACTTAAGGATAGTGAGGTTTGATGAGGTCATATATATGAATTTTTTAATCCATCACAAAGCACTTGTGGCTTCTCACGCTAAGTCATTGATAGTAGGCTATGAGCATATGTGAGTTACGTGCATCAGCTTGTGTACCATTTTTTAAAATACCCTTTAAAAAATTTAATGTAAATTACTTCCCTGGAGAATCTGAAATATTGAATTAAATCTATTTTCCTCCTTAATAAACTATAAAAAAAAAAAAAAAAAAACACTGCACACCAGCGGGAGCGAATCTTTCAAACTTTTGCTAGACACTCCTAGCCAGAATGTTTGCAGCAAAAGGTGCAAAACATCCCAGCATGTATTTCTATGAATAATTCATAGAAATACATGCTGGGATGTTTAATACAGCTTGATGATCTTACAGTGTACAGTAACCAACACAAGTGGAAGCCCTGGAACACCTAACCTAACCTTGAAAGCCCTTCTGCAGGCAAATATTGCATCTAAAAAATAGCATTTAGAATATCCTCTTTAGTGCAGAGATGCCATATAACCAAAATATGTTATAAGACCTTAAAAGAGATAAGAAGTGAATAAAAAAAGGGAATACATCACAACATTAATATTGAGACAACCAAGCCAGTGGTGAGAACTAAACTTTTAACACAAAAAAAATAACGTGTATAAAATGCAAACTCTAACCAAAGAAGCATTTAGGCCACACAAGTCTTGCAATAAAAACTTACTTTGAAATATCAAATGATCCGACAGGAGGGTCTTTCCTGATTTCTTCATATTCTTGAAAAATTCCCCTCTTTTTCATCCTTTTAACATGCTGAACCAAACCAAGAACTGTCATCCCTCCATCTTCTGGCATATGTAAAGAAAGCTCCATTCCCACAGGCAGCGGTCGGGATTTCTGGGGTAAAGGTGGGATGGAAGGATTGTCAGCAGGCTGCTTATATAATGGAGTGTCCGGAGGAGTCTCAGATTGTGGTGGAGGTCTCCGGCAATTTGTGTTTGTACTAGAGCTTTTGTCACAACAGTCAAAGTTACCACTACCTGCAGAACCATTCCAGTGAACACAGCTGCTTACTCTGTGCACGTCTGAGTAATTTTTAGTCCTATTTTCATGGTAATGGTTATGTATAAGTCTGGTATTATCGGTCACATTCTGCTGGGTGCAGTTAGAATTAAGTCTGTCACTCACAGGATTCTGATCAGATGCATATATCAGAAAGAGATGGTCCATGCAGTCACCATTTTCCTGTGCTTGCCTGGAATTGACACATGACTGAATCCAAGCAACATGGCTAATATTTGATGTCCCCCCCAAATGCTCAGGCAAGGACTCCTTCGGAATATGGTTTATAAGTTCATGAACCTTCACTGTACGAACCTAGGTTCAAGGAACAACAAACTGATTACCTCATGCAAACTAACCACATGTGAAAGGGTCACAACATTTATCTTGACTATAATTTTCAAACAAAAAAAATACAAAAAAACTAAATTATGCATGCATTTATTTTGAACTTATAAAGAATATAAAAGTAATACAGTACCCTTTCACGCAACTTCTCTCTGACAAATAATCTCAACACAGCAAATGGGGCTCGGAACCAAAGCGGTGAAGATACAATAAATACACACTTCAGACGTGCAGGAAATGCTCCCTAGACAAAAAAAATTTAAAAAAAAATGGGGGGGGGGTGTTAGAGTGTGAATCATAAACAACATACCAGTACTTGCACTACAAGTAAAAAAGACATTTTTACTACAGTCGCGTCACAAAAAATATAAGATTCTATTTTAAATTAAGCTTCTTTACCAGAGCTATAAAGTTGCTAGCAGAACTGCTGCCCATGTCCACTATGTATTCAATACTAAGCAGTCACAAAACCAACTGTTGTTTCTAGTGACTTTTGCTCTATAAAAAGGAAAAACACCAGAAATGATTCCCACTGAAGCCAAATAAAGAAGTCAAACTCAAAATGTATGTATCCGGGTGCTGCAGCTTATTTTTTTCTAGTTTAAACTTAAAAGGGGCACCTATAAATAAATATCACAAGAATAAAACCTAAACTAAACATATTGGGCCAAAAATGTAAGGTAAAGTTCTAGAACTCTAGGTATAAATTCCATTGACAATAGAAGCCCTGCATGCAAAAATTCTGCAACTGTTAGAATAGATGTAATGATCTGAAATGTATGAGTGGAAGTGTATCTCAGCCCAAATAGAAGAGCTTGTATCTGTGCCATTTCCACCTAGCCCAATAACTGTACGACTGAAATTACAGGCATAACATGGGTGGGCTTGAATTAAAATGCACTACAGAAGATCTGTACACACATGCAATGGTCCACAAAAGGGTGTTTCAGAAGACTATAGGTTAATGCAGGGGTGGGCAATTAAATTTCACAAGGGGCCACATGAGAAACTTGATTGTCAAGAAAAATTGCAAAATTGAGTTTTATAAAAAGATTAAAATATCCCTGGTTCATTTTTTTTTTTTTTAATATTAGTTGCAGTTTTTAATAGAAGGTGTGTAATATTTTATCTTTTATATCTATGAATCTATTCGATCTAATATCTATTCCATCAAATTCAATTAATCAATTGATCAGGTCATTTTATTTATAAAATAAACTTATTTTAAAAAATCAGTTATTCAGCCAGAGACAATCAATTAACATTAAGATTTTTTGAGCACAGGTCTAGTATTGAGGGGCCAGTCAGGGGCAGCCAAGGGGCCACATGTGGCCCCCAGGCCTTATTTTGCCCAGGTCTGGGTTAATGTTTGGGTGCTTGGTTAGGAAAGACAGACATTTTGTACACCAGTGTGCATCACAAGTCAGCTCTGCGATCGCATATTAAACTTTGCATAAACATCACAATGTGTGTAGGCCTACATGGCATGTGAGTTTACATATTTTAAGTGACTGTAACAAACTAAGTATGTCAGGTCATAGTCTGTGCAGAAACCAAATGCACATCAAGACATACCTATTTATACTTTATTCTTTCAGCCTACATTTGAATATAAACAAGTAGCCGCCCACAAACTACCTAGAACCAATGAGAGTGTGCATACCAAGTAAATACAGGAAGCCAATGATATCAATGACATATGAGCCAATGATAAAATTTTTAAGCCATAGATAAATTTAATACAGAAGGTATTTTATTTCTAGCCTATGACCCCTCTAAGCTGCGAACTAATGTGTACATGCAGTTTTGTGGCCTTGTGCACAGACAAACAACATGCCCACAAAATCTTTTTGAATATACATGCTGTAGTACGCAGCACAGAATTTAATTTTTTTTATCTGCACAGGTGATATGGGTCTTTAAAGTGGACACATTTTCAGATGTCTGAAATAGGCACTTACCTTTAAAAGGTTCAGTATTTTAACACACAGCTCATAATCAAAGTTTCCGTATGTAGAATTTATCATATCATAGATGAATATAAGTCCATTGCGCTGAGTTTCAACTCTGAAACAAAATGTATAGGAGTTTGTTTTAAAAGGTGTACGTTCCCTTTAATAAAATGCCACATTTTGTAAAAAAAATGTTCTCCAAAATAATAAGTGCAACTCTACTTCATGTCAGCTTAATTTAACTATAGTAAAAGTAAAGAAAAAAAAGTTATTTAAGCCTATATTCAAATTTCAAGTGTATATTTTCTTCATGTGACTTTATACAGCGATCATGCAGTGCAAAGAAAGGAAATTCCTTAATTACACCCACAGTCAACTTTTCATTCTCTCTAGCAAGGAGAAAAGTGTGAATACACTTTTTACAATCCATTTAATATAAATTTAGCTGTAGCAAAACAATTTCAATCAATGGCATGCAATTTTCCCAAAACAGCAATTTTACATTTCTTAGGGGATAAAGTAAAAATTGTGATACGGTTCTAGGAAAGAAAAAAAAAACTATTTTAAAAAATAACATTGCATTTTTGTTTGTGTGATCTAAATACCATGCAAGAGTAAAATTGTGGAGAAATGTAAAAATCAGGGATAGCAAAATGTAGGTTCCATTAGATTGTTGCATTTACTGCCCAATTAAAGGGCATCTATAGTGAAACTAACACATTGGCCCATTGCAAAGTTAAATTCATGTTCTCTGTGCTACCTTTCTCCTACCGTCTGCCTTTCCATGGTGTCAGATCTCTTTGCAGCACTCCCCCCCTTCCCCCTCCCCTTTGTTACCTCCTCCATGTCTAGACACCGGCTGCCCGACAAGCTTCTCATGTGAAGTAGGAGTTAAAAGTTCAATATCCTGAAAACACACCGACACACAGTGGCCAATGGAAAGCAATCTGCCCTGGAGACACGGATCTCAGTGTCCTGCTGCAATACGATCTCTCTCTTTGTGACCCATCATCAATCAATGAAAGCTATCAAGAAGAGGGGGTCAAGTGCAGCCTTATCTCTGCATTCAAAGCTACCTCTCTCCCCCTGCTAATGTTCTTATCTCTATGCTTGTTACAGAGCATGGAGGAGGGAGGGACTTGAGCAGGGAAGAGGGTCACATCACAGGGATTTGACCGACAGTACAAGTAGGAGTAGGGGAAAGATCACGTATTCTTCTAATTTGTGTATCTCAAGACAGAGAGAGAGAATAAAAAGTTCATTTTCCCACTATAAATGCCTTTTCACTACTTGCTTTGTTAATAAAAGTATTAAATAAGCATAATCAAATAACCTCTCAATGGCTTTATCTAGCTGATAGATAATAGCCTGCAGAACTGCCTTGTGTGTGGTAACATCCGGTCGATGAAGTCTTGCAGTGAACAAAGCTAAAGCAGCTCCATTTTCATCTCTTCCGGGCTGTTATTACAAAGCAAAATATATTATAAAATTAAGATAAACATTTATTTTGATATGCTATAACCCATGCTAAAATCCACCATTTCATATAATGATTAGAGATTATCAGAGATAATGAGTAGAGGGCTCAGAAATAACAAAACTCTAAAACCTATATTTTCAAAGGTTTCCAGTTTTACATCAAAGAAAAAAAAAATCTCTAGCACTTTAAACTTTTTTATTTAGTATTAAATGTCTTACTGAATAAAAAATTTGCTATACAAGGCCTGAGCAACACATATTTTCCCTACACATTTTGTGCATACTTAACTGCTATGGACACATTCACAGATATATTATTTTAGTATTATTATTCTAATTTTCAGTCTGTGCTTGCAATATGCAGATAAATAACATTGCCACTAATTTCCCTGGAAGTTCCAGCTTACCAAGTCAATGCAAATTAAACGGTGTTTACCGATTGTTAACTAGAGCTGTAAAGAGAGACTCAATCCTGCAGAGGCAAGGAATTATAATTTCAATGTAAATTAGGAGGATATATGAAATGAGAATGTACCGGAATGCTTTTTTGGAAATAGTTTTACTTGTTGGGCAACACTTACCAAAACTGTAAATTTACCACTCAGCAGCTCTGTTCGTAAAGGTTCTTCATCGGGGTTTATGTTGTATATACCTTCTTTAAGTCTTGTGTTCTGTTAAATGCAATCCGAAGAAACAGTTTAAATGGGCAACTATAGCAATTAATAAAAACTGCATACAGGTTTGAAGGAGTTCTTCATACAATTTTAAAGGGCATGTCCACCCCCAAAACTATAATCCCCCCAACTACTGGCCCCACCATGTAATGTAGTTTAATACTTACCTCACATCCCAGCTCCATAGGGTTCTCCTGTAGTCCCAAAAACTGCCCACCAGGAGGCTAGCAGAGTCCATATAGGACTCTGCCTCCTACCTGGCCTCCGGGAGAAGTTTGGAATGCGTACTGCAGCCCTTCTCCCCCTCCCTTTCCGGATTCCCTCCCCCTAGCGTTAATCCCCTTTAATATAGTAATCCCCCTGGTCCCCCAGCCCCAACCGCATGATTTTTATTTTTAGAAAGCTCCCCAAACTCTTACTTACCTCTCCTCTTTCCTCCGCTGAAGTGAGCTGCCGGAAGCCGCATCCATGATTGGCTGCCGCTCAGCCAATCACAGACGCGACTGCCGGTCCCGCCCCTCTGCTTGCATTTCCTCGCAAGCAGAGGGTCGGGAGCGCGGCAGAGGAAAGAGGGGAGGTAAGTAGAGTTTGCGGGCTTTCTAAAAATAGAAATAATGCGGTTGGGGTTGGGGGACCAGGGGGAAGGCTATATTAAAAAATAGGTTTACGGGTGGGCATACCCTTTAAAGATGGACAGGAAAACTACTGCCAGTTACTTTTGGCTCTCTACTTCTAGTTGGTCTTGTTTCTGCACACATGTACATTAGACAACAATATGGTCCTATTTTTTGAACTCAAGTAATAATAATAAAAAAAAAAAAGGGGGATGATATCCCATCCCCAATATATGGGGAAACAAAAGCAAACCCAGAAGTGAGGAGCTAGCAGTTTAGGTCCTTGTCTTGGGTACTATTAGGAGACTGGATTTGGGAGGGTTGGGACTTTCTATAGTCCTCCTTTAAATTATCAATATGAAGGGCGAGATTTAAAATAAGAAATTAGGATATTGTTTTATCTTGGCTTATTATAAGACTATAAAAGCTAGACTTACTCTGTAGGCTTGAAATAAATCAATTGCTCTTGATACATCAAATTTCCGTGCCATTAAGAACTTTAATGCAGTGTTTGGAGGGACTGAGACAGACTGTGGTTGTTCGCGGTTCTTCAACTCTGCCAGAAATTCTTCAACCGCCTATCAATTAACAACAAATATTCTTAAATCTATAAAATCCAAACTGTTAATCCAATAAAACTTTGTACTAAAACTAAACAAAATTACAAAAGAATACAACATTGTTAAATAAAACACAATGAAGGGGGGAAAACCCAGAGCCGCAATTGCTCTGGTTAAATCTCCTTTCCAGAAAAGGAAACCGGATTTGCCCTTGTGGGTAAATACCAAAAGGGATTTAACCCCAGCTATAAAGTAGCTTTTTTTTGCAGCCGCTACAAATAAGGGCTTTCAATAATTTTAAATTATTTGCAAATAGGTAATCATCTCAATTTCAATTTATTGACAGATATTTAGGACTTCATCCAACTTTGGTAAAAGGGTATCTAAAATGGGAAAATAGTTTCTTTAAATTGGCCTTTTCTGTAAGTTAGACCATATTTTTTTGTTGATCTGTACCTTGTTTATTTAGATAATAAATAATTCTAAAGCATCTTATTTTCCAGTTGTCAATCAAGTGCCTTATTATTAACTCTTACTGCTAGGTAAAGTGCGGCCGCTACAAACATACACCAAAGCATGTATCTGTTTCAACACTGATGTTCAAAGGTAAGTATTCCAGGAAAATTCTTCCATGATGGAATATCTTTGAACATCAGTGTTGAAACAGATGCATACTTTTGGATGAATCAGACTAAAGCATTCACACCACACCAAGTCTTTGTGCTTGAGTATATAGAGATTTTCCTTTGATGGTGTTTTAGATACATTCACTAGTTATTGCAACTATGTTTATGACAGTTACCACGATGTAACCTCTTATGGAATGTGCCTCTACACGGATCTCCATTCACAGACACTGTGGGAGGCGTGTTAGAGGTGTGGCACAATCTGAGTAACTGGATTGGTTGACCAAGTATCCAATCAAGCAGCCTGCCACGTATAAATAGCGGAGAAGTCCGGTGGTCCCTCGTCTATGACAGCTTTCTTTGCAGAGCGAAACGCATCAGAGGGGCTGTGCGTGTATTTTTAATTTCGGCACTATTTGTGAGTATTCAGTCTGTGTCTGCCTCATGATGATATAATGGGGGGGGGAGATCAGAATGTCTGTACTTGGTTCATATTGGCGTGGCAATGTAATGCACGCTGCTTATTATTGGAAAGGGGTGACTTATTTTATTAACATCTGAGACATGCATTTATTCGAGATAGGGACCTAGACCAGCTTTTACTTTTTGGACTAGGAGAAGTACAGAGTGCTCAGGGCTGCTACTAAAATATCAGGGCAAGCTCCTTGGGTGGAGAGATTTTCTCCCACTCATTTTAGGGACTTTATAGGCTTATGATGATACTTTAATGTGTGTGAATAAGTTTTTAACGTACATCTATTAAAAGTTATGTTTTAATTTTACTGTCCCACTGGACATCTATGTTAATAGGATTTGAAATGATCAATGCATAGGGGGATACGGTTTATCTTTCTCTATTTATAAGTTCACATTTATATCCCCAGTGACAATTCCTCACATCTCTAAAGGGTAGCTGTGCATCATATTTTTCAATTAATTTGTTCTCAGCGAATAGCCCTTATTCCCCCCCCCCCCCCCCCGATTAAAGGACATGTTCACCATTAAAACAAAACTGGTAACTTGTCAGTTATCTGCAAGCCCAACTGCAATTTTTACCAGTTTATTACTTGCATTTGTAACCAGATATTTAATGATCTATTCCTTTCTGGCAAAGGTATCTGCCTCCTCCAGCAGGTGAAACAGCACTTAATCAATGGCTGTGATGTCAGTTTTCACAGCCTTGATTCACTGAATGGAGGGAGGGGCCAGCTCACTGACAAAACAGGAATAATAATTATCATTAAAAGGGTAACTGTGGTCTCCATAGAAGTGTAATTTATTAAAAAGAGCAGATTCATACCTTTAAAAAGACTCCAGGATCATGCTTGTAGCTGCAGTCTATCCAAAGTTAAAGCAGTATGAAGGGTGGTAATTCCAGCTAGCACATGACCAGCACCATTACTCTGCCCACACTGCCACAGAGCATGCCCCCAAATGCCCCCGAACTTCTTAATTTTTAAAGCTAGCCTCAACCCTGAAAACAAAACAAGGTAGAGGAATGGACAGAGAATGGCTGCAAGTTTTAAAAGGACATGTCCACCACCAAAACTATAATTTAACCCCAACCTGGCCCCACTGTATAGTGTTAACAAATCCTTACTTTTCTTCTCTGCTCCAAATGGTCATCCTGCAGTGTCTGTCCAAAGTCCAGGAAACTGAAGAGTAGGAGCCGACTTCCTGTGAAAAGGTTTCTGCCTCATCTCTTTCCTCCAGGAGGTACTCAGGCATGCGCTGTGGAGCCGACCCCCCCCCCCCCATCCAGATCAATCATCTGTGCAGCTTAAGGTTTCCATGTCATCCTTTTTCTGCAGTATAGCTTCCATCATCCCAAACTTAACCCCATTGCCTATTTGGAAAAATTTTTCACACAAACTTACTTACCGGACTGGGACCCCTCGGATAAATCCGAGAGTCAGACAATCACAGACACTGTTTACGGCAAAGGCCCCAATGCAACTCCATTCCCCGAAGTTGCATTGGAGGCTAAAGCCAAAGGATCTCTGTCTGGAAACTAAGTTTCTGGTAACTTTTTTTTTTTTTTTACAAATAGACAATGCGGTTAGGGTTGGGGGGGGGGGGGGGGAAGCTACACTACAGAAAAGTTATAGTTTTTAGGGTGGACATACCCTTTAAATAGCTTCAGACAAGATTTTTTGATAAACAGCAAACTTCCTTGTTTATCTTGACTGAGTGTAATTTTAAAAGCCTATAACTTAAGACCCAGAGAAGCTGCAGATATCATCCTAGGCTTGTTTAAAAGGAATGCGAGATATCTTTAAATACAGGACACTTGTATGGAGACCACAGTTACACTTTAAATATCTGGTTAGTAATACAGGTAATAATGTGCAAAATATATATCCTTTCAGGTTAAAATATAGGAGTTCTTCAGTCATCTACTTGTTATCCACAGTGTTAAAGAGACGGAAAAATAAATACCGAAAATAAAAATGCTGAATTTTTTTAATATGTTCTTTGGCCAGGAATTCCACCTACAGACAAATGATATACAGTATTCTATCAACCAGTTGTTTATAATGTTAACGCTGAAATCAGGCAGTTTTATGTGCTCTAATGCAACTTTTCTAGTAAGATAGACACTTCATGTTCTACATTTGTAACATCTTACTTCAAATATATGGGCATGGCATTCCAAAAACAGAATACCAAATGTTTGGCTCAGAATAGTTGGGACAAGTTGTTGTCCCAGAATGCTTTTGTGGAACCATGGTAAAAATTCATTTTGTGATCGCATGACGGTCGCATAGAAGAACGGGAGAGGCAGTTCCGGCAGGATCAATTGAATGTAGTGCGAGCGCTCGGTCAGGTTAGTAAAATCGTAAAATATATGTTTGAAATTAATATACCTGGTTCATTGAAACTATGTTTCTGCATTTATGACCATTAATCTAGCTTTATTATTGATCAAAATTTTTTTTTTTTTACTATAGTTACCATTTAAGTATAGCTGCCACGGGAATGGCAGGGTAGGTCAGTAGGGGTGTATACTTGTGTCTGTGTGGGGGGTTGGGTGAATGAGCGTTTGCGTTTTTAACCGTTTTAATTACATAAACCTACAACCTCTAATTGACTGCTTTTGAGGATTGTACCCATTATAGTTTATTAAAATACAGATAACACAGTAACGGTTCCGCAAATTCCTTAGCTAGTAAGTAGCACACTTCTCCTATGTGTCCCGCACATCTCTACCGAATTTCATATATCTAGCTGTGGGAGGAGATACAGTCCAAAAAAGCAGAAGAATCAAAAGGGAAGATGAAGAAGAAATATGAAAGAACAGGAATTTGGCTCATCAAGCCAAATTGATTAGAGAATCCATTAAAACATATATGGGGCAATTCACTGAGGAATACTGCAGCTGCGCCGCGCTCCTTTCTGTCCTTACCACCGCGCTAACCGATTTACGATCGGTTTACGAAAGGGTATTTATCCCCTTTTCCCCCCACTCTCCTTATATCTTTCTTCTATTTTCAAAGTTGTCCTTTTCTAATAGATTTCATGTATTTTTTACCATATTACTTTCTCATCAAGAAAGGAGTCTCGTCACACTGCATTCTGTGAAACTTCATTATTCGTTCGTTTACCTTCAGAAAGTTACACGAAAGTTACACTATCAAAAATGTATTGCACAGAGCAGTAATAACATCAGGTATACTTCAAGGGAAGCTGTAGTTTCCAAACATGAAAGACCAGTTACCTACCTTTAAAACGAGCCATGAACCACCTCTCTACTTGCTACACAGCCCAAGATATAAAGAAATTACTGACAAGAAAGTTAATGGGTGGGAGGCTGACATGTGACATTCCTAAGGCTGCTCCTCCACCTTGCCACTGGCGAGCACAGCCTCAGTCTTCAGTGACAGGACAGTGTGAAGATTCCCACAGAGAAGGTAAGGGAATCTACAGACCTACTCTCCCACTATGTGAAAACAGCCTTTTCAGGCAGAGTTCTCACTCTGCCTGAAAAGGCTGTTTCAGACATCTCACCCTGCCACTCCATGCTTCCGGACAGGATGGGAGAGGGGGTGTGATGAGATAGCGGGGGTGACGCAACGTCAGCAGTAGACGGGGCATACGCGCAAGGAGGTGGCGGAGGTGGGGTTAGGGGCATTGTGTGGCAGGCCAGGGGCATGGCAGCCAAAAAAGGGGCATAACGGGGGAGGAGATACAGGACTCCTCTCCGTTGTGGGAGATTGGGGTGGGAGACCACCCCAATTTGCAGAAGACTCCCGGAAGATCCGGGAGAGCTGGGATACCTGCTGTTTTCACAGTTTTCTGTAGGGGGGTCTGAGCGCCCCCCACATGGTGCTGTAAGGGAAGGGGCCAACAAATGGAGGGTCCATAAGTGGGAGGGACCAGGGTGCTTGCAAGAGGAGGGGGGATGCAAGGGGAGGAGGAGACACAGAGCAGATTAACTGTCATCCACTGACATGGTTTCAGAGCAGAAAGTGCAGGGGACCTGGTGATGCTGCTGCCACATCACACACAAAAATGTAAATATCTTCAAAACTATGCAAAATAAACAATGAAACTAAATTGCAAAAATTCTCAGGAGAGCAATTCCTATCAAATTTACCTAAATTCATTTTTGGACCACAGTTCCCCTTTCATTATGTTCCTGCAGCTCTGTACTATGTAACTATTAAAAGGGTCATGGTAAAATATATGCAGACGGTATGCAATCTGTGAGAGACTGGCAGATTTAAAGCAATTATTAGGAGATTTGGACAGATTGCCTATCATCCACCTTTTAATCAGTACACTATTAAATACATTTTCACAGAGCTGTGCTGAGATCAGGTTTTTGTCCCATGCAGCTCTGCACTATAAGTGCACCGATTAAAGAGGTGATGTTGGATGCTATGAGATTGGGCCTGAACACATGAAATCTATATATTAAAAGGCTATGTAGCAGTTTATTGAAACCAATGCAGAACCATGATGATTCGAATGTAAATATCTACACGCTGAAAGGCTGGTTGCCATTATACACATTTGTGTCTTAAAAGGGAAAAGGGACAACTTGGTAGCCAGAACATTTGGGTCTAGTACAAATGGAGGGTCCATAAGTGGAAGGCACCAGGGGGGATGCAAGAGGAGGAGGAGACAAAGGGTAATAGTAAGACTTAAAGAAACAAAATGGTGCAGAGCCTTCAGAGGGAGGACAATAAAGTGAACCTAAACTTAGCTCAGCTCTGCAATGCATTTCTCAATAGTGTCCCTATCTCAAGATAAATGTTGAAGGATTTGCTCCTGCTCACAAATTGATTTTCACTTCCCAACTTCAGTTTAAGTGTGTCAGAAAACTTACATCTTGTCTTTTGTATATAAGCATGTTAACTGGCACATATGAAACCTTCATAAAAACAGCTGACTGGTTAATGTTTATGAATGCAGTATCCCAAATTGCAGTGTGATGAGACTCCTACTTGATCAGAATGTAAGACTGGAAAAAAAAAGCTTACATCTATTATTTAGATCTAGACAGGGAGAAAAATAAAACTTAGATAGAAGTAGGAGTGTAAATCGGTGCTTGCCACTTCCTGCACCTCTAAGAGGACTCTGGGATGTGCAATGGAGCTCCCCCCAACCACCAACCCCCCCCCCCCCCCTCGGCGGCTACACATGGTTCTTTTGTAAAAAAAAAAAATTCCTGTAAGGTAAACCAGTGCCCCCAACACTAAATGTTAGTTCATGATAATAAGGCACTTGCATGATAGCTGAAATGCAAGATTTTTCTGAAGAAATTGGGGACAGAGCAACAACAAAAAAAGGGTACAGTGGCAGTTGGAAAGAATTATAGTTTGCAATATTGGACAGTTAAAGGGCATGTCCATCCTGAAATCTATCTTTTGACATAAGGTAGGTAGCAGCTGCCCACCCCCAACCACCGTATTAAAACTTTTAAAATATGCCCAGATCTTTAATTACAGCCACTCTCCCGTGACGTCTCCTATCCAGCTCTCTGCTTGCGGAAGTTGCAAGCAGGGGCTGGTCCGCCATCCACGTTTGTGATTGGCTAAGACGCGGGCAATCACAGACACGGCTGACGTCATCGAAGACACCAAGGGAGAAAAGACTAAGTAAATATTGGAGCATTTAAAAAAAATAAATATTATGGCGGTTAGGGTTGGGCAGCTGTTACTTACCTTATCTGAAGAGGATTTCATGCTAGGTGCCATGGCCTCAGAGGATGGATACGGATGGAAACAGGCACCGGATAAGTCACTGACGCTTCAGCTTTCAGGACTTAACAGGAGAACCATTTGGGGCAGAGATTTAAGGCAAGGATTTTTTTAGTATGGGGTTAAATTTCAGTTTTGGGGGTGGACATGCCCTTTAAAAAAACGGTTTTAAATGTGCATACTTTTAAACATCAAACACTGTTCCTCTAGCATCAAACTATAAAACTTGCAATAATCAAGAAACAATATAGGTATAAAATAAAAATAAAAAAACTTTATGACAATTCAGACAAAGGTATGTAAAAATAAACCTGTTCTGCTACCTACTTATAAGAAAATAATAAAAACTGCACTTGTATCAAAGTTCCAGCCTAGGCTAACTATAACATGTTTATTTAAACATTACACAGTAATGGAAGACAAGGGTCCTATATTCACAGAAGGAGCACATGCAGTTTTCCATTAGGCAGTCTAGGAAAAACGAAAGTAGAGTGCTGCCAAGATGCTGAATGCATTTAACATGTACAGAGTGGGTTTTATTTGAATGTGGGTGACTCTAGGCTTAGAATTGAAGTTATATACAAATGTTTTTACCGTTTTTTATGTGTATTTTGAATGCTTATAAAGCCCCTATTAGTAATTCTACAATTGAAAGGTTTTTAAACTTTTATTCTTTAAGTGAGTATAAAAGCTGAAAGTTTCCTACAACAGTCGTCCACATTTATTGGTTACCGTTTGTCAGTTTGACAAACGGTAGAACACAGAAAAGTTATTTTTTACAGTTATTAAAATTACTCTATAATTAAAAATATGTGCAAAGAAACAAGTCCTAGTTTCTTGGGAAAGAAACCTGCTATGGTCAGTTGTGAGCTGACATTTCAAATTCTGCAATGTCCATCATAGGATGCACACTTCCTTGAAATGTTTCAAATAGTAATTTCTCCTGATTGACTGTTGGGTGATTTAAACATGCTTAAATCGGAAACAGACACGTTTTTTAGCAAAAATATACTGAAAACATCCCTCCTCACACGTGTCTAGTGTTAACAATCCCTTAAGCATCTGAAAAGAAACTTCACCTTTCAGAATTACAAAAACCCAAAGCATACATTTTAAGGACCAATATACCCTCTCTCATTAACCCTCTTCAGTGGCCAACAGAATTTTTATCTTGCACGAGTGCAAATTAATTTTCATCATTCAGCACTAATTTGGCATAGTAAAAAGTTAAAAATTAACACAAACATAAAATCTTAAACTCTCCTGAATGCATTGCAATGCATATCTCAATGCATTGAGAAAAGGCCGGTGTGTACACATCTTAACAGCTAATATTGGGTACCGTAAACCCAGGATAAGGAACTAGCAGATTAGAACCGCACTACTTGCATTTTTAAGCAAAGGGAAGAATGGGAAGGTGGTATTAATTTTCCTTAAAATCATTAGCTTCAACAACAAAAAAAATGTTCCGAAATGGTCCAGCCAAAGTCCGGTAGAAAATGCTTGGACAGGATTTATTTTGGTTTCCTTTATGTTATTAAATATAAACATGCTATTTGCAGGGGTAAAAACAACAATTTTTAATCTTAATTTTGTACCAGATTTATCAGTTTAGATTACAGGAAAGACAAATATAAAAAAAACTGAAGAACAAACTAAACATGCTCTGCACAAACAAACCAAGGAGACTCTGGGAGCACCCCTCAGGCAAGTGTAAATGAAATATTTCTTAAGTGCAACTACAGCCTAGAGACTGCTACAAAAATAATTTATTAATGCACAATCGAGAACACCATGGGCCTAATTCAATAAGAGGTGCAGAATGTTGCCCATATTCTTAAACTGCAGCAACCAACCAGATGTTATCAAACTATAGTAGACAAGTTAAAATTATCTGATAGGTTGAGGAGGCCCCATTGCTAATATTTTGATCAGTTCGTGATTTGCAATCTGCAATGTATTGTTTATCATTTAAATTGCAGGATGTAGGCCCCATTGTGTGTGCTGTGATAACTTACAATTTGCAATTAACATTTTTGGTCCGTTTATGTCTAAATCTTATTTAGTTGAAGTCTATGAAAGCGCATAAAATAGTGTGTGCAACAAATACAAGCAGACTTAATGTAAAGGGTATCTCCATCCTCTAAATAGTTTTCTTTATATAATGTAGGGCACCCTTGCCCACACCTAACCGCTATGTTACTTAGACTGCTAAAAAAAAAAAAAAAAAAAAAGGAACCAGAAGGACTGTAAGTAGGTAAGTAGGGGTTAAGATCCTTTTTTAGCAATCTAAAATAGCAGTTGGGGGTGGGTAGGGATAGGGAGTGGAGAAGGGCTCCCCTGCACATGCCACGAGGACAAGGAGGAGGCAAAAACATTTCCTACAGGGAAAACAACAGAACATGACAATTCCAGGTCTTTCTGAAGCTCTCTGCAAGGAGTCATTGGCCCTTGCGGACAACACTTCTGATTATTCTTTTAACTTCTCTGTCAGAAATTTTATGAGAAGCATCTGGTTGTGGCCTGTTTATGGTAAAGTTATATTTTTTCCACTTCTGGTTTAAAAGGCACCAACGGTGGTCACTGGAACATTCAGAAGTTAAGAAATATCTCTAAAGCCACCAGTATGTTTTGCAACAATAAGATTGCAAATGTCTTGAGAAAGCCCTTTGCTACTTAAGATGTTCGAAACAGTCGAGTTTCATTCTGTTTTCGAATTTTCAGAATTCTGTGAAAAATCGAAAACAGACCTATAGAAATCAATGGAGAAAAAAAAAATGAAAGTTCCAAGTAAAGGAAGGGTATTAAAGCATGGTAATGTATTGTAGATGGCTCAGGCACCTGGGAAATGGTATAGGAAATGCATATGAATCACCAAAGTTTGAATAATATCAACCTATTTCCAAGCTTCCCCAGGAATATTCAAGGATACTTTTGGTAACCTTCATAAGTATCCTTGAAAATGTGGTAACCCTCGAAAGAAGTCTCGTATTTTCAGTAACCCTCTAAAGCTGTGCTGCATGTATACAAGGGTTACAAATATACGTGGCTACTTTCTAGGGTTACAGAAAGTAACTCGATATATTTTCAGTCACCCTCAATCGTAGCTCCGTACTTTCGAGGGTTATCAAAAATGCAGAAAGTCCTGATTGGTTCCGAATTGATACGAACATAATATTGGATCCGGAAGTTCTGATTTGGATCCGGATTCCATCTCTATTTGCTACTTCCCATAACAAGATAATTCTTGTGAGATACTTTTTCTAGGTCATAAATTAGGACTTAACTAGCCAATATTAATTTGCGCAGGCATGGAAAATCAAGAAACCAGCTAAAATCTGTCAGTATTTATAAAGAAATCCTGCTCCCTTTTTTATACCTCCTTTTCTTCGTGTGTTACATAGTCCCTGTATCATTTCACTTTACTAAAAATAATTAACTTATGGATTTATTTGTTTTGATGTGTGGGTTACTTAGGTTGTAACAAACTTCCTATATACATTTGAATGTCAATAACCCCATTAGAAATATTTATTGAAAAACAATGTTGGTGTTCAATACTGCTGTTATAAGAATACTAAGGGCTAGGCCACACTGACACACTTTTAAGCGCAATCCGATTGTGCTTTTTAAATCACACACTAGTGTGGCCCAGTAGTGCGCTACTAAGCATTGCGCGTGATCCGATAATTGGTGCGCATGCGATCCCCATTTTTCGCACAATCGTATGTGCTCCGATTGCAAATTGGGCAATCGAGAGTGCACAGCAATACGCCTGCTTCCGTATATGCAGTGCAGTGTGGCCTCAGCCTAAATGAATCCTAATAAATCTGCAATAACATATTTGAAAATATATGTTTTTCAGTTATAGGTTTCAAAAACAAAAAGCCACCCAATTGCACTAGGTTATCCCTCGTATACAAGGTCCTAACTGGTTACTTCAGATTATAACAGACTCTCTGCTAGTTTGCATTGTTAGGAAAGGTGTTATTTTAAACAGGGCATTCCATTCCTGCTATTTGTTTTTTTATAAGCAAGTCGAGAAAAAGACATAGTAGCAAGACTCTCAGTCCATTAATTGGAAGTATTTTAATCTAAGCTTGTTCTAACTTCCTGCAGAGAAACATTGCAAAAATAGAAACAGGGAGCACTCTCCGTCTACTGATCAAGGCAGAAGGTTGGTACAAACAAAAGAAAATAAAATGCACATTCCAGTGGCCAACACATTATAGTTCTTATGCAAGTGGAAGATTTATCACTGAGGTACACTCAAAATAAACTGTGTCCATATGTCTAATTACAAAAAAGCCATAAACAATAAAAACAGTGCTGCACACCTGTTACAACCCCTATTCAATGGCTAATACCGTATATACTTGAGTATAAACCAAGGTTTTCAGTCTTTAAAAATAGCCTAAAAACGAACCTCAGTTTATACTCGAGTCAACCTCTGTTCTGCTGAGTGACGTGACTATTCAGCGCCTCTCTCACTTCCCGGTGAGTGAGCAGAGGATGCGGAGCAAGCGGCAGCCGGATTACTGAACGGTAAGAGGTAAAGGTAGTCATTGGCACGGAGCTTTTCAGGTACCATCTGAAGTCTGGTAAGAGTGCTAAATAGACTGTGCATTACAGAGACAGTTAACAGTGTACGGGGGGGGGGGGGGGCGACAGTAATCCATGCAGTGGCAATTCAAATGTTTGGAAACTACAACTCCCAGCAACTAAAGCATGCTAGGAGTTGTAGTTTTGTAGTTTCCAAACATCTGGAGTGCCAATGGGTGTTGCTGTATGGGATTATTGTCCATTTAAAGGGCAACTAACACCTCAAAACAATACAGAATCAGGAGGATGGTATCTATTGTTAAAAATATTGCTTTCTGATTCTGTATTGTTTTGAGGCTTTAGTTGCCCTTTAAATGGACAGCAGAATTCCCATACAGTAATAGCCCAAATCAGCTATGGCTACTGTATGGGAATTCTGCTGCTCCTTTAAAGGGCAACTATAGCCTCAAAACAATAAGACTCAGAAGCAGTATTTGATTTTCTACCCTCGGTTTATACTCGAGTCAATCAATTTTAATCCTTTTTCGGGTAAAATAGGTACCTCAGTTTATACTCTGGTAGATTTATACTTGAGCATATACAGTATTTGAAACTTGACATGTTATAAAATTGAGCTCAGTACTACTACTACTACTTAGTTGGTGTGTACCTGCAATACATGCTTCCCCTCTTTCCTAAGAGTAATTTAATATACAAAGCATTTACCAAGATTAAAATATCTATGGAATTTTTCCCACAACACAAGGCATCTTAAATGGATATCAACCCCAAAACAAAATCACTGCTTTGCTTTAAAACACAGGAATGTATTAGCAAATAGCTGCTACAAAAAGGACACAAACTATGTCTGTCAGCTAACAAACAAGATCATTGTAAGAGCAGCAAAGTTGTGTCTTACTAGTTCTGTTTTTATTTTTCATAGCAAATTGACGGTGCCAACTGCTATTAAGGGCTAGGCCCCACTTACACGTTTTGCACTCGCGATTTGGTTATAATGTAAATCACGGGAATGCAAAAATCCCTGCGATTTCCCATGCGATTGCGCATCCGTTTCCGTAATGCATGCTTTTACCATTTTGGTGCATTAACGCATGTGTTGCCATAACAGAAAACGGCAAAATCGCATGCACAAATGAAAAACGCACAAGAATCGCGCACGTGATTTAGTGCGTTGTAGTGGGGCCATAGCCTTAAGCATCTCTAGTCTCAATCTGCAAATTAAAAGTTTGCCTGAGCCAAGATAGCCAAAACTGAATATATATGATTCAGACCAAAACTATATTGAAAAAATGACTTTGCCTCATCTTAATCTATAATTGAATACATGTAAGTAGCACTTACTCTGATTTGCATGTGTTGCTGCATGCCTTCAGTCCAGCACACATTTTGTTTAGTAGTATCCCCCCTTGCTCTTTTAACCACTCCCACTTCCATCCGACCTGACTTTTTTCCCACAAACCAACTGTCAAGCCTGCACACAGCATACAGCATTCCAACTGTCAAAACTCTGTCACCATTCCAGCTACAGTAAAACTTTTTTTTTCTTTTAAAGCAAGGAAATTGATTGACAGCTCCAATATAAGAAGTTTTAGATTGGATATCTAAATGATAGCGGTGGTTGGGAAGAATTCTAGTTTCCAGTTATGGTCAATTTAAAATAACCTGGTTTTCGGTATAGATGCCCTTTAAAGGAGAACTAAACTTATTTTTTTAAAATCCTAATGTGAAAGCTTTTCTCCCCAAAACACCTAGACATTGAAAGATGTTTCTCTAGTAAGTTGCATTTAGTATATGTGAGTAAAAGATTCTGTAATAAAGAAGGCTTCCATGTTGTTGCCAGTACAACTCATAGCTCATGTTAGCTTCAAAGAGCCACACCCCCTGACCCCAGGATTCACAGTCTCTATGCACAGAGTTTGTAGCGAAAAATAAAGTTTCCGAATGTACCTGTAATCATTGTTGAGCTGCTGGTGGCACAAGAAGTCACAAGTTCAAATCCCCTAGTTTACTTATGAAACAATACAACAGTGTTCTGCCTGAATTTATTACTTTTTTTGTTTGTTTCCATCATGGTTTTTTTTTAGAAAATATACATTTTCTACACAAGTACAAACTTTATATATAGCAGCTCTGTTTTTTATTTACCAACCAGCATGAATAGCAGACAGCCTATCTGGATCATTACAAAATAGCCAACTGACTTTAGCTGTGCGTCACAAGTAAATGTCAGTAAAGTGCTGGGTTTGGAAGCAAACAACCATTGGGACACAGGTTCAATTCCCCAGGCTCTCTTTTCTTTTTCTTTTTGGTTTCTATTATGTTTCTTGCAAACGATAGAGATTCTACATGTACTGGTATCACTCCTAGTAGCCCTTGTTGCATAGAGGTAGAAAGCTTTCTTTATTAGAAAGACACAGTATAGGACAAACCTGATTAAAGTAAGGCCTGGGGACCACATGGGGCCCTTTGACTTCCCCTGACTGTACTCCTCAATACAAGACCTGTACCCAAAAATTCTTAATATTCTTTGAGTGTCTCAGGCTGGATAATTGATTTATTTTTATTTTATAAAAAAAAAAAAAAAAAATGATGACCTGATCAATTGATTAATTGAATTTGTATAGATATTATACACCTTTTATTAAAAATTGTCACTTATTATAAATAATCCAATGAACCAGGGATATTCATTTATCTTTTTATAAAATCCAGTTTTGCAATCTCTATAATGAGAATTGACCTATTGGTCCGGCCCTTCGCCACAATCCACGTTTCTCATGCGACCCCCTGTGAGAGTTAATTGCCCACCCCTAGTATAGAAGGTTGCAGGTGCGATTCCCTGTATTAGTTTTATTTTATAATGAAATATTAATATTCTGTTTCTTTCATCCATGCTAGCAAAGAAGTAAACTGCAAAGATTACTTTTCTTTTGTGTATGAAAAGCAAAGGAATGTATCATTGTTAGGGACAGGAGCATTTGCAATGTATTTATACAAAAACTGCAATGAAATCTGTGATCTGTGTCAGAAGGGGGGGATGATATCTGAGCTGTATCATGATTGGCTGTTAGCTTCCAGGAAGCAAGGCTGCAGCTTCATGTGAAGTGTACTGCGTACACTTAGCTAGGTGTTCCCAGATAGGGTGAACTATGGGAGCTGACCCCTAGTACCCACTGGTTATTTTTATAAATCCCCAAGCATCCACAGCAAAGGGAGATGTGAGACACAGCTTTTTGTATGTTTGTGAATGTGTGCTTTCTTTTGGGGCAATGTTGTCTGGAGACTTTAGTTCCCCTTTAAAGTCCAGAAAACGTAAATTTTTCCTGTAATACATAAGTCAGTGTCAGTCGTGATGTTGTCCTAATGACTGACACTGCATTTGGTCATGCCTCTATGAAAAAGTTTTTTGAGCTTACAGAGGAGGCAAGGACTGGGGAGGAAAAGCACAGTGGGGAAAAGTAAATATTCTGGGCTTCAGGGACCAAACCCATAGATCAGGGATGTCAAACTCGTGGCCCTCCAGATGTTTGAACTACAACTCCCAGAATTCTTTGTTTGCAGTGCGTACCTGGGAGATTTTGGGAGTTGTAGTTTTCAAACATCTGGAGGGCTGCGAGTTTGACACCTGTGCCATAGATAATGATTTATGGATTTGGGGTGAGGGGGGGTTATAGATATTCATGGGATAGACATACCCTTTAATAACGCACAATGCAAATGGTCAAGGAATCTAGGAGTTTTGAAAATCAACCACCAGTCTGCTGTGGATAATTCCAAATCTAAAGATAGTGCTACAACAGAGTGTTAAAATGTGCGAGCAATGTAACTTGTAAAAGAATAAATAACATTCATGTTAAGGCTAGGTACACGCCACAAAACATTTCAACTAATATTGCGGGGTGTCGATTGGGCAGAAATATTGTATGATGTAGGTGGGGGCAGCCTGTTGGCTGTGGTTACTATTGCCATGACAGACAGTTATTTGTCCCGCTGGTTAGTGTACCCAGCACATACAATCAGATGAAAAATATATGTCCATCCTGGTCATTGCTAATAAAAATAAATACTTGGGTGGCATAAATGCCGATTGGGGAGGGTGTGGCCTCAGACCCCACCCCTACACACACCCCTATGTCTACGCTGAGGTATAGCCTTATATCTCTTGAGCTATAGGGAACAAGCACTTGCCAGAATTTTCAACTCATTTAAATATTAACATTCAGTACAGCCATACAATATCCATTTAATCAACTGATACTAAGCCTTGCAGCATCCAGATTTAATAGGTGTCATGCATATACTTTTATATTCTAAATTGTGCATCTGCAAACAATTTTGCTAAAGAGAATAAAACATTCTGCGTATAAGTAATCTTTAAGTTTAACTAAAATCTGAGCACCACGATTCACAACTTAAATCTTTTCATCATCGATGACCAACATCAACAGAAGATGAGCTAAAACGCACTGCCGATATTTCGACCTGACTGACAGAACTATCGGCCTGCTGTACCCAGCCCACAAAAATGTTATTATAATCGTAATTGTGATTTCGATAGACAGATGTACAATGTCAATTGTATATAGGTGTACCATACATACTGTTCGACATTCAATTAGTTGAATGATTTTTGTCTAATGTCGTCTTATTGTGAGGTTACATTACATTTAATCGGAACTTCAGAAAATACTAGTCGTTTTACCTATCAACTTAAAAAAACATCTTTCCAGATTGTAATTATGATTGATATTACGAACTAATGAACATAATAAGATCGGGAAAACGTTACTTTTTTTGCCCAATCAAGGGAGATGTCAGATTGTATATAAATTCAGCCTAATGTATGGTCACCCACATTAATTTCAATTAAATCAAATCCAGGGATTATCGTACAGAACTCACAGATTTCTCACATAACTGTACCCAGTTTGGGTTTTTAGCCCTTTTGATTGCCACCACTTGTTACTGAACTACAGTAACCAGGATCCCTTGCTAGCCTGGCATGGGAGTTGTAGTTCTGCAGCAGATTGCAGATCAAGAAATTTTCCACCACAGAGGCCAGTACATCACCATAACACGACCGTTTACATTGACTAAAACCAATTCACACGCAGCAGGTTTTCCTTCATGCATCCAATATATGTATTAAAAGGCAAACTCACCCTTTCTTCTTGGACCGTTAGCTGTTTCTCCGCCATCTTTTATCGGGGCCCCCGGCTCTCCGGTACATTCGGGCTCCTCCTGTTCCCCTATGGGCTAGCCAGCCTCACTGTGTCTCTGCGCCTCCCCGGCCCCTCTAACCCAACGTCACGGCGGCCGCACAGCGTCCACTTCTCTTCTTAGACCATCAGGGAGGCGAGCCTATGACGCGTAAGGAAGGGCTGTTACCGTCTGTAACATAGGGAGTGGGCTCGGCAGACATTTTTCTTATGGGACAGATCGCTGACAGGTTTTATATATTCATTGGATTGTGGGAATGAAAACATTCGCTCTACGGTGGCTTTGAAGCTCTAGTCACTAGGATTAGGTGGTGGAATGTTGCGAGTTCTTGATCTGGAATTTACGAAGCTGCCCTTCCATTTTCTGGGAACGCCTTAATAAACGTTATTGGGCGGAGACACGACAATGTGTAATACAGTCTAGTTACCTCTATGGGAATGGCTTAAAGGACAACTAAAGCCACAGGACAGCACTGAACCAGAACGCAGAACACCTTGCTATAAAACCAGTAATCTGGGTTCTTACCTCTTATTTATTACAGTCTAGTTACCTCTATGGAACGCCTATAAACGTTATTGGGCGGAGACACGACAATGTGTATACAGTCTGTTACCTTATGGGAATGGTTAATAAACGTTATTGGGCGGAGACACGACAATGTGTAATAAAGTCTAGTTAACCTCTAGGGTTAATAAACGTTTTTGGGCGTAGACACGGCAATGTGTAATACAGTCTAGTTACCTCTATGGGAATGGCTTAAAGGACAACTAAAGCCACAGTACAGCACTGAACCAGAACGCAGAACACCTTGCTATAAAACCAGTAATCTGTGTCTTACTCTTATTTTCATACAGTCTAGTTACCTCTATGGGAATGGCTTAATAAACTTTATTGGGCGAGGACACGGCAATGTGTAATACAGTCTAGTTACCTCTATGGGAATGGCTTAATAAACGTTATTGGGGGAGACACGACAATGTGTAATAAAGTCTAGTTACCTCTATGGTTTAATAAACGTTTTTGGGCGTAGACACGGAATGTGTAATACAGTCTAGTTACCTCTATGGGAATGGCTTAAAGGACAACTAAAGCCACAGACAGCACTGAACCAGAACGCAGAACACCTTGCTATAAAACAGTAATTGTGTTTTACCTCTTATTTTCATACAGTCTAGTTACCTCTATGGGAATGGCTTAATAAACTTTATTGGGCGGAGACACGGCAATGTGTAATACAGTCTAGTTACCTCTATGGGAATGGCTTAATAAACGTTATTGGGCGGAGACACGACAATGTGTAATAAAGTCTAGTTACCTCTATGGTTTAATAAACGTTTTTGGGCGTAGACACGGCAATGTGTAATACAGTCTAGTTACCTCTATGGGAATGGCTTAAAGGACAACTAAAGCCACAGTACAGCACTGAACCAGAACGCAGAACACCTTGCTATAAAACCAGTAATCTGTGTCTTACCTCTTATTTTCATACAGTCTAGTTACCTCTATGGGAATGGCTTAATAAACTTTATTGGGCGGAGACACGGCAATGTGTAATCAGTCTAGTTCCTCTATGGGAATGATTAATAAACGTTATTGGGCGAAGACACCACACATGTGTAATAAAGTCCTAGTTACCTCTATGGTTTAATAAACGTTTTTGCCGTAACACGGCAATGTGTAATACAGTCTAGTTACCTCTATGGGAATGGTTTAAAGGACAACTAAAGCCAACGTACAGCACTGAACCAGACGCAGAACACCTTGCTATAAACCAGTAATCTGTGTCTTACCTCTTATTTTCATACAGTCTAGTTACCTCTATGGGAATGGCTTAATAAACTTATTGGCGGAGACACGGCAATGGTAATACAGTCTAGTTACTCTATGGGAATGGCTTAATAAACGTTATTGGGCGGAGACACGACAATGTGTAATAAAGTCTAGTTACCTCTATGGTTAATAAACGTTTTTGGGCGTAGACACGGCAAGGTGTAATACAGTCTAGTTACCTCTATGGGAATGGCTTAAAGGACAACTAAAGCCCAGTACAGCACTGAACCAGAACGCAGAACACCTTGCTATAAAACCAGTAATCTGTGTCTTACCTCTTATTTTCATACAGTCTAGTTACCTCTATGGGAATGGCTTAATAAACTTTATTGGCGGAGACACGGCAATGTGTAATACAGTCTAGTTACCCTATGGAATGGCTTATAAACGTTATTGGGCGAGACACGACAATGTGTAATAAAGTCTAGTTCCCCTCTATGGTTTAATAAACGTTTTGGCCGAACACGGCAATGTGTATACAGTCTAGTTACCTCTATGGGAATGGCTTAAAGGACAACTAAAGCCACAGTACAGCACTGAACCAGAACGCAGAACACCTGCTATAAAACCAGTAATCTGTTGTCTTACCTCTTATTTTCATACAGTCTGTTACCTCTATGGGAATGCTTATAACTTTATGGGCGGAATAACGGCCAAATGTGTAATACAGTCTAGTTACCTCTATGGGAATGGCTTAATAAACGTTTTTGGGCGTAGACATGGCAATGTGTAATACAGGCTAGTTACCTCTATGGAAATGGTTTAATAAACGTTATTGGGCGGAGACACGGCAATGTGTAATACAGGCTAGTTACCTCTATGGGAATAGCTTAAAGGAGAACTAAACCCATTTTTTATACTCCAGAATCTGAAAACAAACTCCCTAAAAACATCAATAAGCTATAAAATACCACTTCAGTAAATTGTATTAAAGTAAATGTAAGCCTGTTAAGAACTGGATGAAGTATCTCTGTGTATGTGCAGTGTCAGACCACACCTCCTGACCTCAGTCACATGCTTCCTTGCTTTATCTGTCCTGTAAAATGATTGGCTAGAGAGTATTAATGGGTGTGACCAACTGTAACAAGTTTCTGCCATAGCTAAGGACTGAGCATGTGCAGAAAATAATGGTCGTTGACCAAATTGTGTGATAGTAGAATGCTGTGAAGTAAAGCACAAACCATAAGCTATTTAGGTAAAGAAACGTTATTGGGCGGAGACACGGCAATGTGTAATACAGTCTAGTTACCTCTATGGGAATGGCTTAATATTTTTTGGGGGGCGTAGACATGGCAATGTGTAATACAGGCTAGTTACCTCTATGGAAATGGTTTAATAAACATTATTGGGCAGAGACATGGCAATGTGTAATACAGGCTAGTTACCTCTATGGGAATGGCTTAATAAACGTTATTGGGCGGAAACACAGCAATGTGTAATACAGGCTAGTTACCTCTATGGGAATGGCTTAATAAACGTTATTGGGCGGAGACACGGCAATTTGTAATACAGTCTAGTTACCTCTATGGGAATGGCTTAATAAACGTTATTGGGCAGAGACACGGCAATGTGTAATACAGTCTAGTTACCTCTATGGGAGCTTAATAAATGTTATTGGGCGGAGACGCAGCAATGTGTAATACAGTCCAGTTACCTCTATGGGAGTGGCTTAACGTTAATGGGTGGAGATACGGCAATGTGTTATTGGGCGGAGACACAGCAATGTAATACAGTCTAGTTACCTCTATGGGAGCTTAATAAATGAAATGGGGCGGAGACGCGGCAATGCGTAATACAGTCTAGTTACCTCTATGGGAGCTTAATAAACGTTATTGGGTGGAGACACGGTAATGTATAATACAGTCTAATTACCTCTATGGGAGATTAATAAACGTTGTTAGGAGGATACACGGCAATGTGTAATACAGGCTAGTTACCTCTAGGTGAGCTTTTTGATGTCAAGAAGTATTCAACTTCGGATTTGCCTTTGCTTTTAAATTAAATAGAGCAGCGTATAATTGTGAAATAAAGGTGCATATACCGATCTGTTTGGGAGAGGATGTGATTCATATAAGTGTGTATCTGATGTGCCAACACAAGCCTACGCTGCCTGATTATATCCTCCCAACAGATTTCCTAGTTTTGTTTGCTAGTAGGTGATAGTATGCAGCAAAGTGTTCTGCTCCCCATCCCTCTGCATCTCAGAAGGTTTCCGCCTACTCTCCAAGATTTCTGAGCTTGCACATGCTCAGAGAAGGCAGCTAGACATTCACTGTAATGTCATCAGTCATAACTAATGATTGACAGTTGCTTTCTGAAAGACACAGGAAGCAAAAAGAAGGGTAAATGGACAACAGTTCAGATCAACAACAAGGACTGACCAAATGGCCACTTTGCCCGACCAAGCACCCATATAGGTAATGATTGTTGGCCGCAACATCTATTGGTTTGCATTGCCCCTTGTCCTGTCTGCACAGGCCTTAATAATAACAAATATGTCCAGTATCTTTCAGAACAAATATCATTCCATCATATGTCTGGAAGTAATTCTCTTTTCAAAGTAAGTAAACTCTGCTTTCCTGAAATTATGCGTCTGGGCTAGCATCTATAATTTTTGAGTAATTTTTCAGCTTAAAACCTCAACTGTGTGTAACAGGAAGTGCTCATGCAGCAAATTTAACAAAATGCTTCCTTTTTGCTGTATCAGCAGTTACACTATTGCAGCCAATAACAATTAAAAAAAAAATACATGATTAAGACTTAGAATGCAGATCTGCCAATCATGATAATGCATTTTATGAAATAGATAGGGTAAAGGATTGATCCATAGCACACTAATATTTGATTGGTTTCTCTGTTTAAATGGCAAAGATTGATTTCTCTGTTAAAATCTTTACATGTACTCAGTAATTTTTGGGTGTAACTTCCAAACTTTGATCAACAAAAGTGTTGGAAAACCAACCAGTGGAGATATTATTAGCTCATTCAATAAGACAAGCAAACATTTGCCTGTGCTCTGCAGCACAGTAACCGGGAGCAGCCCTTGCGACTGCAAGGCTCTGAGCCTCTGACACATACAACCTGCCCTAAAAAACACTGTAGATTAAGAAGGGCGTGGCCCCCATCATAGTTTTTTAGGGGGTTTGGTGATTTATAGTTATGCCACTGATTTAAGGCTATCCCACACTAGAAAGTTTTAACTCGCACTCCGATTGCTCATTAAAAAGCGCACACTAGTGTTGGCCAAATGGTCTAGACTCACTGCATTGTGATACAATACGCTTTTTGGAGGGCATGCGACCACCATTTTTTGCACAATTGCATGCACTCCGATATAGTTTGAGAAATCGGATCACAAGCATGCGCAGGTGCGCACTACCACACCAGAAATATTAGAAAATATCTGACAACATTCTTATTGGTTGCAGCAGCATAGCACAGGTAAACATTTGCACCTCTCAAAGGGCATGTCCACCCACAAAACTAAAATTTATCCCCACACTGGCCACACAGTTTTGTGTTAGAAATCCTTACCTTTCTCCTCTGCTCCAAATGGTTTCTCTGCAGTGTCTGTATATATTCCAGGAAAGTGAAGAGTAGAAGCTGTCGTCCTGAAAAAAGGTTTCTGCCTCTTCTCATGCCTCTGGGAGGGATGCGGGCATGCGCTGTGGAGCCGATTACCCCCTCCTTCCATCAAGATCCATCATGGCTGCCCCTTCGTTTACTATTAAACCCTTTTAGTATAATGTAGCTCCCCCCTCCCAACCCAAAACGCACGGTCTGTTTGTAAAGAAAGTTAAAAGAAACCTACTTACAGGACCGGGATTGCTTAAGGTAAGTAAATAGCCAGCATCCGCTTCTGTGATTGGCAGATCAGAACGCAATTCCATCACGCTTAAAAGCACAGTAGTGTGGCCTAGCCCTAAAAGGGTATTGACATTAACACTTACAGTGCCAGCACTTTCCCCAGAGTATTTCCATTAACACTTTCAGTGCCATCAGATTATTATTTTTAACTCTTTCAGCTGCCAGCATTGACATGATATACAGTATGTACCTGCTTTCCATGTCTCCTCCATTTAATTGTTCACTACTCACCCTAATTCTATTTGGAGAGTCGGATGGAAGGAAGAAAGAGGCAGTGATAGGGATCTCATGGCTTCTAGTCACAGGGGCCACTGTTAAAAAGTCTGCAGAAGCTTTTACCTGGAATTTTAGACTTGTTCTCCCCAGTACTATTACCTGAGCTCAACCTCCCCCCTCCTTCCTTCACCTTCAGTTAATTTGCAACATTATTTCCAAGTAGAGTGTGGAGTTCAGGCTCTCTACTAAATACAATGTTACAAATTACAGCCGTGGTTTAACATAGGCACCCTAGCTCTTTGCCTAGGTGGCCCATGCCTAAAAATGGCCCTGGTATATGCCTACGTTACTTTATATATATAGGTACAAAGCATTTAAAGATTGTTTTCAGAATTCAGGATTGATAATTTAGCATATCTATGAAATGTGGGTGCTTACATTTATAACAATGGGACAACTGTAGACAGACTCTTTAAGATTTAAGATACCCAGCTGCCCATCATGAACAAACTGCAGTCTTTCAAATGTGCCCCAGTAGTTTTTACATTTTCTGGTCAGAAGCTTTTACTGTAATTTGTAAGGCATGGAAAGCAGAATTTAATCAGTATGCTAATATTAATGCAAACATCATATACTTACATTCATCATCCTGTTCAGACCTAATTTGTCCCAAAACACATTAGATAGCTAAAGCAAAGTCAGAGGCAAAATATTTTTTTAAAAGATAACATTTTAATGATTTTGTATTATATACTCCCCATCCCTCACCCCAAAAAAGGATACCTATATTGTAGAAACAGCTTCAGCTATTTTAACTTAAAGTTGACCTAATATCATGATGTCTGAGACTGGACATGCTGTCATCAAAGGCTTCCATTCATCCAAAATGCTCAGATTCTGGGAAAGAAAGAAATAACTGTTACATTATAGGCAAGGTTATAACAGAAGTTTCTTTCCTATGTTTTGTAAAACAGTCACAAAGGGAACATTGTCTGTATCTAATGTTATGTTTATTGCTATTGTAAAAGGCTGAGCACTACATCCGTAAGATATGTAGATATTTTTGTTTTTCCTTTAATACCTCTCCAATATATAGAAGCTGAACAGTGTGATAAAACTGGTTGTCCTTCAGAAAAAAATCATATATACCATAATGGTTATATATATAGTTAGGCACTCCTTACATATACAAATGCCCTGGTGCTGTCAGTAGAAGTTATATATGTTGTAGGAGAGGGACGCACTCACAGGTCTTGCCAAATAACAAACAGCTTTAATTGAAGTTTCCATGTTTACACCCGTCTAGCGGGCTGTCGTAAAACATATATATATATATATTTATATATATATATATATATATATATATATATATATAACGTCCGTATGGGAAGCACTCGAAGGACTAGATACATCAGTAATGAAAAAGTTTATTGTAGTTCAACGCGTTTCCGCCCACAGGGCCGTCGTCAGGTGTTCCTGACACGGCCGCTGTGGGCGGAAACGCGTTGAACTACAATAAACTTTTTCATTACTGATGTATCTAGTCCCTTGCGAGTGCTTCCCATACGGACGTTATTACATATTGATTTGGGGATAGCACCAGGGCATTTGCTTAGTTGATGAGGAGTGCGGCCCTTTGGATGTGTATATATATATATATATATACAGTCCAGTATGTGGGCACTCTCCCTTAAAGTGTTGATTCTAAAACATTCACAAATACCCCAGCCAATTATTCACAAATACCCCAGCCAATTGCAACATTAATTATAAGAATGAGTTATGGTGGTTACTATTTCTAGTGTTTGCTAGTGTAACAATAGCCTGCTACAATTTAACTTAACTTTAACTCTTTTCAGCATATGTCCTTTTTAATAGATTGATTATGTTGCTAGGTATTAGCCCACTGATTTTTTGCTAGAATGTATCTAATATTTAATGTTGCCTATTATCACTTTTGAACACATTATATTGAAAGGACTTTTTGTCTACTTTTCAACTTTATATGCAATTTACTTATGTTGTGGAACCTGTTGTGGCACTTTATTATGCACTATAATTTGCACTTTATCTTATTATGAAAAAATATATGAATAATTTGTTTGTTTGTTCTGACACATGTTTGAGAAATTATCCTATGATGTCACAGGAAGAGGAGGGGCTGTCGTAGCCTTTAAATCAGCACATGGCACTTTGTTTGCACTTGCTGGAAAAAGGCTCTAGAAAAGAGCTGAAACGCTGTCTTGATGCAATTCGCACAATAAATATTTGTTTATTATAAATCCCCATGTGCACCAGTCCTCTACGTATGCTGTATATATATCCCTTATCCCTTATATAATATAAATATATTTATATCTCCATAGGAGATTGCATTGAGTTTTTAGGAGCTACCAATGTGGTGGGGGGTATAGGATATTTCACATAGGAAAGGTGTATATGTATGTGTGCACTATCTCACTGTTACTATTTATGACCATCAGTAAATGTATATAAAGTATAGCACTGAGTTATATTAGGTACAACACAAAATATACAAAATACATAAACTTACTTACAGAGCTGAGATCCCTATTTTAAAATGGAATGGTCAAATGACAGCTTAAACCACACCCCTGTGTCTGCTCCATATGAAAGGAAGTATAATCCAAAAAAAAGTTTCTGTCTGCTACACAGGATATGATATGTATTGTAATGGACATATACACCAAGGCTCCTTATATACCATATCCAGCCTGCAGGTGGTGTCAGTGAGTAATAAAATACAAGACATCCCTACTTTCTATGGTAGGAGGAGAGAAAGTGAAAGTGGATTGTGGTGTGTGCTTTGGAGTGATATTGACTGCAACACAAGATCCTGTGTATAAGACCCTGTGTATAAGACCCTGCGTATAAGACCCTGTTGGGAGGACAGATAATTGGACAGACAATTTACCTTATTGGATACAAACTCTGAGGCAACATACAAGGACACACAATATACAGGCCTGGTCAATATTTAAAGTGGTGCACCATAGACAAGGACACCCCTGATTACTGCACATGTTATGCGGGTAATCTGTTTATGTGCACTGTCTGCTTTGTGCCAGACCACCAGAGTAACCCACTGTGTGCCATGCTACCCATAATCCTTCCATAAAGCAGTGATCTGGTACAAAATGGTGGCAGCGGTGCTGGTAATACCATTTATTCTCCCTGTTTTCTTTGTATATTTGTTCTCTGTATTAAGCTATGGAGGCTGCTAAATAGTATTGATTTAAATCCTCCTGTCCTTGTACCTGCAGATGAAATTTCCCAATTTAGTAGCTCTACCAGGCCCAATTGCCAAACCTATTTTTAAATATGATTCATTTGATAGGGTAACTAGGGAGTGGACTGATTGGCTAGAACAATTTGAATTGGCAGCCACTATTAATTGTTGGGATAAAGGTGCTCGCTTGCAAGTCCTTAACCTTTTGCTTAGTGGTAAAGCCAGGCAGGTATACCAAGGATTTACTGTAATACTAAAATAAAAAGCAGTTATCAGTTATTAAAAATTGCACTGAAGCAACTTTTTTTCAATTAATTGTATAAGAGTATATAAAGGATAAATCCATTTCTTTAGGTACACTGGGAATGAGAAATGTTTGTTTATATGTTAGATTATTAGGGCAATGCTATTACAATAACATGATGCTGTGAGGTACCTTCTGTTATAATATATGAGGTACTATCACCACTTGCCGTGGTAAATACTAATAAGTATTAACCCAGCATGTTTACTTTCAACCACACAGTGTGGCAGGATTGCCTGGGTCTACTCTCAGACCTGCAGGATTATCCTCTTTGGTTCCTCTGGAAGCTAGTGACTGTCTGAGTAACAGTTTAAAATATACCTGTGTAAAGATTATATATCCACTATATCCACACATAGCAAAACACCCACACACAGAATTTCCATTTTGCACCAATGGGCACAATTTTGCTATAGTTAATATATAATATAATATATATATATATATATATTATATATATAGTAAAGCGTAGTGTGCGGCAGGCACTCCTACTATCCAAATGTCCTGGTGCTGTCCGTAGAAGACTCATGGGTCTTGCCAATAACAAACAGCTTTAATTGAAGTTTACATGTTTACACCCGTCTAGCAGGCCGCCGTCAGAACATATATATATACAGTCAGTATGTAGGCAGTATGTGGATTCAAAACATTCACAATACCCCGGTGCAACCAGTAAAGAGATATATAGAGGATACTTGGAAAAACTCCAGTGCACTCTAAAAAAATGCCTTTTAAAGGGCATGTTTACCCCCAAAACTATATCCCCCCACTACTGGCCCCACCATGTAGTGTTGTTTTATCCTTACCTCACATCCCAGCTCATATGGTTCTCCTGTAGTCCCCCCCCAAAGTCCCAAAAACTGCCCACCAGGAGGATAGCAGAGTCCATATAGGACTCTGCCTCCTACTGGCTCCGGGAGAAGTTTGGCATGCGTACATCGGTTTTTACTGTTGAGAATCCTTACAGTAGGGATTGTAAAAATGTGCAGGGAGGAAATGAAGAGTTTTCACATTGGATAACAGAGGATATGGTACGGAATCAATTAGACAAAAGTTAATATCAATAAAGCGCCAGGACCAGATGGATTGCATCCTAGGATTTTAAAAGAGCTTAGTTCAGTTCTAGCAAGACCACTGTGTCTCATCTTTTCAGATTCGCTTTGTCTGGGGATGTGCCGCTGGATTGGAAAAAAGCCAATGTAATACCCATATTCAAAAAAGGTAGTCGTTCACAGCTGGTAACTATAGACCTGTAAGCCTAACATCAGTGGTAGGGAAGGGATGGAAACTTTGTTAAGGGATCATATCCTTGATTGTCTCCAGAGATCATCTATTAGTAGTAGTCAGCATGGGTTATGAGAAATAGATCCTGCCAGACAAATTTAATTGGTTTTATGAAGAAGTGAGTAAGAAGTTAGATTCAGGCACAGCTGTGGATGTGATATTTGGATTTTGCAAAAGCCTTTGATACTGTGCCACATAGGCGACTAATGTATAAACTGAGGACTGTTGGCCTTGAAGAAAACATTTGTTCATGGATGAGAGAACTGGTTATTGGACCGCAAACAGAGAGTGGTGGTTAATGGAGCTACATCTATGTGGGCTAAAGTTCTAAGCGGAGTTCCTCAGGGTTCTGTACTGGGGCCGCTTCTGTTTAATCTGTTTATAATAACTTAGAAGGGGGATTGAGAGCAAGGTCTCTGTATTTGCTGATGACACTAAATTATGCAGAGCTTTGGAAACTTCCAATGATGTTCACCGTGCTGCAAGCAGACCTAGATAGATTATCAAAATGGGCAGCAGAATGGCATAGAGATTCAATGTTGATAAATGTAAGGTGATGCATTTGGGTTTAATAATCCCGTGCCACCTACACCATAAATAACTTGTGTTAGGGGCATCTGAAATGGAAAAAGATTTGGGGGTTCTGGTAGAAACAAGACTTAGCTGTAGCAAACAATGCCAGGTAGCAACAGCTAGAGTAGCAAGATATTGTCTTGTATAAAGAGGGGAATAGATTCAAGAGAGAAAAATATTATTCTCCTCTTACAAGGCACTGGTAAGGCCTCATTTGGAATATGCGGTGCAGTTTTGGAATCCCATATACAAAAGGGACATCTTGGAAATGGAAGCAGTCCAGAGAAGGGCAATAAATTAATAAGGGGAATGGAGGGGCTGAATATGCAGGCAGATTAGACAAGTTAGGGCTGTTACATTGGAGAAGCGGCGGTTGCGTGGGGACATGATAACCTTATACAAATATATTAATGCCCATACAGTGAACTCTCTGGTGGCATGTTCACTAATAGGTCATATCAGAGGACTCGTGGACATCCTTTAAGGTTGGAAGAAAAGAAGTTTCATCTTCAAGTTAGGAGAGTTTCTTACAGTGAGAACGGTGATGAAACTGTGGAACTGTCTTCCACAGAGGTGGTAATGCAAGTTCATTGAATAACTTTAAAAAAGGCCTGGATAAGTTTCTAAAACTAAAAAATATGAGAATTACTGGTATTAATGCATATAGATCTGGTTGATCCAGGGATACTTTCCGATTGCCGTTGGAGTCAGGAAGGAATTTTTTCCCCCCTTTTTTAGCTGGGGTTTTTTGCCTCCTCTGGATCAACTGTTAGGTAGGGTTAAAAAAAAATAAAAAAAAAAAAAAAAAAAAAATGAATAGGTTGGACTTGATGGACGAATGTCTTTATTCAACCTTAATTACTATGTTATGTTACTATGTTACTATGTACTGCAGCCTTCTCCCCTCCTCCCCCTCCCTCTCCTCCCTCTCCCGATTCCCTCCCCCTAGTGTATAAACCTAATGTATAAGATTCCCCCTGGTTTCCCAGCCCAAACGCTATATTTATATGTTTAGAAAGCTCCCCAAACTTTACTTACCTCTCCTCTTTCCTCCGCCGAAGTGAGCTGCCGGCAGTCGCGTCCGTGATTGGCTGCCGCTCAGCCAATCACAGACGCGGCTGCCGGTCCCGCCCCTCTGCTTGCATTTTCTCGCAAGCAGAGGGCCGGGAGCGCGGCGGAGGAAAGAGGGGAGGTAAGTAGAGTTTGGGGGGCTTTCTAAACATAAAAATATAGCGGTTGGGGCTGGGAGACCAGGGGGAATCTTATATTAAAACATTTTTTTTAGGGTGGACATACCCTTTAATTGGCCATTGGAAAAACTGGCAACATTTCGGCCCTGTATGTGAGGCCTTTGTCAAGCCAAATAACAACCAATAGTCGGTGTAACCAACATAAATAAAGTGCTTGGTGCATCACTTCCTGTGACATCAACAATTATTTAACCTTTTGGATAAATACAGAAATTTAAAACCATGTGAAACCGACAATATGTATACATTGTAGTGGCATAAGAAATACAATAGGTGTGCTAATCTTTTCTAAAAAATACCTTCCCGTGGTCATTATAAAGTGCTAGATTCTAAAGTGCATTATGTGAATAAATAACTATACACTTTTTACTAATGAGAGAAACAGCTTAAAAATCTAAAATAAGATAATATTATATATATGACATCCATCAACAAAGCGCTTAATATGTAACTATTGCTAAAAAGAGACATTATAAGCATACATAAGCATAAATATTCCTAAAACAAACGAACAGGAGTTATATATTTATTTATCTCACTACCTTTCCTGTAAGAAGCATTTATACATACAGTACTCATTCAATCCTCTAGGGGTAATAGTATCCAATGTTTTTATCCAAAACAATTCCTTTTGCAATAGCCTTTTGGACCTGTCTCCTCCTTTTGCTGATAACGGAACATGGTTAATAGCCATGTAACGTAATGTGGATAAGGTATGTCCAGCGTCTAAAAATGCTTCACGACGGGTTTAACTGTCTTTCCAAAGATCCAAGAAAATTCCACACAAGAGCTAAAAAGCAGTGCTATCAGTGATTTGTTTTAGGAGACACAGCACAACATGTTTTAGACCAGTGTGGTCTTTCCTCAGGTGCAATTGCACCTGAGGATCCCAAAAATCTTATTGCTTGATTTTCTTGGATCTTTGGAAGTGTATAGGGACTGGTGACCCTTAACACAATTGAGACTAATTAAGCGACTCAAGGACCTGCTGCCTGGGAAATCGTGTTTGTTAACTGTCTTTCCGTCTCTATAGGCGATGTTAATAGCTGAACGGTGTCCATCCATCCAAAGACGTAGGATTAAATCAGTTTTACCTACATAGGGTAATCCACATGGGCATAACAATCAAATAGACCACATGTGCAGTATTGCATATGATCGGAAATCTAATCTCAAACCTTTTCGCAGCATGTGGATGTACAAATTATGATCCTACCGTCATATATCTGCATGGGAGACATTTATGACAGCTATATCAGCCTCCTTTTTTTGTGTGAGCCTTGTAGGTTTAGGTGTATAACTTTTACAGTTTTGACCAAAAAGTCCCTTAAGTTTCTACCCCGTTTGTATGCAATTACAAGTCTTTATGGGATCTTCTTTGAAAGTTTGTGGTCCGAGGTTAAGATATTCCAATTGTGTCCGATACTGTTAGAAACTGGTTGGGCCAAATTACTGTATTCCATGCAACAGATGAATGTATTTTTATTTCCCTCATCAGTCTGGGTTTTAATATCAGATGTCTTTATTAAAGTTTTATGTAATGCTGTTTTCAGGGTTTTTTTGTCTTGGCCTCTGGCTAAAAAGTTCTGTTCCATCTCTTGTATTTGTTGTTGTCTAATCGTTGGATTGGAATTATTCCTAATCACACAGCAGTATTGGGCAACAGGAAGGGATCTTTTTAAGGTAGGCAGATGGCAGCTTGCAATAAGCATTCTCACCTGCCTGTGAATAATAGAAACGATTGGCAAACACTTGTTTTTTTGAGTTTACAGTTCCTTTAAAGGAGACCTGGGCAAAGTGAGGTCTGGGGGTCACATGCGGCCCTTTAGCTGCCCCTGAATACTAGACCTGTAACCCAAAAATCTTATTGCTTGATTGATATTGATTTAATTTGTAAGTTTATTTTATAAAAAAAGGAGTGAAGGTGAAAGGTTTCTTTACATGCCAGACAGAAAGGGTGGTCTATGCGCTGAAATGCCCGTGTGGCATGTTGTATGTTAGACAGACAAAGAGGGCTGTAAGGCAGAGGATTAATGAACACAGGAATAATATAAGGAATGGAGAAGAAAAATCGAGTGTGGCAAGGCACTATAAGGAAGCAAGACACCATGTTAGCCAATTGTATCATGATGTTAATGGTGAATAGGGTTTTATTGCACTGATGATTATATATGTACTGTAAGTATTGTATATGTGTTTTTCTGTACTTAGGTGGAATGGGGGAATAAAAAGAAGATTAAGGAAGGTAAAAAATAAGGATCCCCTGTCTCCACCTAGTAAGTACATAATGCTGTGAAAATGAAGGAGGGAGGTGTTTTGGACAAGAGCCAAATGTTGGAAAGTACCACCAGAGGAAGCACTAGAAGAAGACATTGGGTGTTATATGAACAGAGGATTATGGGTGGTGCTGTTGTGTGAGGGTATAAAGAGGGATGTTTATCACTGATAAAGGCCTAGCGGCCGAAACGTCGTGTGTTGGTATAACTGCAATAAAGAAGGATTACCCCTTGTAAATTATAAACGACAGGACAGCCCTACTTTCTTTATTCCTTAGTATACCCATTATACAGAGTTGGATATAACTGGTCAACAAGGACCTAGTGTTTCAATGAATACTATATAAACATAGACAATGTCCACAAAAATACGGGAAGGTATAGAGCATATGGTATGAAGCAGATTCTACAACTGTCTCAACTAACAGACAACTATAACCAGACAACTATAACGATATATAAATTGGACATAAACTCGGCTTTTAGCATAATTACCCTCTAGCAACTTCCATTCCCCTTAATTCTATTCCTATTTCTCCTCTCTTGCTTGCCTAACCCACCCTCCCGGGGTTGGTTGGGGCAAAATTAGCACCATTTTTAACAATAAGATGTTTTATTAAATCTCCCTAAATGTGTTTTCAACAAGCACATCAGGAAAGTTCTCAGACATCTTAAAAACTGTGGGATAAACACAGTTCACGGATTTGTTTCTGACTTTCTGACTAATAACCCAGAAATGGCTTTTAAATATAATTCACTTGCCTTTTAAAATTTTACATTTCTAACATTACACCTCTCTGAAAGCAAGTCTCTCTTCCGATTCCTTCTGTGCCCCAAGTCACCGGGTCAGGTGTATTCAATCCACCATGGGTATTTCTTTTAAATTGACAGCTGCTGAAGAGGAAAAGACCCATTAGGTGGATTGGTTTATTCCACCCTGTGTCATGCCATTTGTAGTTTAATAAGTGTATAAAAGTCAAGTTTTCCTATGAGTTGGATGTGTAATGATGTTTTTAGTTATTTCACAGGTATTTTACAGAGAGGTTAATTAATTAATAAAACAGTATTTAGGGCTGCTGTGGTCATGAAGTAGGGGGGAAATGATGTTCAGGTTGTAGCATTCACCTTCAAAAGAAGTCTATGGCGGTGCGCTCCCGATCACCATAGAACGCCATAGAAACCTATGGGTAGCAGCGCTGTTGTAAATTTTCCCTGGGTACCACCCCCTTCAGCAATGCTCCTATCAGTAGCTTAAAGGGCATGTCCACCTGTTTTTTTTACATTTTCTGTAGTGTAGGGCTCACTCACCGACCCGATCGTGCACCTAGCTTTTGTATTGGCGCGTATGCGCCTAAGATAGGTGCTTGGTTGGGACAGCGTGGCTGTCAGTACAGAAGATCTGCGAGTGGAGCGGCGGTAAAGTAAGTTCCAGTGTCCCCTGAGCATTCTATTATTCACAGGGAGGTGGGAATAATCATTCTCACCTCCCTGTGAATAATAGAAACGGATGGAATATTCTTACAAAAACTAATTTAGTTTAATTATTAGGCATAAAATGAATTGCTTAAAGGGCAAGTCCAACCTAAAAAAAGTAACTTTTAAAATGATTATTACCCCCCAAAACCTCACTTTCGCAAGGTTCCAAAAGATAAAAGATGCCCCAGAGCTTACTTACCGACCCAGACCCTCGCCGGCTATTCCGCGCCCCCTGCTCCTATTTCGAGCTTGTTGCAAGCAACAACAGCAGCAGGGGAGTTCTGCACTGACAGCCACTTCTCTTCCTGGTCACGGCTGTCAGGCGATTGGGCGTGACATCACATCGCGCCCTAACTGACAGCCGCAACCAGGAAATGGAGTAGAAGCGGCAAGGGTCCGGGTCAGGTAAGTAAGCTCTGGGGGATCTTTGACAGCCTTAGGTTGGGTACACGCCATCAAATATTTATGGCCGGAAATATCTGATGGTGAGTGCCCGGCAGCCACGATCGAGCTAGGAGGCCTGTTCGTCAGGATCGGACAAACAGCTTGTAAATCACGGCCGATCGTGTGGTTCCCTGCAGGACAACCATAAGGATTTTTTTAAAACTACACATTGGGTCAAATTTTAGTTTTGGTGGTGGAAATGCTATTTATATAATGGTTGCCGTTTTCAGATTTTATTTCTGCCTTTTATGTGACCCTCAAAGAGTATAAAAGAATATTGTTTTTTCACAGACTCCACCCAGCATGTATGAGAGAAATAATTACCAATTGCAAATTTACCCAGAGTCCTAAATTACAAAACAAAAGCACAATAATAAAAATATAAAAACAGAAGAGGTGCACACACATACTGATGGACCCCTACAGCCACTCCACTCTTTTGTTTTAAAAGCAACCATACCTCAATCAACATTTAAAGAGTTAGTTGTATGGTTATAAACACAAATACCTCCCAAATTTAACAAGATTAAGGCACAAATCTTGAAGCATTATCCCTAACTCACTAATGTTAAAGAATAGTTCACTCAAAAAGTGGAGCTACATGTATGTCTCGTTTTTCAATAAATTGAGCAGGAGCCAGGAACGAAGGTAAGTATATTTACCTTTCACGTGATCCACCGCTGGAGAGATGAAAATCTTTCCTGCTCAATTGATTGAAGAACGGGAGGTAAGGCATAGCTCTTTAACCTCCCGGGCTTAATCAATACATTAAAGAATTAGTTCACTTTTCGAGTGAACTATTCCTTTAATATTCTTCAGGGTGGACCACCCCCAACATTCTAAAATAATATCCCACAGCTACAAACTGTGTGGCTTGCGTGGCAGCCAGAGCTCCTGTTCTTACAGAAGGGATATTGGGATCTCTCCAGGGACGGAATCTGCACAGAGAATATAGTAGCCAATGACAGCAAATTACAACTCGGAAGTGAAGATGCTAACAACAAGGAAAGTCTGACAGCTAGTCAGGTGGTTGTAAGTTACCTGGCAGCAGTAAACAAGCATATCCTAGGAAGTTTATAGACAGCTTTCTTACTGGTGAGTTTTAAAGACTTGTGTGATTTAATTTATTCCATTTTGATTTGTTCCCAGAACACCCTGTTACGCCCCTAACTTCGCCTCCGCCTACCCCTATGGCTTCTAACTCCATCTCCATCCACCCCCTAGATGTCTTCCCCAATGTGTGCCACAGCTGCAATTTTAAGTGTGTGTTGTATAGATTATTAGTTTGTAGAAGGGGGTTGCTATTCTATATTACTTGATTTACTGCAACCAGAAATGTCTGCCTGTCAGTGCCTGACAATGAAAGGGAAGGGAAGATAAAACCACGTTCCGCCACCAAAGGGGGGTAGAGGACCTCCTGCCGCCAAACAATTATTTGCCACTTTTTCTAAACACTCCTCAAACTGGTTTATCCACATTACATAAGTTCACTCCATCTGACCTGATCAATTCTATCCCTGTGAACCCAAAATGAACCTAGCGAGCTAGGGCAAAGATCTAGGTATCTCCTTGTTATTTTAACTGGACATATATCATTGATCTCTTAGATATATCCATGCCCCTCTCCCTTCCTGATCATTCTTAGATCTTTGTATAAAGCATTCTATCCTGTTACTACATATGATTACTTTCCTATACCGGTAGATAAAGACTTTTTTGATTCCACTATCAATTCTGCTAACCTGAATGCGCCTGTGAAAGCAAACGTAACCACAGTTCTAAAAAGTATAAACTTGTAATAAGCTATACATTCCTTCCTCAATGCCTTAATTATTTTCTTTAATTCATATTCTGTGATGGGTTATCTCTTATCTCTAACCTGTGGCACCCACCCTCTCATTACTCTTCTCACTAAAAAAGTATTGGTGCTGTTTGCACATTGTGCATTTTACTAAAGAAAGATATGGATGCCATATTTGCTTTGGGTGCCCCTCATCTGTGAGCCTGCTCAACAGATGAAGAAAGGGTTCCCTGACAACCCCCTGTAACTCAAACTTGCGCCACAACCTTCATGCTAGACTGTAATTGTCTCACATATTGGGTTCCAGGGATTCCTAACAACTTCTCTTATGTTGGCGGGATGGGCTGCCAAAGGTATAAGGGACCAGTAAGACCTAATTTTTCTGCCATAGGTGCCAGCTTAAAAAATAAGCATTGGTCACTGAATTTTGGAACCCGGGACATGCCTAGCTCGGAATAAGATATTAAACTGCATGCACTTAAGGACGATGAATAAGTAGTTAATTCCTCATGTTATCAGTCCAAACTACAACTGCCTGGTTTCACAATTCCTAAGACCACAATTCTTATTTCACCAGTATTGGGAATAGCTCCAATAATGTCAGATTTTTACACAATTTGCTACCCATCCAACTCTGAGGCCACCTGCACGCACACCACTGCCCTAAAAAAGGCTGTTTGCAGACCCTGATGCATCTGTGAACAGCTGCAACTGAAAGTTGGACTTAGGTGTAGGTACCTCTTACCGTTAGAGTGGCTCCAAAGTCCTCAAGTCTGCCCTAACTTCTGCGCATACTGTGTCCCTATTAAATGGCTTTTTTAATGTGTGACGGTGCTTTTTGAGCCTTCTGTTAAATATTCTGCCCATAGGGATCACATTATATGCCCCTATCTCCTTGTCCAATTTCTTTCTTAATTCCTGTTATTTTTACCTTTATCTTTCAACTGCCCTCACAACTAAAATTTTAAAAATGCATGGAAAACCTTTTGATAAAAAATTACTCCCTCCCTCTCTGGGTACATACCCAACCATTTATTTAGCTTGTCCAGTGCTATTGGCATTTGTAAAAATTCAAATAGCATTAAGATCCTAGTAAAAGAACTATCTTACCACACCTGAGGCCATGATCCTGTGCATCACTATTCTTGAAAATGGGCTACAAAACCTACGGTCCCATTCACATCTATAAACATCTGCAGTTGGTGGTTGGATTTCGGTGGAGGTAACCCATAACTTTTCCCATTAAAATCACTAAGAATTGCTTCCTACGCCTGTAAAACTGCATTTACTTCTGCTGACATTTTACTCCTTTTGGCCCACTTCACCTCAAGCTGCCCATCTCAGTCCCTTGCAGACCAATGAACAGGAAGCCTTCCAGACAGTTTGCCAATCATGTGAGGCCTGTCCAATCTATGACACTCTAATATAGAAAACTGCTATACCTCTTAAAGTATGCACATGAAATAGAACATCCCATTTGAAAGAATTTGGACTTGTATAATGGGGGCTATTTATGTGGGTATGTGTACAGTGTTTATAAATATTATTACTGGAGATAATTATTTGTCTTGTTTGTATTACTAATAATATACTGTTATAGTTGCACAATTCAGCATTTTTATAGTACTTGTGCACCCATTGTAATGTATGGGCCTTTTTATTATTTATTTTTTAAATCATAATAAAGATATTTACTTATGAGCAGAGACATTTGAATTTGTGTGAGTGGATATGGGGCTATGTGTACAGTCTTTATAAATATTAATACTGGAGATTATTATTTGGGGTTGCTTTTGTACTACTGAACTGGACTCAATATCATAATACAGTCAAGGTGAACCGCACAGATGGAACTGACCGATCGCCCATACGCAGTAAGCGGATCGGTCAGCCATGCGGTCAGCCAACACAGGCCGTCAGTATCATCTCTCTTCACTTTAAAGCAAATGGAGCCAATACCGAAAGACTGAAATTTTCTGTCTTTCCCGACCGACCGTAATGTCAGCCTTGGACGTCTGCATAATGGCCGGTCGAATTTGGCCCCTACACATTAGTGGTACCAGGCAAATCCCATTTTTGACCGACGGGATTTACCCAATATCACCAATGTGCATGACCTTTACACAACACCAATTCTACTTACATGCCCTCTTTACTGCACAGGACACAATAACCAGAGATATTGCTATATGGGTAGTGACTGTTAAACTAATGTTTGTGATATATTTATGTAGGAATATGCACAGACACAATTTCCAGATTTATTTCTATATAGGTAGTGACATTTTAAATTCATGTATGTGTGGGGAGGTTATTTGGATATGTGCCATCCATCCACGATTTCAGACTAAAACATGTCACAATAACAGATAATACCATGTTTCAAGGTATTGAAAGATTTTGACCAAAAAAAATAACTAAATGACTTGAATTTGCCTAAATAACAGATATGATGGGGACACAGTATTTTTACAGATTGCTCTACCAAACATATTTTGCTGCAGATATTTTTTAAATATTTCACTTTGACTAAAGATGTGTTGGATATTGTTAAAAGGAATTTCATGTGGTTAGGCTGGTTTGTTAGTTTAGACTAGTTAGCTTAGTTGGGGCCCTTCTGAAAGAGTCTACATTGACGCGGTGGCAAGCTTACAAATCTTTTCCCCAACATATTTCTAGAGAAAGTATGTTTTTATGTGTTAACAATAGAGAACTGTATAAATATATGTTTCCAAATACAAAATTAGCAAAAGTGTTGCCACACCCACCAAAGAAGCCCCGCCCACAAACAAAACCACGCCCACTTTGCCACGGTGGCGGCACGCTACGTGCGCCACCGCACATTCGCCTAGGGGGTGCATTCAAAAGTTGCTTCAGGTGCCAAAAACCTTAGGGACACCCCTGGGTTGGCTAATGTGTTAAGGATTGAAATCTTAGCTAATCACAAATTAATTTGGTCCTTCAGCAAACCAATATGAAGAAGTCCAAACCTCCATGGATCTCAGAAGTCATCGTAGTGAGACAGAAGAAAGAAGATGTTGATGGCAACATAGGCTACGTCGGTGCAACATTTGTGAAGTTGGTGTCACTGGTAATATCGTCAGTGATGGCAGAGCAGAAAGAAGACGATGAAGACCTGAAAAAGTCCTTTTTAGGAACAGTGGTGGTCCCAGTTTCGAGCTGTTAAAGGCTCTTATCAGAGCCACAAGGGCCCTTTTAAGAGCCAATGGGGGGCCTGGTTTTGAGCTGCAGGACCCCCTACAAAGACACTTGACAGTGCCGCAAAGGCACTTATGTCAGGTTCGAGCTGCTGGACCCCTTAAGCCCCTAAAGGCACTTGTAAGTGCTGGGGAGGGGGTCCCGCTTTCGAGCTGTGGGAACCCTTAAGCCCCCAAAGGCACATGTCAGTGCCCCCCCGCCCCCCCTCTGAGGCGAGCACTTCGCTATGCTTGATGCGAATTTATTGCGAGAAAGATGTTATGCCGTATTATAAATACAAACGAGTGGTAACTGCGGCAATATGCGCCAATATGCGGCGATATTGACTCTCTGCCACCAGATATCGTCACTTTATAAATTGCGCTTAGTCTGATTTTTCTAAAAATGGCAGCATTAACGGTAGCAACGTTAATGGAAAGTTAAAGTTAACGGACCTTTATAAATATGCCCCATAGTACCACTAGAAAAAGGGGGTTGAATAAAGCCTAGGAGAAGCTTAAACAGATATAAGTGGCCTGGCAAGCTGCCTGGCCACCCTACCTTTTGCCATGGGTTGAATACTGGCAGTTCTCATTGTCCCTTCTTTAAACCTAGCAAACCCATCCCCTATTGTTCCCACCTCCTAGACCCCCTTGCCTAGCAGACACTTTGATCCCAGGGATGTGAGCTGATAGTTAGCTTACACTTCCCCCCTTTGTCTGGTAACACTTTACCTAGGGGAGGAGAGACCATTGTTGGCTACCCAACACCTCCCCTCCCTAAACTAAATGGAATCCAGCTGGTAATCCTTTGTGTTCCCTGTCCCTTAGCTGCTTTCAGTCGCAGCACTGCCCCCTGTGCAGTTTCTCCTTCACTTTTATTTACAACCCTGAAGTGAAAAGGTCGCTAACAACAAGGAAAGTCTGACAGCTAGTCATGTGGGTAAAAGTTACTAGGCAACAGTAAACAAGTGCATTCAAGGAAGTTTGTAGACAACTTTCTGGCTGGTGAGTTTTTGAACTTGTGTGATTTACTTTGTTCCCTTTGATTTTCTGCAGTATTAGATAACATTTTTCTATAGTTTATTTATAATTAATGAGACTTGTAAGTTTTTACCGGTTTTATGAGCACTTACTTGTGTGCCACAGCTACAATGTATAGTGTGTGTTGTGTAGAAGATTAGTTTGTAGAGGGTTGTTGGTTGTTGTTCTATAATACTTGATTTACCGCAACCTCCAGAAATGTCTGCCTGTCAGTGCCTGACAAAGAATATGACAAAGGAAATAAGATCACCAAGTGGAAAAGCTACGTTCAAGTTGTTTCCATTGCCCTTCTAATGACATAATTACAGGCAATGTGCAGTAAGGGTCTCTAGGGCTTTTGTATTTGAAAGAAATCCTAAATGAAATTGAAATGACTAAACTTTAAATGGCAAAGTGCATTGAATGTTTTAACAAAGCCTACCTTAAGGAAGTGCCCCGGATCGGTTATGCACATGGTTAAGTAATACCCGAATCGCCCCATTAGGCTCATGTGCACTGCAAAACCACATACTGTATTAAAACAGTTACTAGTTGTTGAACCACACTCCTCTACCACTGCAGACTGCACTGCATTTTTATTCACCTGTGAGATATTTCTCCAGCAATGTTCTGGTAGACCTCCACCATTTAACAAGTTTAATAAAGGAAGCAGGTCCACCCGAAACATTGCTGGATTAAACTAATTACAAGATTTCAAAGACATTTTGGAGCGTTTAATTGCAGTTATTTTGGACACATACCATATTATGGCAGCTAGTGGCAGAATTTGGTATTATTATACTTTACCAAATACTGCCACTGTCCTGTTATACTGAGAGGATTCCCTTGCACATGGGGAAAGTAAAAGCCTTCCACAGTATGTAATGAAAATGCCAGTTTTCTACAAGTATATACTGTAAATGCCAGTTTGCTACCAGCATATAATGAAAATGCCAGTTTGCTACCAGTATTTACTGAAAATGCCAGTTTGCTACCAGTATATACTGTAAATGCCAGTTTTCTAGCAGTATTTATTAAGAATGCCAGTTTGCTACCAGTATTTACTGAAAATGCCTGTTTGCTACCAGTATATACTAAAAATGCCAGTTTGCTATCAGTATATAATGAAAATCCCAGATTGCTATTAGTATTTACTGAAAATGCCAGTTAGCTCTCAGTATATACTGTAAATGCCAATTTGCTACCAGTATATATGGAAAATGCCAGTTTTCTACCAGTATTTACTGTAAATGCCAGTTTTCTACCGGTATTTATTAAAAATGCCAGTTTACTACCAGTATTTATTAAAAATGCCAGTTCGCTACCCGTATATACTAAAAATGCAAGTTTGCTACTAATATATACTGAAAATCCCAGATTGCTATTAGTATTTACTGAAAAATACCAGTTTGCTACCAGTATAGAATGAAAATGCCAGTTTGCTACTAGTATATAGTTGTTAAGGAGGCCATTATTGTGATAAATAAAAAAGAAACCAAGCCTAAATACAGGGGGGGGGGGGTTGACACCAATGTCTGCCATGTACAATGCTGTTTTGACACCTTACTCTGGGCGTTCCTATAACACCTCTTAGCTACTATCCAATCACGCCTAACACCGGCTGGTGATATGCTAATTGGCATTTTCCAGGGTATATTATTGCCACAGATTCTTGTACAAGTCATCCTGAATTGAGAAAGCCAGTCGGATGACTAGCGAAACGTCTTCAAGAACTAAACTTCAAGTCCAGTTGATCTAATTGAATACAACAGATATATATATGGGTAGCAAACTGGCATTTTCAGTAAATACTGGTAGCAAACTGGCATTTTATTATAGACTGGTAGCAAACTGGCATTTTCAGTAAATACTGGTAGCAAACTGGCATTTACAGTGTATATTGGTAGAAACTGGCATTTTCAGTAAATGCTGGTAGCAAACTGGCATTTACAGTATATACTGGTAGCAAACTGGCATTTTCCTTATATACTAGTAGAAACTGGCATTTTCATTCTATACTGGTAGCAAAATGGCATTTTCGTTATATACTGGTAGCAAACTGGCATTTTTAGTATATACTGATAGCAAACGACATATACAGCTATATACTTGTAGCAAACTGGATTTTTCAGTAAATACTAATAGCAATCTGGGATTTTCAGTATATACTAGTAGCAAACAGGCATTCTCAGTAAATACTGGTAGCAAACTGGCATTTTCAGTAAATACTGGTAGCAAACTGGCATTTTTCAGTAAGTACTGGTAGCAAACAGGCATTTACAGTGTATATTGGTAGCAAACTGGCATTTTCAGTAAATGCTGCTAGCAAACTGGCATTTACAGTATATACTGGTAGCAAACTGGCATTTTCATTCTATACTGGTATCAACTGGCATTTTCCTTATATACTAGTAGCAAACTGGCATTTTCAGTAAATGCTGGTAGCAAAATGGCATTTTCGTTATATACTGGTAGCAAACTGGCATTTTTAGTATTTACTGGTAGCAAACTGATATATACAGTATAAACTGGTAGGAAACTGGCATTGTCAGTATATACTGGTAGCAAACTGGTATTTTATTATAGACTGGTAGCAAACTGGCATTTTATTATAGACTGGTAGCAAACTGGCATTTTCAGTAAATACTGGTAGCAAACTGGCATTTACAGTGTATATTGGTAGCAAACTGGCATTTTCAGTAAATGCTGGTAGCAAACTGGCATTTTCCTTATATACAAGTAGCAAACTGGCATTTTCAGTAAATACTGGTAGCAAAACGGCATTTTCATTATATACTGGTAGCAAACTGGCATTTTCAGTATATACTGGTAGCAAACTGCCATTTTCATTATATACTGGTAGCAAACTGCCATTTTTAGTATATACTGGTAGCAAACTGGCATTTTCACTAAACACTGGTAGCAAACTGGCATTTTATTATAGACTGGTAGCAAAACTGCATTTTCAGGTAAATAACTGTGTAGACAACTGGCATTTACGTGTCATTGTAGCAAACTCTGGCATTTTCAGTAAATGCTGGTAGCAAACTGCCGAACCCACTTTACAACACCAGTACCCTTCCACCCCATGGTAGCAAACCGGCATTTTCCTGTGTAATACAGTCTAGTTACCTCTATGGGAATGGCTTAATAAACGTTATTGGGCGGAGACACGACAATGTGTAATAAAGTCTAGTTACCTCTATGGTTTAATAAACGTTTTTGGGCGTAGACACGGCAATGTGTAATACAGTCTAGTTACCTCTATGGGAATGGCTTAAAGGACAACTAAAGCCACAGTACAGCACTGAACCAGAACGCAGAACACCTTGCTATAAAACCAGTAATCTGTGTCTTACCTCTTATTTTCATACAGTCTAGTTACCTCTATGGGAATGGCTTAATAAACTTTATTGGGCGGAGACACGGCAATGTGTAATACAGTCTAGTTACCTCTATGGGAATGGCTTAATAAAGTGTAATACAGTCTAGTTACCTCTATGGGAATGGCTTAATAAACGTTTTTGGGCGTAGACATGGCAATGTGTAATACAGGCTAGTTACCTCTATGGAAATGGTTTAATAAACGTTATTGGGCGGAGACACGGCAATGTGTAATACAGGCTAGTTACCTCTATGGGAATAGCTTAAAGGAGAACTAAACCCATTTTTTATACTCCAGAATCTGAAAACAAACTCCCTAAAAACATCAATAAGCTATAAAATACCACTTCAGTAAATTGTATTAAAGTAAATGTAAGCCTGTTAAGAACTGGATGACCTCAGTCACATGCTTCCTTGCTTTATCTGTCCTGTAAAATGATTGGCTAGAGAGTATTAATGGGTGTGACCAACTGTAACAAGTTTCTGCCATAGCTAAGGACTGAGCATGTGCAGAAAATAATGGTCGTTGACCAAATTGTGTGATAGTAGAATGCTGTGAAGTAAAGCACAAACCATAAGCTATTTAGGTAAAGAAACGTTATTGGGCGGAGACACGGCAATGTGTAATACAGTCTAGTTACCTCTATGGGAATGGCTTAATATTTTTTTGGGGGCGTAGACATGGCAATGTGTAATACAGGCTAGTTACCTCTATGGAAATGGTTTAATAAACATTATTGGGCAGAGACATGGCAATGTGTAATACAGGCTAGTTACCTCTATGGGAATGGCTTAATAAACGTTATTGGGCGGAAACACAGCAATGTGTAATACAGGCTAGTTACCTCTATGGGAATGGCTTAATAAACGTTATTGGGCGGAGACACGGCAATTTGTAATACAGTCTAGTTACCTCTATGGGAATGGCTTAATAAACGTTATTGGGCAGAGACACGGCAATGTGTAATACAGTCTAGTTACCTCTATGGGAGCTTAATAAATGTTATTGGGCGGAGACGCAGCAATGTGTAATACAGTCCAGTTACCTCTATGGGAGTGGCTTAACGTTAATGGGTGGAGATACGGCAATGTGTTATTGGGCGGAGACACAGCAATGTAATACAGTCTAGTTACCTCTATGGGAGCTTAATAAATGAAATGGGGCGGAGACGCGGCAATGCGTAATACAGTCTAGTTACCTCTATGGGAGCTTAATAAACGTTATTGGGTGGAGACACGGTAATGTATAATACAGTCTAATTACCTCTATGGGAGATTAATAAACGTTGTTAGGAGGATACACGGCAATGTGTAATACAGGCTAGTTACCTCTAGGTGAGCTTTTTGATGTCAAGAAGTATTCAACTTCGGATTTGCCTTTGCTTTTAAATTAAATAGAGCAGCGTATAATTGTGAAATAAAGGTGCATATACCGATCTGTTTGGGAGAGGATGTGATTCATATAAGTGTGTATCTGATGTGCCAACACAAGCCTACGCTGCCTGATTATATCCTCCCAACAGATTTCCTAGTTTTGTTTGCTAGTAGGTGATAGTATGCAGCAAAGTGTTCTGCTCCCCATCCCTCTGCATCTCAGAAGGTTTCCGCCTACTCTCCAAGATTTCTGAGCTTGCACATGCTCAGAGAAGGCAGCTAGACATTCACTGTAATGTCATCAGTCATAACTAATGATTGACAGTTGCTTTCTGAAAGACACAGGAAGCAAAAAGAAGGGTAAATGGACAACAGTTCAGATCAACAACAAGGACTGACCAAATGGCCACTTTGCCCGACCAAGCACCCATATAGGTAATGATTGTTGGCCGCAACATCTATTGGTTTGCATTGCCCCTTGTCCTGTCTGCACAGGCCTTAATAATAACAAATATGTCCAGTATCTTTCAGAACAAATATCATTCCATCATATGTCTGGAAGTAATTCTCTTTTCAAAGTAAGTAAACTCTGCTTTCCTGAAATTATGCGTCTGGGCTAGCATCTATAATTTTTGAGTAATTTTTCAGCTTAAAACCTCAACTGTGTGTAACAGGAAGTGCTCATGCAGCAAATTTAACAAAATGCTTCCCTTTTGCTGTATCAGCAGTTACACTATTGCAGCCAATAACAATTAAAAAAAAATACATGATTAAGACTTAGAATGCAGATCTGCCAATCATGATAATGCATTTTATGAAATAGATAGGGTAAAAGATTGATCCATAGCACACTAATATTTGATTGGTTTCTCTGTTTAAATGGCAAAGATTGATTTCTCTGTTAAAATCTTTACATGTACTCAGTAATTTTTGGGTGTAACTTCCAAACTTTGATCAACAAAAGTGTTGGAAAACCAACCAGTGGAGATATTATTAGCTCATTCAATAAGACAAGCAAACATTTGCCTGTGCTCTGCAGCACAGTAACGGGAGCAGCCCTTGCGACTGCAAGGCTCTGAGCCTCTGACACATACAACCCGCCCTAAAAAACACTGTAGATTAAGAAGGGCGTGGCCCCATCATAGTTTTTTAGGGGGTTTGGTGATTTATAGTTATGCCACTGATTTAAGGCTATCCCACACTAGAAAGTTTTAACTCGCACTCCGATTGCTCATTAAAAAGCGCACACTAGTGTTGGCCAAATGGTCTAGACTCACTGCATTGTGATACGATACGCTTTTTGGAGGGCATGCGACCACCATTTTTTGCACAATTGCATGCACTCCGATATAGTTTGAGAAATCGGATCACAAGCATGCGCAGGTGCGCACTACCACACCAGAAATATTAGAAAATATCTGACAACATTCTTATTGGTTGCAGCAGCATAGCACAGGTAAACATTTGCACCTCTCAAAGGGCATGTCCACCCACAAAACTAAAATTTATCCCCACACTGGCCACACAGTTTTGTGTTAGAAATCCTTACCTTTCTCCTCTGCTCCAAATGGTTTCTCTGCAGTGTCTGTATATATTCCAGGAAAGTGAAGAGTAGAAGCTGTCGTCCTGAAAAAAGGTTTCTGCCTCTTCTCATGCCTCTGGGAGGGATGCGGGCATGCGCTGTGGAGCCGATTACCCCCTCCTTCCATCAAGATCCATCATGGCTGCCCCTTCGTTTACTATTAAACCCTTTTAGTATAATGTAGCTCCCCCCTCCCAACCCAAAACGCACGGTCTGTTTGTAAAGAAAGTTAAAAAGAAACCTACTTACAGGACCGGGATTGCTTAAGGTAAGTAAATAGCCAGCATCCGCTTCTGTGATTGGCAGATCAGAACGCAATTCCATCACGCTTAAAAGCACAGTAGTGTGGCCTAGCCCTAAAAGGGTATTGACATTAACACTTACAGTGCCAGCACTTTCCCCAGAGTATTTCCATTAACACTTTCAGTGCCATCAGATTATTATTTTTAACTCTTTCAGCTGCCAGCATTGACATGATATACAGTATGTACCTGCTCCATTTAATTGTTCACTACTCACCCTAAGTTCTATTTGGAGAGTCGGATGGAAGGAAGAAAGAGGCAGTGATAGGGATCTCATGGCTTCTAGTCACAGGGGCCACTGTTAAAAAGTCTTCAGAAGCTTTTACCTGGAATTTTAGACTTGTTCTCCCCAGTACTATTACCTGAGCTCAACCTCCCCCCTCCTTCCTTCACCTTCAGTTAATTTGCAACATTATTTCCAAGTAGAGTGTGGAGTTCAGGCTCTCTACTAAATACAATGTTACAAATTACAGCCGTGGTTTAACATAGGCACCCTAGCTCTTTGCCTAGGTGGCCCATGCCTAAAAATGGCCCTGGTATATGCCTACGTTACTTTATATATATAGGTACAAAGTCCCAGATTGCTATTAGTATTTACTGAAAAATACCAGTTTGCTACCAGTATATACTGACAATGCCAGTTTCCTACATTTACTGAAAATGCCAGTTTGCTACCAATATACACTGTAAATGCCTGTTTGCTACCAGTACTTACTGAAAATGCCAGTTTGCTACCAGTATTTACTGAAAATGCCAGTTTGCTACCAGTATTTACTGAGAATGCCTGTTTGCTACTAGTATATACTGAAAATCCCAGATTGCTATTAGTATTTACTGAAAAATACCAGTTTGCTACCAGTATAGAATGTATATGTCGGTTGCTATCAGTTATATACTAAGAATGCCAGTTTGACTACAGTATTAATAACGACAAATGCCATTTTGCTACCATATAGAATGAAAATGCCCATTTGCTACTTAGTATATAGGAAAATGCCAGGTGCTACCAGTATATACTGTAAATGCCAGTTTTGCTACCACATTTACTGAAAATGCCAGTTGTGCGACCATATACACTGTGAATGCCAGTGCTTACCAGTACTTTACTGAAAATTGCCAGTTTGCACCAGCTCTATCATAAATGCCGTGTTGCTACCAGTTTTCTGGAAAATGCCAGTTTTGCTACCCATTATATATATCTGTGGTATCAATAGATTCAACTGGCTTGAATTTGTCTTGAAGACGTTTCGCTAGGTTTTCAATCAGACTGGGCTTTCTCATTCAGGATGAATTGTACAAGATCGAATCTGGTGCATAATAGTTACCCGGAAAATGCCAATTAGCAGATACAACAGCCAGGGGTTAAGGCTCGTGAGTGGATGTACTAAGAGTGTTATAGGACGCCCAGAGAAGTAAGGTGTCAAACAATTGTATCATGGCAGACAGTTGTGTCAACCCCCCCCCACCTGTAATTTAGGCTTGGTTCTTATTTTTTTTTGTTTTTTTTTTTCACATAAATAGGCCCCTGAACAACCTCTCTTGAACCAGTCACGTCCTTTGCCAATATGTTAACATTACCAATCTTCAAAGTATGTCCTTTTATCCTAAATGCAGGTAACACGGCCTGAGTCCGACCTGAGGATTGGCTCTTCTGTCTGGCCATACATGTGGATGCAGTTGTCGGTTTGGCTCTCCCCACATTACACATCAGAGGCTTTCTTCACTGGCCACTGACCTGCGTATATGATGTTCGCTTTCTTGATGTTTCGTATGGTCTTTCGGATGTACTAATTGCTGCCTACTGTGGATTTCCAGGTTACATAAATTGCCACAGATTCGGTACATGTCATTCGAGTTAAGGAAAAGCCAGCGGAGACTCAGCGAAACGTTTCAAGAACTAAACTTCAAGCCATTGGATCTAATGAATACACAGATATACAATGTCCTGGATAATGAGAACCTTCACAAGAAGAACCCGTTATTCACTAAAATGCCGTTGCTACCAGTATATACTGAAAATCCCATTGCTATTAGTATTTACTGAAAAATACCAGTTTGTGCTACAGTATATACTGACAATGCACAGTTTCTACAGTTATAACTGTAATATCAGTTTGTACCAATAATACTAAAAATGCCAGTTTTGCTACACAGTAATAACTGAAAATGCACATTTTTGCTACCAGTATAGAAAAAATGCAGTTTGCTGACTAGTATATAAGGAAAAGCCAGTTTGATACCGTATAGAATGAAAATGCCAGTTTGCTACCATAATACTGTAAATCCCAGTTTGCTACCAAGCATGTTACTGAAATCCAGTTTGGCCTACCAATATTACACTTTAAAATGCCTGTTTGACTACCAGTACTTACTGAAATGCCGGATTTGCTAGCACATATTTACTGAAAAATGCCAGTTTGCTACCAGTATGTTACCGAGAATGCCGGTTGTACTAGTATAACTGAAAATTCTCCCAGATTGCTATTCAGATTACTGAAAAATCCAGTTGATCTACCGTATAATACTGACAATGCCATCCTACCAGTTTATACTGTATATATCATTGCCTCCAGTAACTAACTAAAAATGCCAGTTTGCTACCAGTATATAACGAAATGCCTTTTTGCTACCATATAGAATGAAAATGGCAGTTTGCTACAGTATATAAGGCAAATGCAGTTTTATCCCAGTTTATAGAATGAAATGCCATTTGATACCGTATATACTGTAATGCCAGTTTGCTACCACATTTTATGAAAGGCCGAGTTTGCTACATATACACTGTAATGCCTGTTTTGCTAGCATACTTATGAAAATGCCAGTTTGCTACCAGTATTTACTGAAAAATTGCCAGTTGCTACAGTATTTACTGAGAATTGCCTGTTTGTCTACTAGTATATACTGAAAATCCCAGATTGCTATTAGTATTTACTGAAAATACCAGTGCCTACACAGTTATACTGTATATGGTCGTTTGCTACAGTATATATCAAAATGCCAGTTTGCTACCATATAACGGAACATGCCCATTTGCTACCAGTATAGAATGAAAATGCCAGTTTGCCTACTAGATAAGGAAAATGCCAGTTTGCTACCAGTATATAACTGTAAATGCCAGTTGCTACCGAGCCATACTGAAAATGCCAAGTTTGCTCCAATATACACTGTACATGCCATTTTGCTAACCAGTATTTTACTGAAATTGCCAGTTTGCTACACAGTATATAACGAAAAAGCCATTTTGCGACCAGTATTGAATGAAAATGCCAGTTGCTACTAGCTATAAAAGGAAACTGCAGCTTTGATACAAGTATAAACTGAAAAGCCAGTTGCTACCAGTATATACTGTAATGCAGTGTGCTACCAGCATTTACTGAAAATGACAGTTTGCTACCAAATAACACTGTAAATGCCTGTTTGCTACCCAGTAACTTCTGAAAATGCCTTTTTGCTACCAGTATTTTACTGGAAATGCGCCGTTGCTACATTATTTACTGAAAATGCCAGTTTGCTACCAGTATTAGTGAAAATGCCAGGTTGCTAGCCAAGTATGATACTAAAAATGGCAGTTTGCTACCAGTAATAATGAAAATGGCCAGTTTGCTACCAGTATAATACTGAAACATGCCAGTTTTGCTACCAGTAATTAAATGAAAATGCCATTTTGCTACCATTATTGTACTGAAAATGCCAGTTTGCTACTGAGATATAAGCAAAATGCCAGCTTGCTACAGTATAGAATGAAATACCATTTGCTACCGTATAAATGTAAATGCAGTTTTGCTACAGTATTACTGAAAAGTGCCAGTTTGCTACTGTATATTGAATCCAGGTAACAATTAGTTTTGCTACATAAATGCATGCGTTTGCTACCAGTATATACCGTACATGCCGTTGTGCTACCAGTAATATACTGTACATGCCAGTGTTGCTACCAGTAATTTATGAAAAGTGCCAGTTTTGCTACCAGTCTATAATTACAATTGCCAGTTGCTACCATCACCTAATAAATGCCAGTTTGCTACAGTATTAGTGAAAATGCCAGTTTGCTACAGTATTAATGAAATGCAGTTTTGATACCAGTATCTGACACTTGAGTCCTATAGTAGAATAGGCACTTTACAAATGTTCATGTATGTAGTGTATTCTATAACCGAAAATCGCATTTGAATACCAGTATTTACTGAAAAGTGCCAGTTTGCTACCACTAGTTTACTATAAATGCCAGTTGATTTTGCTACCATTATTTACTGCAAATTGGCCAGTTGCTACCAGTATATCCTGTAAAATGCCAGTTTTTCTCCAGCACTAGATAGGAAATTACAGTTTGCTACCAGTTATAATGAATGCCAGTTTGACTCCAGTATAAGATGAAAATGCCTCGTTGTGGACTCCACAGATAATAATGTGAAAATGGCAGCCGTTTTGTACCTACGAGTTACTGAAAATGCCAGTTTGCTACTGTATATAAGGAAATATGCCAGTTGCCACATATAGAATGAAATACCAGTTTGCTACCACTTATTTACTGTTAAGCCACGATTTGCTACCGTATTTACTGAAATGGCAGTTGTGCTACAGTATTATACTGAAAATGCCAGTTTGCTACCAGTTATAATGAAAGAGCCCATTTGCTACCAGTATTTACTGAAAATGCCAGTTTGTCCCTACTAGTATAAATAAGGATAAATGCCATTTTGCTAACAGTATAGAATGAAAAAGGCAAGGTTTGCTACAGTATATATCTGTACATGCCAGTTTGCTACATATATACTGGTACTGCCAGTGCTACCAGGCTTTACTGAAAATGCCAGTTTGCTAGCTGTATTTAGTGAAAAATGCCAGTTTGCTTATCAGTATATAATGAGACAGCATTCTTTTGATACAGTAGTGCACTTGACTTTGAGTCCTTTAGGAGAATGGCCACTTTACAAATGTTTAATGATATGTAGTGTATTCCTATTACCGAAATGCCAGTTGCTACCGTCGTATTTACTTGGTAAATGCCAGTATTGCTAACCAATATTACTATAAATGCCAGTTCGCTACCAGTATTTGCGGTGAAAATTGTCCAGTTTGCTACCGTATATCTTGTAAATTGCCATTTTTGCTTACCAGCATATATGAAAATGCAGTTTGCTACCAGTAATATAATGAAAATGCCAGTTTGCTACCTAGTAAATCATGAAAATGCCGTTTTTTCTACCAGTATTTGCTGAAAATGCCATTTGCTTACTTGTATATAAGGAAAATGCCAGTTTGACAACCAATAAGAATGAAAACCGTTTTGCTACCATATTACTGTAAATGCCAGTTCGCTACCAGTAATTGTACCTGAAAAATGTGGCCAGTTGCTACCAGAAGTATATATGTAAATGCCAGTTTGCTACAGTTTATAATGAAAATGTCAGTTTGCTACCAGTATTACTGAAAATGCCAATTTGCTACCTAGTATAATGAACAATGCCAGTTGCTACCAGTAGTAATTCAGGGATTGAAAATGCCATTGCTATCACTATATGCGCATTGGAGTCTATTGGAGGGACAGGCGGCTTATACATTTGTTATTGTATTGTATGTTTGTGTATAACTGAAAATGCTGGTTTGTCTATATACTGTAAATGTCCACGTGTTTGCTACCAGGTTTTATAATGAAAATGTCAGTTTGCCTACCAGTATTTACGTGAAAATGCCAATTTGGCCCAGTATTAGTGAAATGCCAGTTTTGCTACCCAGTATTCAGTGAAAATGCCAGTTTTGCTATAACTATTGCGCATTGAGTCTAGTAGGAGACGGCCTGCTTACATTGTTATTTTATTGTATTGTTTTGTATAGTACTGAATAGCTGGTTTTGCTACCAGTATTACTGTAAATCCAGTTTGGCTACCACTATTTAATGAAATAAATACCAGTTTGCATCACTACTATTTACTGTAAATCAAGCCAGTTCGCTACCAGTATTTACTGAAAAGTGCCAGTTTGCTACCAGTATATACCTGTAATGCCAGTTTGCCTACCAGCAATAAATGGAAATTACACGTTTGTATCCAGTATATAATGAAAATGCCAGTTTTGCTAACCAGTATATAATTGAAAATGCCAGTTTGCACCCGAATCACTGTAGATGCCAGTTTGTGCTTACCAAGTTTACTGAAAAATCCAGTTTGGCTACCAGTATTTACGTAAATGTCAATTGCTTCCAAATATTTACTGAAAAATGCCAGTTCCTGCTACCAGAATATGCTGTAAATTGCCAGTTTGCTCCATATATAATAAAATTGCCAGTTTCTACCACGAGATACTGAATAATGACCAGTTTGCTACCAGTATAGAATGAAAATTGCCAGTTTGTCTAACTAGTATATAAAGAAAGATGCAGTTTGCTGACAGTAATATGCTGTAATAAATGGCCAGTTGCTACTGAGTTATAATAAAAATGCCATTTGCTACCAGTATATACTACTGAAAAATGCCGTTATGTTTGCTACCAGTACTGACATGAAAAAGGCCAGTTTTCTATTATATATAAAGGAAAATGCCAGTTTGCTACCAGTAATAGAATGAAAATGCCGTTTGCTACCCAGTATAATACTGTACATTACTAGTTTGCTACCAGTATATACTGTACATGCCTGTTTGCTACCAGTATTTACTGAAAATGCCAGTTTGCTACCAGTCTATAATAAAATGCCAGTTTGCTACCAGTATATCCTGTAAATGCCAGTTTGCTACCACATAAAATGGAAATTACAGTTTGCTACCAGTATATAATGAAAATGCCATTTATACCAGGTAATAATAAAATGCCCAGTTTTGACTACCAGTAGTATACTGTAAGATGCATGTTTGCTACCATTTACTGAAAATTGCCAGTTTGGCTAGCAGTATTTAACTGTTAAATGTCAATTCGCTTCCATATTTAATGCAAATGCCGTTTGCTAACCAGTATATGCGTAAATGCCAGTTTGGCTACCAGAATATAATAACATGGCAGTTTGCTACCAGTATATTACTGAAAATGCCAGTTTCTCCCAGTATAGGAATGAAATGCAGTTTTCTACTAGGATATAAAGAAAATGCCAGTTTTTCCTACCAGTTAAATGCTTAAATGCCAGTTTGACCTAAGAATGCATATAAGCTAACAATGCATGTACAGACAAAATGCCAGTTTGCTACCAGGATAGAATGAGAAATTCCAGTTTTCTACTAGTATATAAGACAGAAAATGCCAGTTTCTACAGATAAGAATGAAATGCCAGTTTTGCTACCAGTAATACTGTAACTACTAAGTTTGCTACCCGTATATCGTACATGCCTGTTTGCTACAGTATTTACTGAAAATGCACGTTTGCTACCAGTCTATAATAAAATCCAGTTTGCTACCAGTATATCCTGTAAATGCGCCAGTTTGCTACCACATAAATGGAATTACAGTTTGCTACAGTTATATAATGAAATGTCCAGTTTGCTACAGTATATAATTGAAATGCCAGTTTGCTACCAGTATATACGGTATATGCCAGTTTGCTACCATTTTACTGAAAATCCAGTTTTGCCTACCAGTATTTACTGGAAAATGTCAATTCGGCCTTACCAAATACATTTCACGGAAAAATGACCACGTTGTACCAAGTATATGCGTAAATGCCAGTTTGCTACCAGTATATTAATAAAATGGCAGGTGGCTACCAGTATATACTGGAAAAATGCCAGTTGACCATATAGATTGAAAGCCAGTTGTATAGAATAAGAAAAATGCCTTTGCTACCGAATATAAGAAATGCCAGTTGCTACCAGTAATGATATGCGTTCTACCTTATGTAGCAACTAGTTTTGCCTACGCAGTATATACTGTACATGCCTGTTTGCTACCAGTATTTACTGAAAAATGCCAGTTGTACCCGTCTATTAATAAAATGGCAGTTGGCTACCAGTCTATTAAAATGCCAGTTTGCTACCCCAGTAATTTAGTGAAAATGCAGTTTGACTTATCAGTAATAATGAAAAGGCCAGTTTGCTACAGTATATGCACTTGATGCCTTTAGGAGAAGCTACACTTTAAATATGTTAATTGTATTGTGAGTGTTTCTTTTTTTATTGAAAAATTTATTTTATTTCAGTTTCAAGATTAATACATTTTCTGTAACAAATGAAATTTGAACTAAATGAATAAAAGTTTGACTCGCGGTCCTTTGTGTTGGTGCATTATTATCATTACTCTCTCTGGTAGTCCCAATACTATCATTGTTTACATCATTTACATGAAATTATATATTTCCCTTCTGAATCAGAGTTATTCTGTTCTGTTTTCTTTTTTGTTTTTAGTTGCAGTGTTGATCTCATATTCATATAAAAATAAAATTTGAAACACAGTAACAACCAAACAGAATAACTAGTTATTCTTTGTTTTCTGTTATAATGTGTTCCCATTTTTTATCCCAATTCCCCATATTTATCAAACATTTTAAATCTGTTTTTGTTAGCGATGTTAGATATTCCATGCGTCTCGTCGATAGTTCTATTATTAAAGATTCTCTGGAGGCGTGGTATTGTACTTTTCCATCACCTTGATATTTTCACAACGAGCCGCTGCTTGTAATGGTAGCATGTGCTTTGAGCTGTGTAGGTTAGACCTGTTTGGGGGGGCTGAAGTAAATGGTAGGGGGTTTAATGGGATATATTTACTTAGTATTTGAGTTATATTTGAATAATCTCCAGTGAAGGTTGAACAAGGTACATCCCAAATAGTATTAAGGATACCTGTCGGAGCTGTTAGGGAACAATTATTCATAGTTTGTGGTGTGTTGATACCAGCATAAAATTATCTTATATAAATTATCCTTATACAAGGGGTTACAGATAAGGTGTTTTGGTCAATTTCCATATATCTGCCATGTTTGATTCCGGTGTTTGGGAGCCTAGTCACGTTACCATATATCGCATGTAATTTAATGCGACCTCGGCTACAATGTTAAGAATTCCTGTAGCAGTTTTGTAGATTGAGGAAATTTAAGTCTTTTTGATTGGGCCACGTTGGTATAAATTTTTCTAGTTGATAGAGGTGTGGCTTGTGAGTTCTGTGAAAGAGTGTTTGGGTGAAGTGGCTTATCTGAAAGTAGAAAAGTGGGATTTGTTGGAATCTGGATTTTGGATTGGAATTCTGTGAATTTGGGGAATGCTCTCCCGTTAGTTTATAGGAGTAGATCTCTTACCTAGTGAGGTTTTTTGTTTACACCATTGTCTCGGTAGTCCGGTTTTCAGCTGCCAGGGAGGGTTTTCCTATGAAAGGTATGAGAGGGGAGGGTATTTCTATGTTGTGAGGGTTTTTCATAGGGTGTCTCCATAGTTGGAGAGTGACATTTGGATGTTTTGAGAGATTCTTTTCACATACATGTTTTTCTTGCTTGATTGCATAGGAAGGTTGCTTAAAGTCGGTGTCATCAACCCATCTGTTCTAGTACCGGATCTATACTGCGTGTTTTGATGGTGGCTGAAATGTGCGGTCCGCCCCTCAACTGTGCGCTTCATACATATTTCTGAAAAATGGTGGGCCACCAGTCCCCTTGGGTCGAGGGGCTCTGTGAGGTACATCTTCGGTTGTATTCGTGTCTTTATACCTCTCCGACATAGTCCATAAAGTTCTTTGGTAGTGCATAGTATAGAAATTTTGATTGGTAATATCATCGAATAGGTGAGATGCGTAGGGGTTATCTGTTCATCTTTCGGGGTTATTCTACGATCCATGATATTGGTAAAGGGTTCCATTGTTGGTTTAGATCTTTGTATTTTAGAGAGAGTTGGAGAACATTATGTTATAAAGTTGTGGTCATGAGTGAGGGTGTGTGGATGTTTTGTTCCAGTATTTGAGCGAGTCTGTTTTTCCAGGAGTGGGGAAATTAAGCTTTAGTCATTTTAATGTTTTGTGGAGGTATATGATGGGGAGGGCTATTTCCGATGTTACTCCTGGTTGATTTTGTACCCGGGTGAGGCTGTCCGAATTGTGATAAAAGGCTGTGCAAATGTGTAAGGGATTTTGGGGGGGACGTAGTGTAAAGAACATTGTCTGCATATAATGATAGTTTGTATGTCTGAATGTGGTTAATGGTAGCATTGTATTTGTGGATGATTTCTAATGTGGCCGCAGGGGATTCCATACACAGTATGAAGAGTGCGGTGGAGGGACAGCCTGACGTGTCCCACTTAAAAAGCCGGAATTGAATGTGATCTAGCATGGGGGGTTAAGGACCTGTGCTGTAGTGTTTTGTTAAATGTTGGTCATTGCTGAACTGCAGTGTCCTGTGATTCCGAACTTTGTAAGGTAGGCCGAGGAAAAGCGCCATCTATGCGATCAAACGCCTTCTCGCCGTCCAGGGCCCCAGGCCCCATCCCCGCCTGTTGTGTGCTATGTCATGATGTCGATTATGTTATTGTTCTTCTGGTATTATCTCCGGCTTGCCTATTTCTAACAACCCTCTTTATCTGGATGGATGAGGTTTGGGAGGAATTTTGAGGTCTGTCTGCTAAAATCTGTATATTTAAAAATCTGTGCTTTAGTAGGGCTATTGGGCACTAGTTTTTGCAGTGGGTTGGGTCTTTTACCGGGTTTTGGATCTGTACTATGCTTGCATGGGACATATTGGTTGGATGGGGTTTCCCCTTTAGGAAACCGTTGAGAAGTTTTAGCAGCTTTGGGGTTAAGGGGTCCTGAGAAGTTTTATAGTAAGAGTATTGTAATCCATGCGCGTCTCCGGGTATTTCGCCATGTAGCTATGTTTTTTGATTGTTCTTTGTATTTCTTTGCTATGTGTGAATGGTAGGTGTTAAGTGTAGTCTAGGTCAGCTGATTGAGAGTTGGGGAGTTTTGCTTTTTGGAGGAAAGGGTTATTTGTTATGTATGCTGTTGTTCGGATTTGAGGATTTTAATTATATAATTTTTCCATAGTTGTGCAAAGTATTTGCTATCCCTTTGGGTCAGTGTCAGTTGTGTCCTTTCTGGGCTGTTGCTCATATATGTGTGTGTTTTCCTGGTTGTGCTATGTTTTGAGTTTGTCGTACTAGTAGTGCATTCGCTTGTTTTCCCTTATCTCAATGTATCGTCACGATGCCCATAGGAGAGATTGATCTACTTATGTATTTTCTATATCTTTTAGTGGTTTCTCTATGGCTATATTTTGCGAAGTGCTACTCCGTGTATTGTGGGTATGATTAGTAAAAATGGGCTTGTTGTCCGCGTTTGTAGTTCTATTGTAAAGGTTCTGTTGTGAGTGTTTGTTGTGTTTTTAATGTGGTAAGGGTGAGATGATATATCCTCTGATAGTGCTTGTGTGGCCATCCCATGATTGTGGAGAAGCCGTTGGGACTAGCCATATTTTGTTGGAAAGAATCTTGATTGTGCTTACTACAGTTGTTCTCTGAGTGGGGATCTAAGAATGATGTCATTATGGTGGCATTACTTGGCTTTTTGTTGGTAGGGTGGTTAGTGGTATATCTATTTGGATCGGGGGCATGGTCTGACCAGTATTTGAATTGGTGAATTTAGCTTTGTAGGAATTTAATAGTGGACTTGTACTCGACGGAAAATAGTCAATTCTAGTGTGGCAGTTATGAGGGGTGAGTAGAAGTAAAGGCTCTGGATATGGGTTCAGTTCTAAATAGGTCTGTGTAGTGTAGGTTATGTTTGTGTAAAATTTCTCAGAGGTGTGGCTATTTGGGAGGCTTCTTGGGTTTGTTTTAATGTAGTTAGGGTGTCTGTCAGTTCTAGACGATTGGATTAATTAAAGTTCGCCTCCCAATAGTTTTATGGGAAGACAGAAGAACGATTGGGTTTTCGTAAAGTCTTCTCAGAAAAGAGACTTGTGCGTATTTGGGAAGTACATTTATAGGAGTATAAAGAGTCTTTTTGGTTCTATGAGACTCGCTTAGGCGTAAAATATCTGCCTTGTGGGGTTCCTTCTCTTGTGAGGAACACTGAAAGCTGCAGTTTTATGGTTTAAAAAATTATGTGTTGTTGGAGCTAGGTAGGCTTGTGGGTATTGGGAGGGCTGCCCTGATGAGTCAAATGTTTCTATTGGAGGAAGATATGTCTGCTTAAGGTTGTTTTAAACTCCTTTAGAGACTAGGCTATTTTTTGGGGATATAGTCCTCGGACATTTAGTGAACATAGTTTACCATTGTCTAGGGGATGAGGATAGCTTTTGGGTTGAACACCTGTGACTAGGGTTGCTCTTGGTTCTCTTAGTAATTGTTGGTGATGTGATGGAGGCGTATTCGGATTGTTGGAGGGTGTATGTTGGGGGTTTGGGCCTGCGAGGTACAGCACATAAAAAAAGTATAACAACTTTTAACAGTAAAACATTAAACACCGTAATTAACATTTCTTTAAAACTTAAACAAATAATAACATTTCTTATAGCCTTGAGGAGTCATTAGTTATAACATTATTTAACTGTTGATATTCGTTTGACTCCTCGTAAGGCAGAGTGCCCTGCGGAGTAGTTAACACTCGGGGGCAGGGAGGGGGGAGGGTTATATAACAGAAAGCTGGTTTTCGGTAAGAAGAGGTTTCTCTTGAGATGGTGTATTTGGAGATGTTGAGCTTAGGCATCACCTCCCAGTGGCTGAGAGTGTTTTCTGAGGGAGGGGGAGGGGATGTTTTTAGGATTGCGCAGGGCATATCCTGACCCATTGCATTGTTTAAGTGCCTAGTATTTCTAGCACAGGTTGCATGTATTGATGCATACACTTTACCTACAATATGATGTAACAGTACACTACAATCTCGTATTCTGCTAAATGATATGTAAATATTGTCATAAGGGTGTGGGTGTTTGGTGCCATTTCAGAATTGCTTAGAGCAAGTCGGATCGTTGTGTGTTAATTCTAATGTTACAATTCAGGTATCCATTTTAAACCTATGCATTATCTTTAGCAGTATCGTACCACCTCAGTCCTGTTGTCATGGTAGTATAGGGTGGGCATGAGGGTATATCTTTTCAGGGTTATTCAGTCTAGTCTCGCTCGTTCCGTTTTGGTGTTCGCTCACTAGGTGTTATAATTCAAGTTGTGCTACCAATATAATAATTATAGCCTTACAGTATAACAAGACCGTAATTATCACCTCCTGTTTTCTGTTTGACGTTGGTAGTATATATATAGGCGCAACAGAGTATTTTTTCAAGGCATTTTTCAGGATTTCTGCAGGGGTAGGTCCCGATCACATTGGCATTTTATTCCTTGGGTACTCTAATTACGGTTACGCTATCCATGCATATATTTTAATCTGCGCGGAATGTATAACAGTTCAATACAACCTCATTTATGTTGATGTAATATAATAGTTAGTTAATCGCATGAAGGGTGGTCATTTTCAGGATTGCTCGGGACAAGTCTTGGTTTCCGTCGTGTAATAATTCCTGTGCTATACTACAGTTACATCTGACCGTTTATTATAGCATAGCAGTGCTATACAACCTATTTGGTTTTCATGGCAGAATAATGTAGGGTGAAGGGTGTCGTTTGTTCAGGGTTACTCAGGGCTATTTCCAGTCGTTGTATATTAGCTCCGTAGTAATTGTAATACAGTTGTTTATTAATATGTGCACTTCAAAACTCTGCAGTATAGCAAAACGATGCACACAGAACCTCTTATTCCTATTCGCATGGTGTTGTATAGTGTAGCATAAGGGTATCGTTTTAGGTAACTCAGGCCGGTCTCTGTCCTTTGTGTGTTAGTTAGGGGGGGTATTTTGTGCAAGTTATGTTCCGGGGGGGGTAAGTGATCTGGCGTCACAGTATGTGTGTTTGGTGTGCCTGTTGGGACTGCTCAGGGAGGGGTCCACGACCCTTTGTATACCGTCATGGGCTTAAGGATTGTACCTTGGTCTTATTACTCACAGTATAAATCTTTGTTCTTCTGTGGTTTTGTCTGTTGATATTTAGTGTATTCTAATACCGAAAAATGCAAGTTTGCTACTAGTATTTATGAAAATGGCCATTTTGCTACCACTATTGACTGTAAATGCCAGGTTCGCTACCAGTATTTACTGAAAATGGCCCGTTTGGCTGCCAGTAATATCCTGTAAATGCCAGTTTGCTACCAGGCATATAATGAAAATTACAGTTTTCTACCAGTATATATATGAAATGAGCCACGTTTGTGCTACCAGTAATCGAGATGCCAGTTTGCTAACCAGTTTTTCCTGAAAATGCCATTTTGCTACCACTATTTACTGTAAATGCCAGTTCGCTACCGTATTACTGAAAATGACAGTTAGCTACTAGAGATTGGCCGGTTCGCGGACCCGAACCTGGGTCCGACCGCGAGTATATCACGTCTCGAACGCGCGATTATTCCGGATTTTCCGCCTTCCGAACTTCCGAAACCGCCGGAGTTTGTTTTTCCATTCCCAAAAATTTTTCAAAACGAGTATCCCCGGACTTACGAGAATATCTCTAACGATCTTTCGGACGCGCCGGAAAAACCAAAGATCCTCGTAATTACGCGGGGATCTCGTAATTACGAGAATTTTTCGGTTTAAAAAATGAGAAATTCTTGTAAATTCGCATTTGTGGGGATTATTTTCAAGGACTGAGCAAGCCACATGACTAAAATTGAGCCAATGGCATACATGATTATTGCCGCCCTGGGTTATAAAAGGTTCTTCACAGGCACATTTGTCAGTGGGTTGTGAGTGTGTTTAGTGGAGACCTGACAGTGTGGAGGGGAGGAGAGGAGAGATTTTTGCGCTTTTTGAGCTTGTGTACCGGTCTGTGTGTTTGTTGTAGCTGACAGTGCTACTCTGTGGCTAATGTTTTTCACCTCTGGTGCAATACGCCCTGGCCCGAGAGCAGTACTCCCATTTGTTTCCCTCTCCTCCATGAGGCACCTTTGTGGTGTCCACCTACTCTGGACACATCTTCATACAGCCGCAACAGCTACTCTGTGGCTAATGTTTATAGCTCTGGGTCAATCCTGCCTAGCCCAGAGCATACTCCATATTACAAAGTGTGGGCCTGCTTGTAACTCAATGTGTGTTCCTACCTTCACCTGCTTTCCCTTGCCGAAGCATACTTGAGCGAGGAGCCAATGGGGGGTTGAGGGGTATGTCAGTGGGGCCAAGCCGGCCTGGGCCCCAAACAATGTGGCAAAGCAGTTTGGCATGCTGTAAGTAAATGGTTGCTGACTAACAACCTCCCCTTTCAAGCTTTCCCCTTGCACGAAAGCATACCTTGAGGGAGAGGTAGCCATGGGTGAGGTGTATTTCAGTGGGGCAAGCCTGCCTGCCCCAACAACAATGGTGGCAAAAACTGGCAGTGGGCCTGCTGTAACTAATGGTGCTGTTCCTATGAAGGGCTTACCCTTTCACCTGCTTTCCCTGCATGAAGATACTCTGAGGGAGAGTAGACCAAGGGGTTAGGGGGTATGTCCAGGGGGCTAGATCCTTCCTGGCCCCACAAACAATGGGTGGCAAAACCGCAGTGGCATTATGTAACCACGTACCACCCATCGCCTTCTTTCCCTTGTTTTCCCTAACTATATATGGGAATGTGGCCAATGTGTGTGTGGTAATGCATTAATGGTCAAGGTATATACAAATTATAAGTACTCAGAGACCATATAGTTAGCTAAAAAGATATGTGTCATTTTTAATTTTTTCAAATAACAAATGACTTTGGAATCTATCTGAATAACTTTGATATATCGAAAATAAAGCCCCAAAACATTTTTTTAACAGGTTTTATATATAATATATATATTAAATTTTTCTTTTTTTATAACAACTATATACAAAGAAAAACAAAAAAACACAAAAAAACACTGGGGTTACTGGGGTACCCTCCTCTCAGCGTCTGGGCAGGCGGCGGTGCACGGCGGCGGTCCAGGCGCCGCACCATGTGGCGCATCTACCCGACCGCATGCTCTGTAGTCTTGTGAGGAGATATGATGAGAGAATGGTGTTGAAGATGTTTGAGCAAAAAGTAGCACATTTCCTAAAGTCCACCATGCGGTTAGAATGCAATTGCACCTGATAACTACTTACAACATACATGTTACTGCCTGCTATAATGTGGAGCGTATGTCATAAAAAGAAGTCAGATAAGACATCATTTTTTCTAAAATTTCTTTAGTTGCTTATATTATGGCATTACCTAGTTATTGGTACACAGTGATTTCTACTGAATGGCTGTTGATGGTTACCACATGCTCAGTCTCTACTGACCCAACTGATCACCCAGGACTGGTCAGGGCAAGACCATAAACGTGCTCTATTAGGGTCCTGCAAACGAAAGTCATTATTTCCGTTGTGGCATTTATTTATACACAGACACAAATTGCTGATTGATGATGGGCCAGATTAGGTCAGTGGGATGCGAATGAAAATACTGCTCTTTTTTTCTTAAAAGTACTGTAATAGATATCAGCTGAACTTCCACTTAAACGCATATTATTGCACACATGGGGGATACTGATAAACAGCAGTAGGTAATGAGCTGGCATTAAACATTTACGTTTGATTGCTAAATTTTTTCAGACATTCTGGTTTGTATACACTAGGATGTGCTAAACATACAAAATTTTTGGAAGTGTGTGCACCCCACAAAAAGCATTGTTACAAACCACATACCCCAATGTGTGCATCATGTAGCGGTGGATTTTTACATGGGAAATACAGATATTAATGTCTTGTACATAAACATCTTCACTAACGTTGCATAATGGGATTTACTTACGATTCTCAACATGGCCGCCGAGAACTGGAAGAGGCTGGAGGTGCTGGAGGGGCGTGGAGCGAGGGTGGAGAGTCTGGAGGTGCTGGAGTAGTGGTGGAGGGCTGGAAGGGTGGAGGGCTGGAGAAAGGGGAGGGCCTGGTAGAAAAAAAAGTTTTATCGTCAAACAATCACAATCTAAAAAAAAAAAAGGAAAATTTATTTAACTCTCACTGTCATATAGATGTTTCGTATACATTATACTAAAACAATTCTCGGAAGAAGTTGTCAAAAATTATGCAACCTATTGGATAAAGGGCTTGTGCATATCAAACTGGTCAAAAAAAAAGCACACAATGTGTGGCACAATTAAGTGATCCTCAATGTTTGCACATTATGCTATCGACTCACTCGCACGGCAATACACATGAGCGCACCGAGAAACATTGCGCTTGTTGCTTGTTTCTGGAGCGCTCGTGTGCGCTGGTAATATGGCACTTTGTGACAATGAGAAATTAAGAAAAAAAAAATTCTCAATAGCTTGCCTATCATCGTCCCGGCGGAGCACGGTGTGGGGTGTCCGGATGAAGATCCCCTGCAAATTAAAATAAAAAACATACTAATGAATGTCTAGATCTAAAGGATTTATTTAATTATAACTTTGAATTCTGCTTGAAATGCAGATTATAAGGCCAAGTTGTTAGTTTCTTTAAAAGTCAATTCATAGTTTCTATCGGCAATGATTTCAGTTTACATACCTTATTCTGGCTAGACTTATATTTCTTATTGGTGTATTGTAGCATGGAAAGGGAAAGTTGGTTGGTGTTTGGGGCATCAGTAGCTTTTGTATTGTATCTGATAAGATTTTGGGGTAACACAACCATGTTTAATTTTGGAGTGTAAAAAAATCAACATTTTAATTTTTGACTTTACTTTCCCTCAAATAGGGCTGCATTGTAACTAAAGGGTGGGCCAGTAAAGTTGTGTTTAACTTGGTCTATGTGTGGGTATCAGTGTGGTATTTATAGATAAAAGAAATCAATTTAATGATCGATTTCAATTTTTTAACTACTTAGCCTTTGAACTAAGGCTTGCCATGGAATGGAAGGGTGGGCACACATGTGTTTTAACTGTGTCTTGTATTGGGTTACATTTGAATTTATATGTGTTTATTTAAAGTAAAGTCACTTTTCAGTGATTGATTTTTTTGACTTAACTTTACCCTTTTAATAGGGCTGCATATTGAATAAATCTAAGAAAATAATAATGTAAAATACCATGATGAGAAAATCAAAGCAACTTGGATCTCTCTCTCTCTCAAGCCAAATTTACGGATTATTGATGTTTGTATTAAAAACTTATATATAAAATATGTTGTTTGTCAGAAGTGATTAAAATTATTTTAACGACTTAGTTTGTTACATACGTAATTAATAAAAGTATACTTGCCTTCATCATCTGCAGTATGGGGCCACATATTGAGGCCTCTTGCCTCTTGAGATCTGCCCATGGTAGAGACAGTGTCTGGTAGCCAAAGCGGCGCAAGGATCCGTCGCTGCAGGCGCTTTTGCGCTGCCACACGATACGTTCCCGGAGGGGGAAGTCATCATAGCCCCCTGGACAGGAGGTACCTGAACTGGCATACCGTGCCTAACAGAAGAGCCATTTTGCAGGAAGAAGTTCCGGTTCCCCTCCGTTTTGACGAAAATCCTCGTTTTACGAACATCCCTCGTTTTACGAAAATCCTCGTTTTTTACGGAAATCATCGTTTTTACGGAGATCCCCGGGTTTACGGGAATACTCGTAATTACGGAAATCCGCGTACTTTTCGAGAAATACCGTTTTTAAAATCACCTGGCGGGACTGTAATTTTTTAGGTATTGGTAGGCATTGATAGTGTTTCTAAGGCCATTACCTGGGCCCTGGGATAAGTGCAGACGTTCCAAGGCTATTTAGACCATCTTTTAATGCGGATTTGCGAACTTTCATTTTAAAACTTTTTAACGGGTCGCTCGCGGGATTTTCGGAATTTACGGATTTTTTCGAAAATCCGCGGGATCCTCGCGCGCGGACCAGATTTTTCGGAATTCGGACCCTATCTTATTTGGTACCAGTATATACCCGAAATGACCAGTTTGCCTACCAGTTATTCTACTGAACTGCCAGTTTTGCTACCACTATTTACTGTGTAACTGTCAGTTCACTCGACCATTATTTAACTGAAAAGCCTATTTGCTCACCATATTACTGGAAAATGCCAAATTTGCTACCAGTCTATTACTGTAAATCCAGTTTTTCTACCGGTTATATTTTAAACTGCCACAGTTTTCTACCAGTCATTTATTAAAACATGGTAATATATCTGTTGTTTCAATTAGATCAATGGACTTTGTAGTTTAGTTTCTTGACAGACTTTTTTTCGCTAGTCATCGACTGGCTTTGTCAATTCAGAGACTTGTACCGCATCTGTGGCACTTAGTACCCCTGGAAAATCCCAATTAGCATAATCACAAACCAGGGGTTAAGGGTGTGATGGATCGATGGGCTCAGAGAGTGTTAGTACGCCCGTAGTAAGGTGTCAAACCAGCATTGTACATGCAGACAGTTGTGTGTCGAACCCCCCCACCTGTATTGGCTTGGTTTCTATTTTCAAACTACATGGCCTCCTTACCCACCCATCTCTGAACCAGTAAACGTTCCTTTGCCAAGTTAAACATTTACACTTTCAAAGGTTGTCCTTTATCCTTAAGATGCAGGTACACGGCTGAGGTCCCTGACCTGAGGAATTGGCTCTTCCTGTGGGGCCATACGTTGATGCCGTTGGGTTTGTTCTCCCCACCTTACAACTCCTAGCCTTTCACGACTGCATGCGTATATGATGTCGCTTGCTTGTGTTTCGCTTAGGGTTGTTCGGGTCATGACCTCAACCCATTGCTGTCGCTGAGTTGTGTGTCCTGTCCTGTACATAATTGCCCAAGAGTTCTGTTTTTGGTATGTTATTCGAATGAGAACGCCAGTCGCTACTTGGGTATGTTTTGCTGTATGAGGTCGTGTTTTAGTCTGGTTGTCTATGGTGCTATATTTTTGACGAAGTGATGGTATTGTGGGATTTAAGTTAAATGGGATCCTTAGTTCCTGCGGTTTGTATTTCTGGATTGTAAATGTTCTGTTGTGTGTTGTTTCTGTTTTCTAATGTTGGGATAATCGGGTTGAGATGATAGATCCTCTATGTGGCTTTGTGTGCCCCAATTGTGGAGACGTGGGGACTGAGAGCCATCAATTTTTTTGAGAAGAAGTCTTTTATATGATCTTCTCAGTTGTTCGCTGATTGGGATTCTTAGAATTATGGTGGCATTGAGGTGCCATTTACTGGCTTTTTGTTGGTAAGAGAAAGTGGTTATGGTATATCTCGTTTTGGATCTGGGGCATGGGTCTAGAACCAGTAAATAGGTAATTTCTCTTCAGCTTTGTTAGAGGACAAATTTTAATCTTGGACTTGTACCGAGGAAATAGGTCATTCTCGGGGTGTGGGCCTTTAGAGAGGGGGTTAGGTAGAAAGTAAGAGCTCTGGATATTGGTTTACGAGTGCTAAATAAGGGGCGTGTAGGTTATGTTTTTAAAAAGTTTTCTCAGAGTGTTGGCTATTTGGGAGGCTCTTGGGTTTGTTTTAATGTAGTTGGGGTGTCTGTCAAGTTCTAGAGATTGGATTAGATTAAAGTCGCCTCCCAATAGTTTATATGGGCAGAAGAACGATTGGGTTTTTCGTAAGATTTCTTTCAGAAAAGAGACTTGTGCGTAGTTTGGGAAGTATACATTTATTAGGAGTATAAGAGTTTGGTCTATGAGACCCTGTAGGAGTAAATATCTGCCTTGTGGGTCCTCCTCTTTGTGAGACACACTGAAAGTGCAGTTTTTATGGTTTAATTATTGGTGTTGTTGGACGCTAGGTAGGCTTGTGGGTATTGAGAGGTGCCTGATGAGTCAAAATGTGTCTCTTGGAGGAAGACTATGTCTGCTTTAAGTTGTTTTAACTCCTTTAGGACTAGGCTACGTTTTTGGGGGGAATTAAGTCCTCGGACATTAAGTCAACATAGTTTAACCATTGTCTAATGGGGATGAGAATAGCTTTTGGGTTGACACTGTGACTAGGGTTGCTCTTGGTTCTTTAGTAACTTGTTGGTGATGTGATGGAGGCGATTCGGGATTGTTGGAGGGTGTATGTTGTGGGTTTGGGCCTGCGAGGTAACAGCACATAAGAAAAAGTATAACACTTTTAAACAGTAAAACATTAAACAAGTAATTAACATTTCTTAAAACATTAAACAAATAAATAACATTTCTTATTAGCCTTGAGGGAGTCATTAGGTTTATAAATTATTTACCTGTTGATATTCGTTGACTCCTCTGTAAGGCAGAGTGCCCTCGGAGTAGTTAACACTCTGGGGGCAGGGAGGGGGGGAGGGTATAAGCAGAAAGCTGGTTTCGTTAAGAAGAGTGTTTCTCTTGAGTGGGGTATTTGGACGGTTAGAGCTTAGGGCATCACTCCCAGTGGCTGAGAGTGTTTTCTGCGGGAGGGGGAGGGGATTGTTTTTAGGATTGCTCAGGGCATATCCTGACCCATTGCATTTTAGTGCCTAGTATTATAGCACGGTTGCATTATTGATGCATACACTTTAACCTTACAATATGATGTAACAGTACCATACAATCTCATATTCTGCTAATATGATAGTGTAATATTGCATAAGGGTGTGGGTGTTGGTGCCATTTTCAGAATTGCCTAAAGCAAGTCCTGACCCGTTGTGTGTTAATTCTTAATGTTACAATTCAGTTACATTTTAACCTTGCATTATAGTATAGCAGTATCGTACCACCTCATGTCCTGTTGTCATGGTAGTATAGTGTGGCATGAGGGTATATCTTTCAGGGTTATTCAGGTCTAGTCTCGGCCCGTTGTGTGTTAACTCATAGTGTTATAATTCAGTTGTGCTACCAATATATACATTATAGCCTTACAGTATAACAAGACCGTATTATACAACCTCCTGTTTTTGTTGACTTGGTAGTATAATATAGCGCAAGAGTATTATTTTCAAGGCATTTTCAGGATTTCTCAGGGTAGGTCCCGATCCATTGCATTTTAGTTCCTGGTACCTTAATACGGTTACGCTATCCATGCATATATTTTAATCTTGCGGAATGGTATAACAGTATCATACAACCTCATGTTCTGTTAATATAATAGTATAGTATAGCATAAGGGTGTCATTTTCAGCAGTATTTACTGAAAATGCCAGTTTGCTACTAGTATATAAGGAAAATGCCAGTTTGCTACCAGTATAGAATGAAAATGCCAGTTTTTTACCAGTATATACTGTACATGCCAGTTTGCTACCAATATATACTGTACATGCCTGTTTGCTACCAGTATTTACTGAAAATGCCAGTTTGCTACCAGTATTTTACTGAAATTGCCAGTTTGCTACCAGTCTATAATAAAATGCCAGTTTGCTACCAGTCTATAATAAAATGCCAGTTTGCTACCAGTATTTAGTGAAAATGCCAGTTTGCTATCAGTATATAATGAAAATGCCAGTTTGCTACCAGTATATGCACTTTGAGTCCTTTAGGAGAATGGCACTTTACAAATGTTAATGTATTGTAGTGTATTCTATATACCGAAAATGCCAGTTTGCTACCAGTATTTACTGAAAATGCCAGTTTGCTACCACTATTTACTATAAATGCCAGTTTGCTACCAGTCTATAATAAAATGCTATCATGCCAATGTGATTCCGGTATTGGGGAGCCTATGTCCTGTTCCCTGATAGCTGTATTTTATGCGGACCTCGCGGCTACAATGGAGAATTCCGTGTAGGCAGTTGTAGATTGAGGAAATTAAGCCTTTTTGATTGGGCCCGTTGTTATAGAATTTTTTCTAGTTGAGAGAGGTGGGAATTGTAGTTTGTGAAAAGTGTGTTGGGTGAAGTGGCTTATGCTGAATAGTAAATAGTGGGAATTTTGTGGAATCTGGAATTTTGATGGAATTCTGCTGAATTTGGGGAATTCTCCCCGTTAGTTTATGGAGTAGATCCTTACTCTAGTGATGTTTTTTTGTTTAAACCATGTCGTCTGTAGCGCGTTTTCCCGCTGGCAGGGAGGGTTTTCCTATGAAGGTATGAGAGTGGAGGGTATTTCTATGTTGTGAGGTTTTTTCATTATGTCTCTCCATATTTGGAGAGTACATTTGGATGATTTTAGAAGATTCTTTTCACATACATGTTTTTGCTTATCCATAGGAAGGTGCTTAAGTCGGTGTCAGTCAACCATTCCTGTTCTAGTACCCCGCCTATATGCTTGTTTTGATGGGTGGGACCAAGTGTGCGGCCGCCCTCAACTGTGCATCTATCAATATTTCTTGAAAACATGGGGCCACCAGTCCCCCTGGGGTCGAGGGGCTGTGAGACATCTCGGGGTATCTGGTTCTTTACCTCTCCAGACATAGTCCATAAATTTCTTTGGTAGTTGTCATAGTATAGAATTTTGATTGGTAATATCTCGAATAGGTAGAGTATGCGGGGTAATATGTTCATCTTTAGGGTAGTTATTCTACCGATCCATGATATTGGTAAGGGTTCATTGTTGGAGATCTTGTAAATTTTAGAGAGGATTGGGAGAACTTATGTTTATAAAGTGGTGTCATAGTGAGGTGGGGTGATGTTTGTTCCAGGTATTTGAGCGAGTCTGTTTTCCAGGAGTAGGGGAAATTAAGCTTTAGTAATTTTAATGTTTGGGAGGTATTTGATGGGGAGGGCTTCCGATTTATCCTGGTTGATTTGTACCCGAGAGGCTGCCGAATTGTGATAAAAGGCTGTGCAAATTGTGGAGGATTTGGGGGGGACGTAAGTGTAATAGAACATTGTCTGCCATATAATCGATGTTTGTATTCTGAATGTGGTAATTGTAGGCCTTGTATTTGGATGATTTCTAATGTGTTGCGCCAGGGTTCCATACACGTTGAAGAGTACGGGTGAGGAGGGACACGCCTTGACGTGTCCCATTAAAGAGCCTGAATGAATGTGATCTAGCATGGGGGGTAAGGACCTGTGCGGGTGTTTTGTAAATGTTGGATATTGCTGAACTGAAGTGTCCTGTGATTCCGAACTCTGTAGGTGAGGCAGAGGAAGCGCCAATCTACGATCAAACGCCCTTCTCGCGTCCAGGCCCAGCACCATCCCCTCCTGTTGTGTGCTATCATGATGTCATTATGTTTATTGTTCTTCTGTATTTATCTCCGGCTTGCCTATTTCTAACAAACCCTACTTTATCTGGATGGATGAGGTTTGGGAGGAATTTTGAGAGTCTGTCTGCTAAAATCTGTATATTTTAAAATCTGTGTTTAGTAGGGCTATTGGGCGATAGTTTTTGCAGTGGGTTGGGTCTTTTCCGGGTTTTTGGATCTGTACTATGCTTGCATGGGACATATTTGTTGGGATTGGGGTTCCCCTTCAGGAAACCGTTGGAAGTTTTAGCAGCTTTGGGGTTAAGGGGTCCTGGAAAGTTTTTATAGTAAGAGTATGTAAATCCATTCGGTCCCGTGATTTGCCATGTAGCATGTTTTTGATTGTTCTTTGTATTTCTTCTATTGTGAATGTGTGTTAAGTGAGTCTAGGTCAGCTGATTGGAGTTTGGGGAGTTTTGCTTTTTGGAGGAAGGGTTTTGTTTATGTATTGCTGTTGTTCGGAATTTGAGGATTTATATTAATAAGTTTTTCATAGTATTGTGCAAAGGTATTGCTATCCCTTGTGGGTCAGTGCAGTTGTGTCCTTCTGGGACTTGATCATATATGTGGTGTTTTCCTGTTGTCTATGTTTGAGTTGTCGTACTAGTAGTGCATTGATTTGTTTCCTATTCTAATAGTATCGTCGGAGCCATAGGAGAGATTGATCTACTTTAGTATTTCTAATCTTTTAGCTGGTTTCTTATGGCTAATATTTTGCGAAGTGATGGTATTGTGGGATTTAGTAAATGGCTTGTTCCGCGCGTTTGTAGTTCTGATTGTAAATGTTCTGTTGTGAGTGTTTGTTGTTTTTAATGTGGTATAGGGTTGAGATGATATATCCTCTGATAGTGGCTTTGTGTGCCTCCCATATTGTGGAGAGCGTGGGGACTGAGCCATCATTTTGTTGGAAGAATTCTTTGATTGTGCTTCTCAGTTGTTCTCTGAGTTGGGGATTCTAAGAATGATGTCATTGAGGTGCCAGTTTACTGGCTTTTTGTTGGTAAGGGTGTAGTGGGTATATCTAGTTTGATCGGGGCATGGTCTGACCATGTAATTAGGGTGAATTTCAGCTTTGTATGGGAATTTTAATAGTGGACTTGTACCGAGGAAATAGTCAATTTAGTGTGGCAGTTATGAGGGTGTGAGTAGAAAGTAAAGGCTCTGATATTGGGTTTCGAGTTCTAAATAGGTCGTTGTAGGTTATGTTGTGTAAAAGTTTTCTCAGAGTGTTGCTATTTGGGAGGCTCTTGGGTTGTTGTTAATGTTAGTTGGGTGTCTGTCAAGTTCTAGAGATTGGATTAGATTAAAGTCGCCTCCCAATAGTTTATATGGGCAGAAGAACGATTGGGTTTTTCGTAAGATTTCTTTCAAAAAGAGACTGTGCGTAGTTTGGGAGTATACATTTTAGGAGTATAAGAGTTGGTCTATGAGACCCTGTAGCGAGTAAATATCTGCCTTGTGGGTCCTCTCTTTGTGAGACACACTGAAAGTGCAGTTTTTATGGTTTAATATTATGGTGTTGTTGGACGCGTAGGCTTGTGGTATTGGTATTGAGAGTGCCTGATGAGTCAAAGTGTCTCTTGGAGGAAGAACTTGTCTGCTTTAAGTTGTTTTAACTCCTTTAGACTGGCTAATACGTTTTGGGGGAATAAGTCCTCGACATTTAGTGACCTAGTTTAACCGATTGTCCTATGGGATGAGGATGCTTTTGGGTTGACACTGTGACTAGGGTTGCTCTTGGTTCTTTAGTAACTTGTTGGTGATGTGATGGAGGCGATTCGGGATTTTGGAGGGGTATGTTGTGGGTTTGGGCCTGCGAGGAACAGCACATAAGAAAAAGTATAACACTTTAAACAGTAAAACAAAACAAGTATTAACATTTCTTAAAAATTAAACAAATAAATAACATTTCTTATTAGCCTTGAGGGAGTCTTAGGTTTATAAATTATTTACTGTTGATAATTCGTTGACTCCTCTGTAAGGCAAGTGCCCTCGGAGTAGTTACACTCTGGGGGCAGGGAGGGGGGGAGGGTATAAGCAAAAGCTGGTTTCGTTAAGAAGAGTGTTCTCTGAGTGGGTATTTGGAGGTTAGAGCTTAGGGCATCACTCCCAGTGGCTGAGAGTGTTTTCTGCGGGAGGGGGAGGGATTGTTTTTAGGATTGCTCAGGCATATCCTGACCCATTGCCATTTTAGTGCCTAGTATTAAGCACGGTTGATTATTGATGCATACACTTTAACCTTACAATATGATGTACTACCATACAATCTCGTATTCTGCTAATATGACTAGTGTAATATTGCATAAGGTGTGGGTGTTGGTGCCATTTTAGAATTGTTAGAGCAAGTCCTGATCCGTTGTGTGTATTCTTATGTTACAATTCAGTTACATTTTAACCATTGCATTATAGTATAGCAGTATCGTACCACCTCATGTCCTGTTGTCATGGTAGTATAGTGTGGCATGAGGGTATATCTTTCAGGGTTATTCAGGTCTAGTCTCGGCCCGTTGTGTGTTAGCTCATAAGTGTTATAACTCGTTGTGCTACCCAATATATACATTATAGGCCTTACAGTATAACAAGACGTATTAATACAACCTCCTGTTTCTGTTGACTGGTAGTATAATATTAGCGCAAGAGTATTATTTTCAAGGCATTTTCAGGATTTCTAGGTAGGGTCCCGATCCATTGCTTTTAGTTCCTGGTACTTAATACGTTACGCTATCCATGCATATATTTTTAATCTTGCGGAATGGTATAACAGTATCATACAACCTCATGTTCTGTTAATAATAGATAGATTATATAGCATAAGGGTGTCATTTTCAGGATTGCTCGGGACACAGTCTTGGTCCGTCGTGTATTAATTCCTATGCTATACTACAGTTACACTTGACCTTATATTATACTAGCAGTGCTTATACAAACCTCATGTCTTGTTTTCATGGCAGTATAATGTAGTGGAGGTGTCGTTTTCAGGGTTACCAGGCTATTTCCAGATCGTTGTATATTAGATCGTTATATTGTAATACAGTGTGTGTTATCACTATGTGCACTTCAACTCTGCGCTATAGCAAACGATGTCAATACCTCTTATTCTATTCCCATGGTGGTATAGTTGTAGCATAGGGTATGTTTTGAGGTAACTCAGGCAGTCTCTGTCCTTTGTGTGTTAGTTAGGGGGGGTATTGTGCAATTAATGTTCCTGGGTATGGATCTGCAGTCACAGTATGTGGGTGTTGGTTGCCTGTTGGGACTGCTCAGGAGGGTCACGACCCTTTTGTTAACCGTAGGGCTAAGGATTGTACCGTTGGTCTTATACTCACGATAAATTTGTTCTCTGTGTTTTGTGCTGTGATATTGTAGTGTAATTATATACGAAAATGCCAGTTCCAGTTTGCTACTAGTATTTACTGAAAATGCCAGTTTGCTACCACTATTACTGTAAATGCCAGTTCGCTACCAGTATTTACGAAATGCCAGTTTGCTGCCAGTATATCCTGTAAATGCCAGTTTGTCTACCAGACATATAATGAAAATTACAGTTTCTACCAGTATATAATGAAAATGCCAGTTTGCTACCATATATAACTGTAGAATGCCAGTTTGCTACCAGTTTTCTGAAAATGCCAGTTTGCTACCACTATTTACTGTAAATGCCAGTTTCGCTACCAGTATTTACTGAAAATGACAGTTTGTACTAAGAGAGGCCGTTCGCGGACCACGAACCTGGTCCGCCGCGGATTTATCACGTCTGCGAACGGCGGATATTATTCCGGATTTTCCGCCTTCCGAACTTCCGACCGGGATTTTTTTTTTTTTCCAAAAATTTTTCGAAATCACGAGTATCCCCGTAATTAAGAGAACTACGATCTTTCGGGACACCGGAAAAAAACCAAAGATCCTCGTAATTACGCGGATTCTCGTAATACGAGAATTTTTCGTAAAAATGAGAAATTCTTTGTAAATTCGCATTTTGGGGATTATTTTCAAGACGGAGCAACGCCACATGACTAAAATTAGCCAATGGCAGCTAACATGATTATTGCCAGCCCCCTGGGTTAAAGGCTGCTTCACAGGCGACATTTTGTCAGTGTGTTGGAGTGTGTTTAGTGGGACACTGACAGTGTAGGAGTTGGAGAGAGATTTTTGCGCTTTTTGAGCTTTGTGTCCGTGTCTGTGTTGTTTTGTGTAGCTGACAGTGCTACTCTTGGCTAATGTTTTCACCTCTGGTTCAATCCTGCCTGGCCCGAGAGCAGTTACTCCATATTTGTTCTTCCTTCCTCTCCATGGGAGGCACCTTGTGGTGTCAACCTACTCTGACAGATCTCATACAGCCGCAACAGCTACTCTGTGGCTAATGTTTTCAGCTCTGGGTCAATCCTGCCTAGCCGAGAGCAGTACTCCATATTACAAAGTGGGGCCTGCTGAACTCAATGGTTGCTGTTCCTACACATTCACCTGCTTTCCCTTGCACGAAGCATACTCTGAGGAGAGTAGCCAAGGGGTGAGGGTATTTCCAGTGGGGCCAAGCCTGCCTGGCCCCACAACAATGGTGGCAAACTGCAGTTGGCCTGCTGTAACTCAATGGTTGCTGTTCCTACGAAGCCTTACCCTTTCACTGCTTTCCCCTTGCACGAAGCATACCTTGAGGAGGAGAGTAGCCAATGGGGTGAGGGTATGTCCAGTGGGCCAAGCCTGCCTGGCCCCCAACTGGTGGCAAACTGCAGTGGGCCGCTGTTAAACTCAATGGTGCTGTTTTCCTATGAAGCCTTACCCTTCACCTGCTTTCCCTTGCATGAAGCATACTGCTGAGGGAGAGTAGCAATGGGGTGAGGGGTATGTCAGTGGGGCTAAGCCTTCCTGGCCCCACAAAATGGTGGCAAACCGCAGTGGACTATGTAACCAGTACCCCCATCGCCTTCTTTCCCTTGTTGTTCCCTACTATATAGGGAATGTGGCCAATGTGGTGTGTGTAATTGCATTAATGTAAGGTATATACAATTATAAGTACCAGACATATAGCTAGCTAAAAAGATATGTGTATTTTAATTTTTCAAATAAAAATTGATTATGATCTATCTGAATAATTTGATATATCGAAAATAAAGCCCCAAACAATTTTTTTTAACAGTTTTTATATATATAATATATAATTTTTCTTTTTTTTAAACTATATACAAGAAAAACAAACAAAAAAACACTGGGGTACTGGGGTACCCTCCTCTCCAGTCTGGTCAGCGGCGTCCAGGCGGCGGTCCAGGCGCCGCACATGTGGCGCATCTCCGCCGCATGCTCTGTAGTTTGGGAGGAAGATTGAGAGAATTGTGTTGAAGATGTTTGAGCAAAAAGAGCACATTTCCTAAAGCACCATGCTGGTAGCATGCAATTTGCACCTGATAACTCCTTACACATACATGTACTTGCAATGCTCTAATGTTTCGGTATGTTCATAAAAAGGAAAGTTCGTATAGACATCATTATTTCTAAAATTTTTTAGTTTATATTATGCATAGTTATGGATAACAGTGATTCTACTGATTGGCTGTTGATGGGGTTACACATGCTCGATCTCTACTGACCACTGAATCACCCAGGGACTGGGTCAAGGGCAAGACCATAACGGTCTCTATTAGGGGTCCTGCAAACAGGAAGTCATTATTTCCGTTGCATTTATTTATACACAGACACAATGCTGATTGATGAATGGGCCAGATTAAGGTCATGGGATGGAAAAATACTGCTCTTTTTTCTTAAAAGTTTATATATTATCACTGAACTTCCACTTAAAGCGATATTATTGCATCATGGGGGATCACTGATAAACAGCAGTAGGTAATGCTGGCATAAAACATTACGTTTATTGCTAAATTTATCAGAACATTTCTGGTTTTGTATCACTAGGACGCTGTGCTACATACAAAATTTTTTGGAAGTGGTGCACCCCCATAAAAGCATTGTCAAAAACCACAGTACCCAATGTTGCATCATGTAGCGTGGATTTTACACTGGGAAATACAGATATTAATAGTTTGTACATCATTTTCATAACGTTGCATATGATTTACTTACGATTCTCAAGCTGCCGCCAGAGGAATGGAGAGGCTGGAGGTGCTGAGGGGCTGGAGGGGTGGAGAGGTACTGGAGGGGCTGGAGAGGGGGAGGGGCTGGAGAGGGTGGGTGGAGGGCAGGAGAAGGGGAGGGCCTGTAGAAAAAAAAATGTTTTTATTTTCAACATCACATCCTAAAAAAAAAAAAGGAAATATTTTAACTCTCATTGTCATTAAATGTTGTATACATTTACTAAACAATTTCGGAGAAGTTGTCAAAAATATTGCAAACATTTGGATAAAGGGCTTGGACATATCAACGTGTTAAAAAAGCACACAATAGTGTGGCACAATTAATGTGATCCTCAATTTTTGCACAATTATGACTATCGTACTGCACTCGCACGGGGCAATACACATGAGCGCACCGGAAACATGCGCTTGTATGCTTGTTTCTGGAGCGCTCGTGTGCGCTGTAATATGGCCTTGGACAAATGAGAAATTAAGAAAAAAAAATTCTCAATAGGTGCACTTACAGTCTTCCTCTGGCGGAGACGGTGGGGGGTGGTGGGGGGTGGTGTAGGTGAAGATTCCCTGCAAATTAAAATAAAAAAATACATAATGAATGATATATCTAAAGGATATATTTAATTATATACTTTGAATTCTGCTTGAAAATGCAGATTAAATAAGGCAAATGTTTTATAGTTTCTTTAAAAGTCAATCATATTTCTATGGCAATGATTTCATACCTTATTCTGGCTAAGTACTATATTTTTATTGTGTGTGTATGTAGCCATGGAAAGGGAAAAGTGGTTGGGTGTAGGGGGCATCAGTAGCTGTGTGTACTTGTATCTGTATAGATTTTTTGTGGGTAACAAACATTTTTAATTTGGAGTGTAAAAATCAACATTTTATTTTGACTTTACTTCCCTTCAAATAGGGCTGCCATGTAACTAAAGGGTGGGCCCGTAAAGTGTGTTTAACTGTGTCTATGGTGGGTATCAGTGTGTATTTATAAGATAAAAAGAAATCAATTTTAATGATCGATTTCATTTTTAACTTTACTTAGCCTTTAAATAAGGCTGCCATGGAAATGGAAGGGTGGGCCACCAAGTGTGTTTACCGTGTCTAGTGTGTGGGTATCATTTTGAATTTTATGTGTTATGTTAAATAAAGTCACTTTTCAGTGATTTATTTTTTGACTTTACTACCTTTAAATAGGGCTGATATTGAATAATATAAGAAGAATAATAATGTAATAATAACCAGTGAATGAGAATACAAAGAACTTGGATCTCTCTCTCTCTCAAGCCAAATTTAAGGAATATTGATGTTTTTAAAAACATATATATAAATATGTTTTTTGTCAGAAGTGAATTTAAATATTTTACTACTTATTACAATACAGTAATATAAAAAAAGTATACTTGCCTTCCATCATCTGCCGTACGGCTGCCACATATTGAGGCCTCTGCCTCTTGAGATCGACCAGGGTAGAGACAGTGGTCTGGTAGCCAAAGCGGCGCAGGATCCGTCGCTGCAGCGCTTTTTGCGCTGCACACGATACGTTCCAGGGGGAAGTCATCATACCCCTGGACAGGAGGTACCTCATGGCATACAGCTGCCTAACAGAAGATGCCATTTTGCCGGAAGGAAGTTCGGTTCCTCGTTTTTAGAAAATTCGTTGAAATCCTCGTTTTACGAAAATCCTCGTTTTACGGAAATCCTCGTTTTTACGGAGATCCACGGGTTTACGGGAATCCTCGTAATTACGGAAATCCTCGTATTTTCGAGAAAATACGTTTTTTAAAATCACGCTGGCGGACTGTAATTTTAGGTATTGTGGCATTGATACGTGTTTCTAAGGCCATTACCTGGGTCCCTGAGTGATTAAGTGTACGTTACCAAGGCTATTTAGACCCACTTTTAATGCGGATTTTGCCGAACTTTCATTTAATACATTTTTAACGGGTCCGTCGCGGATTTTCGAATTTACGGATTTTTTCGAAAATCCGCGGATCCTCGCGCGGACCAGATTTTTCGAAGTTCGGACATCTTTATTTGCTACCAGTATATACCGAAAATGCCAGTTGCTACCAGTATTACTGAAAATGCCAGTTTGCTACCACTATTTACTGTAAATGTCAGTTCACTACCAGTATTTACTGAAAATGCCAGTTTGCTACCAGTATTTACTGAAAATGCCAATTTGCTACCAGTATATACGTAAAATGCCAGTTTTCTACCGGTATTTATTAAAAATGCCAGTTTTCTACCAGTATTTATTAAAATGGTATATATATCTGTTGTATTCAATGATCAACTGGACTTGTAGTTTAGTTCTTGAAGACGTTTCGCTAGTCATCGACTGGCTTTGTCAATTCAGAATGACTTGTACAAGAATCTGTGGCAATTATGTACCCTGGAAAATCCCAATTAGTATCACACACAAGGTGTTAAGGGTGTGATTGGTAGTGGCTAAGAGGTGTTATAGGAACGCCCAGAGTAGTAAGGTGTCAAAACAGCATTGTACATGGCAGACAGTTGGTGTCGAACCCCCCCACCTGTATTTAGGCTGGGTTCTTTATTTTCACATAAATGGCCTCCTTAACACCTCTCTTGAACCAGTAACGTTCCTTTGCCAATATGTTAACATTACAATCTTCAAAGGTATGTCCTTTATCCTTAAGATGCAGGTACACGGCTGAGTCCTGACCTGAGGAATTGGCTCTTCTGTGCTGGGCCATACGTTGATGCAGTTGCTGTTGGTCTCCCCCACATACAAATCAGAGCTTCTTCACTGCACTGCATGCGTATATGATGTCGCTTTTCTTGTGTTTCGCTATTAGGTCTTTCGGGTGTGTACTAATTGCTGCCTTAGTGTGGGATTTTCCAGGGTACATAATTGCCACAGATTTTCTTGTACAAGTTATTCTGAATTGAGAAAGCCAGTCGAATGACTAGCGAAATGTCTTCAAGAACTAAACTTCAAGTCCAGTTGATCTAATTGAATACAACAGATATACCATGACCTGGATGAATGAGAACCTTCACAAACTTACCCGTATATACTAAAAATGCCAGTTTGCTACCAGTACATACTGAAAATCCCAGATTGCTATTAGTATTTACTGAAAAATACCAGTTTGCTACCACTATATACTGAAAATGCCAGTTTCCTACCAGTATATACTGTATATGTCAGTTTGCTACCAGTATATACTAAAAATACCAGTTTGCTACCAGTATATAACGAAAATGCCATTTTGTACCAGTATAGAATGAAAATGCCAGTTTGCTACTAGTATATAGGAAAAATGCAGTTTGCTACCAGTATTACTGTAAATGCCAATTGCTACCAGTATTTACTGAAAATGCCAGTTGCTACCAGTCATAATTAAAATGCCAGTTTGCTACCAGTATTTACTGAAAATGCCAGTTTGATACCAGTATTTAGTGAAAATTGCCAGTTTGCTACCAGTATATACTAAAAATGGCAGTTTGCTACCAGTATATAATGAAAATGCCAGTTTGCTACCAGTATATAATGAAAATGCAGTTTGCTACCAGTATTGATGAAAATGCCGTTTTGCTACCAGTATTACTGAAAATGCCAGTTGCTACTTGTATATACGGAAAATGCAGTTTGCTACAGTATAGAATGAAAATGCCAGTTTGTACCACTATTTACTGTAAATGCCAGTTCGCTCCAGTATTTACTGAAAATTCCAGTTTGCTACCAGTATATACTGTAAATGCCAGTTTGCTACCAGTTTAAATGAAAATGTCAGTTTGCTACCAGTATTTACTGAAAATGCTAATTTGCTACCAGTATATATGAAAATGCAGGTTGCTACCAGTATTTACTGTAAATGCCAGTTTGCTACCAGTATATAATAAAACGCCAGTTTGCTACCAGTATATAAAAATGCCAGTAGTTTGCTACCAGTATTTAGTGAAAAGCCAGTTTGCTATCAGTTATGCGCTTTGAGTCCTTTGGGAGACAGGCGCTTTACATATGTTTGTATTGTATTGTATTGTATATACTGAAAATGCTGGTTTGCTATCACTATTTACTGTAAATAAATGCCAGTTTGCTACCAGTATATCCTGTAAATGCCAGTTTGCTACCAGCATATAATGAAAATTACAGTTTGCTACCAGTATATAATGAAAATGCCAGTTTGCTACCAGTATATAATGAAAATGCCAGTTTGCTACTAGTATATACTGTAGATGCCAGTTTGCTACCAGTTTTACTGAAAATGCCAGTTTGCTACCAGTATTTACTGTAAAGCCAATTCGCTTCCAGTATTTACTGAAAATGCCAGTTTTCTACCGATATATACTGAAAATGCCAGTTTGCTACCAGTATTATTGAAAATGCCAGTTGCTATAGAATAAGGAAAATCCCAGATTGCTATTATAAGGAAAAACAGATATACCATGACCGGATGAATGAGAACCTTCACAACTTACCCGTATATACTAAAAATGCCAGTTTGCTACCAGTATATACTGAAAATCCCAGATTGCTATTAGTATTTACTGAAAAATACCAGTTTGCTACCAGTATATACTGACAATGCCAGTTTCCTACCAGTTTATACTGTATATATCAGTTTGCTACCAGTAAATACTAAAAATGCCAGTTTGCTACCAGTATATAACGAAAATGCCATTTTGCTACCAGTATAGAATGAAAATGCCAGTTTGCTACTAGTATATAAGGAAAATGCCAGTTTGCTACCAGTATATACTGTAAATGCAATTGCTACCAGTATTTACTGAAAATGCCAGTTTGCTACCAGTCTATAATAAAATGCCAGTTTGCTACAAGTATACTGAAAATGCCAGTTTTGTACCAGTATTTAGTGAAAATTGCAGTTTGATACCAGTATATACTAAAAATGGCAGTTTGCTACCAGTATATAATGAAAATGCAGTTTGCTACCAGTATAAATGAAAATGCCAGTTTGCTACCAGTATATGATGAAAATGCCGTTTTGCTACCTGTATTACTGAAAATGCAGTTTGCTACTGTATAATACGGAAAATGCCAGTTGCTACCAGTATAGAATGAAAATGCCAGTTTGCTACCACTATTACTGTAAATGCAGTTCGCTACCAGTATTTACTGAAAATTCCAGTTGCTACCAGTATATACTGTAAATGCCAGTTGCTACCAGTTTATAATGAAAATGTCAGTTTGCTACCAGTATTTACTGAAAATGCTAATTTGCTACCAGTATATATTGAAAAGCAGGTTGCTACCAGTATTTACTGAAATGCCAGTTGCTACAGTATATAATAAAACGCCCGTTTGCTACCAGTATATAATAAAATGCCAGTTTGCTACCAGGATTTAGTGAAAATGCCTGTTTGCTATCAGTATATGCGCTTTGAGTCCTTTGGGAGACAGGCGCTTTACATATGTTATTTGTATTGTATTATTGTATATACTGAAAATGCTGGTTTGCTATCACTATTTACTGTAAATAAATGCCAGTTTGCTACCAGGATATCCTGTAAATGCCAGTTTGCTACCAGCATATAATGAAAATTACAGTTTTGCTACCAGTATATAATGAAAATGCCAGTTGCTACTAGTAATACTGTAAATGCCAGTTTGCTACCAGTTTTTCTGAAAATGCCAGTTTGCTACCAGTATTTACTGTAAATGCCAATTCGCTTCCAGTATTTACTGAAAATGCCAGTTTGTACCAGTATATACTGAAAATGCCAGTTTGCTAGTGCACAGTATTTATTGAAAATGCCAGTTTGCTACTAGTATATAAGGAAAATGCCAGTTTGCTACCAGTATAGAATGAAAAGCCAGTTTTTACCAGTATATACTGTACATGCCAGTTTGCTACCAATAATACTGTACATGCCTGTTTGCTACCAGTATTTACTGAAAATGCCAGTTTGCTACCAGTATTTTACTGAAATTGCAGTTTGCTACCAGTCTATAATAAAATGCCAGTTTGCTACCAGTCTATAATAAAATGCTAGTTTGCACCAGTATTTAGTGAAAAGCCAGTTTGCCATCAGTATTAATAATGAAAATGCCAGTTTGCTACCAGTATAAGTGCTTTGAGTCCTTTAGGAGAAAGCACTTTACAAATGTTAATGTATTGTAGTGTTATGTATATACCGAAAATTCCAGTTTGCTACCAGTATATACTGTAAATGCCAGTTTGCTACCACTATTTACTGAAAATGCCAGTGCTACAGTCTATAATAAAAGCTAGTTGCTACCAGTAATTACTCAAAATGCAGTTGCTACCAGTATTTAGTGAAAATGGCAGTTTGCTACCAGTATATACTAAAAATGGCAGTTTGCTACCAGTATTACAATGAAAATGGCAGTTTGCTACCAGTATTACTGAAAATGCTAATTTGCTACCAGTATATAATGAAATGCCGGTTGCTACACGTATATACTGTAAATGCCAGTTTGCTACCAGTATTTACTGTAAATTCCAGTTTGCTACCAGTATATACTGTAAATGCCAGTTTGCTACCAGTATATAAAGAAATAGTATATAAAGAAACATTGTTCATGGATAGAGAACTGGTTATTGGACCGCAAACAGAGAGTGGTGGTTTAATGGAGCTACATCTATGTGGGCTAAAGTTCTAAGCGGAGTTCCTCAGGTTCTGTACTGGGCCGCTCTGTTTAATCTGTTTATAATGACTTAGAAGGGGCATTGAGAGCAAGGTCTCTGTGTTTGCTGATGACACTAAATTATGCAGAGCTTTGGAAACTTCCAATGATGTGCAAGTGCTGCAAGCAGACCTGAGAGATTATCAAAATGGGCAGCAGAATGGCAGATGAGATTCAATGTTGATAAATGTAAGGTGATGCATTGGGATTTAATAATCCCTGTGCCCACTACACCTAAATAAACTCTGTGTTAAGTGGCATCTGAAATGAAATAGGAAAAAGATTGGGGGTTCTGGTAGATAACAGACTTAGCTGTAGCAAACAATGCCAGTAGCAAACAGCTAGAGCAGCAAGATTATGTCTTGTATAAAGAGGGGAATGGAATCAGAGAGAAAGAGAGAAAAATATTATTCTCCCTCTTTACAAGGCACTGGTAAGGCCACATTTGGAATATGCGGTGCAGTTTTGGAATCCCATATACAAAAGGGACATCTTGGAAATTGAGGCAGTTCAGAGAAGGGCAACTAAATTAATAAGGGTAATGGAGGGGCTTGAATATGCAGGCAGATTAGACAAGTTAGGGCTGTTTACATTGGAGAAGCGGCGGTTGCGTGGGGACATGATAACCTTATACAAATATATTAATGGCCCATACAGTGAACTCTCTGGTGCATTGTTCACTAATAGGTCATATCAGAGGACTCGTGGACATCCTTTAAGGTTGGAAGAAAAGAAGTTTCATCTTCAAGTTAGGAGAGGTTTCTTTACAGTGAGAACGGTGAAACTGTGGAACTGTCTTCCAGCAGAGGTGGTAATGGCAAGTTCATTGAATAACTTTAAAAAAGGCCTGGATAAGTTTCTAAAACTAAAAAATATTGAGAATTACTGGTATTAATGCATATAGATCTGGTTGATCCAGGGATACTTTCCGATTGCCGTTTGGAGTCAGGAAGGAATTTTTCCCCCTTTTTAGCTGGGGTTTTTTGCCTTCCTCTGGATCAACTGTTAGGTAGGGTTAAAAAAAAAAAAAAAAAAAAAAGAAAAAAAAAAGGGAATAGGTTGGACTTGATGGACGAAGTCTTATTCAACCTTAATTACTATGTTATATGTTATATGTAAAATGTCATTTTGCTACCAGTATATAATGAAAATGCCAGTTTGGTACCAGTATATACTGTAAATGCCAGCTTGCTACCAGTATTTACTGTAAATGCCAGTTTGCTACCAGTATTTACTGTAAATGCCAGTTTGCTACCAGTTTATAATAAAATGCCAGTTTGCAACCAGTATATAGTGAAAATGCCTGTTTGCTATCAGTATATGTGCTTTGAATCCTTTAGGAGAAAGGCGCTTAACATATGTTATTGGATTGTATTGTATATACTGAAAATGCCAGTTTGCTACCAGTATTTACTGAAAATGCCAGTGTGCTACCACTATTTACTGTAAATGCCAGTTCGCTACCAGTATTTACTGAAAATGTCAGTTTGCTACCAGTATATACTGTAAATGCCAGTTTGCTACCAGTATCTAATGAAAATGCCAGTTTGCTACCAGTATATAATGAAAATGCCAGTTTGCTACCAGTTTTACTGAAAATGCCAGTTTGCTACCAGTATTTACTGTAAATGCCAACGCTACCAGTATTTACTGAAAATGCCAGTTTGCTAGCAGTATATATTGAAAATGGCAGTTTACTACCAGTATATACTGAAAATGACAGTTTGATAACACTACCGTATATACCGAAAATGCCAGTTTGCTACCAGTATTTACTAAAAATGCCAGTTTGCTACCACTATTTACTGTAAATGCCAGTTCGCTACCAGTATTTACTGAAAATGCCAGTTTGCTACCAGTCTATAATAAAATGCTAGTTTGCTACCAGTATTTACTCAAAATGCCAGTTTGCTACCAGTATTTAGTGAAAATGGCAGTTTGCTACCAGTATATACTAAAAATGGCAGTTTGCTGCTACAGTATTATAACTGTAAATTCCAGTTTGCTACCAGTATATACCGAAAATGTCATTTTGCTACCAGTATATAATGAAAACGCCAGTTTGGTACCAGTATATACTGTAAATGCCAGCTTGCTACCAGTATTTACTGTAATGCCAGTTTGCTACCAGTATTTACTGTAATGCCAGTTTGCTACCAGTTTATATAAAATGCCAGTTTGCAACCAGTATATAGTGAAAATGCCTGTTTGCTATCAGTATATGCGCTTTGAATCCTTTAGGAGAAAGGCGCTTACATATGTTATTGGATTGTATTGTATATATTGAAAATGCCAGTTTGCTACCAGTATTTACTGAAAATGCCAGTGTGCTACCACTATTTACTGTAAATGCCAGTTCGCTACCAGTATTTACTGAAAATGTCAGTTTGCTACCAGTATATACTGTAAATGCCAGTTTGCTACCAGTATATAATGAAATGCCAGTATATAATGAAAATCCAGTTTGCTACCAGTATATAATGAAAATGCCAGTTTGCTACCAGTATATAATGAAAATTCCTTTGCTACCAGTTTTGCTGAAAATGCCGTTTGCTACACAGTATTACGTAAATGCCAACGCACAGTATTACTGAAATGCCGGTTGCTAGCAGTATATATTGAAAATGGCAGTTTACTACCAGTATATACTGAAAATGACAGTTTGATACCACTACCGTATATACTGAAATTGCCAGTTTGCTACTAGTTTAATGTAATACTGTGGCCTCTGGGTCATTAATTTCTGTATCTCTCTCCACCCCTTATCTGCCCTGTTTTTTCTGTCTCTGTCTTTCTGTCTATGTTTGTTTCTCTAGCTATCTGTATTAATCTCTACTAATGACTTAGTGGGTGTGGCTTAATTGGGGCAGGGTAAGGGGGCATGAGCTAATCCCCAACCCTCCCTCCATCACACTATGAACACCACATTGAGAGATTTTCTGAGACCCTAGAGACACCCCTAGGCCACACTACTTGTGTTTACTGTTTATTTGCGATCTATGGGTCTCTATTAGGGGTCCTGCAAACAGGAAGTCATTATTTCCGTTGCATTTATTATACACAGACACAATGCTGATTGATGAAGGGCAGATTAAGGTCATTGGGATGGAAAAATACGCTCTTTTTTCTTAAAAGTATATATATATCACTGAACTTCCACTAAAGGATTTATTGCATCATGGGGATCACTGATAAACAGCAGTAGGTAATGCTGGCATAAAACATTACGTTTATTGCTAAATTTATCAGAACATTTGGTTTTGTATCATAGGACTGTGCTACATACAAAATTTTTTGGAAGTGGTGCACCCCCATAAAAGCATTGTCAAACCCACAGTACCCAATGTTGCATCATGTAGCGTGGATTTACACTGGGAAAATACAGATATTAATAGTCTTGTACAAACATTTCATTAACGTTGCATATGATTTACTTACGATTCTCAAGCATGGCCGCCAAGGAAACTGGAGAGGCTGGAGGTGCTGGAGGGGCTGGAGAGGGTGGAGAGTCTGGAGGGGCTGGAGAGGGTGGAGGGGCTGGAGAGGGTGAGGGCATGGAGAAGGTGGAGGGCCTGTAGAAAAAAAAATGTTTTATTTCAACAATCACCGTCCAATCCATTAGTAAATATATAATGTATAAGAACATTTCCTAAAAGGCTATGTAGTGAACATTCTTGGACAATTTTGGATGTTTGGACCGAATTTCGTAACTTAGCTCAAAACTGAGGCGAAAGATACAGCCAGAGTGGGGACAATAAATGGGAATGAGAAATGAGAAGAACTGTGATCTGTCTCTCAAACCAAATAATAGATTTGTTGCATTTTTTTAACAAAAATTTTTATCAGTGAAATAATAAAATTCACTAATTATGACTGATAATTTCACTAATTATTTGCTGACAATCAAGGTCAATAAAAAGATAAAAAAATTGCTTAGGATGCACTACGGGTCTGGTGGTGCCAGGTGCCTCCACTTCGGGCGGTGGACTGCCCGTGTGGGGCAATGGGAGCCCGGTGTGGGCGATGGACTGCCTGGTGGGGGCAATGGAGAGCCCGGGGGGCTAGTTGGTGGTAGTGCTAAAAAAAAAAAAGGAAATTTATTTTAACTCTCATTGTCATTAAATGTTCGTACTATACATAAAACAATTCTCGGAGAAGTTGTCAAAATTATGCAAACATTTGGATAAAGGGCTTGGACATATCAACGTGTTAAAAAGCACACAATAGTGTGGCACAATTAATGTGATCCTCAATTTTTGCACAATTATGCTATCGTACTGCACTCGCACGGCAATTACACATGAGCGCACCGGAAACATGCGCTTGTATGCTTGTTTCTGGAGCGTCGTGTGCGCTGTAATATGGCCTTGGACAAATGAGAAATTAAGAAAAAAAAATTCTCACATAGGCTGCACTTACATCTTCCTCTGGCGGAGACGGTGGGGGGGTGGGGTGTCGGATGAAGATTCCCCTGCAAATTAAATAAAAAAATACATAATGAAGATATATAAAGGATATATTTAATTATATACTTTGAATTTGCTTGAAAATGCAGATTAAATAAGGCAATATGTTATAGTTTCTTTAAAAGTCAATCATATTTCTATGGCAATGATTCATACCTTATTCGGCTAAGTACTTATATTTTATTGTGTGTATTGTAGCCATGGAAAGGGAAAAGTTGGTTGGGTGTAGGGAGGCATCAGTAGCTGTGTGTACTTGTATCTGTATAGATTTTGTGGGTAACACAACATTTTTATTTGGAGTGTAAAATCAACATTTTATTTTGACTTTACTTCCCTTCAAATAGGGCTGCCATGTAACTAAAGGGTGGGCCAGTAAAGTGTGTTTAACTGTGTCTATGTGTGGGGATCAGTGTGTATTTATAAGGATAAAGAAATCAATTTTTAATGATCGATTTCATTTTTAACTTTACTTAGCCTTTAAATAAGGCGCCATGGAAATGGAAGGGTGGGCCACCAAGTGTGTACCTGTGTCTATGTGTGGGGTATCATTTTGAATTTATATGGTTATGTTAAATAAAGTCACTTTTCAGTGATTATTTTTGACTTTACTACCCTTAAATAGGGGATATTGAAATATAAAGAATAATAAGTATAATAACCGTGAATGAGAAATACAAAGAACTTGGATCTCTTCTCTCTCAAGCCAAATTTAAGGATTATTGAAGTTTTTAAAAACATATATAAATATGTTTTTTGTCAGAAGTGAATTAAAATATTTTACTACTTATTACAATACAGTAATATAATAAAAAGTATACTTGCCTTCCATCATCTGCCGTACGGCTGCCACATATTGAGGCCTCTGCCTCTTGAGATCCGACCAGGGTAGAGACAGTGGTCTGGTAGCCCAAGCGGCGCAGGATCCGTCGCTGCAGCGCTTTTTGCGCTGCACACGATACGTTCCAGGGGGAAGTCATCATACCCCCTGGACAGGAGGTACCTCATGGCATACAGCTGCCTAACAGAAGATGCCATTTTGCAGGAAGGAAGTTCCGGTTCCTCGTTTTTACGAAAATCCTCGTTCTTACGGAAATCCTCGTTTTTACGAAATCCTCGTTTTTACGGAGATCCGGGTTTTACGGGAATCCTCGTATTACGGAAATCTCGTATTTCGAGAAAATACGTTTTTTAAAATCACGCTGGCGGACTGTAATTTTTGGTATTGTAGGCATTGATACGTGTTTCTAAGGCCATTACCTGGGTCCTGAGTTAAGTGTACGTTACCAAGGCTATTTAGACCACTTTAATGCGGATTTGCCGAACTTTCATTTTAATACATTTTAACGGGTCCGTCGCGGATTTTCGAATTTACGGATTTTTTCGAAAATCCGCGGATCCTCGCGCGGACCAGATTTTCGAAGTTCGGACATCTTATTTGCTACCAGTATATACCGAAAATGCAGTTGCTACCAGTATTTACTGAAAATGCCAGTTTGCTACCAGTATTTACTGAAAATGCCAGTTTGCTACCAGTATTTACTGAAAATGCCAGTTTGCTACCAGTATTTACTGAAAATGCCAGTTTGCTACCAGTATTTACTGAAAATGCCAGTTTTCTACCGGTATTTATTAAAAATGCCAGTTTTCTACCAGTATTTATTAAAAATGGTATATATATCTGTTGTATTCAATTAGATCAACTGGACTTGTAGTTTAGTTTTGAAGACGTTTCGCTAGTCACCGACTGGCTTTGTCAATTCAGAATGACTTGTACAGAATCTGTGGCAATTATGTACCCTGGAAAATCCCAATTAGCATATCACAACCAGGTGTTAAGGGTGTGATTGGATAGTGGCTAAGAGGTGTTATAGGAACGCCCAGAGTAAGGTGTCAAAACAGCATTGTACATGGCAGACAGTTGGTGGCGAACCCCCCCACCTGTATTTAGGCTTGGTTTCTTTATTTCACATAATGGCCTCCTTAACACCTCTCTTGAACCAGTAACGTTCCTTTGCCAATATGGAACATTACAATCTTCAAAGGTATGTCCTTTATCCTTAAGATGCAGGTACACGGCTGAGTCCTGACCTGAGGAATTGGCTCTTCTGTGTGGGCCATACGTTGATGCAGTTGCTGTTGGTCTCCCACATACAAATCAGAGCATTCTTCACTGCACTGCACTGCGTATATGATGTCGCTTTTCTGTGTTTCGCTATTAGGTCTTTCGGGTGTACTAATTGCTGCCTTAGTGTGGGATTTTCCAGGGTACATAATTGCCACAGATTTTCTTGTACAAGTTATTCTGAATTGAGAAAGCCAGTCGAATGACTAGCGAAATGTCTTCAAGAACTAAACTTCAAGTCCAGTTGATCTAATTGAATACAACAGATATACCATGACCTGGATGAATGAGAACCTTCACAAACTTACCCGTATATAATAAAATGCCAGTTTGCTACCAGTACATACAGAAAATCCCAGATTGCTATTAGTATTTACTGAAAAATACCAGTTTGCTACCACATATACTGAAAATGCCAGTTCCTACCAGTATATACTGTATATGTCAGTTTGCTACCAGTATATACTAAAATACCAGTTTGCTACCAGTATATAACGAAAATGCCATTTTGCTACCAGTATAGAATGAAAATGCCAGTTGCTACTAGATAAGGAAAATGCCAGTTCTACCAGTATATAATGTAAATGCCAATTTGCTACAGTATTTACTGAAAATGCCAGTTTGCTACCAGTCTATAAAAAATGCCAGTTTGCTACCAGTATTTACTGAAAATGCCAGTTTGATACCAGTATTAGTGAAAATTGCAGGTTGCTACCAGTAATACTAAAAATGGCAGTTTGCTACCAGTAATAATGAAAATGCCAGTTTGCTACCAGTATATAATGAAAATGCCAGTTTGCTACCAGTATATGATGAAAATGCCGTTTTGCTAACAGTATTTACTGAAAATGCCAGTTGCTACTTGTATATACGGAAAATGCCAGTTTGCTACAGTATAGAATGAAAATGCCAGTTTGTACCACTATTTACTGTAAATGCCAGTTCGCTTCACCAGTATTTACTGAAAATTCCAGTTGCTACCAGTATATACTGTAAATGCCAGTTTGCTACCAGTTTAATGAAAATGTCAGTTTGCTACCAGTATTTACTGAAAATGCTAATTTGCTACCAGTATATATTGAAAATGCAGGTTGCTACCAGTATTTACTGTAAATGCCAGTTTGCTACCAGTATATATAAAACGCCAGTTTGCTACCAGTATATAATAAAATGCCCGTTTGCTACCAGTATTTAGTGAAAATGCCAGTTTGCTATCAGTATATGCGCTTTGAGTCTGGGAGACAGGCGCTTTACATATGTTATTGTATTGTATTGTATATACTGAAAAATGCTGGTTTGCTATCACTATTTACTGTAAATTAATGCCAGTTTGCACCAGGATATCCTGTAAATGCCAGTTTGCTACCAGCATATAATGAAAATTACAGTTTGCTACCGTATATAATGAAAATGCCAGTTGCTACCAGTATATAATGAAAATGCCAGTTTGCTACTAGTATATACTGTAAAATGCCAGTTTTCTACCAGGTTTTCTGAAAATGCCAGTTTGCTACCAGTATTTACTGTAAAGCCAATTCGCTTCCAGTATTTACTGAAAATGCCAGTTTGCTACCGTATATACTGAAAATGCCAGTGCTACCAGTATTATTGAAAATGCAGGTTGATACTAGTATATAGGAAAATCCCAGATTGCTATTATAAGGAAAAACAGATATACCATGACCTGGATGAATGAGAACCTTCACAAACTTACCCGTATATACTAAAAATGCCAGTTTGCTACCAGTACATACTGAAAATCCCAGATTGCTATTAGTATTTACTGAAAAATACCAGTTGTACCACTATATACTGAAAATGCCAGTTTCCTACCAGTATATACTGTATATGCCAGTTTGCTACCAGTATATACTAAAAATACAGTTTGCTACCAGTATATAACGAAAATGCCATTTTGCTACCAGTATAGAATGAAAATGCCAGTTTGCTACTAGTATATAAGGAAAATGCCAGTTTGCTACCAGTATATCTGTAAATGCCAATTTGCTACCAGTATTTACTGAAAATGCCAGTTTGCTACCAGTCTATAATAAAATGCCAGTTTGCTACCAGTATTTACTGAAAATGCCAGTTTGATACCAGTATTTAGTGGAAAATTGCAGTTTGCTACCAGTATATACTAAAAATGGCAGTTGCTACAGTATATAATGAAAAGCCAGTTTGCTACCAGTATATAAGAAAATGCCAGTTTGCTACCAGTATATGATGAAAATGCCGTTTTGCTACTGTATTTACTGAAATGCCAGTTTGCTACTTGTATATACGGAAAATGCCATTTGCTACCAGTATAGAATGAAAAGCCAGTTTGCTACCACTATTTACTGTAAATGCAGTTCGTACCAGTATTTACTGAAAATTCCAGTTGCTCCAGTATATAGTAAATGCCAGTTGCTACCAGTTTATAATGAAAATGTCAGTTTGCTACCAGTATTTACTGAAAATGCTAATTGCTACCAGTATATATTGAAAATGCAGGTTGCTACCAGTATTTACTGTAAATGCCAGTTTGCTACCAGTATATAATAAAACGCCAGTTGCTACAGATATATAAAAATGCAGTTTGCTACCAGTATTTAGTGAAAATGCCTGTTTGCTATCAGTATATGCGCTTTGAGTCCTTTGGGAACAGGCGCTTTACATATGTTATTGTATTGTATTGTATTGTATATACTGAAAATGCTGGTTTGCTATCACTATTTACTGTAAATAAATGCCAGTTTGCTACCAGGATATCCTGTAAATGCCAGTTTGCTACCAGCATATAATGAAAATTACAGTTTGCTCCAGTATATAATGAAATGCCAGTTGCTACAGTATATCTGTAAATGCCAGTTTGCTACCAGTTTTCTGAAAATGCAGTTTGCTACGTATTTACTGTAAATGCCAATTCGCTTCCAGTATTACTGAAATGCCAGTTTGCTACCAGTATATACTGAAAATGCCAGTTTGCTACCAGTATTATTGAAAATGCCCGTTTGCTACTAGTATATAAGGAAAATGCCAGTTTGCTACCAGTATAGAATGAAAATGCCAGTTTTTACCAGTAATACTGTACATGCCAGTTTGCTACCAATAATACTGTACAGCCTGTTTGCTACCAGTATTAATGAAAATGCCAGTTTGCTACCAGTATTTTACTGAAATTGCCAGTTTGCTACCAGTCTATAATAAAATGCCAGTTTGCTACCAGTCTATAATAAAATGCTAGTTTGTACCAGTATTTAGTGAAAATGCCAGTTTGCTATCAGGATATAATGAAAATGCCAGTTTGCTACCAGTATAAGTGCTTTGAGTCCTTTAGGAGAAAGGCACTTTACAAATGTTAATGTATTGTAGTGTATTGTATATACCGAAAATTCCAGTTTGCTACCAGTATATACTGTAAATGCCAGTTTGCTACCACTATTTACTGAAAATGCCAGTTTGCTACCAGTCTATAATAATGCTAGTTTGCTACCAGTATTACTCAAAATGCCAGTTTGCTACCAGTATTTAGTGAAAATGGCAGTTTGCTACCAGTATATACTAAAATGGCAGTTTGCTACCAGTATACAATGAAAATGGCAGTTTGCTACCAGTATTTACTGAAAATGCTAATTTGCTACCAGTATATAATGAAAATGCCGGTTGCTACCAGTATATACTGTAAATGCCAGTTTGCTACCAGTATTTACTGTAAATTCCAGTTTGCTACCAGTATATACTGTAAATGCCAGTTTGCTACCAGATTATAAAAGAAATATGATATAAAGAAAACATTTGTTCATGGATAGAGAACTGGTTATTGGAACGCAAACAGAGAGTGGTGGTTAATGGAGCTACATCTATGTGGGCTAAAGTTCTAAGCGGAGTTCCTCAGGGTTCTGTACTGGGGCCGCTTCTGTTTAATCTGTTTATAAATGACTTAGAAGGGGCATTGAGAGCAAGGTCTCTGTGTTTGCTGATGACACTAAATTATGCAGAGCTTTGGAAACTTCCAATGATGTGCAAGTGCTGCAAGCAGACCTAGATAGATTATCAAAATGGGCAGCAGAATGGCAGATGAGATTCAATGTTGATAAATGTAAGGTGATGCATTGGGATTAATAATCCCTGTGCCACCTACACCATAAATAACTCTGTGTTAAGTGCATCTGAAATGGAAAAAGATTTGGGGGTTCTGGTAGATAACAGACTTAGCTGTAGCAAACAATGCCAGGTAGCACAGCTAGAGCTAGCAAGATATTGTCTTGTATAAAGAGGGGAATGGAATCAAGAGAGAAAATATTATTCTCCCTCTTTACAAGGCACTGGTAAGGCCACATTTGGAATATGCGGTGCAGTTTTGGAATCCCATATACAAAAGGGACATCTTGGAAATTGAGGCAGTTCAGAGAAGGGCAACTAAATAATAAGGGGAATGGAGGGGCTTGAATATGCAGGCAGATTAGACAAGTTAGGGCTGTTTACATTGGAGAAGCGGCGGTTGCGTGGGGACATGATAACCTATACAAATATATTAATGGCCCATACAGTGAACTCTCTGGTGATTGTTCACTAATAGGTCATATCAGAGGACTCGTGGACATCCTTTAAGGTTGGAAGAAAAGAAGTTTCATCTCAAGTTAGGAGAGGTTTCTTTACAGTGAGAACGGTGAAACTGTGGAAAGTCTTCAGCAGAGGTGGTAATGGCAAGTTCATTGAATAACTTAAAAAAGGCCTGGATAAGTTTCTAAAACTAAAAAATATTGAGAATTAGGTATTAATGCATATAGATCTGGTTGATCCAGGGATACTTTCGATTGCCGTTTGGAGTCAGGAAGGAATTTTTCCCCCCTTTTTTAGCTGGGTTTTTTGCCTTCCTCTGGATCAACTGTTAGGTAGGGTTAAAAAAAAAAAAAAAAAAAAAGAAAAAAAAAGGGAATAGGTTGGACTTGATGGACGATGTCTTTATTCAACCTTAATTATATGTTACATGTTACTATGTAAAATGTCATTTGCTACCAGTATATAATGAAAATGCCAGTTTGGTACCAGATATACTGTAAATGCCAGCTTGCTACAGTATTACTGTAATGCCAGTTTGCTACCAGTATTTACTGTAAATGCCAGTTTGCTACCAGTTTATAATAAAATGCCAGTTTGCAACCAGTATATAGTGAAAATGCCTGTTTGCTATCAGTATATGTGCTTTGAAATTTAGGAGAAAGGCGCTTAACATATGTTATTGGATTGATTTGTATATACTGAAAATGCCAGTTTGCTACCAGTATTTACTGAAAATGCCAGTGTGCTACCCCTATTTACTGTAAATGCCAGTTCCTACCAGTATTTACTGAAAATGTCAGTTTGCTACCAGTATATACTGTAAATGCCAGTTGCTACCAGTATCTATGAAAATGCCAGTTTGCTACCAGTATATAATGAAAATGCAGTTTGCTACAGTTTTACTGAAAATGCCAGTTTGCTACCATATTACTGTAAATGCCAACGCTACCAGTATTTACTGAAAATGCCAGTTTGCTAGCAGTATATATTGAAAATGGCAGTTTACTACCAGAGTATTACTGAAAATGACAGTTTGATAACACTACCGTATATACCGAAAATGCCAGTTTGCTACCATACTAAAAATGCCAGTTGCTACCACTATTTACTGTAAATGCCAGTTGCTACCAGTATTTACTGAAAATGCCAGTTTGCTACCAGTCTATAATAAAATGCTAGTTTGCTACCAGTATTTACTCAAAATGCCAGTTGCTACCAGTATTTAGTGAAAATGGCAGTTTGCTACCAGTATATACTAAAATGGCAGTTTTGCTACCAGTATACAATGAAAATGGCAGTTTGCTACCAGTAATACTAAAAGGAGTTTTGCTACCAGTATACAATGAAAATGGAAATGCCAGTTTGCTACCAGTATTTACTGTAAATTCCAGTTTGCTACCAGTATATACTGTAAATGCCAGTTTGCTACCAGTATATAAAGAAAATGTCATTTTGCTACCAGTATATAATGAAAACGCCAGTTTGGTACCAGTATATACTGTAAATGCCAGCTTGCTACCAGTATTTACTGTAAATGCCAGTTTGCTACCAGTATTTACTGTAAATGCCAGTTTGCTACCAGTTTATAATAAAATGCCAGTTTGCAACCAGTATATAGTGAAAATGCCTGTTTGCTATCAGTATATGCGCTTTGAATCCTTTAGGAGAAAGGCGCTTTACATATGTTATTGGATTGTATTGTATATATTGAAAATGCCAGTTTGCTACCAGTATTTACTGAAAATGCCAGTGTGCTACCACTATTTACTGTAAATGCCAGTTCGCTACCAGTATTTACTGAAAATGTCAGTTTGCTACCAGTATATACTGTAAATGCCAGTTTGCTACCAGTATATAATGAAAATGCCAGTATATAATGAAAATGCCAGTTTGCTACCAGTATATAATGAAAATGCCAGTTTGCTACCAGTATATAATGAAAATTCCAGTTTGCTACCAGTTTTGCTGAAAATGCCAGTTTGCTACCAGTATTTACTGTAAATGCCAACGCTACCAGTATTTACTGAAAATGCCGGTTTGCTAGCAGTATATATTGAAAATGGCAGTTTACTACCAGTATATACTGAAAATGACAGTTTGATACCACTACCGTATATACTGAAATTGCCAGTTTGCTACTAGTTTAATGTAATACTGTGCCTCTGGGTCATTAATTTCTGTATCTCTCTCCACCCCTTATCTCTGCCTGTTTTTTCTGTCTCTGTCTTTCTGTCTATGTTTGTTTCTCTAGCTATCTGTATTAATCTCTACTAATGACTTAGTGGGTGTGGCTTAATTGGGGCAGGGTAAGGGGGCATGAGCTAATCCCCAACCCTCCCTCCATCACACTATGAACACCACATTGAGAGATTTTCTGAGACCCTAGAGACACCCCTAGGCCACACTACTTTGTTTTACTGTTTATTTGCGATCTGCATTGACAGCTGGTTCTGATGGTAGTTGCAGTTACTATGCCCCACTGTGTGCATTGCAATCCTGCCCCCTTATGAAATGTAGAAAAGGCAGCTAGAAAGCTTAGGGAGAGAGGGGCCAAAAGAAGCAAAAAGCCCTTCATTGAGCATAAAAGCAGAGAAACACCTTCTTATAACAGAAGGCATCTTGCAGTCTCATTGCCCACAAAACCTAAGAAACAAGAAGTAATTTCTTACTCCCATGTTTCCCAGAGTAAGGGGCAGAGATATGCAAAATACTCCTTTATGTCCCTTAGCTAATCCATGTGTCCAGAACCGCTGGCTAATAACATGTAATAAAGCTTAATATATAGAGCCATTCATCTGACTTGCAGACATGACGTGTTTCGATCTTGTCAGTGCAAGATACAGATTTATGGCTCTATGGTGTAGGACTTGGGCATACAGTGTAAAAGGTAGCTAGAAAGCTTAGTTAGAGAGGGACCAAAAGAAGCAAAAAGCCCTTAATTTAGCATAAAAGCAGAGAAACACCTTCTTATAACAGAAGGCATCTTGCAGTCTCATGCTATATGAATAGCATTGCCCACAAAGCCTTAAGCTAGGTACACACAGTACAGATTTCTGAAAGATGACAGACAGGATCTGCAAGATCCTGTCTGCCATCTTTCAAAGATCTGCATACACAGTCCCGAGCGTTCTCCCTATGAACTTCATATGGAGAACGCTCGGGACTGTGTGTTTCCATCGGCCGCGCTAGACTCCTCTATATGTCCCTTAGCTAATGCATGTGTCCAGAACCGCTGGCTAATAACATTCAATAAAGCTTAATATATAGAGCCAATCATCTGACCTGCAGACACAACGTGTTTCAATCTTGTTAGATCTCGTCAGTGCAAGATACAGATTCATGGCTCTATGGTGTAGGACTTGGGCGTACAGTAGAAATGGCAGCTAGAAAGCTTAGGGAGAGAGCAGATAGCTGGCATATTCAGAATAGGTAAACGATATTCACTATGCACCGAGAGCCGCTATCGGCTCATAGCAATGCCTAGAGAAGGCAATAGAGAGCTATAACAGCTCTCCATGCATAGCCCTCAATGTATCTTATGAAATGTATGCAATCACCCTTTTGAAGAATTCCTGTAATGCAAATCAGTGACAATGCAGGAAAAAAGCAAATACAAATGCACATAAACACACTGTATGGATGAGGCCACACTGAAACACACATGTGGTTTGCCGCCGCAATAGTGTGCATCAGTGTGCGCTTGTGTTGTGATTCCACAATCTTGCTCTAGTTGAGAGCATGCAATTGCACAAAAAATGGTGATCGCTCAACCCGCCTAGTGTGGCCAGCACAACTGGCCAACATTAGTGTGCACTTTTTAACACATGTTCAGATTGTGATTGGTTGCACATTAAAACTAGATATGGCTGTACTTCCATAAGTTTCTAAATATTTTTTAAAGTTCAGATTACGCTACGTTCGAGGGTTACCGGTTTAAAAATCCGATAATTATCCAATTTTTGATAATTATGGAAAATAAGTCAGTGAATTAGTTCGGATAATTTGCATAGTTTGGAGTTTGTATGTACTTGTGAAGTTCAACCCAAACTCAGGTTTGAGTTCAGATCCATCACTTGTTAAAATGCATTAATGTGGCCTAGCCTTATATGTGTTTTTTGGTGCATTTTTACACACAATCACAATGAAAAGGCAAACACAAATGCTCAACAAAATGTTTTGAAAAGCATGAAAAAAACGCATGCAGCACAAAAAAATGCATTCAAAAACAATGCATTTTTTCTGGTTAAACTCTGGGTATTTAAACCCTAAAAATCAATTTTTATATGATGTAGAGGACCCTAGCCCACCAACAACCGCCAGGTTTGTTTATTAAAAACGCATCGGAACGGTACTTACATCCCTTCATTCCACTGACACTCTGATCTTGGCCCTCTGCTTGCCGGAACTGCAAGCAGAGGGCCGAACCGGCAGCCGCGTCTGTGATTGACTGAGAGGCAAAGACGCGGCTGCCTGCAAGGCAGAACGCTGGGGGAACGAAGGGCTGTAAGTAGAATTCTGATAAATTTTTTTTAACAAACAGACTTGGTAATTGGGGTGGGCTAGGGTGCCCTACACCAAAGAAAAAGGATTTAAATGTAGGGCACCAGGAAGCAAAGATAGATCCAGAGGGAGGGCGAGTGGGAAGGCTCCCTTGCGCACGTCACTGTCCTTACTGAGGTTAAAGGGCATGTCCACCCCCAAAACTATAATCCCCCCAACTACTGGCCCCACCATGTAGTGCAGTTTAATCCTTACCTCACATCCCAGCTCCATAGGGTTCTCCTGTAGACCCCCCCCCAAAGTCCCAAAACTAACCACCAGGAGGATAGCAGGGCTCTGCCTGCTATCTTGCCTCCGGTAGATATTTGCCATGCGTACTGCAGCCCTTCTCCCCCTCCCTCCCCCTCCCTCTCCCTCCCTCTCCCTCCCGTTCTACTATCCCTCCCCCTAGCACAAATCCCCCTTAATATGCTGCTCCCCCATGTCCCCCAGCTCCAACTGCATATTTTTTTTTCAAAAAGCTCCCCAAACTCTTACTTACCTCTCCTCTTTCCTCCGCTGCACTGAATGACCGGCAGCTGCGTCCGTGATTGACTGCCGCTCAGCCAATCACAGACGCGACTGCCGGTCCCACCCCTCTGCTTGCATTCTCGCAAGCAGAGGGCCGGCAGTGCGGCGGAGGAACGAGGGGAGGTAAGTAAGAGTTTGGGGGGCTTTCTGAAAAAATTTTTTATGCGGTTGGGGCTGGGGGACATGGGGGAACAGCATATTAAAAATTAGTTTTACAGGTGGACAAACCCTTTAAGGAAGCAGCAGGGACCGGATTACTCACAGACACCTCCTACTCTTCACTTTTTGTTACTTTGGACAGTCACTACAGGAGAACCATTTGTAGCAGAGATGTAACACTACACAGTGGGGCCTGTATTGGGTTAAATGTTAGTTTTGGGGGTGGACATGCCTTTTGAAGGACAACAATATAAAAAAATAAAAAAAGTTGGTTTCCAACTGATTTACTGAAGAACAGGAGGTAAATGCAATCTGTTGCCTCCCGTTCTTCAGTAAATCTTACAGGAGAGGAGGCACTTACCTGTGGACCCGCCCCAGCGCCGACTTCACTGACAGTCTCCGACGCATCCTCGCTCCTTCGCACTGTGTGTGCATGTGCCCACAGTGCAAAGGACTGGAGATGCGTCGGAGGAGTCAGGGAATTTGGCGCTGAAGCGGGTCCACGGGTAAGTGTCTCCTCCTCTCCTGTAAGATTTACTGAAGAACGGGAGGTAAGAGATTGTGCATTTACCTCCATTTACCATACCCTTTAATCTGGTACACAGTACAGGTCTTTGAAAGATGACAGACAGGATCTGCAAGATCCTGTCTGTCATTTTTCAAAGATCAGGGAACACACAGTCCCAAGCATTCTCTCTATACACAACATAGGAAGGACACCCTTATAAGGAGACTACCGTGGCTCTTTTGGTAAAGCCAGCACACACAGTACCAATAAAGCCCCAATACAATCGGATCTGATGGTATCAAGGCTTATCGGTACTGTGCGTACCTAGCTTTAGAGGCAGACAGGATTGTTAAGTCCCCTTCACATAGCTAACTGAAGGCAGTGAAAGGCTCGAAATCAGGAAAAAAGGTATGGGGAGGGCTGCATACCTTTACTCTTTATAAATCAATCTTAAAAATGCATTGTGGTTTTACAATTATCCAGCAGATAGCTGGCATATTTGGATTAGGTAAACGATATTCGCTATGCACTGAGAGCTGCTGTCGGCTTATAGCATTGCCTACAGGAGGGAATAGAGATCTATAACAGCTCTCCATGCATAGCCCTAAATGTATCTCTTACATCTGTGCATCTAGCCAAAAAAAGCATAGAGATAAAATATATTAACTGGTAAAAGGATGAACCTGCAAAGGGATCAAAAAAGAAACAAAAGTAAAAATGAACTAATCTTCCAACTGGTTACACTGTCACCTCCTAATGTAGGGAGAAGAAAAGCAGTCAATGAACCTGCCTTGTATCTCACTGTTATAGCAGTTTTATGGTGGGGCCTTGTATTGGGACATGGTTAATTAATTTTAATGCATTCCCATATAGTAGTAGGCTGTTTAATCTGGTCTCAAACATATCAATAAAAATCTGTTTTGTATAAATAATACCTAAACTTCAGGGTCCTTACCAGTAGTGTAACTAGGAATCACTGGGCCCCCCCAGCAAAACTATGATGGGGCCCTATCCATGCTTCATTCACAGTGGTTTTATGGAAGGAGGCCATATCTGTCATGCCCCCCCCCCCCCGCAATTTCTCTCCCTCTGCTACCCTTGTTGTTACACCCCTGGTTCTCACCACTGGGTCCTACCTAATTACTGAGACCAAGCCCTGCAAAAGCCTAAGGTAATTACAGGTCAATGTACCTCTGCCCGCTATGCTTAATACTAGTCTTGTTGGTTAGCATGACTTAGCTGCACAGATATCTCAATTGACACCATGGCAGCACCAAAAGAAATGTAAAATGCAGTGGAATTTTTTAACACCAGCTAATTGATGGCTTTATTGTTTCATAATAGTTTTACAGTGGATCGCAATGCAGTGGGAACTGCTATTGGCATATTACAATGGAGGTGTGAAGGGACAGTGAACAACGGCAGTCCCACTGAGCAGCCCATCAAACCCAACAATATAACCACCCCCCTGGCCTAGGGCTACCAGGTCAGGGATTGAAGGACATTCTTAATAAAATCTAGCTGGACTTACAGTTAACCTTGCTGTTTATATTTTAAATAGGTGTAAAAGGAGGATGGCAAAAGCTAGCTGGACCAGGGGAGAAAAATGCCCAAAAGGCCTTTCTGAAAATCCATACATTTATGCAAACCACTCCTCTAAATAGGGTATACTTTTTCTTTGATATTGATAACATATATCTATTTGCTTTCCCCACAGATGCAGTCTTCAGAAGAAATGGAGTCTTTCAGTGAGGTAAATATAATTCTGGTGTAATTAAAACACAGGTTTTAGGATTACTCTTTTTAGCACAATGAAAAGGAGGCTGATGCTTCAAATTAAGCAGAGGTCAGGGACCAGGTTTGTGAAAGACCAGATGGACCCATTCTAACTCCTCCATTTCTAGGTACACACTGCTGTCAAACATGAGATATCTTTTTAGGTTACTACTTCTGGATAAATAGTGTGATACATTGCTCCTGGATTTAATTCTAGGTTGGACGTATCCCACACCTGTAACTTCCTTTTGATGGGTGTCAAATCCCCACTGCCCCAGTCTCTGCAGCAATTAAAGCAATCAAACTGAATAGGAAGGAGACTCCATGCAGTAATTAACTGCAAAAATTCTTCATTTATTTCAGTGCTTCAGAGAACATGTTTCGGATCAACCAAGATCCTTTCTCTTGCACTGAAGCAATGAAATAAATGAAGAATTTTTGCTGTTAATTACTGTGTTGAGTCTCCTTCCTATTCGGTTTGATAGCTCCTGGATTTTGCCTGGTCTAAAGGTTCATACACAATTGCGATCGCCAGGGCTGACCCACGACGCATGATATGTATACACAGCCCTCAATCGTGTGGGTGCATTGTTGGCCAGAACAGCCACTCAGTCGAGGCTCGTTGTTGATGCACCCAGCAGATTATGGGGCTCAGAACATACATAGGTCTTATGGGATTTATTGTGGCATTCCTTCTACTAGAAGAAAGGTTGCAGCTCTGGAACCAAATGGAGTATAAAAGCAATTAATACACTGTTTGAAATTTTTTAATGTCAGTTTTATTTAGGAAGTGCAAAATTATATAGTTAGCTTTTTTAAAAGTACTCTTTTTGTTTAAAATTTTAGATGTCATTGAGGAACAATCATTCACAAGCATCTTTGCGCATGTCTCAGTCATCCAATTTAAATACGGGAGTCAGCAATATATGTATGAGCTACACACCAGGGACAGATTTAAACAGATTAAAGGACAGGATAATATCAATGGCTCCAAGTCAAATGGTGCCGAACCCACAAACATTGAGCTTTACGCATGATACAAAGGCTCGAGCAAGAACAAGAAAACGTCAGCAGGCTATTAAGCTGGAGCCCTTGGTAAGTCAGTAACATTTATTTAAGTTGGTCTGTATACTGGTGGATATATGTTTTATAATCAATAGTCTGAAATATTCGAGAAACAATCTTATTAAATAATATTTTAGAAGAAACATTTTTAACACTTGTTTCTGGAGGAAGTAAGAATCTTTTTTTGTTTTGCTTTGCATGTCAATCTGTGACAAACTTGCTATTTCAAAGTACTTATTACATTGAAGACCACTGGTTTAAAGGTCATAGAGCCTAACATGCAGACACTGTTTAACTATTGAACTAAACACTGTATGATACTTGTCAATATATTAAGGTGTATAGGTGACCATACACATTAGCGATATTGGGTAAATCCTGTCTGTCCACAAAGGGATTTACCTAATATTGCTAGCGTGTAGGGGCCAAATTAGACTGATTGTAATTCTAATGAACGTGGTCAGCAGTTCTGGTTCATCCAGGGATACTTTCCGATTGCCATTTGGAGTCAGGAAGGAATTTGTCCCCCCCTTTTTAGCTGTTTTTTTGCCTTCCTCTGGATCAACTGTTGGTAGGTAGGGTTAAAAAGGAGGATGTAACGGTTGGACTTGATGGACGTATGTCTTTATTCAACCTCAATTACTATGTTACTATGTCGATATCAGCTCACTTTAAAGAGAAATGATACAGTCGGCCCGTGTATGGCCGCATGACCGACCGATACCCATAACACGCATGGTATGTGCTGACAGATACCAATATGATCTGTTGGCATATTGCAATGTAAATCACATTTGTAGCGCCACCTTAAAGCTGGCTATACACTAGGCGGACATTAGTAAGATTAGTCTAATCTATCTAATGTCTAAAGACTGCATTTTAAATGCAGCGGTTCTTATCTTGATATAATCCAATTTGTGTGGCCATTTTGCTCTGTGGTCTATGGTCAATATATTAGCAAAGTTCTGGATGTACTTTGGCACACTGTTGTTGGCTATTTAGCCAGACAAGTTGGTAGGTGCAGGTCCTCTCAGCCCCCTACTTTCAAGGCTTCACAATCCAGGCAAGGTTAAGAGTAGAGGAGCACACTACTTGGTTGATGAATTCTTTCATTTAGTGCAAAAACATAGCATATGCTATGAATTCAAAAGAATTCAAGTAGTGTGCTCCTCTACTCTTAACCTTGGATAAATATATTACGAGCCATGACATAACAGGGATTGTCTATTTATAGGAATATATATATGGTCCCTACTAAAATTCTAGGGTTTCTGGCAATAATTTTTGTAGTGAAAATTTGTATAAAAAAAAAAACAAAACAAAAAAACCAGGGCGCTTTGATTTGGGTCAGCTTCAGCTATGTACTTTTTTAGTAGAGTAAGAAGCAAATATGGGGACAGCTATAAGACACTCAAGAACAGATTTTACTAATATAAAAATTCCTTACCTCGGCCCAATACATCTCTGTGCTTGATTTGACTTTCCTGTCTACTTTAAGAAGGTGACTATGACTGAGACTATATTCAGGTCTTTAGGGTTAGGCCACACCAATAAGCTTTAAATTGTGATCCGATTGAGTATTAAAAACTACACACTAGTGTTGGCCAATTGGTCAGGCCATACTAGGTGTGCTTCTCTGTGTTGCGCCGCAATCGCACAACAACGGATATGAGCGCACTGGAAACGCTCGCGCTACTATGTGTTGCAGTGTGGCATCACCCTTACACAGCATATATTATTACATTGTTAGTGGGTGACACTCTATATGATCTTTACAACTTACTCTAGAGGGGGGGCATGGTTGTTGTTTTTTTTAGCCTTTCTATAAGTATTGTCTATTATCCCCAAATATTTTTGGGGATAATAAAGGGATTTTTATACTACTGAAATCCATTTTTTCAGTGTGCCCTATATCCACTTTCCTGTTATATTTTGGACAAGGTGGACTTCAAACCATTTGAGATTTTTTATCTAACATATAGTTCCGTGTCCTGCCCATATCTGTGTAGTTCCTGCTACAGGGCATATTTATAAAGGAGCGCTATCACTGTTTTTTTAATGCCAGACTTTGCCACACAGCATGTGACTTGTGGCAATAAAAATGGTAAAAATACAGTGAAATATAAGTCAACCAAAACAAATTATTTCCTAACAACAGATCAGGGCATGCTAATGTTATTCAGGTAACACAGCAGTAGTGTAAATTTGAAGAAAAAAACTCTTGTCTTGATAAAAAGTATTACACCCCTATGGTGAATTTTCAGCAAGGTTATGTTAAATGCTCCCTTAACACTTAGGAACACATACTATGAATACTGCCATGATTTTTGCCATGTTTAACATTATGAAAAGTGCCTTAGCAATGTGGCAAGTTTTTGCACTTAATATATAGCAGCTAAATCACAGGAAGGCATTGTCACAATGTAACTTAAATATGCCCATATGTGTATTAAGGTGTTTTATATAAGAATTTTTTGGTTTGGAATATGACATTGTTAATGTACATGTATGAAAACATCCATGGTGCAATAAGTAGCCAAGTGTTGCTAAACTCTGTGTCCTATTGTATGTTAATTGCTTACCTGTTATTCAGAAATCTGTCATTATATAATGTAGATTATATAATGAAATTGAATAAATTCTAAATAATAACTTAATATCTAAGCTAAATAATAATTTGTTCTTGTCATTTTCAGTATTGTGGATCTGGAATTTATTTGCTTTTTCATAAATGCCTTTTATGCCTTAAGTATAAAGTTTTTGGCCCTCATGAAACACAAAAAACAAGTTCAATATTTTATTTCTTAGTTTCATGATACAGCAAATGGCAGGGGACATTCAATTACTTTCTATTTTAACAAACAAGAAAAGAGATGATCAATGCACATTCCTGGGCCCCATATACTATCATAATATCTGTGCTAGTGTAAACAGTAAAAACATGGGGGGTTTTAGTTACAATTTTATGCATAAAAGTGAAAAGCCTTCCAACCACGTCAAGGTAACCCCAGTATGGAAGTTGCTAACAAATTACCTTGGGTCATTTATCTGGGCTGACACTCTCTGCTTGGTTGCATTTTCTTGGGAAGGTTGTCTCCCTGACCTTGCATTGGATTGGTAGTGAAGGCTATCACTTCATCCCGCCTACTGGCTTTTAACAAGGAGGGGAGAGGCTTTCTACTTTCTATTTTAAAAAACCTTTTTTATATTTATTTTGCAGTAGTTTAATTTCTGCCTTTTTTTCCTAACTAATAAAAACCCTTAATGGTTGCTCTGTTGAATTTCGTGGAAATAATGCCTTCCACATTGATGTAAATTAGCTTTAGACTAGTAGAACAACTATCCTTATTATATGGATAGTAAAAGACTATTTGCTTTGTACAGACCCCTGACGATATTCTCCCCATCTGATTGGTAGTCTGTTTTGAAAAAAATGCAAAAATTAGAAGTTTTCTGTGGTTTAGGCACCAGCTATATGCTGGCATTAAAATTGTTGCAGAATAATGTGATATTAAATTGACTGTGGTTGCTGGGTCTCAAACATTTTTCAAAAAGTAGCAGCCACTGCTCATGACTTTTTGAAGAGGTTTAGAAATTTGCACTAAAGAATAAAACTAGTTAAAAGGAATTTATAAAAAAATACACAGATTTATTTAAAGCAGTGCTTTTCAAAGGCTTAAACGCAAAATATACATGATTTTTAAAATTGATATTGATATATAATTTTAGTGAGATAATGCCTGTCACTTAAATTTTACATTGCATCTCCTTGTGCATTAAGGGTGTTAGCTGAGGCTATAACATGTTACATATTACTCGCTGAGGTAATATTTATATTACAAAGGCATAAAAGGTTGTATTTATATTACAATGGCATAAAAAGTTGCATAAAATGTAATACATCAAGCCATAAAAAAAAATTGACAGTCTAAACTTTTTGTAGACACCCATACTAGTTGCAATAGTATAGAGCCTTATAATAGCCAGACTAGTGATGAATCCTGTTCTTAAATAAAAACTGGTTTTGATTTAGAACTGCTAGTTTAGAAAATCTGTGTGTCAGGAACATGGGCCACAAAAGGGTCCAAGGTACTCACTCAGTTCACTCAGGAGGAGGCTAGAAGTCCAAGAATGGCACAAAATCGGAAAGAGAAGCATTATCCAAAACAGACTAGTGGTCAAGGGCTGGTTTCAAAGTTTGTGATCAAGGTACGTCAACTGGATACTGAAAATGGATACTGGTAAGGAGACAAAAGCTAGATACTGGATACAAGTATGGAGACCAAAGCTGGATACAGGTTATACAATAGGTACCTGGCTGTTAGCTAATCAAAGCCAATTGTGTTTATTTGGAATATAAATATATAAAAAAAAATTAAAAATTAATTTGTATTTTATTTATGTGGTTAAAGGGCAACTGTGGTCTCAAAACAAGTTAGGGTTAAATGAAAGCCTGCAGTATTTCTTTTAAAATGAGCCGACAATCACATATCTGGCTGGAGCCTGTGAGACATTACATTGGGGTGAATGTTCAAACTTCCTGCTTCCAGTAGGTTGAGTGACATCACCTGAACTCTGCCCTGCCTGTTCGCCCCGGTGGGGGGGAAGCATGCTCAGTTAAGACTAAATACTGGTGAAATCAGAAAGTACCTGGGGAAAAAATTGACAGTTGAGAAGGAGAGCTTATTAATGCAGGCAGAGGTTAGTCACATGACTACAAGCTGGTCACATGGCTCAAAACAGGAAGTGTTCAAGCAGGAAGTAATATTGCTGAACCTTTCCAGCAATAACTTCTCACAAATGTTATCTAGAGATGTGATTTAGGTTTTATTTTGAAGGTGTGATGGAAGGCTTTTTATATAATTCTTACTAGTTTGGGAGAATTCGAGACCACAGTTACCCTTTAAGTCAAGTAAAAATATTTTAATTGACTCTATACTGACAAAATGGTGCACCAGGGTTAAATATAACATGCTTTTCCTGTTTTCTTATTTGTCATTTATCTATTGCCTTAATTTAGCAATTTACAACCTGTTTTCTTATTTTATCTTTAGCCTATATTAAAGGTTTACCAAGAGCACCATCAGCCAGAATACATATTTCAAAGAAACAGAGAGGAGCTTCTAAACCGTGGAATGCACCTATGTTCCCCTTCAACAGAAATGGGACAGAGACCAGTGTCTGTTGAGCCAATATTCTCACCTGTGCGATTGCCTGAGCTTCCAGAGGACTTAAAAGAAAAACAGGTAAGAAGAGACTACATTCTCATGCAAATTACAATTGAACTATGTACTTAGAGGTTTTCTATATATGACTAATGAAACAATGCCTAATAATTTACTTACAAGAAAAGTGGAACATTTTCTTAGAAAGGTAAGATAACATCTCTGTTATTTTCTAAGAAGACCAGAAGTAGCAGAATTGTTGAATCATAATCTTTCAACTGAGTTCAGGTTAAGTACCAGTTAGTAGACAATGTAGCAGGATTCTTACATATGTATATGTTTATATGTGAGAGATGTTTAAACATTTGCAATTACAGTTTATGCATAAAAAGTAAAATAATATTAAACTTGGATCCAATTCTGTGTATTACTCATATTGTGGTATGAAAACTCCTTGCACATTTTGAACTCCAAATGTGCTTTCAAGTTGTGAACAAAACATAAAAGTGAAGTAAGGTCAAATACAGTATTAAAGGAATTGTACACTGTAAATTTTACTTTTCCTCATTTTAATCTATAAATGAATATATGAAAGCTGCACTTACTCTGATGTGTTTATGTTGCTGCATAATTTCAATCCAGTACTTGTTTTGCTCAAGCTCAGTCCCCCAGACCCCTGCCAGACTATCTGACCCTTTGTGAAGGCAAGCATGCTAAGTAATCCCTATGATGCAATATTGGGAGAGGGAATTTCCCACCATGCAGTTCACGTACCAACTGTCACTATTCTAGCTACAGCGAAACTGTATATAACAGAAGTATTTATGATACCAAGGCACTTGATTGAAATGTAAGATGTTTCAGACTAGATATCTAAAGAAACAGGAGACAGATCAACAAAAAATGTTACAGTGATAATTGGAAAGAATGGGCAATTTAAAAGAAAAAAAACAGTGTACATATACTTTAATTTAGAAGTGATATATCAAAGAACCACAACAGCTCTATGACAGTTAAAGGGGAAGTATCATTCTCCTTTAAGAGTCTAACATACGTGTTTGGATGTCAGGAGTTAGTGTGGAGGTAGAGACATAGATTTGTGTATCATCATTCTATAGATGATACATAAAGGGGAGCTAAAGTCTGGGTTTACTATAAATCTGCTAAAGCCAAAGGAAAGAAAATGTTATTACCATAGGAGGCCATATTTGGTTAGAAATGTAAGACGAGGGCCGGGATGCAAATCCATTCCAGAAGCCCACGGAGTGAAGAATTCGCAGTAATTGTGAATGATCAATAATGTAAAAAGCAAAGGACTGTTTCAGGGGAATTAGGATAGAAAAGTGACCTGTGGCTGTGGCAACCAATCATTTACAACCTTGCAGGGAGCCATTTCTGTAGCGTGTACAGGATGAAATATTTACTGCAAAGGGTCCAAATGATTGGAAGTGAAATGGACATGGAGTGATAGAAGAGACAACAGTTAGAGAGGCAGCAAGGTGTGAGTACGGATTTTTAAAAATTATTACTTATTTGTTTTATGCAAAGGGGATTCTAGAATTGTAAACAGCCCAGTCCCAGATGCAGCAAAGCATCCTCAAAATGCAACATCACCACTACCAATTTTTATATTCCAATTATGCTTGTATCTTCAATAAGCCTGATTAATAATCTATAATATGATTAGCTAAAACAGTGTTACACATAATTTGTTAGTGTATACTGTGAACTGGAAACTAACAGTTTGAAGGGAGACACATTTCTCCTAGGTTCATGCCTTACTCTGATATGTATTCCAGTCGGTTAACTCATCCAGAATGTCTGACATGAGGAATAATTAGGAGGCAAGGTCTGCTAGCTGCTAGGAGGAGGAGTGACATTTTGGGACTGCGCTCTGAGATGGTTGAGACTTAGTGATCTGAGTGAAGCAGTTTGGAGCTGCTGTTTTGTTTTTTTTCCCCCAAAGGGTAAAAAAGGACTCTGTAAAGGTACAGTGGCTCTGTGGGGGTGACATAATTTGTATTTCAACAAGTCACCAATTTATGCATATATATATATACACACGATACAGGAAATGCAGCAGCACCACAAACGTCTGAACAGCCCTGGGTGCGGATCTCTGGGGTATTCCAGCTTATACCCCTTGTATAGATAGCGATGAAATAAGAGTCGCACACCAAACAATATTGCAGTGATAAGGCTTTATATCATCAAAATGCAACGTCTGCCCACACACCAGCGACGTTTCGAGAGACACAGCTCTCTTTCTCAAGATATGGGCAGTACTAATTAAACAATGATTCATCAACATTTTATATCCCATCCCTCAGGAAATGACATCACAGCAGAGAGAGACACATGTTATATCACATAGTTGCAACAGAGGTAGAACCATGAAGACGGTGGCTTTCTAGGTTCAAATCTCTCACAATACATTCAATACTTAACAAAAATGGAGACAAATTTTCACAAAAACAAGAATAAATCATAATCCCTATTAAGGCCCCCAGGGGCCAATGTCTGTAGCTTGTTAACAACCATACCTCTTTCTTTTTAAGTCTCAGTTCCCTGTCACCTTGTCCCATGACAGGTATAACTTCCAAAACCATAAATTTCAGGTCTTCAGCCGAATGACCCAAATCTACAAAGTGGCGGGGAACTGGTAGAGAGACTTGTTTATGGTTGATTGAGGATTTGTGCTGAGAAATCCTGGCCTTTACTTTCTGTGTGGTTTCTCCTATATATAGGAGATAACATGGACACCACAAGACATAAATTGCATATCTAGAATTGCAAGTAAAAGAACCCCTAAAGCAAATTTCACACCAGTTTTCGGATGTGTAAAAGTGGTACCACTTACAACTGACCGACATTGTACACAATTATAACAAGGCATCATCCCCTTCTTGCTACCCTTTAACCACATTTTCCCAATAGTTTCCTTCGTCACTCCCTCCTTCACAGTAGTGGTGTTAAGCATAGTGCCTAACGTTTTACCCCGTCTATATGATAATAATGGAGGATTATTCAATTCAGAAATATTGGCGTATGAGGCCCTAAGTATATTCCAATGGCGCATAATAATCTGTTTCATTTGTGCACTTTGTTGGTTATAGTCCGTAACAAGAGCTAGTCTATCAACTTGACCGTTCTTAACCACACCTCTCTTTTCTGGACTACCTCTCTGTTCGAGCTTACTTCTTGCTCCCTCCAATATGTACTCGGGGTACCCCCGTTCCTTAAATTTATCACACATATGGGTAATTTGTTGATCCCTACGCCTCCTGTTGCTCACCAATCTGTCAACTCTGCATAGTTGGCTAAATGGGATGGACTTTGTAATGTGAGGTGGGTGTTGACTAGTATAATGTAAGATTTGATTACGGTCAGTAGCTTTAACATACAAGTCTGTGTTTATTTTATCCATCTTAGTTACTAAAACATCCAAAAAATGTATATTGTCAATACTGCTATTCAAGTCAAACCTAATTAAGCCTAGCGTGGAACCGCGATAAGGTGGACTCGTCACCCCGCCAGAGGATGAACACATCATCGATATATCTCCACCATGCCAAACAATGAGCATGGTAGAGATCATCACGATAGACGTGCCCATCCTCAAAGCCCGTCATAAAGGCATTGGCATAAGCCGGGGCGTCATTCGCAGTTCCACGCACTTGGAGGTAGAATTCATTTTTGAATTCAAAATAGTTTTTCGTTAGTATAAATTCTAAGGCTTCCATGAAAAACTGTACCTCTAGTGGCGTGTATGTGCCTTTTTCAACCAACAATTTACGTGCAGCAGTAAGACCATCTGCATGTGGTATTGAGGTGTACAGACTGGCCACATCCATAGTGGCCAGCCTTACACACTCCCAATTTTCCAGAGCCAAGTCATTAAGTTTATGTAAGAAGTCTGCTGTATCTCTCACATATGATTTAATACTAGTAACAAGAGGACTTGAGACATTGTCCAACATCATAGCTATTGGAGTGAAAATAGAGTCAATCCCCGAGACAATCGGACGTCCTGGGGGTTGTCTTATATCCTTATGAATTTTCGGAAGTGTGTATAACTTAGGGATGCGTGGGCAGTTCACCACCAACATCTTATACAATTCCTCAGAGATCGTCCCTTGTGAGACATACCCTTCAAGAAAATTAGACAGACATTTCCTATAACTGTAGGGTCACCCTCTAATTTAATGTACACATTGGAATCAGACAATTGTCCAAAAATTTCAGTTTCATAATATGACCTATCAAGTATAACCACTGCTCCGCCCTTGTCAGAGGATCTAATCACAAGATCTGTATTAGATATAAGTTGTTTGAGGGCCAAAGACTCCTCTCTGGCCAAATTATGAAACTTTACATGATGGAATGCTTGTAAATCAGACTGTACTAGTCTGACAAATGTTTCAACAGGAGGATATGTAGTAGGTGGTACATATTTACTTTTACGTTTCAAACCCACATCTCCAGTTGTAAGACCAATATGCTGTATCGGAACATATGAACCACCACTTTTTTCTGAAAAATTAACCTTAAGACGGATCATCCGGTAGAATCTGTACAAGTCTATGTCCAGTCTAAATGGATCACAAATGGACGTCGGACAAAAATTAAGTCCTTTAGAAAGTACCTTTATATCAGTGTCAGTGAGCTGATGTTGGGACAAGTTAAATACTACTTGTTCCTGCGATTGACTCCTCTCCGTCTGTTGGAGCGCTTTCCTCTGTCTGGCCCTTCGATGATGGCGTCCTCCCCGCCTCCCGTGGCGTCTGGCGGGCTTCCCTGCAAAAAAGTATGACTAGCAGGGACCATCTGGCCTCCATTTGCACCTGAGTTGAGATCCGGAGCTGAATATGAGCGTCTAGACATATTCTGTCCAACACGACCTGGGCCCTCTCGTCGCAAATCTGTACTCGTCCATCTGTAAACATGACCAAGTTTATAATCCTGCGCATCTCTATCATATTTATGTTGTTTCATAGTTTCACCTTCCTTTCGATATATTTGCAATTTATCTTTATGTCCAGTCATATACACATTATATTCATCATCAGGCATAATATTCTTTAACTCTGACTCAGTCTGTGTAATATCACTACGGACAGTTTTCAATTCTGATTTAATGCATTCAACAGTGAGTATCATAAGGTCCATGGAGCATTTGTTAAGAATTTGTAAAAAACGCACCCTGTAGTCCTTATTATTGGGGAACAATGTAGGTCTCAAGTTTACCCTAAGGCCTCGGGGTATACGTTTTTCTTTATAGTACTCACTCAGCGTTATAGCATGTAGCTCCAAATCCACCGAACGTTTCCATAAAGCCTCCCAATTACGTTGAAGTTGAGATGTTACAGGGATGGTAAGGAAATCATTTGCTTCAGTGAAATCACCAATCACCCTCTTTGTATTGACCTCCGTATAGCTGAACATACCACGATCCATGTTGGCGTCCCAGCTCCGGTCACGTGGGTGTCTCACTTTGCTGTCGTCATCAACTGAGGGACGTGCGGTGCAAATCTGCGCGGATATACACACACGATACAGGAAATGCAGCGGCACCACAAACATCTGAACAGCCCTGGGTGCGGATCTCTGGGGTATTCCAGCTTATACCCCTTGTATAGATAGCGATGAAATAAGAGTCTCACACCAAACAATATTGCAGTGATAAGGCTTTATATCATCAAAATGCAACGTCTGCCCACACACCAGCGATGTTTCGAGAGACACAGCTCTCTTTCTCAAGAGATGGGCAGTACAAATTAAACAATGATTCATCAACTATTTTGAATTCAAAAATTAATTCTACCTCCAAGTGCGTGGAACTGCGATGGGGTCGAACGTCGCCCCGGCTTATGCCAATGCCTTTATGGCGGGCTTTGAGGATGGGCACGTCTATCGTGATGATCTCTACCATGCCCATTGTTTGGCATGGTGGAGATATATCGATGACGTGTTCATCCTCTGGCGGGGTGACGAGTCCACCTTATCGCGGTTCCACGCTAGGCTTAATGAGGCCCATCCTTCCATTAGGTTTGACTTGAATAGCAGTATTGACAATATACATTTTTTGGATGTTTTAGTAACTAAGATGGATAAAATAAACACAGACTTGTATGTTAAAGCTACTGACCGTAATCAAACCTTACATTATACTAGTCAACACCCACCTCACATTAAAAAGTCCATCCCATTTAGCCTGCAGAGTTGACAGATTGGTGAGCAACAGGAGGCGAAGGGATCAACAAATTACCCATATGTGTGATAAATTTAAGGAACGGGGTCTAAAAACCAGTATTTACTGAAAATGGGCCGGTTTGCTAGCAGTTATTGTGAAATGGGCGTTTACTACCACGTAATAAACTGAAACAAATGGAATTTGATACACTAACCGAGTATATAGCTGAAATTGCCTAGTTGCTACTAGCTTTAATTAATACTGTGCCTCTGGTTCATTAATGGAAGGATTCTGTGCTGATCTCTCCACCCTTATCTCTGCCTGTTTTTTCTGTCTCTGTCTTTCGGTCTATGTTGTTCTCTAGCATCTGTATTAATCTCTACTAATGACTTAGTGGGTGGTGGCTTAATTGGGGGCAGGGAAGGGGGCATGACTAATCCCAACCCACCCTCATCAACACATGAACACCCATTGAAGATTTTCTCTGAGACCCTAGACACACCCCTAGGCCACACACTTTTGTTTTACTGTTTATTTGCGATCTGCATTGACAGCTGGTTCTAATGGTAGTTGCAGTTACTATGCCCACTGTGTGCATTGCAATCCTGCCCCTTATGAAATGTAAAAGCAGCTAGAAGCTTAGGGAGAGAGGGGCCAAAAGAAACAAAAAGCCATTCATTGAGGCATAAAAGCAGAGAAACACCTTCTTATAACAGAAGGCATCTTGCATCTCATTCCCACAAAACCTAAGAACAAGAAGTATTTCTTACTCCCATGTTTCCCAAGTAAGGGCAGAAGATATGCCAATACTCCTTTATTCCCTTAGCTAATCCAGTGTCCAAACCGCTGGCTAAACATGTAATAAAAGCTTAATATATAGAGCCATTCATCTGACTTGCAGACAGACGTGTGTTTCGATCTTGTCAGTGCAGATACAGTTTATTGGCCTATGGTGTAGGACTTGGGCATACAGTGATAAAAGTTACTAGAAGCTTAGTTGAGAGGACCAAAAGAAGCAAAAGCCCTTAATTAAGCAAAAGCAGAGAAACACTTCTTATAACAGAAGGCATCTTGCAGTCTCATGCTATATGAATAGCATTGCCCACAAAGCCTAAGCTAGGTACACACAGTACAGATTTCTGAAAGATGACAGACAGGATCTGCAGATCCTGTCTGCCTCTTTCAAAGATCTGCATACACATCGAGTCCCGAGCGTCTCCCTATGAACTCCATATGGAGAACGCTCTGGACTGTGTGGTTTCCCCGGCGCCGCTAGACTCTCTATAGGTCCGCTATCTGCTTTGTCCAGAACCGCGGCTAATAACATTCAATCAATAAAGCTTAATATATAGAGCCATTCATCTGACTTGCAGACATGACGTGTTTCGCTTGTCAGTGCAAGATACAGATTTATGGCTCTATGGTGTAGGACTTGGGCATACAGTGTAAAGGTAGCTAAAAGCTTAGTTAGAGAGGGACCAAAAGAAGCAAAAAGCCCTTAATTTAGCATAAAAGCATAGAACAACCTTCTATAACAGAAGGCATCTTGCAGTCTCAATGCTATATGACTAGCATTGCCCACAAAGCCTTAAGCTAGGTACACACAGTACAAGATTTCTGAAAGATACAGACGGATCTGCAAGATCCTGTCTGCCATCTTTCAAAGTCTGCATACACCAGTCCCGAGCGTTCTCCCTATGAACTTCATATGGAGAACGCTCGGAGATGTGTGTTTCCATCGGCCGCGCTAGACTCCTCTATATGTCCCTTAGCTAATGCATGTGGTCCGAACCGCTGGCTAATAACATTCAATAAAGCTAATATATAGAGCCAATCATCTGACCTGCAACACAACGTGTTTCAATCTTGTTAGATCTCGTCAGTGCAAGATACAGATTCATGGCTCTATGGTGTAGGACTTGGGCGTACAGTAGAAATGGCAGCTAGAAAGCTAGGGAGAGAGCAGATAGCTGGCATATTCAGAATAGGTAAACTATTCACTAGCACAGAACCGCTATCGGCTCATAGCAATGCTTAGAGAAGGCAATAGAGAGCTATAACAGCTCTCCATGCATAGCCCTCAATGTATCTTATGAAATGTATGCTCACATCACCTTTTGAAGAATGCCTGTAATGCAAATCATCTGACAATGCAGGAAAAAAGCAAATACAAATGCACATAAACACACTGTATGGATGAGGCCCACTGAACACACATGTGGTTTGCCGCCGCAATAGTGTGCATCAGTGTGCGCTTGTGTTGTGATTCCACAATCTTGCTCTAGTTGAGAGCATGCCAATTGCCAAAAAATGGTGATCGCTCAACCCGCCTAGTGTGGCCAGCCACAACTGGCCAACATTAGTGTGCACTTTTTAACACATGTTCAGATTGTGATTGGTTGCACATTAAAACTAGATATGGCTGTACTTCCATAAGTTTCTAAATATTTTTTAAAGTTCATATTACGCTACGTTCGAGGGTTACGGTTTAAAATCCATAATTATCCAATTTTTGATATTAATGGAAAATAAGTCAGTGAATTAGTTCGGATAATTTGCATATATTGGAGTTTGTATGTACTTGTGAAGTTCAACCCAAACTCAGGTTTGAGTTCAAGATCCATCACTTGTTAAAATGCATTAATGTGGCCTAGCCTTATATGGGTTTTTGGTGCATTTTTAACACACAATCACACTGAAAGCAAACACAAATGCTCAACAAAATGTTTTGAAAAGCATGAAAAAAACGCATGCAGCAACAAAAATGCATTCAAAAACAATGCATTTTTTCTGGTTAAACTCTGGGTATTTAAACCCTAAAAATCAATTTTATATATGATGTAGAGGACCCTAGCCCACCACCAACACCGCCAGGTTTGTTTATTAAAAACGCATCGGAAGCGGTACTTACATCCCTTCATTCCACTGACACTCTGATCTTGGCCCTCTGCTTGCCGGAACTGCAAGCAGAGGGCCGAACCGGCAGCCGCGTCTGTGATTGACTGAGAGGCAAAGACGCGCTGCCTGCAAGGCAGAACGCTGGGGGAACGAAGGTGCGTAAGTAGAATCTGATAAAAATTTTTAACAAACAGACTTGGTAATGGGGTGGGCTAGGGGGCCCTACCCCAAAAAAAGGATTTAAATGTAGGGCACCAGAAGCAAAGATAGATCCAGAGGGAGGGCGAGTGGGAAGGCTCCCTTGCGCACGTCACTGTCCTTACTGAGGTTAAAGGGCATGTCCACCCCCAAAACTATAATCCCCCCAACTACTGGCCCCACCACTGTAGTCAGTTTAATCCTTACCTCACATCCCAGCTCCAGGGTTCTCCTGTAGACCCCCCCCCAAAGTCCCAAAACTAACCACCAGAGGATAGCAGGACTCTGCCTGCTATCTTGCCTCCGGTAGATATTTGCCATGCGACTGCAGCCCTTCTCCCCCTCCCTCCCCCTCCCTCTCCCTCCCTCTCCCCTCCGTTCTACTACCCTCCCCCTAGCACAAATCCCCTTAATATGCTGCTCCCCCATGTCCCCCAGCTCCAACTGCATATTTTTTTTTTCAAAAAGCTCCCCAAACTCTACTTACCTACTCCTCTTTTCCTCCGCTGCACTGAATGACCGGAGCTGCGTCCGTGATTGACTGCCGCTCAGCCAATCACAGACGCGACTGCCGGTCCCACCCCTCTCTTGCATTCTCGCAAGCAGAGGGCCGGCATGCGGCGGAGGAAAGAGGGGAGGTAAGTAGAAGTTTGGGGGCTTTCTGAAAAATGCGGTTGGGGCTGGGGGACATGGGGAACAGCATATTAAAAATTAGTTTACAGGTGGACAAACCCTTTAAGGAAGCAGCAGGACCGATTACTCACAGACACCTCTACTCTTCTTCACTTTTGTTACTTTGGCAGTCACTACAGGAGAACCATTTGTAGCAGAGATTTAACACTACACAGTGGGGCCTGTATTGGTTAAATGTTTATTTTTGGGGTGGACATGCCTTTTGAAGGACAACAATATAAAAAAATAAAAAAAAGTTGGTTTCCAACTGATTTACTGAAGAACAGGAGGTAAATGCAATCTGTGCCCTCCGTTCTTCAGTAAATCTTACAGGAGAGGAGGCACTTACCTGTGGACCCGCCCAGCGCCGACTTCACTGACAGTCTCCGACGCTTCTCGCTCCTTCGCACTGTGTGTGCATGTGCCCCAGTGCAAAGGACTGGAGATGCGTCGGAGAAGTCAGGAATTGGCGCTGAAGCGGGTCCACGGTAGTGTCTCCTCCTCTCCTGTAAGATTTACTGAAGAACGGGAGGTAAGAGATTGTGCATTTACCTCCATTTACCATACCCTTAAATCTGGTACACAGTACAGGTCTTTGAAAGATACAGACAGGATCTGCAAGTCCTGTCTGTCATTTTTCAAAGATCACGGGAACACACAGTCCCAGCATTCTCTCTATACACCAGCAGAAGGAAGCACCCTTATAAGGGAGACTACCGTGGCCTTTTTGTAAGCCACACACACAGTACCAATAAAGCCCCAATACAATCGGATCTGATGGTTCAAGGCTTATCGGTACTGTGCGTACCTAGCTTTAGAGGCAGACAGGATTGTTAATCCCCCACATGCTAACTGAAGGCAGTGAAGGCTCGAAATCGGAAAAAAGGTATGGGGAGGCTGCATACCTTTACTCTTTATAAATCAATCTTAAAAATGCATTGTGGTTTACAATTATCCACGCAGATAGCTGGCATATTTGATTAGGTAACGATATTCGCTATGCACTGAGAGCTGCTGTCGGCTTATACATTGCCTACAGGAGGGAATAGAGATCTATAACAGCTCTCCATGCATAGCCCTAAATGTATCTCTTACATCTGTGCATCTAGCCAAAAAAAGCATAGAGATAAATATATTAAACTGGTAAAAGGATGAACCTGCAAAGGGATCAAAAAAGAAACAAAAGTAAAAATGAACTAACTTCCAACTGGTTACACTGTCACCTCCTAATGTAGGGAGAAGAAAGCAGCAGTCAATGAACCTGCTTGTATCTCACTGTTATAGCATTTTTTATGGTGGGGGCCTTGTGTATTGGGACATGGTTAATATTTTAATATGCATTCCCATATAGTAGTAGGCTGTTTAATCTGGTCTCAAACATATCAATAAAAAATCTGTTTTGTATAAATAATACCTAAACTTTCAGGGTCCTTACCAGTAGTGTAACTAGGAATCACTGGGCCCCCCCAGCAAAACTATGATGGGGCCCTATCCTGCTTCATTCACCGTGGTTTTATGGAAGGGGCCATATCTGTCATGCCCCCCCCCCCCGCCATTTCTTCTCTCCTCTGCTACCCTTGTTGTTACACAACCCTGGTTCTCACCACTGGGTCCTACCTAATTACTGACCAAGCCCTGCAAAAGCCTAAGGTAATTACAGGTCATGTACCTCTGCCCGCTATGCTTAATACTAGTCTTGTTGGTTAGCTGACTTAGCTGCACAGATATCTCATTGACACCATGGCAGCACCAAAGAAATGTAAAATGCAGTGGAATTTTTTAACACCACTAATTGATGGCTTTATTGTTTCATAATAGTTTTTACAGTGGATCGCAATGCAGTGGAACTGCTATGGCATATTACAATGGAGGTGTGAAGGGACAGTGACACAACGGATTCCCACTGAGCAGCCCATCAAACCCAACAATATAACCACCCCCCTGGCCTAGGGCTACCAGGTCAGGGATTGAAGGACATTCTTAATAAAATCTAGCTGGACTTACAGTTAACCTTGCTGTTTTATTTTAAATAGGTGTAAAAGGAGGATGGCAAAACTAGCTGACCAGGGAGAAAAATGCCCAAAAGGCCTTTCTGAAATCCATACTTATGCAAACCACTCCTCTAAATAGGGTATACTTTTTCTTTGATATTGATAACATATATCTATTTGCTTTCCCCACAGATGCAGTCTTCAAAGAAATGGAGTCTTTCAGTGAGGTAAATATAATTCTGGTGTAATTAAAACACAGGTTTTAGGATTACTCTTTTTAGCACAATGAAAAGGAGGCTGATGCTTCAAATTAAGCAGAGGTCAGGACCAGGTTTGTGAAAGACCAGATGACCCATTCTAACTCCTCCATTTCTAGGTACACACTGGTCAAACATGAGATATCTTTTTAGTTACTACTTCTGGATAATAGTGTGATACATTCCTCCTGGATTTAATTCTAGGTTGGACGTATCCCACACCTGTAACTTCCTTTGGGGGTGTCAAATCCCCACTGCCCGTCTCTGCAGCAATTAAAGAATCAAACTGAATAGAAGGAGACTCCATGCAGTAATTAACTGCAAAAATTCTTCATTTATTTCAGTGCTTCAGAGAACATGTTTCGGATCACCAAGATCCTTTCTCTTGCACTGAAGCAATAAATTGAAGAATTTTTTGCTGTTAATTACTGTGTTGAGTCTCCTTCCTATTCGGTTTGATAGCTCCTGGATTTTGCCTGGTCTAAAGGTTCATACACAATTGCGATCGCCAGGGCTGACCCCGACCATGATATGTATAACACAGCCCTCAATCGTGTGGGTGCATTGTTGGCCAGAACAGCCACTCAGTCCGAGGCTCGTTGTTGATGCACCCAGCAGATTATGGGCTCAGAACATACTAGGTCTTATGGGATTTATTGTGGCATTCCTCACTAGAAGAAAGTTGCAGCTCTGGAACCCAAATGGAGTATAAAAGCAATTAATACACTGTTTGAAATTTTTTAATGCCAGTTTTATTTAGGAAGTGCAAATTATATAGTTAGCTTTTTTAAAAGTACTCTTTTTGTTTAAAATTTTAGGATGTCATTGAGGAACAATCATTCACAACATCTTTGCGCATGTCTCAGTCATCCAATTTAAATACGGGAGTCAGCAATATATGTATGAGCTACACACCAGGGACAGATTTAAACAGATAAAGGACAAGGATAATATCAATGGCTCCAAGTCAAATGGTGCCGAACCCCACAACATTGAGCTTTACGCATGATACAAGGCTCGAGCAAGAACAAGAAAACGCAGCAGGCTATTAAGCTGGAGCCCTTGGTAAGTCAGTAACATTTATTTAAGTTGGTCTGTATACTGGTGGATATATGTTTTTATATCAATAGTCTGAAATATTCGAGAAACAATCTTATTAAATAATATTTTAGAAGAAACATTTTAAACACTTGTTTTCGGAGGAGTAAGAATCTTTTTTTGTTTTGCTTTGCATGTCAATCTGTGACAAACTTGCTATTTCAAAGTACTTATTACATTGAAGACCACTGGTTTAAAGGTCATAGAGCCTAACATGCAGACACTGTTTAACTATTGAACTAAACACTGTATGATACTTGTCAATATATTAAGGTGTATAGGTGACCATAACACATTAGCGATATTGGGTAAATCCTGTCTGTCCACAAAGGGATTTACCTAATATTGCTAGCGTGTAGGGGCCAAATTAAGACTGATTGTAATTCTAATGAACGTGGTCAGCAGTTCTGGTTCATCCAGGGATACTTTCCGATTGCCATTTGAGTCAGGAAGGATTTGTCCCCCCCTTTTTAGCTGTTTTTTGCCTTCCTCTGGATCAACTGTTGGTAGGTAGGGTTAAAAAGGAGGATGTAACGGTTGACTTGATGGACGTATGCTTTATTCAACCTCAATTACTATGTTACTATGTCGATATCAGCTCACTTTAAGAGAAATGATACAGTCGGCCCGTGTATGGCCGCATGACCGACCGATACCCATAACACGCATGGTATGTGCTGAACGATACCAATATGATCTGTTGGCATATTGCAATGTAAAACATTTGTAGCGCCACCTAAAGCTGGCTATACACTAGGCGGACATTAGTAAGATTATTCTAATCTATCTAATGTCTAAAGACTGCATTTTAAATGCAGCGGTTTCTTATCTTGATATAATCCAATTTGTGTGGCCATTTTGCTCTGTGGTCTATGGTCAATATATTAGCAAAGTTCTGGATGTACTTTGGCACACTGTTGTTGGCTATTTAGCCAGACAAGTTGGTAGGTGCAGGTCCCTCTCAGCCCCCTACTTTCAAGGCTTCACAATCCAGGCAAGGTTAAGTAGTAAGGAGCACACTACTTTTGATGAATTCTTTCATTAGTGCAAAACATAGCATATGCATGAATTCAAAAGAATTCAAGTAGTGTGCTCCTCTACTCTTAACCTTGGATAAATATATTACGAGCCATGACATAACAGGAATTGTCTATTTATAGGAATATATATATGGTCCCTCTAAAATTCTAGGGTTTCTGGCAATAATTTTTGTAGTGAAATTTGTATAAAAAAAAAACAAAACAAAAAAACCAGGGCGCTTTGATTTGGGTCAGCTTCAGCTATGTACTTTTTTAGTAGAGTAAGAAGCAAATATGGGGACAGCTATAAGACACTCAAGAACACGATTTTACTAATATAAAAATTCCTTACCTCGGCCCAATACATCTCGTGCTTGATTTGACTTTCCTGTCTACTTAAGAAGTGACTATGACTGAGACTATATTCAGGTCTTTAGGGTAGGCCACACCAATAAGCTTTAAATTGTGATCCGATTGAGTATTAAAACTACCCACTAGTGTTGGCCAATTGGTCAGGCCATACTAGGTGTGCTTCTCTGTGTTGCGCCCGCAATCGCACAACAACGGATATGAGCGCACTGGAAACGCTCGCGCTACTATGTGTTGCAGTGTGGAATCACCCTACACACATATATTATTACATTGTTAGTGGGTGACACTCTATATGATCTTTAACAACTTACTCTAGAGGGGGGCATGGTTGTTTGTTTTTTTTTGCCTTTCTATAGTATTGTCTATTATCCCCAAATATTTTTGGGATGATAAAGGGATTTTTATACTACTGAAATCCATTTTTTCAGTGTGCCCTATATCCACTTTCCTGTTAATTTTGACAAGGTGGACTTCAAACCATTTGAGATTTTTATCTACCATATAGTTCCGTGTCCCTGCCCATATCTGTGTAGTTCCTGCTACAGGGCATATTTATAAAGGAGCGCTATCACTGTTTTTTTAATGCCAGACTTTGCCACACAGCATGTGACTTGTGGCAATAAAAATGGTAAAAATACAGTGAAATATAAGTCAACCAAAACAAATTATTTCTAACAACAGATCAGGGCATGCTCTGTTATTCAGGTAACACAGCAGTAGTTGTAAATTTGAGAAGAAAAAACTCGAGCCTTCTTGATAAAAAGTATTACACCCCTATGTGGAATTTTCAGCAAGGTTATGTTAAATGCTCCCTTAACACTTAGGACCACATCTATGAATACTGCCATGATTTTTGCCATGTTTAACATTATGAAAAGTGCCTTAGGCAATGTGGCAAGTTTTGCACTTAATATATAGCAGCTAAATCACAGGAAGGCTTTGTCACAATGTAACTTAAATATGCCCATATGTGTATTAAGGTGTTTTATATAAGAATTTTTTGGTTTGGAATAGACATTGTTAATGTACATGTATGAAAACATCCATGGTGCAATAGTAGCCAAGTGTTGCTAAACTCTGTGTCCTATTGTATGTTAATTGCTTACCTGTTATTCAGAAATCTGTCATTATATATGTAATTAATAATGAAATTGAACAAATTCTAAATAATAACTTAATATCTAAGCTAAATAATAATTTGTTCTTGTCATTTTCAGTATTGTGGATCTGGAATTTATTTGCTTTTTCATAATGCCTTTTATATGCCTAAGTATAAAGTTTTTGGCCCTCATGAAACACAAAAACAAGTTCAATATTTTATTTCTTAGTTTCATGATACAGCAAATGGCAGGGGACATTCATTACTTTCTATTTAAAACAACAAGAAAAGAGATGATCAATGCACATTCCTGGCCCCATATACTATCATAATATCTGTGCTAGTGTAAACAGTAAAAACATGGGGGTTTTTAGTTACAATTTTATGCATAAAGTGGAAAAGCCTTCCAACCACTCAAGGTAACCCCAGTATGGAAGTTGCTAACAAATTACCTTGGGTCATTTACTGGGCTGACACTCTCTGCTTGGTTGCATTTTCTTGGGAAGGTTTGTCTCCCTGACCTTGCATTGGATTGGTAGTGAGCTATCACTTCATCCCCGCCTACTGCTTTTAACAAGGAGGGGAGAGGCTTTCTACTTTCTATTTTAAAAAACCTTTTTATATTTATTTTTGCATTAGTTTAATTTCTGCCTTTTTTCCCTAACTATAAAAACCCTTAATGGTTGCTCTGTTGAATTTCGTGGAAATAATGCCTTCCACATTGATGTAAATTAGCTTTAGACTAGTAGAACAACTATCCTTATTATATGGATAGTAAAAGACTATTTGCTTTGTACAGACCCCTGACGATATTCTCCCTCCTGATTGGTAGTCTGTTTTGAAAAAATGCAAAATTAGAAGTTTTCTGTGGTTTAAGGCACTAGCTATATGCTGGCATTAAATTTTGTGCAGAATAATGGATATTAAATTGACTGTGGTTGCTGTTCTCAAACATTTTTCAAAAAGTAGCAGCCACTGCTCATGACTTTTGAAGAGGTTAGAAATTTGCACTAAAGAAAAAACTAGTAAAAGGAATTTATAAAAAAATACACAGATTTATTTAAAGCAGTGCTTTTCAAAGGCTTAAACGCAAAATATACATGATTTTTAAAATTGATATTGATATATAATTTTAGTGAGATAATGCTGTCACTTAAATTTTACATTGCATCTCCTTGTGCATTAAGGGTGTTAGCTGAGGCTATACATGTTACATATTACTCGCTGAGGTAATATTTATATACAAAGGCATAAAAGGTTGTATTTATATTACAATGGCATAAAAGTTGCATAAAATGTAATACATCAAGCCATAAAAAAAAATTGACAGTCTAAACTTTTTGTAGACACCCATACTAGTTGCAATAGTATAGAGCCTTATAATAGCCAGACTAGTGATGAATCCTGTTCTTAATAAAAACTGGTTTTGATTTAGAACTGCTAGTTTAGAAAATCTGTGTGTCAGGACATGGGCCACAAAAGGGTCCAAGGTACTCACTCAGTTCACTCAGGAGGAGGCTAGAAGTCCAAGAATGGCACAAACGGAAAGAGAAGCATTATCCAAAACAACTAGTGGTCAAGGCTGGTTTCAAGTTTGTGATCAAGGTACGTCAACTGGATACTGAAAATGGATACTGGTAAGGAGACAAAGCTAGATACTGGATACAGTATGGAGACCAAGCTGATACAGTTATACAATAGGTACGGCTGTAGCAATCAAAGCATGTGTTTATTTGGAATTAATAATAAAAAATTATTATTGTATTTTATATGTGTAAAAGGCAACTGTGTCAACAAGTTAGGGTAAAGAAGCTGCATATTTCTTTAAATGAGCCGACAATCACATATCTGGCTGGAGCCTGTGAGACATTACATTGGGTGAATGTTCAAACTTCCTGCTTCCATTAGTTGAGTGACATCACCTGAACTCTGCCGCCTGTTCGCCCCGGGGGGGGGGAAGCATGCTCAGTTAAGACTAAATACTGGTGAAATCAGAAAGTACCTGGGGAAAAAATTGACAGTTGAGAAGGAGAGCTTATAATGCAGGCAGAGGTTAGTCACGACTACAAGCTGGTCACATGGCTCAAAACAGGAAGTGTTTCAAGCAGGAAGTAATATTGCTGACCCTTTCCAGCAATAACTTCTCACAAATGTATCTAGAGATGTGATTAGGTTTTATTTTGAAGGTGTGATGGAAGGCTTTTTATATAATTCTTACTAGTTTGGGAGAATTCGAGACCACAGTTACCCTTTAAGTCAAGTAAAAATATTTTAATTGACTCTATACTGACAAAATGGTGCACCAGGGTTAAATAACATGCTTTCCTGTTTTCTTATTTGTCATTTATCTATTGCCTTAATTTAGCAATTTACAACCTGTTTTCTTTTTATTTTATCTAGCCTATATTAAGGTTTACCAGAGCACCATCAGCCAGAATACATATTTCAAGAAACAGAGAGGAGCTTCTAAACCGTGGAATGCACTATGTTCCCCTTCAACAGAAATGGGACAGAGACCAGTGTCTGTTGAGCCAATATTCTCACCTGTGCGATTGCCTGAGCTTCCAGGGACTTAAAAGAAAAACAGGTAAGAAGAGACTACATTCTCATGCAAATTACAATTGAACTATGTACTTAGAGGTTTTCTATATATGACTAATGAAACAATGCCTAATAATTTACTTACAAGAAAAGGTGAACATTTTCTTAGAAGGTAAGATAACATCTCTGTTATTTTCAAAAGACCAGAAGTAGCAGAATTGTTGAATCATAATCTTTCAACGTGAGTTCAGGTTAAGTACCAGTTAGTAGACAACGTAGCAGGATTCTTACTAGTATATGTTTATATGTGAAGATGTTTAAACATGCAATTACAGTTTATGCATAAAAGTAAAATATATTAAACTTGGATCCATCTGTGTATTACTCATATTGTGGTATGAAAACTCCTTGCACATTTTGAACTCCAAATTGCTTTCAAGTTGTGAACAAAACATAAAAGTGAAGTAGGTCAAATACAGTATTAAAGGATTGTACACTGTAAATTTTACTTTTCCTCATTTTAATCTATAATTGAATATATGAAAGCTGCACTTACTCGGATGTGTTTATGTCTGCATAATTTCAATCCAGTACTTGTTTTGCTCAAGCTCAGTCCCCCGACCCCTGCCAGACTATCTGACCCTTTGTGAAGGCAAGCATGCTAGTAATCCCTATGATGCAATATTGGGAGAGGGAATTTCCCACCATGCAGTTCACGTACCAACTGTCACTATTCTAGCTACAGCGAAACTGTATATAACAGAAGTATTTATGATACCAAGGCACTTGATTGAAATGTAGATGTTTCAGACTAGATATCTAAAGAAACAGGAGACAGATCAACAAAAAATGTTACAGTGATAATTGGAAAGAATGGGCAATTTAAAAGAAAAAACAGTGTACATATACTTTAATTTAGAAGTGATATATCAAAGAACCACAACAGCTCTATGACAGTTAAAGGGGAAGTATCATTCTCCTTTAAGAGTCTAACATACGTGTTGGGATGTCAGGAGTTAGTGTGGAGGTAGAGACATAGATTTGTGTATCATCATTCTATAGATGATACAAAAGGGCTAAAGTCTGGGTTTACTATAAATCTGCTAAAGCCAAAGGAAGAAATGAAACTGGAAAGAAAATGTTATTACCATAGGAGGCCATATTTGGTTAGAAATGTAAGACGAGGGCCGATGCAAATCCATTCCAGAAGCCCACGGAGTGAAGAATTCGCATGTATTGTGAATGATCAATAATGTAAAAAGCAAAGGACTGTTTCAGGGGAATTAGGATAGAAAAGTGACCTGTGGCTGTGGCAACCAATCATTTACAACCTTGCAGGAGCCTTTCTGTAGCGTGTACAGGATGAAATATTTACTGCAAAGGGTCCAAATGATTGGAAGTGAAATGGACATGGAGTGATAGAAGAGACAACAGTTAGAGAGGCAGCAAGGTGTGAGTACGGATTTTTAAAAATTATTACTTATTTGTTTTATGCAAAGGGGATTCTAGAATTGTAAACGCCAGTCCCAATGCACCAAAGCCTCCTCAAAATGCACATCACCACTACCAATTTTTATATTCCAATTATGCTTGTATCTTCAATAAGCCTGATTAATAATCTATAATATGATTAGCTAAACACGTGTTACACTAATTTGTTAGTGTATACTGTGAACTGGAAACTAACAGTTTGAAGGGAGACACATTTTCCCTAGGTTCATGCCTTACTCTGTATGTATTCAGTCGGTTAACTCATCCAGAATGTCTGACATGAGGAATAATTAGGAGGCAAGGTCTGCTAGCTGCTAGGAGGAGGAGTGACATTTTGAGTGCGCTCTGAGATGGTTGAGACTTAGTGATCTGAGTGAAGCAGTTTGGCTGCTGTTTTGTTTTTTTCCCCAAAGGGTAAAAAGGACTCTGTAAAGGTACAGTGGCTCTGTGGGGGTGACATAATTTGTATTTCAACAAGTCACCAATTTATGCATATATATATATACACACGATACAGGAAATGCAGCAGCACCACAAACGTCTGAACAGCCCTGGGTGCGGATCTCTGGTTATTCCAGCTTTTACCCCTTGATAGATAGCGATGAAAATAAGAGTCGCACACCAAACAATATTGCAGTGATAAGGCTTTATATCATCAAAATGCAACGTCTGCCCACACACCAGCGACGTTTCGAGAACACAGCCTCTTTCTCAAGAATGGGCAGTACTAATTAAACAATGATTCATCAACATTTTATATCCCCCCCTCAGGAAATGACATCACAGCAGAGAGAGACACAGTTATATCACATAGTTGCAACAGGTAGAACCATGAAGACGGTGGCTTTCTAGGTTCAAATCTCTCACAATACATTCAATACTTAACAAAATGGAGACAAATTTTCACAAAAACAAGAATAAATCATAATCCCTATTAAGGCCCCCAGGGGCCAATGCTGAGCTTGTTAACAACCATACCTCTTCTTTTTAAGTCTCAGTTCCCTGTCACCTTGTCCCATGACAGGTATAACTTCCAAAACCTAAATTTCAGGTCTTCAGCCGAATGACCCAAATCTACAAAGTGGTGGGGAACTGGTAGAGAGACTTGTTTATGGTTGATTGAGGATTTGTGCTGAGAAATCCTGGCCTTTACTTTCTGTGTGGTTTCTCCATAATATAGGAGATAACTGGACACCACAAGACATAAATTGCATATCTAGAATTGCAAGTAAAAAACCCCTAAAGCAAATTGCACACCAGTTTTCGGATGCGTAAAAGTGGTACCACTTACAACTGACCGACATTGTACACAATTATAACAAGGCATCATCCCCTTCTTGCTACCTTTAACCACATTTTCCCAATAGTTTCCTTCGTCACTCCCTCCTTCACAGTAGTGGTGTTAACATAGTGCCTAACGTTTTACCCCCGTCTATATGATAATAATGGAGGATTATTCAATTCAGAAATATTGGCGTATGAGCCCTAAGTATATTCCAATGGCGCATAATAATCTGTTTCATTTGTTCACTTTGTTGGTTTAGTCCGTAACAAGAGCTAGTTATATCAACTTGACCGTTCTTAACCACACCTCTCTTTTCTGGACTACCTTTCTGTTCGAGCTTACTTCTTGCTCCCTCCAATATGTACTCGGGGTACCCCCGTTCCTTAAATTTATCACACATATGGGTAATTTGTTGATCCCTTCGCCTCCTGTTGCTCACCAATCTGTCAACTCGTGCATAGTTGGCTAAATGGGATGGACTTTGTAATGTGAGGTGGGTTGTTGACTAGTATAATGTAAGATTTGATTACGGTCAGTAGCTTTAACATACAAGTCTGTGTTTATTTTATCCATCTTAGTTACTAAAACATCCAAAAAGTATATTGTCATACTGCTATTCAAGTCAAACCTAATTAAGCCTAGCGTGGAACCGCGATAAGGTGGACTCGTCACCCCCCCGCCAGAGGATGAACACATCATCGATATATCTCCACCATGCCAAACATGGCATGGTAGAGAATCATCACGATAGCCGTGCCCATCCTCAAAGCCCGTCATAAAGGCATTGGCATAAGCCGGGGCGTCATTCGCAGTTCCACGCACTTGGAGGTAGAATTCATTTTTGAATTCAAAATAGTTTTTCGTTAGTATAAATTCTAAGGCTTCCATGAAAAACTGTACCTCTATGTCGTGTATGTGCCTTTTTCAACCAACAATTTACTCGCAGTAAGACCATCTGCATGTGGTATTGAGGTGTACAGACTGGCCACACCATAGTGGCCAGCCTTACACACTCCCAATTTTCCAAAGCCAAGTCATTAGTTTATGTAAGAAGTCTGCTGTATCTCTCACATATGATTTAATACTAGTAACAAGAGGACTTGAGACATTGTCCAACATCATAGCTATTGGAGTGAAAATAGAGTCAATCCCCGAGACAATCGGACTCCGAGTTGTCTTATTCCTTATGAATTTTCGGAAGTGTGTATAACTTAGGGATGCGTGGGCAGTTCACCACCAACATCTTATACAATTCCTCAGAGATCGTCCCTTGTGAGACATACCCTTCAAGAAAATTAGACAGACATTTCCTATAACTGTAGGGTCACCTCTAATTTAATGTACACATGGAATCAGACATTGTCCAAAAATTTCAGTTTCATAATATCATGACCTATCAAGTATAACCACTGCTCCGCCCTTGTCAGAGGATCTAATCACAAGCTGTATTAGATATAAGTTGTTTGAGGGCCAAAGACTCCTCTCTGGCCAAATTATGAAACTTTCACATGATGGAATGCTTGTAAATCAGACTGTACTAGTCTGACAAATGTTTCAACAGGAGGATATGTAGTAGGTGGTACATATTTACTTTACGTTTCAAACCCACATCTCCAGTTGTAAGACCAATATGCTGTATCGGAACATATGAACCACCACTTTTTTCTGAAAAATTAACCTTAAGACGGATCATCCGGTAGAATCTGTACAAGTCTATGTCCAGTCTAAATGGATCACAAATGGACGTCGGACAAAAATTAAGTCCTTTAGAAAGTACCTTTATATCAGTGTCAGTGAGCTGATGTGGGACAAGTTAATACTCTTGTTCCTGCTGGATGACTCCTCTCCGTCTTGTTGGAGCGCTTTCCTCTGTCTGGCCCTTCGATGATGGCGTCCTCCCCCGCCTCCCGTGGCGTCTGGCGGGCTTCCCTGCAAAAAAGTATGACTAGCAGGGACCATCTGGCCTCCATTGTGCACCTGAGTTTGAGACCGGAGCTGAATATGAGCGTCTGACATATTCTGCCCAACACGACCTGGGCCCTCTCGTCGCAAACTGTACTCGTCCATCTGTAACATGACCAAGTTTATAATCCTGCGCATTCTCATCATATTATGTTGTTTCATAGTTTCACTTTCCTTTCGATATATTTGCAATTTATCTTTATGTCCAGTCTATACACATTATATTCATCATCACAGCATAATATTCTTAACTCTGACTCAGTCTGTGTAATATCACTACGGACAGTTTTCAATTCTGATTTAATGCATTCAACAGTGAGTATCATAAGGTCCATGGAGCATTTGTTAAGAATTTGTAAAAAACGCACCATGTAGTCCTATTATTGGGGAACAATGTAGGTCCAAGTTTACCCTAAGGCCTCGGGGTATACGTTTTTCTTTATAGCTCTACTCAGCGTTATAGCATGTAGCTCCAAATCCACCGAACGTTTCCATAAAGCCTCCCAATTACGTTGAAGTTGAGATGTTACAGGGATGGTAAGGAAATCATTTGCTTCAGTGAAATCACCAATCACCCTCTGTGCATCGACCTCCGTTAAAGCTGAACATACCACATCCATGTTGGCGTCCCAGCTCCGGTCACGTGGGTGTCTCACTTTGCTGTCGTCATCAACTGAGGGACGTGCGGTGCAAATCTGCGCGATATACACACACGATACAGGAAATGCAGCGGCACCACAAACATCTGAACAGCCCTGGGTGCGGATCTCTGGGGATTCCAGCTTATACCCCTTGATAGATAGCGATGAAATAAGAGTCTCAACCCAAACAATATTGCAGTGATAAGGCTTTATATCATCAAAATGCAACGTCTGCCCACCCACCCGATGTTTCGAGAGACACAGCTCTCTTTCTCAAGAGATGGGCAGTACTAATTAAACAATGATTCATCAACTATTTTGAATTCAAAAATTAATTCTACCTCCAAGTGCGTGGAACTGCGATGGGGTCGAACGTCGCCCCGGCTTATGCCAATGCCTTTATGGCGGGCTTTGAGGATGGGCACGTCTATCGTGATGATCTCTACCATGCCCATTGTTTGGCATGGTGGAGATATATCGATGACGTGTTCATCCTCTGGCGGGGTGACGAGTCCACCTTATCGCGGTTCCACGCTAGGCTTAATGAGGCCCATCCTTCCATTAGGTTTGACTTGAATAGCAGTATTGACAATATACATTTTTTGGATGTTTTAGTAACTAAGATGGATAAATAAACACAGACTTGTATGTTAAAGCTCTGACCATAATCAAACCTTACATTATACTAGTCAACACCCACCTCACATTAAAAAGTCCGTCCCATTTAGCCTGCAGAGTTGACAGATTGGTGAGCACAGGAGGCGAAGGGATCAACAAATTACCCATATGTGTGATAAATTTAAGGAACGGGGTACCCCGAGTACATATTGGAGGGAGCAAGAAGTAGTCGAACAGAAAGGTAGTCCAGAAAAGAAGTGGTGTTAAGAACGGTCAAGGTGATAGACTAGCTCTTGTTACGGACTATAACCAACAAAGTGCACAAATTAAACAGATTATTATGTGCCATTGGAATATACTTAGGGCCTCATACCCCAATATTTCTGAATTGAATATCCTCCATTATTATCAATAGACGGGGTAAAACGTTAGGCACATGCTTAACACCACTACTGTGAAGGAGGGAGTGACGAAGGAACTATTGGGAAAATGTGTTAAAGGGTGCAAGAAGGGGATGATGCCTTGTTATAATTGTGTACAATGTCGGTCAGTTGTAGGTGGTACCACTTACAACTGACTCTGCTCTCTCTGCTGTTGTGATGTCATTTCCTGAGGGATGGGATATAAATGTTGATGAATCATTGTTTAATTAGTACTGCCCATATCTTGAGAAAGAGAGCGTGTCTCTCGAACGTCGCTGGTGTGGTGGGCAGACGTTGCATTTTGATGATATAAAGCCTAACTTACTGCCCGGCGCCGAGTAGTGATGTCACTACTCGGCGCCGGACAGTAAGTTAGACAGCCGCCGAGTACGGACATGCAGCTCAGCGTGCAGAGTGCCAGCAGGATCGAGAGAATTAAATTACAGGTAGCTGGTTACATAGAGAAGTACCGGTGAGCAGCAGCAGATTGTGAAAATTTACCATGACCCGAGTATAAGCCGAGGTCGGGTTTTGAGGCTATTTTTAAAGCCCGAAAACCTCGGCTTATACTCGAGTATATACGGTAATCAAAAAAGTTTGTTTTTTACCCCATCCTCACACAGGTACACCCAACCACTGACGTTTAAAATCTGCAGCACAGACACATGCTTTTACTTCCAAAATACAGCCTTTCAAGCCCAATTTAAAGTTTAAACTTAAACTTTTCCTTTCTAGTTAATTAAGTGATGTCACTATAAATTGTTTGCAATTGTAGTTATGGTCACACCTGAGGAAGGGGCCTTGACTCCCCTGAAACGTTGTGTGGATGATTTCAGCACTAGAATAAAAAGCTTTTATTTAACTTTTTGGAGACCAACGTTCACAGAAAAAAACAAATTCTTTTTTTAGTTAATTAATCTTTAAACAGAGTTCATAGTCAGGTTACCATTTTACTTTTTTTTTCGTTTTCTGTCGAAAAAGATCCTTCAAGTATAGTTACCATAATTCAAAAAAGTAATCTAGAAATGTTTTGACTTGAAAGTTCCATTTTTAGAACGGGAGAGTGACCAGGAAATGACCAGGAGAAAAGGCTATCACTCCTTGATATTGTTACATTCTGGCAGGTCAATCACTTATGATTTGAGCAGCCCACACACCAAATAGATTGTTGACTGTGCAGCCATCTCGATTATCTTAACATGTGTGCAAGCCTTATGTTATCAGGACAAGGCTAACAACCCTTTCTTCCTTCTTTAATAACACTAAAATAGATTGTCATCATGCTTCCGGCCCTGAAAAGCCAGGAAGATCATGATTTTACATAGACAAGTAAGGCTCATTGGAAAGCTTATTAAATGTGGGTATTGCTGAGTAGGTTGGACTGGGTGGACGCATGTCTATATTCAAGCTAGAGGGCTTATACAAATTCAAATATCTCTAGTAACTGAGAAATATGCAGTACATTAGAAAGGAACTGTGAATTAATGGCAATTCTGGATATTTGCCACTGTTACAGCTTTGCAGAGAAGGTTGCCGCAGACAAATCTCCTAAAAACAGTACGTGTGAACTAAGTCTTCCCCCCTCCTTGCTAATTGTATTAGTACACCTTGATCTATTCTTGATAAAGCTGTCCCAACAATAACCAATAATTTTTTTTTTAAATAACTTATTGAAAAAGTTTCTTTCTTAAACTCTTAATATCACATCAGCTTAATGATTGTACTTGTTGAAACCTTTAATAAAGTTTTGTCTTTACTTTGAATCCATCAGCACATAAGAAGATATAGTAAGTGGGCATGGTGCTTTACCATGCCGAATCTCATTTGTTCTATTTTGTTCTCTTTTGTTGTTACTCAACCCATTTTCATGACTGACATGCAATATATACTAGCAAGAGATTTTGCAACATTTATAAAAAATACCCCGATACATATGGGAGGGAGCAAGAAGTAAGCTCGAACAGAAGGTAGTCCAGAAAAGAGAGGTGTTGTTAAGAACGGTCAAGGTGATAGACTAGCTCTTGTTACGGACTATAACCAACAAGTGCACAAATTAAACAGATTATTATGTGCCATTGGAATTACTTAGGGCCTCATACCCCAATATTTCTGAATTGAATAATCCTCCATTATTATCATATAGACGGGGTAAAACGTTAGGCACTATGCTTAACACCACTACTGTGAAGGAGGGAGTGATGAAGGAAACTATTGGGAAAATGTGGTTAAAGGGTAGCAAGAAGGGGATGATGCCTTGTTTAATTGTGTACAATGTCGTCGGTGTTGTAAGTGGTACCACTTACAACTGACTCTGCTCTCTCTGCTGTGATGTCATTTCCGAGGGATGGGATATAAAATTGTTGATGAATCATTGTTTAATTAGTACTGCCCATATCTTGAGAAAGAGAGCTGTGTCTCTCGAAACGTCGCTGGTGTGTGGGCAGACGTGTCATTTTGATGATATAAAGCCTTATCACTGCAATATTGTTTGGTGTGCGACTCTTATTTCATCGCTATATATATAAAGATAGATAGATAGATAGATCCTTCGCACTCTGTTCTATCTATAAATTCAAAAATATGCAGCTCAAACCTTAATTCAAAAACACTTTCTGGTGTGGTGAAAAGAGAACGGCAATTTATACATTACACAAAAATCTCCAGCACTCAACTACACATACAATTATAAATAAATAGGGTAAAAGAGTTAGACATGTATGCAGACATGAAGGCAAATCACCTGCACTTAAGTTCAAATGGATACCTTTAGTTACATTGCTTGTACAAACATGCTTACTGACACGCCACTTCACGCAGTATCCTAGTGTCAGTCCTAACCTAGTGAAAAAAATATATGTTCCCTGGGGCTACCAGGCCATACCTGCTTCTCTCTTTGTCTAGTATGACCTTTTCCAAGGACTCAATGAGCTTACAGAGCTTTATACCTTTTTAAACCTTCTTTCTGGACTGCCTTAAAGTCCAGTGTATATATACAAACAGCAAGGTCCACCGCACACCTCTTTATATGCTTCCACCTGTGCTGGTGCTTAGGAGTATGTGTGCTTCACTCCTTAACATATGCACAACCAGCAAAACCCGCACACAGGTCTTGGCTTCAAATGCTTTTATTTAGTTCATATGTAAATTTAATACGTTTCGGGGGTTGCACTCCCCTTCATCAGGTCCACATATTCACATAAGCTGAACCTCCAACAGTCCTATATACCCTCCCCCACAGAACTGACCACATAGTCCACCCCTATCTCAGAAACACACTCCCCAAATTAACCCTTTATGTTCTTAAAAAGGAAATCGACTGCTTTCTCACCAAAATGACCAGATCTGGTGATTTCTGAGTACCTCAAAAGGCTATTATGTGACTTATCCGATTACTCCAGTGTTATACACACTGCCCAGGATTCATGAGTGACGTGCATCGGTTCGGTTGTTCACCCCTATGGCTAACATGCTGGACGGGATTCTTGCTCCCTTGGGTGCAGGGGACACAAGCATATTTAAAGGATACCTCTCATTTCCTTGGAATTACGGGAACTGAAGATTAATGATTGGGATGAAGTCATTATGCCATCATGGATGTGTCATCCCTGAACACCTCCATCCACATGGGGATGGCATAGCTGCTTGCAGCCCTTACTCAGTGGTGTGGGGGATACAGTGAGCGACAGGTCAAGTTTTTCACAGGGTGTTTTAATTAATTCTTCAGAGATCATACTTTGATGAATCTTTCTATATGCAGCTGAGAGGGACGGCGATGGAATCCATGTCGCTCCGTCATATGCCAATGCCTTCATGGCTTGGCTTGAGGAGGACTTCATCTATGTGTTACCATCCTTCACCAGGCACTGTTTGGCCTGGTGAAGATACATAGAGATTTCTTCCTCATGTGGCAGGGTGACATTGGATCCTTAAAATGCTTTTATGAGCAGGTCAATAAGCTACACCCCAAGATCAAAGTCTCTATGCAGACCAGTCCTACGTAGATATGTTTCTTAGACATGCTAGTTAAGGTAGACCATGGATTTATACTGAGTTTAACAGTAAACCGACTGATCGGAACCAGATCCTGGCTTAGGGGAGCTTCCATCCTTCCCATGTCAGGAGATCAATTCCGATCAGCCAGTTTAAGAGGGTGAAACGTGTTGTAAGTGATCTGGATACATGGAAAAAACAGTTAATCATGTATACCAAATTTGTTAATTGACAGTCCCCTAAAAGCTTCTAGACACCTCTTTAACAAAAGCCAATGAGAAACGAATCAGGAAGGATAAAGCCCAATCTAGATGCATACCTTTGGCATAGAGCAACCTCATTGAGGAAGCTATCAGTAAAAATTGGCATGCACTATATCATGCCTATCCTGTGATAGAGGAAGTCCCCACCACAAATCAACTATCGGAAAGGATACACGATATGCAATACGTGTTAGAGCTATGTTTAAGCGTGAGGGTGCAGACAGGGCCACATTCCTTGGCAAGCAAAAGCCTGGAATGTATCCCTGTCTGCACTGTACGCAGTGTAAGTTTGTGGATAGGGTCCGGTGTTCACACATCCAGGGACTAATAAAAAATACCATAACAGGGAGCTATGTACGTGTGAATCCACCTTTGTGGTTTACAGGTTCTGGTGTCCTTGTGGACTCGTCTATGTTGGGGAGAGTACCCAGATAATAAAATCACAAATCTCCCAACTAATTTACAACAAATTTAGCAAAGTGCTACTGATCTGGTCAATCATTTATACAAACATAGAAAAGATAATCAATGCACAATGAGAAATGCAAAGTGTTGCTTATGTAATTAAAGTAAAAAAAAGGTTAGAAGTTAGGACCTTCCAGACTGGGGTTACCGTGATGTGGTTGGAAGGCTTAACATTAATGTGATCACAGTAATGTATACTAAAACCCCTTTGTTTATTAAGTATGCCAGTGTGCAGATAATATGATATTGTATAGGGCCTAGGAATGTGCATTGATTATTTTTTTCTATGTTGATAAATTTTTGACCAGATCAGTAGCACTTCCACTAAATGTAGTTGTAATTAGCCTAATTGGAGTGCTTCCACAATCCTTGTATTGTATATATATATAAATTTGTGTGTGTGTTTTCTTAACCTATATGAAATTGTATTTAATTTTTTGCTTGCACTTATCCCCTTGTTTGTATACTCTACATTTTTTATATTTTAAAAATTAATTAAATTTTTTAATAAAATGAATCAATTATCCAGCCTGAGACAATTAATTATAAAGAGTTTTGGGTACAGGTCTAGATTCAGGAGCCAGTCAGGGCAGCCACCAGGCCACATGTGCCATCAGGACTTACTTTCCCAGGTCTAAAAATACATACATTATAATATAGTTCATTTATATTTATTTTCTTTTAAAAACATAAAAAGTTAATAATCTTTAAAAGGTAAAAAGAAAATTCTTAAGTGTTGTTGTAATTTTTTTTTTATTATAGTTACAGCTGGATTACACAGGGCAGTGTCCTCTGCCTCTCCTAAGAAACCACGGACATTATCAGTGCAAGCTCACACAGACGGCTTTCTCTTCCACACTTCTTGAAACAGCTGAAGACGTTATCAAAGCTAAAATAAATGACCTCTCGCAAATCATCAAAATAGTAAAAGAAAATAGACTCTGGGATTCCTTTATATGACTCCTCAGTGCCCAAGTCACTGTTTTTTATGATACATATAACTTAAGGTATGTTTTTTAAATCAGCAGTAGTTTGAGTCAAGAAATAAAAAAAATTTAAATTGAGAACAACAAAATAATAAAGTTATAAAGTTAAAAAATAATAAAGTTATAAAGTAGTTATCAAAAGCTTCAGATGTATGTAATCATTCTGGAGTGAAGACAAAGGGGGCAGGGAAATAGCTGCTAGTAATTTATTGCAATACACCCACTGTTTTGGTTTTCTAACCCTATTCAAAACTTCAGATGTATGCTACCTACTGTCTTATAAGGATGTTATGCTGACCTGATTTTGCAAGACCAATTGCAGTGCAGATGCTTTAAATAAGCAGTGCTTCTGGAAGGATAATTATTAATAGAAAACTACCACCTTCCTACTAAATTAAGGGCATGTCCACCCCCAAAACTGTAATCCCCCCAACTACTGGCCCCATCATGTAGTAGTGTAATCCTTACCTACATCCCAGCTCCATAGGGTTCTCCTGTAGTCCCCCCCAAAGTCCCAAAACTGCCCACCAGAGGCTAGCAGAGTCCATATAGGACTCTGCCTCCTACCTGGCCTCCGGGAGAATTTTGGCATGCGTACTGCACCCTTCTCCCCTCCCTCCCCCTCCTCCCCTCCCCGTTCTACTATCCCTCCCCCTAGCATAAAACCCCTTTAATACAGTATTCCCCCATGTCTCCCAGCCCCAACCGCATGGTTTTATTTTTAGAAAGCTCCCACAACTCTTACTTACCTCTCCTCTTTCCTCCGCTGCACTGAATGACCGGCAGCCGCGTCCGTGATTGGCTGCCGCTCAGCCAATCACAGACGCGACTGCCGCCCGCCCCTCTGCTTGCATTCTCGCAAGCAGAGGGCCGGCAGCACGGCGAAGGAAAGAGGGGAGGTAAGTAAAAGTTTGGGGGGCTTTCTAAAAATAAAAACCATGCGGTTGGGGCTGGGGCTGGAAGGCAATATTAAAAAATAAATAAGGATGGACATACCCTTTAACATACCATCTGCCCCTACTTTCCTATATGTTTAGACAATTTATACCATGTGCTTCTATATATGTCTTTTTATGGGAAAGGTGAATTTGTATTTTTTATGAAACAATATCTTTCTTGCACTAATCTAAAATCATTTCATAGTAATACATTTTGTAAAGTACAGAAACAAGGTTCTTTAAATTATAATTATATTAGCATTGCAATCTTTCCAAAATGTTCTTTTCTCTAGGATCGTACCATACCAAAATATCAACAAAAACGATTATTACACTATCAGCGAGAAAGGTGTCACTCAGGTTTCAGACGGAGAAGTTTTATTTATAGAGATTGACCGGTGGAAGCAAGAATCAGTACCATAAAGCCACTGAAACAGATTCCTACCTTTGCTCTGTTCCGTAAATGGAAGCTTTTACTGTGTGGAGAAAAAATGTGCGTGCCAAAAGAATCTGTGAATGCCGTAGAGCTTTGCAAGAGAACCTGTTTATTGTTAATGAGGTTGTAACAAACAATTGGACCACTTTTAAATTTGCTGCTAGTTTTTTTTTTTGTTTACTAATTTGTACGGCAAAGTTGTATGGCAAAATGCAGGGATTCACACTTTTGTAAGCCTATAGCCATAGCTAAAGTCAGAGCAGGTATTCTCAAATGGTGTACTTCCAGATTTTTCAAAACTACAACTCCCAGCATTCCCTGGATCTCCTCTGTAGCTGAGGGATACTGGCAGTTGTAGTTTTCAAACATCTAGAGGCACACCTTTTGAGAATCCCTGCTCTAGAGTGTATATTTATTAAGGATTTGCTTATATACAGTTGGCATGTAATATATTTTTTATCTGAAAAGCATTTTAAATAGATAGCTAGGCTAGCTCCAACCCCAGTAAAAATGGCTACTTGCAAGGGGAAATTCTAAATCTAAAAAAACTGACCACATTAAAAGGTGTATTATATTCACTTTGTTTCTCTTTTAAAGTACTGGTATGCATTAGTATATTTAAAGTACACCCCTTTAATGAAAATGTGTACTGTATATAGGTAAATCAGTTCCCGTGATACCAAAACTGCAATAGTAAGAAATCTGAGAGATATAAGACTAACCTGAAATGCTAATGTTCTGTTACTACTCTTTCTGCTTTCTGTTTCTTTCATTTAGCAGCTTTCAGTCATGATGTGAGAGTTCTCATCGCAGCCAATGACTGTATGCTATTCCCCTAGCTACCTCCTCTGAGCATGTGCAAACCTTTAAGAGGCAAAGGAAAAATAACATTGTGCTGCATAAAGGGTTAATTGCTGCATCTTGAGCTTTCTATCTGTTGGGGCTTTTGTTTTTTTTTAATGTGGCATTTTTTAAATAAGTGACCTTATTTTTTTTTCTTTTCCAGTATTTGCGACCTTCTTTAATTAATATTCAAGAAATGTTTATCGAATTAGTGATTTGAGTCTTTGCCGTATCGAGAGAGGACACACATACATTTGAATGATTCACTGATAATCAGTTTAATCAACTCGAAGAGGTAAATAAAAAAAAAGGAATAGAAACATATAAACCAAAGATTGCAATATGAGAGACATAATATACATTTTTATATATTTCAGGTGGAAAAACGTTTATCTGAATTTCGGGATCTGGCTAAGGAAGTAGTTAGAAGTGCTTGTCGAACAGCGTTAATAGAAGCTGGTTTCACCCAGATGACTACCTGCATGACCAAGTAAACACAGGTAATGTAAGGAAGCAAAGAAATCACAATATTTTTTTTATTGATAAACTCATTTTAAAATCATTTTATTAGTCCTAGGTATTTCCATACATTTAAAGGAAAAACAATGCAATAACATGCCTTGAATTAAGATATGAGCAGCATATCTCTGCATGTGTTTAAATAATGATTGTTGTGTATTTTTATTCTCTGTCACTTTAAGTCCGCCTAGAAGGCCAGAAGGTTTCTAAATATAAGTTTAGCTGGTTTGCTGGTAGAGGTAACAAGAAGGCATTTCTGCCCCAAGGGATTCAGTTAATTCACTAGGTTAGGCTTGGTGCTAGGACACTGCCTTAAAAGGGACCATAAGCTTAAAGGTATCTAACCTGGATTTATTTTTTTACATTTTTAATTGCCCATTATTGGAAACTTTCATTTCAGTTTTACTATCACTGTAACATTTGTTTTGTTGATCTGTACCCTATTTCTTTAGATAATAAATCAGAAGAATCTACATTTCAGCTGTCAATCAAGTGCTTATTGTTATAAACTCTGCTGCTGTGTGCAGTTTTGCTGTAGCAGGAATGGTGACAGGAAGTGTGACTTGCATGGTGGGAAATTTCCTTTCCAAGTGCTGAGTATGCTTGCCCTCATGGAGAGTCAGATTAGTCGGGGAAGGTGGCACTGAGCCTGAGCAAAATAAGTACTTGAATTAAGACATGCAGCAGCACACACATGTAATTGCTGCTTACATGTATTTATTTATAGATTTATATGAGGCAAGGTAATTTATTTCTTTAACATACCATTTAAGAATTTTTGTACAACAGTTTAATTAATGTGTTTATTTTACCCTTAAACACTTGCATGTATGCTAATTTGTAAACCATTTTCACTGAATGCTGAATTGTTTTGTTTATAGACATGTATGAAAATAATTTTATGCTCAATTTTGGGCATGTGACCCCAAGAAATGTGTATGACAGTTGGTAAGCTCAGGTTTTATCACTGTTAGAACAATTAAATAAAAATACATACTGGAAGGTTTATTTACATTTAATTTTACCCCCAGTGATTTACTTATTAGATATGTTGTAAGTTTTATCACTGTAAGAACATGAAATTCAAATAAATTACTGAATGATTATTTGTTTTTCATTTAAGACATACTTGGAATGGAAACTGGACCGTCAGTTACTGAAATGCTTGGTGTATCTCACTTGGATGAGACCTTTTTGGAGAATCCTCAGACAAAATTACTTATACTGGTCAGGCTAACAAAAGGTCTCACTGCAGAAGACTGACATGGTTGGTACCATTTTGGATTTTAATTTTAGAATTAAAATTGCATTTAAGAAAATCTTAGTTGTAATGATGTGTTAAATTAGTTGTCATTTCCATTTAATATGTTTAATATGTCACTGTCTGTAGAATTGTGCTTACGTGACGCTGTTTGAGAGTACCGTATATATGAAAAGACTCATTAATGCAGAAAAGTAGATGCACCATCACCCTGGGTTAGTAAATATTTTTATATTTCTCAGGATTACTATGCTATCTACATTAGAAATGATTAAAAAAGTACAGCTGTTGTTACTCACTAAGATTATTGCATCATAACTAGTGTGATTTAGCCCTGAATTTCTCCCCAGTGCCCTAAGGTTTAATTAGATTGACACAATGTATTAGTATAACGTTTTTAACTTTGATGCTTTATAGGCTATTGATGACATAAACAATTGTTTACACATTGGCTTATGTTAGCACATCAACATTTTTGCAATACATTCTTTTGTTGCTGTTTTTTTATCTGACAGTTAACATGATAGCCCCATTTACTATAATTCATATTGTATTAATAATGGCTGCTGCACTCACCATACTGAGACTTAAATGGACTTTATTCATCCATTTAAAATCCAGAACAAATGGGGACTCTAAAAGTTAACTTTTAGGGGAAGTGTGCATCCCCGGGCTGGGAGTGCATTCTGGGAAGATGAATTAATTACTTGCTGTAAATATTTTTATTTTTCTAACTATGCATAATCCCAGATTGGCAAAAAGTACCCATGACACAGATCATGGTATCACATTCTGAGAGGGAGTGAGTCTAAAAATTGGCTCAACATTCTTCAGAGGCGTAACTAGGAATCACTGGGCCCCCCAGCAAATCTAAGATGGGGCCCCTATCCGTGCTTCATCCACAGTCATTTTCTCGGAGGTGCAATATATGTCATAGGAAAAATAGAAGATGGGCCCCCCTGCGTGTGCTCCCCTGGTAGTTACGCCCCTGACTTTCTTACAGGGAATGTATTGTCAGAAGTTATATTGTTGATCTAAACATCCTGCATTTCTGGCCACCAAAGTAGGTTGGGTTTGTAAATAGGGAATTGGTGCTTTTTCGCAACAGAGATATTCACCCATGAATTTAACTTTTACAAATGTTCTGTCTCATTTCTCTTTCAATTTATTTACATTATTATAATAATTCTCTTTTAATTTCTTCACATTAGTACAATAGACATAAAATGATATTAAATATTTTCATCCAAACTTTTTTTCCCTTTTCCCCAAAAAGCTTTATTCGTTTAGCTGATTATCTTATAGTCAATACTATGCACATTCTAGCAGTTAATTCCGTTACATCCTTGTTGAACTATCTGATGGATAAGCTGAAATGCACACCTCTGCTGCTGTAATAAGACCTGGAATGCTCAGGAACAAGAAGAAAAAATAGAGAAAAAGGTGAACCAGCTTACATTCGCAATATGTGTAAATACATTTCATAAGGGATTGCAGATAAAGGCAGACCAGAAATGATACCTGATTTAAACTTTTAATCGAGACTATTTTACAGGACATTTGGGTTGGCCGAGCGGGAAGAGAAAGACTGAAAATTTCCCTTGGCTGCGTTAGTCTCCCTATTGAGGAGTCAGCCGCGGTCAAGGGAAACACACAGTCCCGAGCGTTCTCCCTATTATTGTATAGGGAGAACACTTGGGACTGTGTGTATTCTGGTCTTTGAAAATGACGGACAGGATCTTGGAGGATCTTCCCTGTTTTCACATGATTATCATTGTATTAAAATAGTGTTGGAAAACACTATGGACAAGGGATAATGGAAGACACATCAATTCCGAACCAATACTCTTTCTACCACTGGCAGTACAAATGCACAATGTAAACTATTAAATATTTCACAATGGTGAAGCACCTACTTCATGTGCAGGTAGGGCTGGATTAAAACCCCCAACCCTAGTCGCTTGAGGCAATCCACAGTCAGTAAAAAAACGGCAAACAGATAATAGGTATAACATCAAATGAGATCCGCTTACCCACCTCAATGGGTGGCCAGTGCATCCAGCCCCAGGCCCTTCGCTCACTCGAATGCAGCACATAGATACGATCCTCAGGATCCCCCGGATCGGAGTGGAGCCGTGCAACCCAGAAGACACATAGACGTATTCCTATAATAATAGTTTTATTTGAGTTATCAAACATATTAAAAGAGGCGTCCATACCTGATGCGTTTCGTGAGTAACACTCACTTCATCATCACACCACATCACACTCACACTCTAGCATTTAACGAATGTTAAGGTGCCTGTTATTTATTTATTAACCAGCGTGTTTTTATTTTCCTTTTATTTGTTCTGTATATAATAATTGTGTAAATTTTTCTTAGCTATAGCATCACAGAGATATACAGTACATTATTCCACTTATTTATTTATTAGGCTAAATTGGATCCGCAAGAGCTAAGTGGGTCAGGGGACAGAGTGAAGACGAAGTTCTGCCAATGTTTCTAACAGAAATAGTTCTCGATACTCATGCCCTTTGGTTTGAACCATCTACAGAAGATTTTCAGGTTTGCTTAACAAGTTAAATCATGGGAACTTTGATTTTATTTACAGGAAATATTTGTTAGAGATGTTCATATTTGGCATGTGATGTTGACCATTTAGAATGATTGTGCAATTTACTTTAAGCAAATGACTGTGTGTATTGCATATATAATTTGACCCATTCTAAGGACAAAATCCACTGACCCACTGACACTTCCTCCTTTATAAACAATATTTTTTCTTGTGTTACAGGAAAATATTGCAGAAGTGGTTAATCAGTTTCAAGAGACTGTTCTATCATTGCCCAATCTTGTCCCAGACACCTACTTTGATTCTTTTACTAGACCTACAATTAACAACAACTTGAAGAAAAAACCTGTGGAGAGGGTCCAAGTTTAAGTTCAATGTTTGAAAGATGACAAACATTTGCAAAACATTGTTTTTCAATAAAGGTGAATGGAAATGTTAATAAATGTTTTTAAAAATAATAGTTCAAATGCAATTTTTAGCATTAGTCAATCTGAAAGTATAAATCAACCTCATGCTAGTAATATTTATGTAGGAAAAAAAAACCTTGTAATTAAACTATTATGCAAAGTACAGATATGCTGATATTTCTGCCTGAATGGACTGCTCGGTGTGATATCTTAGTCAAGACCACAATTTTTCAAAAATTGGATCGTACATATCGGTAATAGTTCAGCCAGTTGCATGGTCTTCATAATACACACACCAGTCATGCAAATGTATTTGGAGGTACAATTTTTATTCACAACACAGACTACTGATTATTTAGTGTCTGACTATTGGGCATGAATATTAAGTCACAATTGAACCAGGGCTTAGATGTAGAACATGTCTGACTTTGTATATAAATATTAATTTACTCCATTGCTATGAATTTTCTTCGTTTGCATCAGATTGTCGTCTAATCATAAAGCAGCAAATTTATGTCACGTTGTAAGCAACAATAGTGTACATCCTGGCTAAATTTATTCTAAGTCTTATTTATTTTAAGTCTTTAAACGTATGCCATTAAGACCCAAAACTACAATGAAGCCAGACATCTTGAACATGGCATGTTACAGAAACATTACTATTATTATGAAATTAGTTTTTTAAACCATCCAGGCAAAATTTAGCAAAGCCATGAAAATGAATCATCTGCAGCCGTGGTACCTAACGTGAATCCCTTTGGACAGGTGACCCCTGCCCACCCCAACCGCCACAATATTCTTTAAAAAAATTTCTTAAATCGCTACTTACAGGCCCTTCTCTCCCGCTGCATCTTCAATGACGTCAGCCGTGTCTGTGATTGGCCGATCTCAGATGCAGTTGCCGGTCCAGCTCCTGCTTGCAACTTCCGCAAGCAGGGAGTCGGATCAGAGACGACGCAGAGAGAAGAGCTGTAAGTATCTGAGCATTTTTTAAAAGAAATTTTTTGGGTGGTTGGGGTGGGCATGGGTCACCTACATTAGCAGAAAACTAAATTTTTTAGGGTGGACATGCCCTTTTAAATGTTTTGTAACTGTCTGCACCTGGCATTAAATATATTTTTTCTGTGTTGCAGAATTTCCTTCTTTGAAATAGTGTAAGGATTCTTCCGACATTTTTTGCAATTGCAAGGAAGCAACCATCTTAGATCTTATGCAGTTGCTTCCCTTACTCTATATCTGAAACTGCTGCAAGAAAGGTCATTTGATCCATTGGTTTGCCTTTTAAAATAATTAGATTAACAGTGCTTGCAAATAAAGAAATGTTGTTCAAATGTCGGAAAGTATTATTTCCCTGTCAAATCGATTTCTGCACACAGAACAGAGCAGCTGCAAAAAACTGAAAAGTGCAGCAGTCCAAGTACAGGAAGCAGACAGGCCAAATCCTCCTCCTTGACCTTGGGCTAAAAACAGAAGGTGGTAAACCTTACCCGAGAAGGGCAGTAAGAAATGCTGCTGTATCACCTGTTTGCTTTACTTCCCCTTTCATCACAGCTTCATAAAGAAATTAGCATAATGATGCCTGGCATTTAAAATCAACTTGACATTGGTTTGAAAATAAAAATCCACTGCAAAGTTACATGATCACTGCTAAGTGCTTACATTTCCAAGTGTCACCAGAAAGTTTAAGAATGAGTAACCTAACCTGGATTAGAATGCAGTAGGTGCCAGCAGGTGGGTCATGTGACTGTGCAGAAAAATGATTTTAATAGGGGGATAAGAGTGCTCACTGAGCATGTGTAATAAAATCTTAAAGCCTGCAAATGAGGTTACTGCTAACAAGTAATATGAAATCAATAAAGGCTAAGTATATGGGTTCCTTATTTTCTTTTTTGTGGGTATATGTTGACAAGAAAGTGCCACATGCCACCGATTTTCTATAAACTAAAGCTGCCTATTCTTTGTGCCAAGAAGCAGTATAATGTTCCTCTATCTTAATGAGCAGTACTTTCTACAATTATGAACCTAAAGTTTCAATGAATCAGAAAAAGTACAAATAAAGGGAAATAAAAGAGAATTAAAGGGACAATATGTCAGTTTTCCACCAGTTCTATTCAGTTTTTTGTTGTTATGCTGTTATAATATCTAGGAATATACTGTCCCTTTTATTTCCCCTTATTAATTACTGTTTCTTTTTGATTAACATTAAGTAGTTGCACAGACGCACCCATTAGGATTAAACGGTACATTTAAATCTTAATAATAGCAAAATAATTTAACATTTAAACTTTACTGTTATTTATATTTATAGGAAGCTATCCATTCTGCTTTTGAATCAGCCCATGTCTATGCAGGCACATTTGAAAGGCTTCGTGAGTTTTTCAAAGAAAATGAAAGTCTGGATTTGGAAGCACTAAAGAAACAAGATCATGGTGTGTTTTTTTTTATATCTGTGTCATGTTTATGTTTTTGTTTTCATCTGCGGTGGGTTAAAGGAAAGTTTTTTGCCCTTCGACAGCTTGTAGCCATTTGACCAGTACATTTTTCTGCTTCGTTATCAGAGGGTGCAGCTAACTCAAGTTTCTTCAAGCAGAGGGTGTTAACATTTTCAGCAATATAACTTTTCTAAGGCTGTAGTTAGATATGTGATCCGGGTTCATTTTAAGGTAAGACAGCAGGCTTTAAGTCAGTATAGCAGTAGGTAAATATGAGGTGCACCCCCTGAAGTCTGTGCCACACCAGGTAAGTATCATATAAGTAGAATAGAGGGATACACATTAAAATTGAAATTAACAAAATTCTTTCATTCTAGTGCTGAACACCATCCACACAATGTTTTGGGGAGTCAAGGCCCCCTTCCTCATGTTGTGACCAAAACGCACAAGTGCATCAATTTATAGTGAAATCGCTATTAATCAATTAGTGTAAAACTCCACCCCTCTACCACAGAGGGATATAGCGCAACAAAAGTGTTTTGAAGTACAATAAAATACTTTGAAGCATAATAAAAATTACTATTGATTAGAGATGGCCGAACTTCCTGAAGTTCCCAATAAAGAGCACCATTTGCAACTACAATTGTGTTGTGTACTAAGACCTCTCTGCATGCTGCACTACATCCTTCTTTTTTACTGATTACTGCCTGGGCAGGGCAAGCAGCATGACTGGAGGCAGCCATTTTACAGTACAACTTAAAAGTGTGATCTCATTCGTTCTTGAAGTTTTGTTGCTCCAGAACTATAGAACTTTAGTAAAAGTTCTAAAGTTCTATAGTTCGTAAACAAACCTTTAAAGTCAACGGGAAAAATAGTTTGAAAAGTTCTAGTAATTACAAATGAAATAGCAATGGTAACTTACTGTAAATGACTCTGCGCCTGGGAAATGGTCAATGGAACATGTCCATATCATCAAAACTCGTTTAAAAACAACTACCTCCCCCACGATCGGGCAATTGTTGGTTTCTACATTGCTACATTTGGGTTATCACCATTTCAAGGGTTACTGAACTATACATTTGAGGGTTACTGAAAAATTTAATGATACATTCAAGGGTTTACTGAAATGGAACCATACATTCAAGGGTTACCCAACAATACATTGTATTATCGACAAATGTGAGGGATATCCCCGAAATGCTGCATTCAGGGTTTTTTGCCAAACATTCCATTAGAGGGTTATCACCGAAACTGAACATTCCAGGGATATCGCCGAAACTCCACATTGAAGGGTCATCGGCGAAATGGATTCAAGGATTATAGCCTAAAAGATACATTTGAGGGTTATGGCCCGCATTGAGGGTTAGCGAATGGTGTGCAAATTCAACAATTATTGAACTTTCGATAATAATTGAAAACCGATCCGCGAGTTCAGGAAAACTCGAACTAGTTCGTAGTTCGGTAAGCTCTAAAAGCAAGAATATGTAAAGTTTGTTTTAGTCCTACTTCTCACTCATCTATTGCTAAAAATGACTGTTGATTTAGTAACGTGCCATCATAGTAAAATATCAACTTTTTTTATATAATAAAGTTAACAATTGATAAATTCCGTGTCTGTGTCTTTGATGTGTGATTAAGTCTCTACTAAAAATATTCATGATGAAACTAATTCTTTCCAAGCCTTTCGATCATCTTCAAAATATTTTATTGTCCATAAATTAATTAATTGGTAACACATTTTTTCCTAATTGATGTAGTATGATCACTAAATATGATTTTTTTAAATTGCAATTTGCACTCACGTGCACTCAGCACTTTAAAATACTTTTGTTGCACTATATCCCTCTGTGGTAGAGGGTGGAGTTTTACCTAATTAATTTGGCTTGAAGAGCCAAATTACTGTTCTTTCTATTTCTTCTTCCGTTTTATTCTATTCTCGGTTTTTTGGACTGTATCTCCTCCCACATTTTTCAAGTTAGAGACATTAATTTGGTACAGGTGCAGGGCATATAGAGAAGTGTGCTATACACTATCTAAGGCATCCGCAAAACATAAAAACAAAACTACATACCCCAACCTGTAACATACCCTACATAGGGTAACATACCCCCAAGGGTAACTATAGTTGAATTTTTTTTTTGACCAATTATCAAAAAGCTAATGTTTACCTCCCACCCTCACACAGGTACACACACACCACTGACCTACCCTTTCAATTAGTTGCCAGTGTTATATAAAGGGTAATTTTTTACCTCCCACCCTCACACAGGTACACACATCACTGACCTACCCTTTCAATTAGTTGCCAGTGTTATATAAAGGGTAACTATAGTCAAAAAATATTGACCAATACCGTATATACTCGAGTATAAGCCGACCCGAGTTAAGCCGAGGTACCTATTTTTACCTCAAAAAGTAAGAACCCATGATTGACTAGAGTATAAGCTGAGGGTTGAAATTATGGGAACTCTGCTGTCCATAAAAAAGCCTCATTCCTTCTGGCACTCCAGATGTTTTGGAAACTACAACTCCCAGCATGCTTTATTAGCTGGGAGTTGTAGTTTCCAAACCCCTTTAGTGCCAAGAATGAGGCTTTTTTATGGACAGCACCCCCCCCACCAAAAACATTCCCCCTTAGAGTAGCCCCCCAGTTCAGGAGTGAGGTGGTAAATCTTTACAAAATCTGCTGCTGCTTACCGTACTTCTCTATGAACCCGCTACCGGTAACTTATAGATTCTCTGGGTCCTGCTGGCACTCTGCATGCTGCGCTGCAGGTCGTACTCGCAGCTGTCTAACTTACTGCCCGGCGCCGAGTAGTGATATCACTACTCGCGCCCGGACAGTAAGTTAGACAGCCGCCGAGTACGGACATGCAGCTCAGCGTGCAGATGGCCAGCAGGATCGAGAGATTAAATTACAGGTAGCCAGTTACATAGAAAGCCGTTGAGCAGCAGCAGATTGTGAAAATTTACCATGACCCGAGTATAAGCCGAGGTCGGTTTTGAGGCTATTTTAAGCCCGAAAAACCTCGGCTTTATACTCGAGTATATACGGTAATCAAAAGTTTGTTTTTTTACCACCCCATCCTCACACAGGTAACACCCAACCCCTGACGTATTAAAATCTGCAGCACAGACACATGCTTTTACTTCCAAAATACAGCCTTTCAAGCCCAATTTAAAGTTAAACTTAAACTTTTCCTTCTAGTTAATTAAGTGTTCACTATAATTGTTTCAATTGTAGTTATGGTCACACCTGAGGGAAGGGGCCTTGCCTCCCCTGAAACGTGTGTGGAATGATTTCAGCACTAGAATAAAAAGCTTTATTTAACTTTTTGGAGACCACACGTTCACAGAAAAAAACAAATTCTTTTTTTAGTTAATTAATCTTTAAACAGAGTTCATAGTCCAGGTTACCATTTTACTTTTTTTTTTCTGTCGAAAAAATCCTTTCAAGTATATATTCCATAATGCAAAAAAGTAATCTAGAAATTGTTTGACTTGAAAGTTCCATTTTAGAACTGGAGAGTGACCAGGAGAATGACCAGAGAACAAAAGGCTATCACTCCTTGATATTGTTAAGCTCTTCTGGCATGGTCAATCACTTAATGATTTGAGCAGGTCCCACACACCCAATAGATTGTTGACTGTACGCAGCCATCTCGATCTTAACATGGTGTGCAAGCCTTTGTTGATCAGGACAAGGCTAACAACCCTTTCTCTTCTTCTTAAATAACACTAAAATAGATTGTCATCATGCTTCCGCGGCCCTGAAAAAGCCAGGAAGATCATGATTTTACATAGACAAGTAAGGCTCATTGGAAAAGCTTATTAAATGTGGTTATTGCTGAGTAGGTTGGACTGGTGGACGCATGTCTATATTCAAGCTAGAGGGCTTATAAAATCAAATATCTCTAGTAACTGAGAAATATGCAGTACATTAAAAGGAACTGTGGAATTAATGGCAATTCTGGGATATTTGCCACTGTTACAGCTTTGCAGAGAAAGGTTGCCGCAGACAAATCTCCTAAAACAGTACGTGTGAACTAAGTCTTCCCCCCTCCTTGCTATTGTATTAAGTACACCTTGATCTATTCTTGATAAAGCTGTGCCAACAATAACCAATAATTTTTTTTTTAAATAACTTATTGAAAAAGTTTCTTCTTAAACTCTTAATTCACATCAGCTTAATGAGTTACTTGTTGTAAACCTTTAATAAAGTTTTGGTCTTTACATTTGAATCCATCAGCACATAAGAAGAATAAGTAAGTGGGCATGGTGCTTTACCATGCCGAATCTCATTTGTTCATATTTGTTCTCTTTTGTTTGTTACTCAACCCATTTTCATGACTGACATGCAATATATACTAGCAAAGGATTTGCAACATTATTAAAAAACAATTGATTTAATTTTCTCATTTTCTGTATTCTTACTATTTTAACGTATAATTGTTCATGTATTGATATTTTAGCATCTTATTACTGACTTGTCATTCCCAGCAGACACAAACTATGCATGGTTTCTGCCTATAGTATGATTTCATTTTGCAGATTTCTATACATTTATTTTTGTAGTATTCACATATTTGTCCATGTTAAGATTTATTCCACAAGGGGAAACTCTATTCAAAATATGTTTGTATTTAAAATGGTTATTGTTATGTATTTCATGCTGGGTTCCTGTTTAAAGGAGAAAATTCCTAAAAGACATTTTCCTTGTAGGCCATACATTGCTGGGTAAAACAGTTGTATCATTTTTCTTTCTATGTAATACTAATCAAACAAATTCACTAAAAATCATACAGTACAAAAAAGTTACTGCCTCCTCCCCTAGATTATTGAGCTTACACATGCTCAAATTGATTCATCCAAGAAGAAATAAGAATTATCTAATCAGCTTTTCTAGTTTCTTTGTAGTCTGTGCTAAAGTGGATGAGTGAAGTGAAGTAATATTGGAAGCATAGGGCTTCTGGACCATTTATTCTGGAAATATTTTTAGGGTGGACTTTGCTTTAATAATTTAGTTTTAGTTTTAGAAATGGCAAAAAATTTGTCCCTGACAGGCTTCTGACATGGATTTAAAAGAATAAAAAAATAAAGTATATAGATATGCATCTATACCCCCACGTCAAGTATGTACAAGCTACAAACTGTTCTATTCCTTTCCCAGAGTTAATTTCTTTGCTCAAAGTTTGGAAAAATATCACAGAGAACATAATGAAGCTATTGCAGTTTTACAAAAAAGGAACATAGGATTTTGCTGTTGATTGCCAAAAGACTAAAGGATAAATTAATTCCATCGCCAAAAGAGGTGCTAGAGGTAAGAGCATATTCCAGTTTTTTTTTTGCCAATTCATTACAGCTGTGAAAACAAGTCTTATTAATGCCTATAAAAGTGGCAAAGGGCAATGTCAAAACAATGACGATGTGCGAAAAACATGAGTGGCAAAATGAGCAAACAAACCGTAATTGTAAAAAAAAACTATTAAAAAATAATTAATGTACAAATAATAATTCAAAAGGAATTTCATGGCAATGAAAAACTAAAGATCTGCTTACCTGCTTAATCCTTTTTGAAGGACCAGTCAAGTGACATAATATAAACCTATTAAAGAGGCAAAATGAAAAACACATACCATTCGAAGATCAAACATTAAAATATTAAGGGAGGAGATTAAAGATTATTAGGTTCAAGACTGTCATATAAAAGTAGTATTTAATATTGTAACATTAAATACTTAAAGGCGAACTAAACTTAAATTTTTTAAACCTAATGTGAAATTTTTCTCCCCAGAACACTTGTACATTGTGAGATTTTTCTCTGGTACGTTTCATTTAGTATATGTGAGAAATAGATTCTGTAAATAAAAAAGGCTTCCATGTTTTTGCCAGTACAACCCACAGCCCATGAAGTCATCAAAGAACCACGCCCCTGACCCCAGTATTCACTGTCACTATGCACAAAGGGTTTCTATACAGATGTCTCCACCACCAATATGGATCCCTGATAAGACTTTGAAAGCTGCTTGTTAACCTGCAGTTTATTTTCCAGTCAGTGTGAGTTGCTAGTGGCGAATGGTTGGTTGGGACAACTGTGTGTTTGTAAGAAAATATCATTTAGAATTTCCATCTTTACTTTTGCATTTTTAGATGCAACTGCAGTGGTCTGGAAGTGTCATAATTTTACCCTCTTCCTACTCGTAAAAATGTTTGTATGGTGTAAAAGAAGGTTCTTTTGAAAAGATCTATTAAGCATGCCAGTGTATTTATTATACATTGGCGTCGTCTTTGGTTTTTGGGGCAGAGACTGATAGGAATGGATAAATAATTAGGATATAAAGAGTTACAACAAGTATGAATGAAACTAGTGAGTTTTGTTTCTATAGTGGTTCCGGGTACCTACTAAAGTTCTGAAAATCTGGTTCATAACTGGAATTGTTTATAGCATTTTTTGAGTTTTAAATGAATTTTAGAATTTTGATTTTTTTTGAAAAGTTCAGAGTATCAAAAAAAAGTCTGTCAGATCTGCGGATTTCGAAACCGAAATTCTGAATTGAAACCAGGTTCTTTTGAAATCGGGATTCGCCACTAATAAGATAATATTAATTTACTAAAATGTAAAACAACACTAACGGTCAAATTTTCATTTTATTTGGCAATCAATGAAATGCTACCTATCTTGCTGAAACAAAAAACAGATGCGATTCTAGTCTGGGCTCATGATGCAGAGTCTAAACTTCAGTTTCTTCCTTCGTCAACTATAGATTATGTAAACACTCTAGTATTCTGGATGAAATTCAAGAAAGGGTAAGTTACTACATAGAACAAATATTAAACAAATGTATTTTCACAATGCTTAAAATTGCTTTATAATCCACCCCTTATGCTGATCCCAATCTGTAAATAATTTCATATAATCAATTTGGGTTTCAGTAGCTGACACTAGCTTGGGGTTTGGGGTGGTGTGCAGAGACCCAGGTGCGGGCAGTTGGGGGGGGGGTTTAGAGCATAAGAGGGGGCAACACTTATTAAAAACAGCACAGATATTAAATAGTTGAGGTTGAAATGCTGGGTTTAAAGCTGGCGTCTGAAATTTACTAATTTGAAGTCACCTGGGAGTTATTTGCCCTTTAAAATGCCCTTGTGCTTTTATATGGTCACAAAATTCCCTTGTTGACTTATATATCTTTATAATTACGGTAGCGGGATACATTATTCAACTATATAATGTTCACTGCATTGTAAGGCATAGTAAATAAAACACTGCTAATGGCCAATATAGATTAAGATTAATGTTTAGTGATGCCAGGGCCAATGTTATGCTCTTAGAAATCAAAGGTGACAGTACTTATTAAATAATAATAACAATTTCTCGTAATACATCATTGAAACATTGGTTGTTAGCATTAATATAGTTTAGGCTAAAGTCCCACTAATATGTGCCGCAGCACATGCCTGTTTGTCTGTTTATTGGCAGCGCATGCGATATTACACAAAAGCCGTGCATCATGCATTTGAATAACATAGAGGAGCGCAGTAACAAAGTGGGAAACTCTTATAGCATTGCTTTGGCAATTTGAAAATTGAAGCGCGACCGGAACACAAAATACTGCTCTGAATCTGCTAGGGCGGGGGCGATTATCAGCCGAAATGGCTGTTCGCGCACATCATGCTAGCGGGTCGGCACCGCGATGCACATGTGTACAAACCTTAAGTTCTGCACTTATCTTTTTAACTTGTGATGCTGTGCCACTGTTCCTCACTTCCTACTTCCATGCCACTGGCTGGACCAATAGAAAATCACGCTGTTTTCAGAAACAGTCTTCTTATTGATATTGCCCTGGATGGGCGTGGGAGGCGGAAACAGTGTACCGATGATCGCCAGTTTAAGAGGTAAATGCATGAATTTACTCAGCTAACTCAGGGGTTCTTTTAAATGGAGGGGTTGTCTTAAGGACAATATATTGTACTTAAATCTGTTAAAAGCCTGGAAGCTGTACCAACAGTTTTTTCTTATAACAAATTCGCATTTCATAATCTTTTTATTCATTTGTTTTTAGATTTTTTGCATTTTTGCAGATTGATTCCCTGGAAGAAGAATTGCATTTGTGTCAGAATGTCCAGCTGATAACAATTATAATGTGCCAACACCACCAGAAGATTTTGCTGTATATGCTACTCTCAAAACTTCCATTACTGCTGTTCGGAATGCAATTGATAAGTCTGTAGGAGAGAGAGATGAAAGTTTAGAAAAGTTTCTGCCGCTCTTTAGACAAGGACATTGCAGAATTAAATAAAGAAGTAAAAGACATGAGGCAAAAAGCACAGGTAATTCTGACCGGTGACTGAAATTATATAAAGATTGATGGATTATCAACAACACCAATTTCCTCCTTAGTTTTTTAGAAGTGACAGACCAATTTGAAAGTACCATACGTGCTGATAGCCATTTTCATTTTGTTCAGGGTTAATAATTATATTCTGACACATAACTTGATAGGGTTTCACTAATGTACGATATTTTTTGTTATATATACTGAAGCTACAGACCTTCATTAAGATTCACAGGACCAGCTGGCTTGCTAGCAGCTTATGCGCTTAAGGAGTTTACAGAAACAATTCTGTAAGAGGCAGGAGAAGTATTTCCTACCTCTTATTCTGCTTTATTAATAAATAATTAGGTTTAGAAGTTTAGTCAGTGATACTTGCGCTTTCCATCTTCCTGACTGAGTAAATATACAAATATATTAAGTGTCAGGTAAGCCATTCCCTGCCACTCCTGCCACTTGATTGATATTTGATTGGCAGCTTGACAATTCAAAGTTCGGGTCAGGTGGATAATTTTCTATCAACCCATCTTCCAGTTCCAGGTAGGAAACGTTGACAGTTTTTCCAAACTAGTCTTTGAGGACAAAACAATGAAAGTTTGATCTGAAAAATTGACCCGTGCATGGCCAGCTGTAGGTTACTTATTTCGTCTCCATTGTAATAATGATCCTTGTACAGCTTTCGTTAAATTTTTTGGGGGGGGAAAGCACAACAAAAAGATATGAACCCCCAAACATACATACAGTAAAAATATTTTTTATTTCAGGATCCACAGATACTTGATATTTTTGCAGATCATGCTACAGTTTAATCTGAAATTAACAGATCTGCATACGGTTTTCTTGATGAGCTGCAGACACGTGCATTTCAATACAAAACTACCAGAAAATTTTAGGTAAATGTTTTCCTAATTATTATTATTTTAGCCTCATCAATCATGGTCAAAGTAAGTTCTAATATTGCTTTTTCAATGAAACAATAAAAGCAGCTAATACCATATACAAGGCTGAGTTACACACATTAACAATAAAGTGCCAATCCCATAGATCCAACTGGAATCATCCTTCTTGGTAATATGTGCAGTGAGAAAACATCTGATTCCAATGAACATTCGGTTTCAGCATCAGAAATGGTCATTATGGACCAGTACATCCCCCTGTACTGTAATTGAGTATACTTTATATAGAGATACAGTTCAGGACTTCGTTTGTAGCCACATCTTTGACAGATGACATTTGTCAAGATTGGAAATGTGTGTTTTTGAGAGAGACTAACAATCTATCATTAATGTACTAATATAATATATAAGTTGATTGCTCCTTTACTGTATTAAACATAATGATGATGATGAGACTGCATGTAACAAATGAAAAAGATGAGCGGAGCACACTACATTAGTGTCTTTATTTTATTTTATATTTAGACCTATATTTATATTTCTCATTATGATATACCTGAGGAAGGGGACAGTTGATCCCCTGAAACTTGTACGTTTGTTACACCATTAACATATAAAGACACTGATGTAGTGTGCTCCTCTCATTATTTCGTTTGTTGGATTACTTTGACACCAAAGGTAGGGTAATGGAGAGTGTGACCTACCAAATTTAGGCCTTGCCCAACTGCTTAAGTGGACTTGTATTGATCTGCATGTAACCTTGAAATCTAGGATAAACTCTGGGTCATTTAATCATACACAGTTCACTAATTTTTCTTGGGGCTTGAAATCCACAGATTTTTCTGGTTTTTGCTCACTGTTTTGTTTTTTTTTTCACACAAGAAAACTGAGCAGGAGATGCAGATAACATTTGTGACTGTTTAATTTGTTTTAATAACCATGTTAGTATGTACCCAATGTAATATGAGTTAGTGTGGGGTTGTCTTTATAAACTTTGTTTCTACCTATATGTAAAGGTAAAGAGACACCATTATCCACAGGATATATATCACACAATTTAATTTATCTTTCTTACATGAAGGTTGAAGTTACAAAATATGAGGACTTGGAAGAAGTGTGTGCAGAAGTTAAACTTCAAACAGCTTCTTTGGAATTCATTATCTGAGTGGGATGGCCTGCAGGCTGAGTGGATGCAGTATGGGACTGAGTGTACTTACCCTGCATTAGTTTATGCTATTCATGGGTTCCTTTTTCTTCCAGGTTAACATTTATTTGCTTTACTTTACAGTCCAGTTTTGAAAGTTTAGATCCAGAGCACTGAATTCCTAGTCCTGCAATACTCCAAATTTGTCACACAGCTGGAGAAGGAAACTTCACCTAATAATGTAGTGCCAAGACTGAAGGGAGGTGGAAAGTATGAAAGAAAAGGTATTTTTTTTCTATTAAGAGGAAACAATTTATGATGATATTCCGTTTCTGTCATTATTGATTTGTCTTTATATTAGGTTATAGACTCTCTACTTTATGCACTACTAGTTCGCAGGTATATACCAACCTTAATAATATGTATTGTGGCTTTCTATTGTTAATGCACTTCCCCCAAATATTGCCAACAAATAAATATGGTAATTCCTGGATTAAGCAACAGCCAATGGATTCATTTGCAATTTAGTGAATGTATTAAGGGCATCGTTGCACACAAACAAACTGTCCACGCTTGTCAGTTACCTGAGATAAATTCCAACCAATATATTTGCACATTTAATTTAGATGTATTACTAAACAATATACATTGTTAGTCAGGCTCTCCCTCTATGCAGTCATCAAGACTGTGACTGCTGCCTCCTCTGCATATCTTCAAGTTCTAAAGATCTCATTGAGCAGGAGGAAAAGGTGGCAACCTCTGCCAGAAAGGGACTGGGGCCAGTAATTATATTAATATCTAGTTATGCGAAAAATAGAATTTTTTTTGTTTAAAAGGGTAGACTACTGCGCTTTCAGGTGGGATAACATACTTTGTATAACTCTGAATATCTGAACTATTGTTTTTTTTTCTTTAAGAAAATTACAGAAAATGTAATTGTTCTGAGATTACATTATTTAGAATATTCATGTTGATTTTTACACCCGAAACTTAATTTTTTTAACAGGTGCCTGTGATAACAGATTATAAGGAATCCATTTTTTCAAACCACGGCATTGGTCTGAATTGGGAACAGACCATAAATGCAACACTGATCGATGCTGACATCCACTCTCTCTTAAAAAGTTAATTGAGATACATGTTGCGATATGCCCAGGCTTTCAGGATGTAATCTGGACAGGCCTCGGAGAAGCATCACTAGAGGCAATACTTAAAAAGGTATAGATTAAAATTTAGATGTAAATTATTGTTTAGCAAATACGGATTCATATCTATTGTTCATTTGTATTGGTAGTTCTTATGGAAGTAAATGCCCTCATATACAGAAAATCGGTTTCCTTCATATTAACATACTCCTAAAATTAAAAGGCGTGTGGAGCAAAATTTTGACAAATTTTAACTTCCTGTAACCAAATGTATAACTACGTATAACCAAACTGTTCAAATGTACCCCAAAGAAACAAGTCAAAATGTCTATTTTTTATCTGTGAAATGAGAAGTAAACGTTCATCAATGAGGAAGTTTCCTTAAACAGGAACCCTTACACCTTATTAAACCTCTAATATTTTGGGATGTTCACTTGATATCTAATCCTGGAGGTAGATTAGTCGTTAATATCCGTCTTTTTTTCTTTTTATCTCTCTTTTTAATTGTCTACACCACCAAATAAACGGTTATGTTGTTAGCTTTCTGTGCTTCATATTTTTTAGGTGGAAGACTGCATGAAAACCCACAGTTCGTGTACGATTTCCCACAGGTTTTTTTTGATGCTAAAGATTATTTCATACTTGGTGGAACCGATGATATTCAGGTGAAAATGTGGTCTACCTGTAGAAAAAAAATCTATAAACCCAGCTATAGTAGTTGATTGCTGATTATGTCTACCCTCAAGAAAAATAAATATGTCCATGTAATAAATACAATTAGATACATAGTTGCTGAAAGCTCAAATTTTTTGGGTGTTTTATGAAGAAATCATCTGTAGAACTACAAGATAGTAATGTGTTACTTGTTTGTAATAAAACCACAGCCATTACTTATAGCTAAAAAAATTTTGCATTGTTTTCCATTAGTATACAGAATCTTTTACTACGACTACCATTACTACTAAGGCTATTGTTCGCAGCATAGTATTGTAGAGACTGTAAGTTAACATCAAGTGGTGGGAAGATACTAAAGTTTGTTATGGGATCAGATTCTGCACTTTGTCTCAAAGAGCTGATCTTATAAGTAGTATTAGCATGAATTCAAACTAACTTTCCTTTTTTTGAAGTTTTATGAAGAAAGTGAGTAACAATTTAGATTCTGGAAAGTTTCAAATACTGTGCAATTACTACGGCAGGCAGATCTAGATAGATTGTTTAAAATGGTCATGTCAAAGTGGCAGATAAGATTCCATGATCACAATGTAAAGTGATTCATTGTTTCACTTTACCATAATGTCTTGTGTTAAGCAAATCTTGTGTGGAAAAGTTTTTAGGGGTCTAGTAGATACCGGCGTAGCTGTAACAACCAATGTCGACATCAACAGCTAGATCTCCGCAAGAATATTGTATTGTATAAGATGGGTGTGATTCAAGAGAGAACAAGATATTCTCCCTCTTACATAGCAATGGTAAGCAGGGGTGTTCCTTAACCCTTTGTCACATGAATACAAATATTTAAAAAGCTGCCCATGTATCTACCTGCGTGGTGCCGCGGAAAAAGTGGGTGTGGGGGGGGCTGTTGGGGTGGCATGGTTTTTGTAGGTAAGGTGTGGTAGGCTGACTTCACACGACTGGTGAACTGGAGCGCTACTCTCACTTTTCTTGGGACTTTAGGGATAGCCCTTTTTCGAACACGAATTGGGGCCAGTATTGGGGTTGGACAGGCCCCTTTTAAGTAAATTTTTTTTATACCTTGTTTTTTTCAAGTAGGGTCAACTTGATGACAGCACTCTAAATACTCGACTATTGCCTCATCTCGCTATGTTGGACCCGCTTAAAAAAACCGCCCGTTTTTGATGGTGGCAAAGACAACTGTCTTTATTTAATCAGACTTTGGTTTGTAATCCTAGTTCTTTAAAATTCAATAGTGTAGGACATTTATTTCTAAAGCAAGTTCAAGGACCATGGTGACAACTGATTGCAAATGCAGGTCTTTTGCTACGACATTTTACAAGGGATTTTTACAGGTACAATTTTACTGTCTCTTCCACACACTTTTATTCATCAGTGGAGGCAGTATTTCTTCCTATCTTGCTATATTAGTCATAGAGTCTCGCATTATTGGACAGGCTATGAGGCTATACTGGTTACAAAACAATGTTTTGGGGGGGGAAAAAAAAAAAAGGTTCATAAAGTGATCAATGGTGCTGGTGTGTTTTCTTTATACTGACTACACTGTTGTTGATATAACTTTCCAAAGGCCTATATGTTCACAAAAAAGAAAAAGGAAATCCTCCATAGACAGTCCCTCAATAATATTATTCAACCACAAGTGGGAGCATTTATCTTAAATTACAACCAAAGATACCACACATTTTATATTTATTAAACAATATTCTGATGGAGATGTAAATCTCTATTAATTGCTCTAATAATAATAAATCAATTGCACCCCACAGTTAAATGCATTATTTATCTTTACATATATTTAGGGACACAGTACTATTTGCATTTTTTGGGGTGCTGTGTAGTAGAAAAGGCGAAACTGCTAAAATCGGTTCCACCACTACAGAATCACAGAATCACTAATTTTCAGAAAAATTTGTCAATTTGCAGGCGAACCTATTAAATAGGCGAACCTATGAGCAGTCAATGGTAGATAACAACGCACAGATTCGCCTAAATCTAAAGTAAAATAGCAATGTAACTTACTGTAACGGCTCTGAGAACCTGGAAATGGGTCCAATACGTTACATATTGTTTTTGCAAAAATTTCACAAATTTTTAAATCTGTGAATTTCTCCCAATTTTTGAAAATTTTCTAACCCTGGTCAGAAAAATACTTAAAGTCAGAATCTGGAAAATCTGGCAAATCACCCGTGGAACCGGGTTTAGATCTGTGATCCAACCAACTATAATACTGTGTATACACTGTAAAATGATTATCATTGAACTATGCTCCAGAAAGAGTTCATTTATGTTGCCTCAGATTGGAGGGCATTTGTTAGCAACAGAATCCCAAATATTATACCCAGATGGGCTTCCAGGTTGAGGCATTAACATAAAATACAAAAATAATCCAGTAAACGCCAACAGGCTAATTTATGGAGAATCGCTGCAAGTGACGCAACGCTCCCTACTCACCTCTAACGTGTGCTAACCGATTTATTGGTTAGCGTGACTTAAGGCTCGCTTTGTGGTGGCAGCGCAGTACCGAAGATTGCCTCCCGCAGCCTTCACAAAGCAATTTACCACATAGCGCTTTTAAATACTTACGTGCGGTGTGAGAATTCCCCAGAATCCCAGTCTCTGGTACTCCTGTACAGCCTCTGGTGATCTCCCTGCAGGTATTTTATTATGTAAAAGACATTTCAGAGGGCTGGAATCAAAAACACAATGGTAAAAGTGAATGTCAAACACACTACTGCCTGGATTATCGCTGTTTTACACTCAATTTTAACCAATGCATTTTTGATTGGCATCAAAGTTAAATGAAGTCCATAAAATTTTGGGTATATAGCGCATACGATTACATACACAATTAGTTTATGTTTTGGCACTATTTATTAGGGGGGGGTGCGTAAACACGTTTCCTTCATCGGGACGTTCTGACACAACCAGCTATAAACCACATCAATCCTGCAATGCTCTAATCTCCAAAATAATTAGTGCTTCACGGATCTCAAGGTAGGTAGGTAACACTGTTTCGTTCTACAGCACCTCCCTGTTTATTGGCTAAGTATGTAGACAGGAGGCCCCATTTCGTCCCTACATCTTTTTCGTGATAGTACACCCCTCACACATTTTGTAAATTTTTATCTTTTTATTGGATCAACTTGATATGACACCTGACACCTATATTTAAGGTAAAGTAGTCAGTGTACTGCTTGCATAACCTTAAAATGGTACTGTGGTCCAAAATGACTGTAGGTAAATTGACAGGAATTGCTTTCCTGAGATTTGTGTCATTTACCTTATTTTACAGAGTTGAAAGATATTACATTTATATGTGGATATGGGGATCAGCATCACCAGATCCCCTGCACTTCTTGTCTTTGAAACATGTGAAGTCCCTCTTCCCTGTGTCTCCTCCTCGTCCCGTGGGCCCCCATGGCCCCCCTTGCCCTCCTGTGGCCCCTTCCACTCATGAGCTCTGTGGCCCCTGCCCCTCATGGGTCATGTGGTCCCTTTCACTTAGGCCCCCCCCCTTCTGTGGCCCCTCCCTACTTTGGTCCTTATCACTGCAATATTGTTTGGTGTGCGACTCTTATTTCATCGCTATATATATAAAGATAGATAGATAGATAGATAGATAGATAGATCCTTCGCACTCTGTTCTATCTATAAATTCAAAAATATGCAGCTCAAACCTTAATTCAAAAACACTTTCTGGTGTGGTGAAAAGGAGGAACGGCAATTTATACATTACACAAAAATCTCCAGCACTCAACTACACATACAATTATAAATAAATAGGGTAAAAGAGTTAGACATGTATGCAAGCAATGAAGGCAAATCACCTGCACTTAAGTTCAAATGGATACCTTTAGTTACATTGCTTGTACAAACATGCTTAGCTGACACGCCACTTCACGGCAGTATCCTAGTGTCAGTCCTAACCTAGTGAAAAAAATATATGTTCCCTGGGGCTACCAGGCCATACCTGCTTCTCTCTTTGTCTAGTATGACCTTTTCCAAGGACTCAAATGAGCTTACAGAGCTTTTATACCTTTTTAAACCTTCTTTCTGGACTGCCTTAAAGTCCAGTGTATATATACAAACAGCAAGGTCCACCGCACACCTCTTTATATGCTTCCACCTGGTGCTGGTGCTTAGGAGTATGTGTGCTTCACTCCTTAACATATGCACAACCAGCAAAACACCGCACACAGGTCTTGGCTTCAAATGCTTTTATTTAGTTCATATGTAAATTTAATACGTTTCGGGGGTTGCACTCCCCTTCATCAGGTACACATATTCACATAATGCTGAACCTCCAACAGTCCTATATACCCTCCCCCACAGGAACTGACCACATAGTCCAACCCCTATCTCAGAAACACACTCCCCTAAATTAACCCTTTATGTTCTTAAAAAGGAAATCGACTGCTTTCTCACCAAAATGACCAAGGATCTGGTGATTTCTGAGTACCTCAAAAAGGCTATTATTGTGACTTATCCGATTACTCCAGTGTTATACACACTGCCCAGGATTCATGATGACGTGCATCGGTTCGGTGTTCACCCCTATGGCTAACATGCTGGACGGGATTCTTGCTCCCTTGGTGCAGGGGACACAAGCATATTTAAAGGATACCTCTCATTTCCTTGGGAAATTACGGGAACTGAAGATTAATGATTGGGATGAAGTCATTATGGCCATCATGGATGTGTCATCCCTGAACACCTCCATACCACATGGGGATGGCATAGCTGCTTGCAGCCGCTTACTCAGTGGTGTGGGGGGATACAGTGAGCGACAGGTCAAGTTTTTCACAGGGTGTTTTAAATTAATTCTTCAGAGATCATACTTTGATGAATCTTTCTATATGCAGCTGAGAGGGACGGCGATGGGATCCAATGTCGCTCCGTCATATGCCAATGCCTTCATGGCTTGGCTTGAGGAGGACTTCATCTATGTGTTACCATCCTTCACCAGGCACTGTTTGGCCTGGTGAAGATACATAGATGATGTCTTCCTCATGTGGCAGGGTGACATTGGATCCTTAAAATGCTTTTATGAGCAGGTCAATAAGCTACACCCCAAGATCAAAGTCTCTATGCAGACCAGTCCTACGTAGATATGTTTCTTAGACATGCTAGTTAAGGTAGACCATGGGATTTATACTGAGTTATACAGTAAACCGACTGATCGGAACCAGATCCTGGCTTATGGGAGCTTCCATCCTTCCCATGTCAGGAGATCAATTCCGATCAGCCAGTTTAAGAGGGTGAAACGGATTGTAAGTGATCTGGATACATGGAAAAAACAGGTTAATCAGATGTATACCAAATTTGTTAATTGACAGTCCCCTAAAAAGCTTCTAGACACCTCTTTAACAAAAGCCAATGAGAAACGAATCAGGAAGGATAAAGCCCAATCTAGATGCATACCTTTGGCATAGGGAGCAACCTCATTGAGGAAGCTATCAGTAAAAATTGGCATGCACTATATCATGCCTATCCTGTGATAGAGGAAGTCCCCACCACAAATCAACTATCGGAAAGGATACACGATATGCAATAGCGTGGTTAGAGCTATGTTTAAGCGTGATGGTGCAGACAGGGCCACATTCCTTGGCAAGCAAAAGCCTGGAATGTATCCCTGTCTGCACTGTACGCAGTGTAAGTTTGTGGATAAGGGTCCGGTGTTCACACATCCAGGGACTAATAAAAAATACCATAACAGGGAGCTATGTACGTGTGAATCCACCTTTGTGGTTTACAGGTTCTGGTGTCCTTGTGGACTCGTCTATGTTGGGGAGAGTACCCAGATAATAAAATCACAAATCTCCCAACTAATTTACAACTAAATTTAGCAGAAGTGCTACTGATCTGGTCAATCATTTATACAAACATAGAAAAGATAATCAATGCACAATGAGAAATGCAAAAGTTTGCTTATGGTAATTAAAGTAAAAAAAAGGTTAGAAGTTAGGACCTTCCAGACTGGGGTTACCGTGATGTGGTTGGAAGGCTTAACATTAATGTGATCACAGTAATGTATACTAAAACCCCTTTGTTTATTAAGTATGCCAGTGTGCAGATAATATGATATTGTATAGGGCCTAGGAATGTGCATTGATTATTTTTTCTATGTTTGTATAAATGTTTGACCAGATCAGTAGCACTTCCACTAAATGTAGTTGTAAATTAGCCTAATTGGAGTGCTTCCACAATCCTTGTATTGTATATATATATATATTTGTGTGTGTGTGTTCTTAACCTATGTATGAAATTGTATTTAATTTTTTGCTTGCACTTATCCCCTTGTTTGTATACTCTACATTTTTATATTTTAAAAATTAATTAAATTTTTTAATAAAAATGAATCAATTATCCAGCCTGAGACAATTAATTATAAAGATTGTTTTGGGTACAGGTCTAGAATTCAGGAGCCAGTCAGGGGCAGCCAACAGGCCACATGTTGCCATCAGGACTTACTTTGCCCAGGTCTAAAATAATACATACATTTATAATATAAAGTTCATTTATATTTATTTTCTTTTAACAACATAAAAAGTTAATAATCTTTAAAAGGTAAAAAGAAAAATTCTTAAGTGTATGTTGTAATTTTTTTTTTATTATAGTTACAGCTGGATTACAGCAGGGCAGTGTCCTCTGCCTCTCCTAAGAAACCACGGACATTATCAAGTGCAAGCTCACACAGACGGCTTTCTCTTCCATCATCTTCTTTTGAAACAGCTGAAGACGTTATCAAAGCTAAAATAAATGACCTTCAGCAAATCATCAAAATAGTAAAAGAAAATAGACATCTGGGATTCCTTTATATGACTCCTGCAGTGCCCAAGTCATCTGTTTTTTATGATACATATAACTTAAGGTATGTTTTTTAAATCAGCAGTAGTTTGAGTCAAGAAAATAAAAAAATTTAAATTGAGAACAACAAAAAATAATAAAGTTATAAAGTTAAAAAATAATAAAGTTATAAAGTAGTTATTCAAAAGCTTCAGATGTATGTAATCATTCTGGAGTGAAGACAAAGGGGGACAGGGAAATAGCTGCTAGTAATTTATTGCAATACACCCGACATGTTTTGGTTTTCTAACCCTATTCAAAACTTCAGATGTATGCTACCTACTGTCATTATAAGGATGTTATGCTGACCTGATTTTGCAAGACCAATTGCAGTGCAAGATGCTTTAAATAAGCAGTGCTTCTGGAATGATAATTATTAATAGAAAACTACCACCTTCCTACTAAATTAAAGGGCATGTCCACCCCCAAAACTGTAATCCCCCCAACTACTGGCCCCATCATGTAGTGTAGTGTAATCCTTACCTCACATCCCAGCTCCATAGGGTTCTCCTGTAGTCCCCCCCAAAGTCCCAAAAACTGCCCACCAGGAGGCTAGCAGAGTCCATATAGGACTCTGCCTCCTACCTGGCCTCCGGGAGAATTTTGGCATGCGTACTGCAGCCCTTCTCCCACTCCCTCCCCCTCCCTCTCCCTCCCGTTCTACTATCCCTCCCCCTAGCATAAAACCCCTTTAATACAGTATTCCCCCATGTCTCCCAGCCCCAACCGCATGGTTTTTATTTTTAGAAAGCTCCCCAAACTCTTACTTACCTCTCCTCTTTCCTCCGCTGCACTGAATGACCGGCAGCCGCGTCCGTGATTGGCTGCCGCTCAGCCAATCACAGACGCGACTGCCGGTCCCGCCCCTCTGCTTGCATTCTCGCAAGCAGAGGGCCGGCAGCACGGCGAAGGAAAGAGGGGAGGTAAGTAAAAGTTTGGGGGGCTTTCTAAAAATAAAAACCATGCGGTTGGGGCTGGGGCTGGAAGGCAATATTAAAAAATAGAAATAAGGATGGACATACCCTTTAACATACCATCTGCCCCTACTTTCCTATATGTTTAGACAATTTATACCATGTGCTTCTAATATATGTCTTTTTATGGGAAAGGTGAATTTGTATTTTTTATGAAACAATATCTTTCTTGCACTAATCTAAAATCATTTCATAGTAATACATTTTGTAAAGTACAGAAACAAGGTTCTTTAAATTATAATTATATTAGCATTGCAATCTTTCCAAAATGTTCTTTTCTCTAGGATCGTACCATACCAAAATATCAACAAAAACGATTATTACACTATCAGCGAGAAAGGTGTCACTCAGGTTTCAGACGGAGAAGTTTTATTTATAGAGATTGACCGGTGGAAGCAAGAATATCAGTACCATAAAGCACTGAAACAGATTCCTACCTTTGCTCTGTTCCGTAAATGGAAAGCTTTTACTGTGTGGAGAAAAAATGTGCGTGCCAAAAGAATCTGTGAATGCCGTAGAGCTTTGCAAGAGAACCTGTTTATTGTTAATGAGGTATGTAACAAACAATTGGACCACTTTTAAATTTGCTGCTAGTTTTTTTTTTTGTTTACTAATTTGTACGGCAAAAGTTGTATGGCAAAATGCAGGGATTCACACTTTTGTAAGCCTATAGCCATAGCTAAAGTCAGAGCAGGTATTCTCAAATGGTGTACTTCCAGATGTTTCAAAACTACAACTCCCAGCATTCCCTGGATCTCCTCTGTAGCTGAGGGATACTGGCAGTTGTAGTTTTCAAACATCTAGAGGCACACCTTTTGAGAATCCCTGCTCTAGAGTGTATATTTAATTAAGGATTTGCTTATATACAGTTGGCATGTAATATATTTTTTATCTGAAAAGCATTTTAAATAGATAGCTAGGCTAGCTCCAACCCCAGTAAAAATGGCTACTTGCAAGGGGAAATGAGTCTAAATCTAAAAAAACTGACCACATTAAAAGGTGTATTATATTCACTTTGTTTCTCTTTTAAAGTACTGGTATGCATTAGTATATTTAAAGTACACCCCTTTAATGAAAATGTGTACTGTATATAGGTAAATCACCGTGATACCAAAACTGCAATAGTAAGAAATCTGAGAGATATAAGACTAACCTGAAATGCTAATGTTCTGTTACTACTCTTTCTGCTTTCTGTTTCTTTCATTTAGCAGCTTTCAGTCATGGATGTGAGAGTTCTCATCGCAGCCAATGACTGTATGCTATTCCCCTAGCTACCTCCTCTGAGCATGTGCAAACCTTTTAAGAGGCAAAGGAAAAATAACATTGTGCTGCATAAAGGGTTAATGCTGCATCTATGAGCTTTCTATCTGTTGGGGCTTTTGTTTTTTTTTTAATGTGGCATTTTTTAAATAAGTGAACTTATTTTTTTTTCTTTTCCAGTATTTGCGACCTTCTTTAATTAATATTCAAGAAATGTGTTATCGAATTAGTGATTTGAGTCTTTGCCGTATCGAGAGAGGACACACATACAGTTTGAATGAATTCACTGATAATCAGTTTAATCAACTCGAAGAGGTAAATAAAAAAAAAGGATAGAAACATATAAACCAATAGATTGCAATATGAGAGACATAATATACATATTTATATATTTCAGGTGGAAAAACGGTTATCTGAATTTCGGGATCTGGCTAAGGAAGTAGTTAGAAGTGCTTGTCGAACAGCGTTAATAGAAGCTGGTTTCACACCAGATGACTACCTGCATGACCAAGTAAACACAGGTAATGTAAAGGAAGCAAAGAAATCACAATATTTTTTTTATTGATAAACTCATTTTAAAATCATTTTATTAGTCCTAGGTATTTCCATACATTTAAAGGAAAAACAATGCAATAAAACATGCCTTGAATTAAGATATGAGCAGCATATCTCTGCATGTGTTTAAATAAATGATTGTTGTGTATATTTTATTCTCTGTCACTTTTAAGTCCGCCTAGAAGGCCAGAAGGTTTCTAAATATAAGTTTAGCTGGTTTGCTGGTAGAGGTAACAAGAAGGCATTTCTGCCCCAAGGGATTCAGTTAATTCACTAGGTTAGGCTTGGTGCTAGGACACTGCCTTAAAAGGGACCATAAGCTTAAAGGGTATCTAACCTGGATTTATTTTTTTACATTTTTAAATTGCCCATTATTGGAAACTTTCATTTCAGTTTACTATCACTGTAACATTTGTTTTGTTGATCTGTACCCTATTTCTTTAGATAATAAATCAGAAGAATCTTACATTTCAGCTGTCAATCAAGTGCTTATTGTTATAAACTCTGCTGCTGTGTGCAGTTTTGCTGTAGCAGGAATGGTGACAGGAAGTGTGACTTGCATGGTGGGAAATTTCCTTTCCAAGTGCTGAGTATGCTTGCCCTCATGGAGAGTCAGATTAGTCGGGGAAGGTGGCACTGAGCCTGAGCAAAATAAGTACTTGAATTAAGACATGCAGCAGCACACACATGTAATTGCTGCTTACATGTATTTATTTATAGATTTATATGAGGCAAGGTAATTTATTTCTTTAACATACCATTTAAGAATTTTTGTACAAACAGTTTAATTTAATGTGTTTATTTTACCCTTAAACACTTGCATGTATGCTAATTTGTAAACCATTTTCACTGAATGCTGAATTGTTTTGTTTATAGACATGTATGAAAATAATTTTATGCTCAATTTTGGGCATGTGACCCCAAGGAAATGTGTATGACAGTTGGTAAGCTCAGGTTTTATCACTGTTAGAACAATTAAATAAAAATACATACTGGAAGGTTTATTTACATTTAATTTTACCCCCAGTGAATTTACTTATTAGATAGTTGGTAAGTTTTATCACTGTAAGAACAATGAAATTCAAATAAATTACTGAATGATTATTTGTTTTTCATTTAAGACATACTTGGAATGGAAACTGGACCGTCAGTTACTGAAATGCTTGGTGTATCTCACTTGGATGGAGACCTTTTTGGAGAATCCTCAGACAAAATTACTTATACTGGTCAGGCTAACAAAAGGTCTCACTGCAGAAGACTGACATGGTTGGTACCATTTTGGATTTTTATTTTAGAATTAAAATTGCATTTAAGAAAAATCTTAGTTGTAATGAGTGTTAAATTAGTAGTCATTTCCATTTAATATGTTTAATATGTCACTGTCTGAATAGAATTGTGCAGTTACTGTGACGCTGTTTGAGAGTACCGTAATATATGAAAAGACTCATTAATGCAGAAAAGTAGATGCACCATCACCCTGGGATAGTAAAATATTTTATATTTCTCAGGATTACTATGCTATCTACATTAGAAATGATTAAAAAAGTACAGCTGTTGTTACTCACTAAGATTATTGCATCATAACTAGTGTGATTTAGCCCTGAATTTCTCCCCAGTGCCCCATAGGTTATAATTAAGATTGACACAATGTATTAGGTAATAACGTTTTTAACTTTGATGCTTTATAGGCTATTGATGACAATAAACAATTGTTTACACATTGGCTTATGTTAGCACATCAACATTTTTGCAATACATTCTTTTGTTGCTGTTTTTTTATACTGACAGTTAACATGATAGCCCCATTTACTATAATTCATAATTGTATTAATAATGGCTGCTGCACCATTACTGAGACTTAAAATGGACTTTTATTCATCCATTTAAAAATCCAGAACAAATGGGGACTCTAAAAGTTAACTTTTGAGGGGAAGTGTGCATCCCCGGGCTGGGAGTGCATTCTGGGAAGATGAATTAATTACTTGCTGTAAATATTTTTATTTTTCTAACTATGCATAATCCCAGATTGGCAAAAAAGTACCCATGACACAGATCATGGGTATCACATTCTTAGAGGGAGTGAGTCTAAAAATTGGCTCAACTTTCTTCAGAGGCGTAACTAGGAATCACTGGGCACCCCAGCAAATCTAAGATGGGGCCCCTATCCGTGCTTCATCCACAGTCATTTTCTCGGAGGTGGCAATATATGTCATAGGAAAAATAAGAAGATGGGCCCCCCCTGCGGTTGCTCCCCTGGTAGTTACGCCCCTGACTTTCTTACAGGGAATGTATTGTCAGAAGTTATATTGTTGATCTAAACATCCTGTATTTCTGGCCACCAAAGTAGGTTGGGTTTGTAAATAGGGAATTGTGCTTTTTCGCAACAGAGATATGTCACCCATGAATTTAACTTTTACAAATGTTCTGTCTCATTTCTCTTTCAATTTATTTACATTATTATAATAATTCTCTTTTAATTTCTTCACATTAGTACAATAGACATAAAATGAATTAAATATTTTCATCCAAACTTTTTTCCCTTTTTCCCCAAAAAGCTTTATTCGTTTAGCTGATTATCTTATAGTCAATACTATGCACATTCTAGCAGTTAATTCCGTTACATCCTTGTTGAACTATCTGATGGATAAGCTGAAATGCACACCTTCTGCTGCTGTAATAAAGACCTGGAATGCTCAGGAACAAGAAGAAAAAATAGAGAAAAAGGTGAACCAGCTTACATTCGCAATATGTGTAAATACATTTCATAAGGGATTGCAGATAAAGGCAGACCAGAAATGATACCTGATTTAAAACTTTTAATCGAGACATATTTTACAGGACATTTGGGTTGGCCGAGCGGGAAGAGGAAAGACTGAAAATTTCCCTTGGCTGCGTTAGTCTCCCTATTGAGGAGTCAGCCGCGGTCAAGGGAAACACACAGTCCCGAGCGTTCTCCCTATTATGTGTATAGGGAGAACACTTGGGACTGTGTGTATTCTGGTCTTTGAAAAATGACGGACAGGATCTTGGAGGATCTTCCCTGTTTTCATTGTTTCATTATCATTGTATTAAAATAGTGTTGGAAAACACTATGGACAAGGGATAATGGAAGACACATCAATTCCGAACCAATACTCTTTCTACCACTGGCAGTACAAATGCACAATGTAAATCTATTAAATATTTCACAATGGTGAAGCAACCTACTTCATGTGCAGGTAGGGCTGGATGTAAAACCCCCAACCCTAGTCGCTTGAGGCAATCCACAGTCAGTAAAAAACGGCAAACAGATAATAGGTATAACATCAAATGAGATCCGCTTACCCACCTCAATGGGTGGCCAGGTGCATCCAGCCCCAGGCCCTTCGAATGCAGCAAACAATAGATACGATCCTCAGGATCCCCCGGATCGGAGCGGAGCCGTGCAACCCAGAAGACACATAGACGTATTCCTATAATAATAGTTTTATTGAGTATCAAACATATTAAAAGGCGTCCATACCTGATGCGTTTCGTGAGTAACACTCACTTCATCACACTCACATCACACTCACACATCTAGCATTTAACGAATGTTAAGGTGCCTGTTATTTATTGTATTAAACCAGCGTGTTTTTATTTTTCCTTTTATTTGTTCTGTAATATAATAATTGTGTAAATTTTCTTAGCTATAGCATCACAGAGATATACAAGTACATTATTCCACTTATTTTATTTATTAGGCTAAATTGGATCCGCAAGAGCTAAGTGGGTCAGGGGGACAGAGTGAAGACGAAGTTCTGCCAATGTTTCTAACAGAAATAGTTCTCGATACTCATGCCCTTTGGTTTGAACCATCTACAGAAGATTTTCAGGTTTGCTTAACAAGTTAAATACATTGGAACTTTGATTTTATTTACAGGAAAATATTTGTTAAGATGTTCATATTTGGCATGTGATGTTGACCATTTAGAATGATTGTGCAATTTACTTTAAGCAAATGACTGTGTGAATATTGCATATATAATTTAGACCCTAATTCTAAGGGACAAAATCCACTGACCACTGACACTTCCTCCTTTATAAACAATATTTTTTCTTGTGTTACAGGAAAATATTGCAGAAGTGGTTAATCAGTTTCAAGAGACTGTTCTATCATTGCCCAATCTTGTCCCAGACACCTACTTTGATTCTTTTACTAGACCTACAATTAACAACAAACTTGAAGAAAAAACCTGTGGAGAGGGTCCAAGTTTAAGTTCAATGTTTGAAGATGACAAACATTTGCAAAACATTGTTTTTCAAATAAAGGTGAATGGAAATGTTAATAAATGTTTTTAAAAATAATAGTTCAAATGCAATTTTTAGCATTAGTCAATCTGAAAGTATAAATCAACCTCATGCTAGTAATATTTATGTAGGAAAAAAAAACCTTGTAATTTAAAACTATTATGCAAAGTACAGATATGCTGATATTTCTGCCTGATGGACTGCTCGGTGTGATATCTGTAGGTCAAGACCAACAATTTTCAAAAATTGGATCGGACATATCGGTATAGTTCAGCCAGTTGCATGGTCTTCAGTAATACACACGACCAGTCATGCAAATGTATTGGAGGTACAATTTTTATTCACAACACAGACTACTGATTAGTTTAGTGTCTGACTATTGGGCATGAATATTAAGTCACAATTGAACCAGGGCTTAAGATGTAGAACATGTCTGACTTTGTATATAAATATTAATTTACTCCATTGCTATGAATTTTCTTCTGTTGCATCAGGATTGTCGTCTAATTCATAAAGCAGCAAATTTATGTCACGTTGTAGCAACAAATAGTGTACATCCTGGCATAAATTTATTCTAAGTCTTATTTATTTTAAGTCTTTAAACGTATGCCATTAAGACCCAAAACTTACAAATGAAGCCAGAACATCTTGAACATGGCATGTTACAGAAACATTACTATTATTATGAAATTAGTTTTTAAACCATCCAGGCAAAATTTAGCAAAGCCATGAAAATGAATCATCTGCAGCCGTGGTACCTAACGTGAATCCCTTTGGACAGGTGACCCCTGCCCACCCCCAACCGCCACAATATTCTTTAAAAAAATTTCTTAAATCGCTACTTACAGGCCCTTCTCTCCCGCTGCATCTTCAATGACGTCAGCCGTGTCTGTGATTGGCCGATCTCAGATGCAGTTGCCGGTCCAGCTCCTGCTTGCAACTTCCGCAAGCAGGGAGTCGGATCAGAGACGACGCAGGAGAGAAGGAGCTGTAAGTATCTGAGCATTTTTTAAAAGAAATTTTTTGGTGGTTTGGGGTGGGCATGGGTCACCTACATTAGCAGAAAACTAAATTTTTAGGATGGACATGCCCTTTAAATGTTTTGTAACTGTCTGCACCTGGCAAATTAAATATATTTTTTCTGTGTTGCAGAATTTCCTTTCTTTGAAATAGTGTAAGGATTCTTCCGAACATTTTTTGCAATTGCAAGGAAGCAACCATCTTAGATCTTATTGCAGTTGCTTCCCTTACTCTATATCTGAAACTGCTGCAAGAAAGGTCATTTGATCCATTTGGTTTGCCTTTTAAAATAATTAGATTAACAGTGCTTGCAAATAAAGAAATGTTGTTCAAATGTCGGAAAGTATTATTTCCCTGTCAAATCGATTTCTGCACACAGAACAGAGCAGCTGCAAAAAACTGAAAAGTGCAGCAGTCCAAGTACAGGAAGCAGACAGGCCAAATTCTCCTCCTTGACCTTGGGCTAAAAACAGGAAGGTGGTAAAACCTTACCCGAGAAGGGCAGTAAGAAATGCTGCTGTATCACCTGTTTGCTTTACTTCCCCTTTTCACAGCTTCATAAAGAAATTATGCATAATGATGCCTGGCATTTAAAATCAACTTGACATTGGTTGAAAATAAAAATCCACTGCAAAGTTACATGATCACTGCTAAGTGCTTACATTTCCAAGTGTCACCAGAAAGTTTAAGAATGAGTAACCTAACCTGGATTAGAATGCAGTAGGTGCCAGCAGGTGGGTCATGTGACTGTGCAGGGAAAGTGATTTTAATAGGGGGATAAGAGTGCTCACTGAGCATGTGTATAAAATCTTAAAGCCTGCAAAATGAGGTTACTGCTAACAAGTAAATATGAAATCAATAAAGGCTAATGTATATGGGTTACCTTATTTTCTTTTTTGTGGTATATGTTGACAAGAAAGTGCCACATGCCACCGATTTTCTATAAACTAAAGCTGCCTATTCTTTGTGCCAAGAAGCAGTATTAATGTTCCTCTATCTTAATGATGCAGTACTTTCTACAATTATGAACCTAAAGTTTCAATGATAATCAGAAAAAGTAACAAATAAAGGGAAATAAAAAGAGAAATTAAAGGGACAATATGTCAGTTTTCCACCAGTTCTATTCAGTTTTTGTTGTTATGCTGTTATATATCTAGGAATATACTGTCCCTTTTATTTCCCCTTATTAATTACGTTTCTTTTTTGATTAACATTAAGTAGTTGCACAGACGCACCATTAGGATTAAAACGGTACATTTAAATCTTAATAATAGCAGAATAATTTAACATTTAAACTTTACTGTTATTTATATTTATAGGAAGCTATCCATTCTGCTTTTGAATCAGCCCATGTCTATGCAGGCACATTTGAAAGGCTTCGTGAGTTTTTCAAAGAAAATGAAAGTCTGGATTTGGAAGCACTAAAGAAACAAGATCATGGTGTGTTTTTTTTATATCTGTGTCATGTTTATGTTTTGTTTTCATCTGCGGTGGGTTAAAGGAAAGTTTTTTGCCTTCGACAGCTTGTAGCCATTTGACCAGTACATTTTTCTGCTTGCGTTATCAGAGGGTGCAGCTAACTCAAGTTTCTTCAAGCAAGAGGGTGTTAACATTTTCAGCAATATAACTTTTCTAAGGCTGTAGTTAGATATGTGATCCAGGGTTCATTTTAAAGGTAAGACAGCAGGCTTTTAAGTCAGTATAGCAAGTAGGTAAGATATGAGGTGCACCCCCTGAAGTCTGTGCCACACCAGGTAAGTATCATATAAGTAGAATAGGAGGGATACACATTAAAATTGAAATTAACAAAAATTCTTTCATTCTAGTGCTGAAACCATCCACACAATGTTTTGGGGAGTCAAGGCCCCCTTCCTCAGTTGTGACCAAAACGCACAAGTGCAATCAATTTATAGTGAAATCGCTATTAATCAATTAGTGTAAAACTCCACCCTCTACCACAGAGGGATATAGCGCAACAAAAGTGTTTTGAAGTACAATAAAATACTTTGAAGCATAATAAAAATTACTATTGATTAGAGATGGCCGAACTTCCTGAAGTTCCCAATAAAGAGCACCATTTGCAACTACAATTGTGTTGTGTACTAAGACCTCTCTGCATGCTGCACTACATCCTTCTTTTTTACTGATTACTGCCTGGGCAGGGCAAGCAGCATGACTGGAGGCAGCCATTTTACAGTACAACTTAAAAGTGTGATCTCATTCGTTCTTGAAGTTTTGTTTGCTCCAGAACTATAGAACTTTAGTAAAAGTTCTAAAGTTCTATAGTTCGTAAACAAACCTATTAAAGTCAACGGGAGAAAATAGTTTGAAAAGTTCTAGTAAATTACAAATGAAATAGCAATGGTAACTTACTGTAAATGACTCTGGCGCCTGGGAAATGGTCAATGGAACATGTCCATATCATCAAAACTCGTTTAAACACTACCTTCCCCCACGATCGGGCAATTGTTGGTTTCTACATTGCTACATTTGAGGGTTATCACCATTTCAAGGGTTACTGAACTATACATTTGAGGGTTACTGAAAAATTTAATGATACATTCAAGGGTTACTGAAATGGAACCATACATTCAAGGGTTACCCAACAATACATTTGAGTATTATCGACAAATGTGAGGGATATCCCCGAAATGCTGCATTCAAGGGTTTTTGCCAAAACATTACATTAGAGGGTTATCACCGAAACTGAACATTCCAGGGATATCGCCGAAACTCCACATTGAAGGGTCATCGGCGAAATGGATTCAAGGATTATAGCCTAAAAGATACATTTGAGGGTTATGGCCCGCATTGAGGGTTAGCGAATGGTGTGCAAATTCAACAATTATTGAACTTTCGATAATAATTGAAAACCGATCCGCGAGTTCAGAAAACTCGAACTAGTTCGTAGTTCGGTAAGCTCTAAAAGCAAGAAATATGAAAGTTTGTTTTTAGTCCATCTCTACTATTGCTATAAAAATGACTGTTGATTTAGTAACGTGCCATCATAGTAAAATATCAACTTTTTTTATATAATAAAAGTTACAATTGATAAATTCCGTGTCTGTGTCTTTGATGTGTGATTAAGTCTCTACTAAAAATATTCATGATGAAACTAATTTCTTTACCAAGCCTTTCGATCATCTTCAAAATATTTTATTGTACACATAAATTAATTAATTGGTAACACATTTTTTTCCTATATTGATGTAGTATGATCACTAAAATATGATTTTTTTAAATTGCAATTTGCACTCACGGTGCACTCAGCACTTTAAAATACTTTTGTTGCACTATATCCCTCTGTGGTAGAGGGTGGAGTTTTACACTAATTAATTTGGCTTGAAGAGCCAAATTACTGTTCTTTCTATTTCTTCTTCCGTTTTATTCTTCTGGTTTTTTGGACTGTATCTCCTCCCACAGTTTTCAAGTTAGAGACATTAAATTTGGTACAGAGGTGCAGGGCATATAGGAGAAGTGTGCTATTACCTAGCTAAGGCATCCGCAGAAACATAAAAACAAAACTACATACCCCCAACCTGTAACATACCCTACATAGGGTAACATACCCCCAAGGGTAACTATAGTTGAATTTTTTTTTTGACCAATTATCAAAAAAGCTAATTGTTTACCTCCCACCCTCACACAGGTACACACACCACTGACCTACCCTTTCAATTAGTTGCCAGTGTTATATAAAGGGTAATTTTTTACCTCCCACCCTCACACAGGTACACACACCACTGACCTACCCTTTCAATTAGTTGCCAGTGTTATATAAGGGTAACTATAGTCAAAAAAAATTGACCAATACCGTATATACTCGAGTATAAGCCGACCGAGTATAAGCGACGGTACCTATTTTTACCTCAAAAAGTAAGAACCCATGATTGACTAGAGTAAGCTGAGGGTTGAAATTATGGGAACTCTGCTGTCCATAAAAAAGCTCATTCCTTGGCACTCCAGATGTTTTGGAAACTACAACTCCCAGCATGCTTTATTAGCTGGGAGTTGTAGTTTCCAAACCCCTTTAGTGCAAGGAATGAGGCTTTTTATGGACAGCACCCCCCACCCAAAAACATTCCCCCTTAGAGAGCCCCCCAGTTCAGGGAGTGAGGTGGTAAATCTTTACAAAATCTGCTGCTGCTTACCGGTACTTCTTATGTAACCAGCTACCGGTAACTTAGTAATCTCTGGGTCCTGCTGGCACTCTGCATGCTGCGCTGCATGTCCGTACTCGGCAGCTGTCTAACTTACTGCCCGGGCGAGTAGTGATGTCACTACTCGGCGCCGGACAGTAAGTTAGACAGCCGCCGAGTACGGACATGCAGCTCAGGTGCAGAGTGCCAGCAGGATCGAGAGAATTAAATTACAGGTAGCCAGTTACATAGAGAAGTACCGGTGAGCAGCAGAGATTGTGAAAATTACCATGACCCGAGTATAAGCCGAGGTCGGTTTTGAGGCTTTTTAAAGCCCGAAAACCTCGGCTTATACTCGAGTATATACGGTAATCAAAAAAGTTTGTTTTTACCCCATCTCACACAGGGACACCCAACCACTGACGTTTAAAATCTGCAGCACAGACACATGCTTTTACTTCCAAAATACAGCCTTTCAAGCCCAATTTAAAGTTAAACTTAAACTTTTCCTTTCTAGTTAATTAAGTGATGTCACTAAATTGTTTGCATTGTAGTTATGGTCACACCTGAGGAAGGGGCCTTGACCCCTGAAACGTTGTGTGGATGATTTCAGCACTAGAATAAAAAGCTTTTATAACTTTTTGGAGACCAACGTTCACAGAAAAAAACAAATTTTTTTTAGTTAATTAATCTTTAAACAGAGTTCATAGTCAGGTTACCATTTTACTTTTTTTTTCTGTCGAAAAAGATCCTTTCAAGTATAGTTACCATAATTGCAAAAAAGTAATCTAGAAATTGTTTGACTTGAAAGTTCCATTTTTAGAACTGGAGAGTGACCAGGAGAATGACCAGGAGAAAAAAGGCTATCACTCCGATATTGTTAAGCATTTGGCAGGGTCAATCACTTAATGATTTTGAGCAGCCCACACACACAATAGATTGTTGACTGTAGCAGCCATCTCGATACTTAACATGTGTGCAAGCCTTATGTTAGATCAGGAGCAAGGCTAACAACCCTTCTTCCTTCTTTAAATAACACTAAAATAGATTGTCATCATGCTTCCGGCCCTGAAAAGCCAGGAAGATCATGATTTTACTAGACAAGTAAGGCTCATGGAAAAGCTTATTAAATGTGGGTATTGCTGAGTAGGTTGGACTGGGTGGACGCATGTCTATATTCAAGCTAGAGGGCTTATAAAATTCAAATATCTCTGTAACTGAGAAATATGCAGTACATTAGAAAGGAACTGTGAATTAATGGCAATTCTGGGATATTTGCCACTGTTACAGCTTTGCAGAGAAAGGTTGCCGCAGACAAATCTCCTAAAAAACATACGTGGTAACAAGTCTTCCCCCCTCCTTGCTAATGTATTAAGACACCTTGATCATTCTTGATAAAGCTGTGCCAACAATAACCAATAATTTTTTTTAAAATAACTTATTGAAAAAGTTTCTTTCTTAAACTCTTAATATCACATCAGCTTAATGATGTTACTTGTTGAAACCTTTAATAAAGTTTTGTCTTTACATTTGAATCCATCAGCACATAAGAATATATAGTAAGTGGGCATGGTGCTTTACCATGCCGAATTCATTTGTTCATATTTGTTCTCTTTTTGTTACTCAACCATTTTCATGACTGACATGCAATATATACAGCAAGAGGATTTTGCAACATTATAAAAAAGACAATTGATTTAATTTTCTCATTTTCTGTTATCTTACTATTTTAACGTATAATGTTCATGTATTTGATATTTTAGCATCTTATTACTGACTTGTCATTCCCCAGCAGACACAAACTATGCCATGGTTTCTGCCTATAGTATGATTTCATTTTTGCAGATTTCTATACATTTATTTTTGTAGTATCACATTATTTGTCCATGTTAGATTTATTCCACAAGGGGAAACTCTATATCAAAATTGTGTATTAAATGGTTATTGTTATGTATTTCATGCTGGGTTCCTGTTAAAGGAGAAAATAATCCTAAAAGACATTTTCCCTTGTAGGCCATACATTGCTGGGTAAAACAGGTATCATTTTCTTTCTATGTAACGTAATCAAACAAATTCACTAAAATCATACAGTACAAAAAGTTACTGCCTCCTCCCTAGATTATTGAGCTTACACATGCTCAAATTGATTCATCCAAGAGATAAGAATTATCTAATCAGCTTTTCTAGTTCTTTAGTTAGTCTGTGCTAAAGGGATGAGTGAAGTGAAGTAATATTGGAAGCAGTAGGGCTTCTGGACCATTTATTTTTGGAAATTATTTTTAGGGTGGACTTTTGCTTTAATATAATTTAGTTTTAGTTTTAGAAATGGCAAAAAAATTGTCCCTGACAGGCTTTCTGACATGGATTTAAAAAGAATAAATAATAGTATATGAGATATGCAATCTATACCCCCACGTCAAGTATGTACAAGCTACTAAACTGTTCTATTCCTTCCCAGGAGTAATTTCTTGCTCAAAGTTTGGAAAATATCACAGAGAACATAATGAAGCTATTGCAGTTTTACAAAAGAGGAACATAGGATTATTGCTTGTTGATGCAAAAAAACTAAAGGATAAATTAATTCCATCGCCAAAGAGGTGCTTAAGGTAAGAGATATTCCAGTTTTTTTTTGCCAATTCATTACAGCTGTGAAAACAAGTCTTATTAATGCTATTAAAGTGGCAAAGGGCAATGTCAAAAATGCGAGTGCGAAAACATGGTGGCAAAATGAGCAACAAACCGTAATTGTAAAAAAAACTATTAAAAAATAATTAATGGATACAAATAATAATTCAAAGGAATTTCATGGCAAATAGAAAACTAAAGATCTGCTTATCCTGCTTAATCCTTTTTGAAGGACCAGTCAAGTGACCATAATATAACCTATTAAAGAGGCAAATGACAAACACATACCATTCGAAGATATACAAACATTAAAATATTAAGGGAGGAGATTAAAGATTATTAGGTTCAAGACGTCATATAAAAGTAGTATTTAATAGAACATTAAATACTTAAAGGAGAACTAAACTTAAATTTTTTAAACCTAATGTGAAAGTTTTTCTCCCCAGAACACTTGTACATTGTGAGATTTTCTCTGGTACGTTCATTAGTATATGTGAGAAAAAGATTCTGAAATAAAAAGGCTTCCATGTTTTTGCCAGTACAACCCACAGCCCATGAAGTCATCAAAGAACCACGCCCTGACCCCAGTATTCACTGTCACTATGCACAAAGGTTTTCTATACAGATGTCCACACCAATATGGAATCCCTGATAAGACTTTGAAAGCTGCTTGTTAACCTGCAGTTTATTTTCCAGTCAGTGTGAGTTGCTAGTGGCGAATGGTTGGTTGGGACAACTGTGTGTTTTGTAAGAAATATCATTTAGAATATTCCATCTTTATTTTGCATTTAGATGTGAACTGCAGTGGTCTGAAGGTGTCATAATTTATACCCTCTTCTACAGTCGTAAAAATGTTGTATGGGTGTAAAAGAAGGTTCTTTTGAAAAGATCTATTAAGCATGCCAGTGTATTTATTATACATTGGCGTCGTCTTTGGTTTTTGGGGCAGAGACTGATAGGAATGGATTAAATAATTGATTATAAAGAGTTACACAGTATGAATGAAACTAGTGAGTTTGTTTCTATAGTGGTTCCTGTGGTACCTACTAAAGTTCTGAAAATCGGTTCAAACTGGAATTGTTTATAGCATTTTTTGAGTTTTAAATGAAATTTTAGAATTTTAGATTTTTTTTTGAAAAGTTCAGAGGATCAAAAAAAAAGTCTGTCAGTCTGCGGATTTTCGAAACCGAAAATTCTGATATGAAACCAGGGTCTTTTGAAATGGGATCGCCCACTAATAAAGATAATATTAATTTACTAAAATGTAAAACAACACTAACGGTCAAATTTTCTTTATTTAGGCAATCATGAATGCTACCTATTCTTGCTAACAAAAAACAGATGCGATTCTAGCTGGGCTCATGATGCAGAGTCTAAACTTCAGTTTCTTCCTTCGTCAACTATAGATTATGTAAACACTCTAGTATTCTGGATGAAATAAGAAAGGGTAAGTTACTATAGAACAAATATAACAAAAGTATTTTCACAATGCTTAAAATTGCTTTATTCCACCCCTTATTGCTGATCCAATCTGTAAATAATTTATTATAATCAATTTGGGTTTCAGTAGCTGACACTAGCTTGGGTTTGGGTGTGCAGAACCAGGGGTGCGGGGCAGTTGGTTGGGGGGGGGGTTTAGAGCATAAGAGGGGGCACTTATTAAAGAACAGCACAGATATTAATAGTTGAGGTTGAAAGCTGGGATTTAAAGCTGGCGTCCTGAAAATTATTACTAAATTTGAAGTCACCTGGGAGTTATGTGCCCTTTATAAATGCCCTTGTGCTTTATATGGTCACAAAATTCCTTGTTGACTTATAATATCTTTATAATTACGTAGCGGGACATTATTCACATATAATGTTCACTGCATTGCTAAGGCATAGTAAATTAAACACTTGCTAATGGCCAATATAGATTAAGATTAATGTTTAGTGATGCCAGGGCCAATGTTAAATGCTCTTCAGAAATCAAAGGTGACAGTACTATTATAAAAATAATAACAATTTCTCGTAATACATCATTGAAACATTGGTTGTTAGCATTAATATAGTTTAAGGCAAAGTCCCACTAATATGTGCGCAGAATGACTGTTTGTCTGTTTATTGGGGCGCATGCGATATTTACACAAAAAGCCGTGCATGCATGCATTTGAATAACATAGAGGAGCGCAGTACACAAAGTGGGAAAACTCTTATAGCATTGCTTAGCAATTTGAATTGAAAGCGCGACCGGAACACAAATATGCTCTGAATATGCTAGGGGGGGCGATTATCAGCGAAATGGTGTTCGCGCACATCATGCATAGCGGGTCGGCACCGCGATCGCCATGGTTACAACCTAAGTTCTGCACTTATCTTTAAAACTTGTGATTGCTGGTGCACTGTTCCTCACTTCTACTTCCATGCCACTGGCTGACCAATAGAAATCACGCTGTTTCAGAAGCAGTCTTCTTATTGATATGCCCTGGGATGGGCGTGGGAGGTGGATAACAGTGTACGATGATCGCAAGTTTAAGAGGAAATGCATGAATTTACTCAGCTTAACCAGGGGTTTTTTTTAAATGGAGGGGTTGTCTTAAGGACAATATTATTGTACCTTAAATCTGGTTAAACGCTGGAAGCTGTACCAAACAGTTTTTTCTTATTACAAAAAAAAGCATTTCATAATCTTTTTATACATTTGTTTTTATGACATTTTTTTGCATTTTGCAGATTGATTCCCTGGAAGAAGAATGCAATATTGTGTCAGAAATGTACCACGTGATAAACAATTATAATGTGCCAACACCACCAGAAGATTTTGCTGTATATGCTAATCTCAAACTCCATTACTGCTGTTCGGAAGCAATTGATAGTGCTGTAGGAGAGAGAGATGGAAGTTTAGAAAAGTTCTGCCGCTCTTAGACAAGGACAATTGCAGAATTAAATAAAGAAGTAAAAGACATGAGGCAAAAAGCACAGGTAGTTCTGACCGGTGACTGAAATTATATAAGATTGATGGATTATCAACAACACCAGTTTCCTCCTTAGTTGTTAGAAGTGACAGACCAATTTGAAAATACCATACGTGCTGATAGACCATTTTCATTTTGTTTTACCTCCCACCCTCACACAGGTACACACACCACTGACCTACCCTTTCAATTAGTTGCCAGTGTTATATAAAGGGTAATTTTTTACCTCCCACCCTCACACAGGTACACACAGAGGCGGGAAAGGAACAAGAGATCACTGCTGAGAGGACAGGGGGGCATTGAAATAATCAGCCGAGGTGCGACTGTGCAGATACTAAAGGGAGGAATGCGGAAACAGGGGGAAGAACAAAGATATAAGCGACTACGATTCATTAAGATGGAACCAAACTATCCCCAGAATAACCCTGTGTACGGGTCGAGAGTAGTACAGCAGAACATAGGCACAGCAAGAGGAACGGGGAACAGAGAGAAACTAGGCGGACGAGGGAACGACGTTAAAGAAAGCTCATAGGGTGAAGAAAAGAAGGGGTGGACAGGGAAGTGGAATAGTAGGATGTACTGGGGTAAGTGGGGATCGATCAACAACAAACAAAACTTAGTAGAATGGCCCCACCACTGATGTTAACTTTAAGAGAAAATTACTAGGCTCGCGAACAAACTAGCCTTAGTAGTAAGGTAGTATAGTAAAAGATTCTTATACTAATGGAAAAATATGAAAATTTGTTTAGCTATAATTAATGCCTGTGGGTTTATTACAAACAATAACACATACATCTTGTAGTCTGATCGATGCTCATAAAACACCCAATAAAATTTGAGATTTCAAGCATACTATGTAATCTAATTGTATTATTACATGGACATATTTATTTTCTTGAGGGTAGCATAATAGCAAATCAACTAGCTATAGCCGGTTTTTTATAGATTTTTTTCTACAAGCTAGACAATTTTCACCTGAATATCATCGGTTCCACCAAGTATAATACATCTTTAGAATCCCTGGGAAATAGTAACGAACTCTGTGGTTTTCCATGAGTCTTCCACCTAAAATATGAAGCACAAGATAAGCATAACAACATAACCGTTTATTTTGGTGGTGTAGACAATTAAAAGAGAGATAAAAAAGAAAAAAAGCTGGCATATAACCAGACTAATCTACCTCCAGGATTAGATTCAATGAACATCCCAAAAATTTAGAGGTTTAATAAGGGTTAAGGGTTCCTGTTTAAGGAACTTCCTCATGATGAACGTTTACTTCTATTTCACAGATAAAAATAAGACTTTTGACTTGATTCTTTGGGGTAACATTTGAACAGTTTGGTTATACAGTAGTTATACTTGGTTACAGGAAGTTAAATTTGTCAAAAATTGCTCAAACCATGTTTTAATTTAGGAGTATTGTATATGAAGGAAACCCGATTTTCGTATATGAGCATTTACTTCCATAGAACTACCAATACAAATGAACAATAGAGAACCGTATTTGCTAAACAATAATTACATCTAAATTTATATCTATACCTTTTTAAGTATTGCCTCTAGTGATGCTTCTCCAGAGGCCTGTCCAGATACATCCTGAATAGCCTGGGCATAATCGAAAGCATGTATCTCAATTAACTTTTTCAGAGAGAGTGGATGCCCCATCGATCAGTGTTGCATTTATGGCTGTTCCAATCAGACCAATGCCGTGGTTTGAAAAATGGATTCCTAATCTGTTATCACAGGCACTGTTAAAAAATTAAGTTCGTTAGTAAAATCAACATGAATATTCTTAAATAATGTAATCTGCAGACATTACATTTTCTGAAATTTCTTAAAGAAAAAAAAAAACAATAGTTCAGATATTCAGAGTATACAAAGTAATGTTATCCCACCTGAAAGCGCATGTCTACCCTTTAAAACAAAAACTCTCTATTTTTAGCAAACTAGATATTTAATCATAATACTGGCCCCTTCCCTTTCTGGCAGAGGTTGCCACCTTTTCCTCCTGCTCAATGAGATCTTTAGAACTTGAAGATATGCAGAGGAGGCAGCAGTCACAGTCTTGATGACTGCATAGAGGGAGGAGCCTGACTAACAATGTATATTGTTAGTAATACATCTAATAATGTGCTAAATATATTGTTGGAATTTACTCCAGGTAACTGACAAGTGGACAGTTTTTTGTGTGCACGTGCCCTTATATACATCACTAAATAGGCAAATGATCCATTGGCTGTTGCTAATCCAGGAATTACCATATGTTATTTGTTGCAATATTTTGGGGGAAAGTGCATTAACAATAGAAAGCCACAATACATATTATTAGTGGCTTGGTATACCTGCGAACTAGTAGTGCATAAAGTAGAGAGCATAACCTAATATCAAGGGAGAGCATAAAGACAAATCAATAATGACGGAAACGGAATATCATATAAATTGTTTCCTCTTAATAAGAAAAAAATACCTTTTCTTCATACTTCCACCTCCTCCTTCAGTCTGGCACTACATATTAGGTGGAAGTCCTTTCTCCAGCTTTGTACAAATTGGAGTATTTCAGGACTAAGGAATTCAGCTGCTCTGGATCTAAACTTTCAAAACTGGACTGTAAAGTAAAGCACATAAATGTTAACTGAAGAAAAAGGAACCATGAATAGCATTAAAAATGGTAAGTACTCAGTCCCATACCTGCATCCACTCAGCCTGCAGGCCATCCCACTCAGATAATGAATTCCAAAGAGCTGTTTGAGTTTAACTTCTGCACACACTTTCTTCCAAGTCCTCATATTTTAACTTCAACCTTCATGTAAGAAAGATAATTAAATATGTGTATATATATCACTGTGGATATGGTGTCTCTTTACTACATATAGGTAGAAACAAAGTTTATAAAGACAACCCACACTAACTCATTATTACATTGGGAACATACTAACATGGTATTAAAACAAATTTAAACGTCACAAATGTTACTGCATCTCCTGCTCAGTTTTCTGTGTGAAAAAAGCAAAACGTGAGCAAAAAACCCGAAAATCTGGATTTCAAGCCCCAAAGAAAATTAGTGAACTGTGTACTGATTAAAATGACCCAGAGTTTATCCTTAATTTCAAGGTTACATGCAGATCAATACAAGTCCACTTAAGCAGTTGGCAAAGGCATAATTTGGTAGGTCCACTCTCCCATTACCCTACCTTTGGTGTCAAAGTATCCAACAAACGAAAATAATGAGAGGAGCACACTACATCAGTGTCTTTATATTAATTGTGTAACAAACGTACAAAGTTTCAGGGGATCAACTGTCCCCTTCCTCAGGTATATATATGAGAAATATAATATAGTGTCTAATATAAAATAAAATAAAAGACACTAATGTAGTGTGCTCCGCTCATCTTTTAATTTATTACATGCAGATCATCACATCATCATACTGTTTAATACAGTAAAGGAGAATCAACTTATATTATTTAGTACATTAATGATAGATTGTTAGTTCTCTCTAAAACACACATTTCCAATCTTTGACAAATGTCATCTGTCAAAGATGTGGCTACACAAGTCTGAACTGTATCTCTATATAAAGTATACTCAATTACAGTACAGGGGGATTACTGGCCATAATGACCTTTCTGATGCTGAAACCGAATGTTCATTGGAATCAGATGTTTTCTCGGCTGCACATATTACAAGAAAGGACTGATCCAGTTGGTATCTATGGGATTGGCACTTTATTGTTAATGTGTGTACTCAGCCTTGTATATGGATTAGCTGCTTTTATTGTTCACTTGAAAAAGCAATATTAGAAACTTACTTTGACCATGATGAGGCTAAAAATAATGAATATAGGAAACATTTACCTTAAAATTTTCTGGTAGGTTTTGTATTGAAATGCACGTGTCTGCAGCTCATGAAGAACCGTATGCAGATCTGTTAATTTCAGATTAACTGTAGCATGATCTGCAGAAATATCGAGTATCTGTGGATCCTGAAATAAAAATATTTTTATCTGTATGATGTTTGGGGGTTCATATCTTTTTGTGCTTTCCCCCCAAAAATGTAACGAAAGCTGTACAATGGATCATTATTACAATGGAGACGAATAAGTAACCTACAGCTGGCCATGCACGGGTCAATTTTTCAGATCACTTTCTATTGTTTTGTTCTCACAAAGATTAGTTTGGAAAAACTGTCAACGTTTCCTACCTGGAAATGGAAGATGGGTTGATAGAAAATTATCCACCTGACCCGAACTTTGATATTGTCAAGCTGCCATCAACAAATATCAATCAAGTGGCAGTGGCAGGGAAATGGCTTACCTGACACTTAATATATTTGTAATATTTACTCAGTCAGGAAGATGAAAGCTGCAAGTACTCACTGACTAAATTTCTAAACCTAATTATTATAATAAAGCAGAATAAGAGGTAGGAATACTGCCTCCTGCCTCTTACAGAATTGTTCTGTAAACTCCTTAAGCGCATAAGCTGCTAGCCAAGCCAGCTGGTCTGTGAATATTAATGAAGGTCTGTAGCTTCGTATATATACAAAAAATATACGTACTTAGTGAAACCCTATCAAGTTATGTGTCAGAATAATATTAACCTGAACAAAATGAAAATGGCTATCAGCACTATGTATTATTTTCAAATTGGTCTGTCACTTCTAACAACTAAGGAGGAACTGGTGTTGTTGATAACCATCAATCTTATATATTTCAGTCACCGGTCAGAACTACCTGTGCTTTTTGCCTCATGTCTTTTACTTCTTTATTTAATTCTGCAATGTCCTTGTCTAAGAGCGGCAGCAACTTTTCTAAACTTCCATCTCTCTCTCTACAGACTTATCAATTGCATTCCGAACAGCAGTAATGGAAGTTTTGAGAGTAGCATATACAGCAAAATCTTCTGGTGGTGTTGGCACATTATAATTGTTTATCAGCTGGTACATTTCTGACACAATATGCATTCTTCTTCCAGGGAATCAATCTGCAAAAATGCAAAAAAATGCATAAAAACAAATGTAATAAAAGATTATGAATGCTTATTTTTGTAATAAGAAAAAACTGTTTGGTCAGCTTCCAGGCTTTTAACCAGATTTAAGGTACAAAATATGTCCTAAGACAACCCACCCTCCATTTAAAAGAACCCCTGAGTTAAGCTGAGTAATTCATGCATTTACCTCTTAAACTTGCGATCATCGGTACACTGTTTCCACCTCCCACCCCCATCCCAGGGCAATATCATAAGAAGACATGCTCTGAAACAGCGTGATTTTCATTGGTCAGCCAGTGGCATGGAAGTAGGAAGTGAGGAACAGTGCACCAGCAATCACAAGTTTTAAAGATAAGTGCAGAACTTAAGTTTTGTACACATGTGCGATCGCGGTGCCGACCCGCTATGCATGATGTGCGCGAACAGCCATTTCGGCTGATAATCGCCCCCCCTAGCATGATTCAGAGCAGTATTTGTGTTCCGGTCGCGCTTTCAATTCAAATTGCTAATGCAATGCTATAAGAGTTTTCCCACTTTGTGTACTGCGCTCCTCTATGTTATTCATGCATGCATGCACGGCTTTTTTGTGAAATATCGCATGCGCTCCAATAAACAGACAAACAGTCATGTGCTGCGGCACATATTTGGGACTTTAGCCTTAAACTATATTAATGCTAACAACCAATGTTTCAATGATGTATTACAGAAATTGTTATTATTATTTATAATAAGTACTGTCACCTTTTGATTTCTGAAGAGCATTACATTGGCCCTGCATCACTACATTAATCTTAATCTATATTGCCATTAGCAAGGTTTAATTTACTATGCCTTAGCAATGCAGTGAACATTATATAGTGAATAATGTCCCCGACCCGTAAATTATAAAGATATTATAAGTCAACAAGGAATTTTGTGACCATATAAAAGCACAAGGGCATTTATAAAGGGCACATAACTCCCAGGTGACTTCAATTTAGTAATAATTTTCAGGACGCCAGCTTTAATCCCAGCATTTCAACCTCAACTATTTAATATCTGTGCTGTCTTTAAAAGTGTGCCCCCTCTTATGCTCTAAACCCCCCCAACCAACTGCCCCGCACCCCTGGTTCTGCACACCCAAACCCCAAGCTAGTGTCAGCTACTGAAACCCAATTGATTATAATGAAATTATTTACAGATTGGGATCAGCATAAAGGGTGGATTAAAACAATTTTAAGCATTGTGAAAATACATTTTGTTATATTTGTTCTATGAGTAACTTACCCTTTCTTGAATTTCATCCAGAAATACTAGATGTTTACATAATCTATAGTTGACGAAGGAAGAAACTGAAGTTTAGACTCTGCATCATGAGCCTCAGCAGAATCGCATCTGTTTTTTGTTTAGCAAGAATAGGTAGCATTCATTGATTGCCTAAATAAAATGAAAATTGACCGTTAGTGTTGTTTTACATTTTAGTAAATTAATATTATCTTTTTAGTGGCGAATCCCGATTTCAAAGAACCTGGTTTCAATTCAGAATTTTCGGTTTCGAAAACCGCAGATCTGACAGACTTTTTTTTTGATACTCTGAACTTTTCAAAAAAAATCTAAAATTCTAAAATTTCATTTAAAACTCAAAAAATGCTATAAACAATTCCAGTTTGAACCAGTTTTTTCAGAACTTTAGTAGGTACCACGGAACCACTATAAAACAAAACTCACTAGTTTCATTCATACTGTGTAACTCTTTATAATCAATTATTAATCCATTCCTATCAGTCTCTCCCCAAAAACCAAAGACGACGCCAATGTATAATAAATACACTGGCATGCTTAATAGATCTTTTCAAAGAACCTTCTTTTACACCATACAACAACATTTTACGACTGTAGGAAGAGGTATAAATTATGACACTTCAGACCACTGCAGTTGCTCTAAAAATCAAAAGTAAAGATGGAATATTCTAAATGATATTTCTTACAAAACACACAGTTGTCCCAACCACCATTCGCCACTAGCAACTCACACTGACTGGAAATAAACTGCAGGTTAACAGGCAGCTTTCAAAGTCTTATCAGGGATTCCATATTGGTGTGGAGACATCTGTATAGAAAACACTTTGTGCAGGTGACAGTGAATACTGGGGTCAGGGGGCGTGGTTCTTTGATGACTTCATGGGCTGTGGTTTTGTCCTGGCAAAAACATGGAAGCCTTTTTATTTACAGATCTTTTCTCACATATACAAATGAAACGTACCAGAGAAGAATCTCACAATGTACAAGTGTTCTGGGGAGAAAAATTTCCACTTGGTTTTAAAAAATTTAAGTTTAGTTCTCCTTTAAGTATTTAATGTTACAATATTAAATACTACTTTTATATGACAGTCTTGAACCTAATAATCTTTAATCTCCTCCCTTAATTTTAATGTTTGTATCTTCGAATGGTTGTGTTTGTCATTTTGCCTCTTTAATAGGTTATATTGGTCACGTACTGGTCCTTCAAAAGGATTAAGCAGGATAAGCAGATCTTAGTTTTCTATTTGCCTGAAATCCTTTGAATTATTATTTGTATCCATTAATTATTTTTTAATAGTTTTTTTTACAATTACGGTTTGTTGCTCATTTTCCCACTCATGTTTTCGCACTCGCATTTTTGACATTGCCCTTTGCCACTTTTATAGCATAATAAGACTTGTTTTCACAGCTGTAATGAATTGCAAAAAAAAACTGGAATATGCTCTTACCTCTAAGCACCTCTTGGCGATGGAATAATTTATCCTTTAGTCTTTTGGCATCAACAAGCAATAATCCTATGTTCCTCTTTTGTAAAACGGCAATAGCTTCATTATGTTCTCTGTGAATTTTTTCCAAACTTTGAGCAAAGAAATTAACTCCTGGAAAGATAAGAACAGTTTTAGCTTGTACATACTTGACGTGGGGTATAGATTGCATATCTCATATACTATTATTATTCTTTTTAAATCCATGTCAGAAAGCCTGTCAGGGACAAATTTTTTTGCCATTTCTAAAACTAAAACTAAATTATATTAAAGCAAAAGTCCACCCTAAAAATAATTTCCAGAAATAAATGGTCCAGAAGCCCTACTGCTTCCAATATTACTTCACTTCACTCATCCCTTTAGCACAGACTAACTAAGAAACTAGAAAAAGCTATTAGATAATTCTTATTTCTTCTTGGATGAATCAATTTGAGCATGTGTAAGCTCAATAATCTAGGGGAGGAGCAGTAACTTTTTGTACTGTATGATTTTAGTGAATTTGTTTGATTAGTATACATAGAAAGAAAAATGATACACTGTTTTACCCAGCATGTATGGCCTACAAGGGAAAAGGTCTTTTAGGATTTTTTTCCCTTTAACAGGAACCCAGCATGAAATACATAACAATAACCATTTTAAATACACATATTTTGATATAGAGTTTCCCCTTGTGGAATAAATCTAACATGGACAAATAATGTGAATACTACAAAAATAAATGTATAGAAATCTGCAAAAATGAAATCATATATAGGCAGAACCCATGGCATAGTTTGTGTCTGCTGGGAATGACAAGTCATTAATAAGATGCTAAAATTCAAATACATGAACAATTATACGTTAAAATAGTAAGAATACAGAAAATGAGAAAATTAAATCAATTGTTCTTTTAATAAATGTTGCAAAATCCTCTTGCTAGTATATATTGCATGTCAGTCATGAAAATGGGTTGAGTAACAACAAAAGAGAACAAATGTAACAAATGAGATTCGGCATGGTAAAGCACCATGCCCACTTACTATATATTCTTATGTGCTGATGGATTCAAATGTAGACAAAACTTTATAAAGGTTTCAACAAGTAACAATCATTAAGCTGATGTGATATTAAGAGTTTAAGAAAGAAACTTTTTCAATAAGTTATTTTAAAAAAAATTATTGGTTATTGTTGGCACAGCTTTTCAAAGAATAGATCAAGTGTACTTAATACAATTAGCAAGGAGGGGGGAAGACTTGTTCACACGTACTGTTTTTAGGAGATTTGTCTGCGGCAACCTTTCTCTGCAAAGCTGTAACAGTGGCAAATATCCCAGAATTGCCATTAATTCACAGTCCTTTCTAATGTACTGCATATTTCTCAGTTACTAGAGATATTTGAATTTTTATAAGCCCTCTAGCTTGAATATAGACATGCGTCCACCCAGTCCAACCTACTCAGCAATACCCACATTTAATAAGCTTTTCCAATGAGCCTTACTTGTCTATGTAAAATCATGATCTTCCTGGCTTTTCAGGGCCGGAAGCATGATGACAATCTATTTTAGTGTTATTTAAAGAAGGAAGAAAGGGTTGTTAGCCTTGCTCCTGATCTAACATAAGGCTTGCACACATGTTAAGTAATCGAGATGGCTGCTACAGTCAACAATCTATTGTGTGTGTGGGCTGCTCAAATCATTAAGTGATTGACCCTGCCAGAATGCTTAACAATATCAAGGAGTGATAGCCTTTTTTCCCGTTCATCTCCTGGTCACTCTCCAGTTCTAAAATGGAACTTTCAATTCAAACATTTCTAGATTACTTTTGGCAATTATGGTAACTATACTTGAAAGGATCTTTTTCGACGAAAAAAAGTAAAATGGTAACCTGACTATGACCTGTTTAAGATTAATTAACTAAAAAAGAATTGTTTTTTTCTGTGAACGTTGGTCTCCAAAAAGTTAAATAAAAGCTTTTTATTCTAGTGCTGAAATCATCCACACAACGTTTCAGGGGAGTCAAGGCCCCTTCCTCAGGTGTGACCATACCTACAATTGCAAACAATTTATAGTGACATCACTTAATTAACAGAAGGAAAGTTTAAGTTTAAATTAAATTGGGCTGAAAGGCTGTATTTTGGAAGTAAAAGCATGTGTCTGTGCTGCAGATTTTAAACGTCGTGGTTGGGTGTACCTGTGTGAGGATGGGGTAAAAAACAAACTTTTTTGATTACCGTATATACTCGAGTATAAGCCGAGGTTTTCGGGCTTTAAAAATAGCCTCAAACCCGACCTCGGCTATACTCGGGTCATGGTAAATTTCACATCTGCTGCTGCTCACCGGTACTTCTCTATGTAACTGGCTACCTGTAATTTAATTCTCTCGATCCTGCTGGCACTCTGCACCTGAGCTGCAGTCCGTACTCGGCGGCTGTCTAACTAACTGTCCAATGGGGAGAGCTAAAGTCTGGGTTTACTATAAATCTGCTAAAGCCAAGGAAAGATGAAATGAAGAATGTTATTACAAGGAGGCCATATTTGGTTAGAAAATGTAAGACGAGGGCCGGGATGCAAATCATTCCAGAAGCCCACGGAGTGAAGAATTGCAGTATATGTGAATGATCAATAATGTAAAAAGCAAAGGACTGTTTTCAGGGGAATTAGGATAGAAAAGTGACCTGTGGCTGTGGCAACCAATCATTTAAACCTTGAGGGAGCCATTTCTGTAGCGGTACAGATGAAATATTTACTGAAAGGGTCCAAATGATTGGAAGTGAAATGGACATGAGTGATAGAAGAGACCACAGTTAGTAGAGAGGCAGCAAGGTGTGAGTACGGTTTTTAAAAATTATTACTTATTTGTTTTATGCAAAGGGGATTCTAGAATTGTAAACAGCCCAGTCCCAGTATGCAGCAAAGCATCCTCAAAATGCAACATCACCACTACCAATTTTATATTCCAATTATGCTTGTATCTTCAATAAGCCTGATTAATAATCTATAATATGATTAGCTAAAACAGTGTTAACATAATTTGTTAGTGTATACTGTGAACTGGAAACTAACAGTTTGAAGGGAGACACATTTCTCCTAGGTTCTGCCTTAACTCTGATATGTATTCCAGTCGGTTAACTTCTCCAGAAATGTCTGACATGAGGAATAATAGGAGGCAAGTCTGCTAACTGCTAGGAGGAGGAGTGACATTTTGGGAGTGCGCTCTGAGATGGTTGAGACTTAGTGATCTGAGTGAAGCAGTTTGGAGCTGCTGTTTTGTTTTTTTCCCCCAAAGGGTTAAAAAGGACTCTGTAAAGGTACAGTGGCTCTGTGGGGGTGACATAATTTGTATTTCAACAAGTCACCAATTTATGCAATATATATATTACACACGATACAGGAAATGCAGCAGCACCACAAACGTCTGAACAGCCCTGGTGCGGATCTCGGGGTATTCCAGCTTTTAACCCTTGTATAGATAGCGATGAAATAAGAGTCGCACACCAAACAATATTGCAGTGATAAGGCTTTATATCATCAAAATGCAACGTCTGCCCACACACCAGCGACGTTTCGAGAGACACAGCTCTCTTTCTCAGATATGGGCAGTACTAATTAAACAATGATTCATCAACATTTTATATCCCATCCCTCAGGAAATGACATCACAGCAGAGAGAGACACAGTTATATCACATAGTTGCAACAGAGGTAGAACCATGAAGACGGTGGCTTTCTAGGTTCAAATCTCTCACAATACATTCAATACTTAACAAAAAATGGAGACAATTTTCACAAAAACAAGATAAATAATAATCCCTATTAGGCCCCCAGGGGCCAATGTCTGTAGCTTGTTAACAACCATACACTCTTTCTTTTTAAGTCTCAGTTCCCTGTCACCTTGTCCCATGACAGGTATAACTTCCAAAACCAAAATTTCAGGTCTTCAGCCGAATGACCCAAATCTACAAAGTGGGGGGAACTGGTAGAGAGACTTGTTTTATGGTTGATTGAGGATTTGTGCTGAGAAATCCTGGCCTTTACTTTCTGTGTGGTTTCTCCATATATAGGAGTAACATGGACACCACAACATAAATTGCATATCTAGAATTGCAAGTAAAAGAACCCCTAAAGCAAATTCACACCAGTTTTTCGGATGCGTAAAGTGGTACCAACTTACAACTGACCGACATTGTACACAATTATAACAAGGCATCATCCCCTTCTTGCTACCCTTTAACCACATTTTCCCAATAGTTTCCTTCGTCACTCCCTCCTTCACAGTAGTGGTGTTAAGCATAGTGCCTAACGTTTTACCCCGTCTATTGATAATAATGGAGGATATTCAATTCAGAAATATTGGCGTATGAGGCCCTAAGTATATTCCAAGGCGATGCGCATCATAATCGTTTCATTTGTCACTTTGTTGGTTATAGTCCGTAACAAGAGCTAGTCTATCAACTTGACCGTTCTTAACCACACCTCTCTTTTCTGGACTACCTCTCTGTTCGAGCTTACTTCTTGCTCCCTCCAATATGTACTCGGGGTAACCCCGTTTCCTTAAATTTATCACACATATGGGTTAATTTGGATCCCTACGCCTCTGTTGCTCACCAATCTGTCAACATCTGCATAGTTGGCTAAATGGGATGGACTTTGTAATGTGAGGTGGGTGTTGGACTATATAATGTAAGATTTGATTACGGTCCGTAGCTTAACATACAAGTCTGTGTTTATTTTATCCATCTTGTTACTAAAACATCCAAAAAATGATATTGTCAATACTGCTATTCAAGTCAAACCTATTAAGCCTAGCGTGGAACCGCGATAAGGTGGACTCGTCACCCCGCAGCAGGATGAACACATCATCGATATATCTCCACCATGCCAAACAATGGCATGGTAGAGATCATCACGATAGACGTGCCCATCCTCAAAGCCCGTCATAAAGGCATTGGCATAAGCCGGGGCTCATTCGCAGTTTCACGCACTTGGAGGTAGAATCATTTTGAATTCAAAATAGTTTTTCGTTAGTATAAATTCTAAGGCTTCCAGATGAAAACTGTACCTTAGTGGCGTTGTATGTGCCTTTTTCAACCAACAATTTACGTGCAGCAGTAAAGACCATCTGCATGTGGTATGTGAGGTGTACAGACTGGCCACATCCATAGTGGCCAGCCTTACACACTCCCCAATTTTCCAAAGTCCAAGTCATTAAGTTTATGTAAGAAGTCTGCTGTACTCTCACATATGATTTAATACTAGTAACAAGAGGACTTGAGACATTGTCCAACATCATAGCTATTGGAGTGAAAATAGAGTCAATCCCCGAGACAATCGGACTCCGTGGGGTTGTCTTATATCCTTATGAATTTTCGGAAGTGTGAACTTAGGGAGATGTGGGCAGTTCACCAACACATCTTATACAATTCCTCAGAGATCGTCCCTGTGAGACATACCCTTCAAGAAAATTAGACAGACATTTCCTATAACTGTAGGGTCACCTCTAATTTAATGTACACATTGGAATCAGACAATGTCCAAAAATTTCAGTTTCATAATATGACCTATCAAGTATAACCACTGCTCCGCCCTTGTCAGAGGATCTAATCACAAGATCTGTATTAGATATAAGTTGTTTGAGGGCCAAAGATCCTCTCTGGCCAAATTATGAAAAATTTACATGATGGATAAGTGCTTGTAAATCAGACTGTACTAGTCTGACAAATGTTTCAACAGGAGGATATGTAGTAGGTGGTACATATTTACTTTTACGTTTCAAACCCACATCTCCAGTTGTAAGACCAATATGCTGTATCGGAACATATGAACCACCACTTTTTTCTGAAAATTAACCTTAAGACGGATCATCCGGTGTAGAATCTGTACAAGTCATGTCCAGTCTAAATGGATCACAAATGGACGTCGGACAAAAATAAGTCCTTTAGAAAGTACCTTTATATCAGTGTCAGTGAGCTGATGTTGGGACAAGTTAAATACTACTTGTTCTGCGATTGACTCCTCTCCGTCTGTTGGAGCGCTCTCCTCTGTCTGGCCCTTCGATGATGGCGTCCTCCCCGCCTCCCGTGGCGTCTGGCGGGCTTCCCTGCAAAAAGTATGACTAGCAGGGCACATCTGGCCTCCATTTGCACCTGAGTTGAGATCCGGAGCTGAATATGAGCGTCTAGACATATTCTGTCCAACACGACTGGCCCTCTCGTCGCAAATCTGTACTGTCCCATCTGTAAACATGACCAAGTTTATAATCTGCGCATCTCATCATATTTATGTTGTTTCATAGTTTCACCTTCCTTTCGATATATTTGCAATTTATCTTTATGTCCAGTCATATACACATTATTCATCATCAGGCATAATATTCTTTAACTCTGACTCAGTCTGTGTAATATCACTACGGACAGTTTTCAATTCTGATTTAATGCATTCAAACAGTGGAGTATCATAAGGTCCATGGAGCATTTGTTAAGAATTTGTAAAAACGCACATGTAGTCCTTATTATTGGGGAACAATGTAGGTCTCAAGTTTACCCTAAGGCCTCGGGGTATACGTTTTTCTTTATAGTACTCACTCAGCGTTATAGCATGTAGCTCCAAATCCACCGAACGTTCCATAAAGCCTCCAATTACGTTGAAGTTGAGATGTTACAGGGAGGGTAAGGAAATCATTTGCTTAGTGAAATCACCAATCACCCTCTGTGTATCGACCTCCGAAAGCTGAACATACCACGATCCATGTTGGCGTCCAGCTCCGGTCACGTGGGTGTCTCACTTTGCTGTCGTCATCAACTGAGGGACGTGCGGTGCAAATCTGCGCGGATATACACACACGATACGGAAATGCGCGGGCACCACAAACATCTGAACAGCCCTGGGTGCGGATCTCTGGGGTATTCCAGCTTATACCCCTTGTATAGATAGCGATGAAATAAGAGTCTCACACCAAACAATATTGCAGGTGATAAGGCTTTATATCATCAAAAATGCAACGTCTGCCCACACACCAGCGATGTTTCGAGAGACACAGCTCTCTTCTCAAGAGATGGGCAGTACTAATTAAACAATGATTCATAACTATTTTGAATTCAAAATTAATTCTACCTCCAAGTGCGTGGAACTGCGATGGGGGTCGAACGTCGCCCGGCTTGCCAATGCCTTTATGCGGGCTTTGAGGATGGGCACGTCTATCGTGATGATCTCTACCATGCCCATTGTTTGGCATGTGTGAGATATATCGATGACGTTTATCCTCTGGCGGGGTGACGAGTCCACCTTATCGCGGTTCCACGCTAGGCTTAATGAGGCCCATCCTTCCATTAGGTTTGACTGAATAGCAGTATTGACAATATACATTTTTTGGATGTTTTAGTAACTAGATGGATAAAAATAACACAGACTTGTATGTTAAAGCTACTGACCATAATCAAACCTTACATTATACTAGTCAACACCACCTCACATTAAAAGTCAGTCCCATTTAGCCTGCAGAGTTGACAGATTGGTGAGCAACAGGAGGCGAAGGGCAACAAAATACCCATAGTGTGATAAATTTAAGGAACGGGGGTACCCCGAGTACATATTGGAGGGAGCAAGAAGTAAGCTCGAACAGAAAGGTAGTCCAGAAAAGAGAGGTGTGGTTAAGAACGGTCAAGGTGATAGACTAGCTCTTGTTACGGACTATAACACAAAGTGCACAAATTAAACAGATTATTATGTGCCATTGAAATATACTTAGGGCCTCATACCCCAATATTTCTGAATTGAATAATCCTCCATTATTATCATATAGACGGGGTAAAACGTTAGGCACTATGCTTAACACCACTACGTGAAAGGAGGGAGTGACGAAGGAAACTATTGGGAAAATGTGGTTAAAGGGTAGCAAGAAGGGGATGATGCCTTGTTATAATTGTGTACAATGTCGGTCAGTTGTAAGTGGTACCACTTACAACTGACTCTGCTCTCTCTGCTGTGATGTCATTTCCTGAGGGATGGGATATAAAATGTTGATGAATCATTGTTTAATTAGTACTGCCCATATCTTGAGAAAGAGAGCTGTGTCTCTCGAAACGTCGCTGGTGTGTGGGCAGACGTTGCATTTGATGATATAAAGCCTCAACTGCATATTGTTTGGTGTGCGACTCTTATTTCATCGCTATATATATAAATAGATAGATAGATAGATAATAGATAGATCCTTCGCACTCTGTTCATCTATTAAATTCAAAAATATGCAGCTCAAACCTTAATTCAAAAACACTTTCTGGTGTGGTGAAAAAGGAGGAACGGCAATTTATACATTACACAAAAATCTCCAGCACTCAACTACACATACAATTATAAATAAATAGGGTAAAAGAGTTAGACATGTATGCAAGCAATGAAGGCAAATCACCTCACTTAAGTTCAAGGATACCTTAGTTACATTGCTTGTACAAACATGCTTAGCTGACACGCCACTTCACGGCAGTATCCTATGTCAGTCCTAACCTAGTGAAAAAAATATAGTTTCCCTGGGGCTACCAGGCCATACCTGCTTCTCTCTTTGTCTAGTATGACCTTTTCCAAGGACTCAAATGAGCTTACAGAGCTTTTATACCTTTTTAAACCTTCTTTCTGGACTGCCTTAAAGTCCAGTGTATATATACAAACAGCAGGTCCACCGCACACTCTTATATATGCTTCCACCTGTGCTGGTGCTTAGGAGTATGTGTGCTTCACTCCTTAACATATGCACAACCAGCAAAACAACCGCACACAGGTCTTGGCTTCAAATGCTTTTATTTAGTTCATATGTAATTTAATAACGTTTGGGGTTTGCACTCCCCTTCATCAGGTACACATATTCACATAATGCTGAACCTCCAACAGTCCTATATACCCTCCCCCACAGGAACTGACCACATAGTCCAACCCCTATCTCAGAAACACACTCCCTAAATTAACCTTTATGTTCTTAAAAGGAAATCGACTGCTTTCTCACCAAAATGACCAAGGATCTGGGTGATTCTTGAGTACCTCAAAAGGCTATTATTGTGATTATCCGATTACTCCAGTGTTATACACAACTGCCCAGGATTCATGATGACGTGCATCGGTTCGGTGTTCACCCCTATGGCTACCATGCTGGACGGGATTCTTGCTCCCTTGGTGCAGGGGACACAAGCTATTTAAAGGATACCTCTCATTTCCTTGGGAAATTACGGGAACTGAAGATTAATGATTGGGATGAAGTCATATGCCATCATGGATGTGTCATCCCTGAACACCTCCATTCCACATGGGGATGGCATAGCTGCTTGCAGCCGCTTACTCAGTGGTGTGGGGGGATACAGTGAGCGACAGTCAAGTTTTTCACAGGGTGTTTTAATTAATTCTTCAGAGATCATACTTTGATGAATCTTCTATATGCAGCTGAGAGGGACGGCGATGGGATCCAATGTCGCTCCGTCATATGCCAATGCTTCATGGCTTGGCTTGAGGAGGACTTCATATAGTGTTACCATCCTTCACCAGGCACTGTTTGGCTGGTGGAGATACATAGATGATGTTCTCATTGTGGCAGGGTGACATTGGATCCTTAAAATGCTTTATGAGCAGGTCAATAAGCTACACCCCAAGATCAAAGTCTCTATGCAGACCAGTCCACGTAGATAGTTTTCTTAGACATGCTAGTTAAGGTAGACCATGGGATTTATACTGAGTTATACAGTAAACCGACTGATCGGAACCAGATCCTGGCTTATGGGAGCTTCCATCCTCCCATGTCAGGAGATCAATTCCGATCGCCAGTTTAAGAGGGTGAAACGGATTGTAAGTGATCTGGATACATGGAAAAACAGGTTAATCAGATGTATACCAAATTTGTTAATTGACAGTCCCCTAAAAAGCTTCTAGACACCTCTTTAACAAAGCCAATGAGAAACGAATCAGGAAGGATAAAGCCAATCTAGATGCATACCTTTGCCATAGGGAGCAACCTCATTGAGGAAGCTATCAGTAAATTGGCATGCACTATATCATGCCTATCCTGTGATAGGGAAGTCCCCACCACAAATCAACATCGGAAAGGATACACGATATGCAATAGCGTGGTTAGAGCTATGTTTAAGCGTGATGGTGCAGACAGGGCCACATCCTTGGCAAGCAAAAGCCTGAATGTATCCCTGTCTGCACTGTACGCAGTGTAAGTTTGTGGATAAGGGTCCGGTGTTCACACATCCAGGGACTAATAAAAAATACCATAACAGGGAGCTATGTACGTGTGAATCCACCTTTGTGGTTTACAGGTTCTGGTGTCCTTGTGGACTCGTCTATGTTGGGGAGAGTACCCAGATAATAAAATCACAAATCCCCAACTAATTTACAACTAAATTTAGCAGAAGTGCTACTGATCTGGTCAATCATTTATACAAACATAGAAAAGATATCAATGCACAATGAGAATGCAAAAGTTTGCTTATGGTAATTAAAGTAAAAAAAAGGTTAGAAGTTAGGACCTTCCAGACTGGGTTACCGTGATGTGGTTGGAAGGCTTAACATTAATGTGATCACAGTAATGTATACTAAAACCCCTTTGTTATTAAGTATGCCAGTGTGCGAGATAATATGATATTGTATAGGGCCTAGGAATGTGCATTGATTATTTTTTCTATGTTTGTATAATGTTTGACCAGATCAGTAGCACTTCCACTAAATGTAGTGTGTAAATTAGCCTAATTGGAGTGCTTCCACAATCCTTGTATTGATATATATATATATTTGTGTGTGTGTGTTCTTAACTATGTATGATGAAATTGTATTTAATTTTTTGCTTGCACTTATCCCTTGTTTGTATACTCTGCATTTTTATATTTTAAAAATTAATTAATTTTTTTAAAAAAAAAATGAATCAATTATCCAGCCTGAGAACAATTAATTATAAAGATTGTTTTGGGTACAGGTCTAGAATTAGGGGCCAGTCAGGGGCAGCCAACAGGCCACATGTTGCCATCAGGACTACTTTGCCCAGGTCTAAATAATACATACATTTATAATATAAAGTTCATTTATATTTATTTCTTTTAACAACAAAAAAAGTTAATAACTTTAAAAGGTAAAAAGAAAATTCTTAAGTGTATGTTGTAATTTTTTTTTTATTTAGTTACAGCTGGATTACAGCAGGGCAGTGTCCTCTGCTCTCCTAAGAAAACCACGGACATTATCAAGTGAAGCTCACACAGACGGCTTTCTCTTCCATCATCTTTTTGAAACAGCTGAAGACGTTATCAAAGCTAAATAAATGACCTTCAGCAAAATCAAAATAGTAAAGAAAATAGACATCTGGGATCCTTTATATGACTCCTGCAGTGCCCAAGTCATCTGTTTTTTATGATACATATAACTAAGGTATGTTTTTAAATCAGCAGTAGTTTGAGTCAAGAAATAAAAAAAATAAATGAGAACAACAAAAATAATAAAGTTTTAAAGTTAAAAAATAATAAAGTTATAAAGTAGTTATTCAAAAGCTTCAGATGTATGTAATCATTCTGGAGTGAAGACAAAGGGGGACAGGGAAATAGCTGCTAGTAATTTATTGCAATACACCCGACATGTTTTGTGTTTTCTAACCCTATCAAAACTTCAGATGTTGCTACCTACTGTCATTATAAGATGTTATGCTGACCTGATTTTGCAAGACCAATTGCAGTGAAGATGCTTTAAATAAGCAGTGCTTCTGGAATGATAATATTAATAGAAAACTACCACCTTCCTACTATAATTAAAGGGCATGTCCACCCCCAAAACTGTAATCCCCCCAACTACTGGCCCCATCATGTAGTGTAGTGTAATCCTTACCTCACATCCCAGCTCCATAGGGTTCTCCTGTAGTCCCCCCCAAAGTCCCAAAACTGCCCACCAGGAGGCTAGCAGAGTCATATAGGACTCTGCCTCCTACCTGGCCTCCGGGAGAATTTTGGCATGCGTACTGCAGCCCTTCTCCCCCTCCCTCCCCCTCCTCTCCCTCCCGTTCTACTATCCCTCCCCTAGCATAAAACCCCTTTAATACAGTATTCCCCCATGTCTCCAGCCCCAACCGCATGGTTTTTTTTTAGAAAGCTCCCCAAACTCTTACTTACCTCTCCTCTTTCCTCCGCTGCACTGAATGACCGGCAGCCGCGTCCGTGATTGGCTGCCGCTCAGCCAATCAAAGACGCGACTGCCGGTCCGCCCCTCTGCTTGCATTCTCGCAAGCAGAGGGCCGGCAGCGCGGCAAAGGAAAGAGGGGAGGTAAGTAAAAGTTGGGGGGCTTTCTAAAAATAAAAACCATGCGGTTGGGGCTGGGGCTGGAAGGCAATATAAAAAATAGATATAAGGATGGACATACCCTTTAACATACCATCTGCCCCTACTTCCTATATGTTTAGACAATTTATACCATGTGCTTCTAATATATGTCTTTTTATGGGAAGGTGAATTTGTATTTTTTATGAAACAATATCTTTCTTGCACTAATCTAAAATCATTTCATAGTAATACCTTTTGTAAAGTACAGAAACAAGGTTCTTTAAATTATAATTATATTAGCATTGAATCTTTCAAAAATGTTCTTTTCTCTGGATCGTACCATACCAAAATATCAACAAAAACGATTATTACACATCAGCGAGAAAGGTGTCACTCAGGTTTCAGACGGAGAAGTTTTATTTATAGAGATTGACCTAGTGGAAGCAAGAATATCAGTACCATAAAGCACTGAACAGATTCCTACCTTTGCTCTGTTCGTAAATGGAAAGTTTTACTGTGTGGAGAAAAAATGTGCGTGCCAAAAGAATCTGTGAATGCCGTAGAGCTTTGCAAGAGAACCTGTTTATTGTTAATGAGGTATGTAACAAAATTGGACCACTTTTAAATTTGCTGCTAGTTTTTTTTTTTGTTTACTAATTTGTACGGCAAAAGTTGTATGGCAAAATGCAGGGATTCACACTTTTGTAAGCCTATAGCCATAGCTAAAGTCAGAGAGGTATTCTCAAATGGTGTACTTCCAGATGTTTCAAAACTACAACTCCCAGCATTCCGGATCTCCTCTGTAGCTGAGGGATACTGGCAGTTGTAGTTTTCAAACATCTAGAGGCACACCTTTTGAGAATCCTGCTCTAGAGTGTATATTAATTAAGGATTTGCTTATATACAGTTGGCATGTAATATATTTTTTATCTGAAAGCATTTTAAATAGATAGCTAGGCTAGCTCCAACCCCAGTAAAAATGGCTACTTGCAAGGGGAAATGAGTTCTAAATCTAAAAAAACTGCCACATAAAAGGTGTATTATATTCACTTTGTTTCTCTTTTAAAGCTGGTATGCATTAGTATATTTAAAGTACACCCCTTTAATGAAAATGTGTACTGTATATAGGTAAATCACCGTGATACCAAAACTGCAATAGTAAGAAATCTGAGAGATATAAGACTAACCTGAAATGCTAATGTTCTGTTACTACTCTTTCTGCTTTCTGTTTCTTTCATTTAGCAGCTTTCAGTCATGGATGTGAGAGTTCTCATCGCAGCCAATGACTGTATGCTATTCCCCTAGTTACCTCCTCTGAGCATGTGCAAACCTTTAAGAGGCAAAGGAAAAATAACATTGTGCTGCATAAAGGGTTAATGCTGCATCTGTGAGCTTTCTATCTGTTGGGGCTTTTGTTTTTTTTTAATGTGGCATTTTTAAATAAGTGAACTTATTTTTTTTTCTTTTCCAGTATTTGCGACCTTCTTATTAATATTCAAGAAATGTGTTATCGAATTTGATTTGAGTCTTTGCCGTATCGAGAGAGGACACATCAACGTTTGAATGAATTCACTGATAATCAGTTTAATCAACTCGAAGAGGTAAATAAAAAAAAAAAGGATAGAAACATATAAACCAATAGATTGCAATATGAGAGACATATATACATATTTATATATTTCAGTGGAAAAACGGTTATCTGAATTTCGGGATCTGGCTAAGGAAGTAGTTAGAAGTGCTTGTCGAACAGCGTTAATAGAAGCTGGTTTCACACCAGATGACTACCTGCTGACCAAGTAAACACAGGTAATGTAAAGAGCAAGAAAGAAATCACATATTTTTATTGATGAAACTCATTTTAAAATCATTTTATTAGTCCTAGGTATTTCCATACATTTAAGGAAAAACAATGCAATAAAACATGCCTTGAATTAAGATATGAGCAGCATATCTCTGCATGTGTTTAAATAAATGATTGTTGTGTATATTTCATTCTCTGTCACTTTAAGTCCGCCTAGAAGGCCAGAAGGTTTCTAAATATAAGTTTAGCTGGTTTGCTGGTAGAGGTAACAAGAAGGCATTTCTGCCCCAAGGGATTCAGTTAATTCACTAGGTTAGGCTGGTGCTAGGACACTGCCTTAAAAGGGACCATAAGCTTAAAGGGTATCTAACCTGGATTTATTTTTTTACATTTTTAAATTGCCCATTATTGGAAACTTTCATTTCAGTTTACTATCACTGTAACATTTGTTTTGTTGATCTGTACCCTATTTCTTTAGATAATAAATCAGAGAATCTTACATTCAGCTGTCAATCAAGTGCTTATTGTTATAAACTCTGCTGCTGTGTGCAGTTTTTTGTAGCAGGAATGGTGACAGGAAGTGTGACTTGCATGGTGGGAAATTTCCTTTCCAAGTGCTGAGTATGCTTGCCCTCATGGAGAGTCAGATTAGTCAGGGAAGGTGGCACTGAGCCTGAGCAAAATAAGTACTTGAATTAAGACATGCAGCAGCACACACATGTAATTGCTGCTTACAGTATTTATTTATAGATTTATATGAGGCAAGGTAATTATTTTTCTTTAACATACCATTTAAGAATTTTTGTACAAACAGTTTAATTTAATGTGTTTATTTTACCCTTAAACACTGCATGCATGTATCTAATTTGTAAACCATTTTCACTGAATGCTGAATTGTTTTGTTTATAGACATGTATGAAAATAATTTTATGCTCAATTTTGGGCATGTGACCCCAAGGAATGTGTATGACAGTTGGTAAGCTCAGGTTTTATCACTGTTAGAACAATGAAATAAAAATACATACTGGAAGGTTTATTTACATTTAATTTTACCCCCAGTGAATTTACTTATTAGATAGTTGGTAGTTTTATCACTGTAAGAACAATGAAATTCAATAAATTACTGAATGATTATTTGTTTTTCATTTAAGACATACTTGGAATGGAAACTGGACCGTAGTTACTGAAATGCTTGGTGTATCTCACTTGGATGAGGACCTTTTGGAGAATCCTCAGACAAAATTACTTATACTGGTCAGGCTACAAAAGGTCTCACTGCAGAAGACTGACATGGTTGGTACCATTTTGGATTTTTATTTTAGAATTAAAATTGCATTTAAGAAAATCTTAGTTGTAATGAGTGTTAAATTAGTAGTCATTTCCATTTAATTGTTTAATATGTCACTGTCTGAATAGAATTGTGCGTTACTGTGACGCTGTTTGAGAGTACCGTAATATATGAAAAGACTCATTAATGCAGAAAAGTAGATGCACCATCACCCTGGGATAGTAAATATTTATATTTCTCAGGATTACTATGCTATCTACATTAGAAATGATAAAAAAGTACAGCTGTTGTTACTCACTAGATTATTGCATCATAACTAGTGTGATTTAGCCCTGAATTTCTCCCCAGTGCCCCATAGGTTATAATTAAGATTGACACAATGTATTAGGTAATAACGTTTTTAACTTTGATGCTTTATAGGCTATTGATGACAATAAACAATTGTTTACACATTGGCTTATGTTAGCACATCAACATTTTTGCAATACATTCTTTTGTTGCTGTTTTTTTATACTGACAGTTAACATGATAGCCCCATTTACTAATTCATAATTGTATTAATAATGGCTGCGCTGCCACCTTACTGAGATTAAAATGGACTTTTATTCATCCATTTAAAATCCAGAACAAATGGGGACTCTAAAAGTTAACTTTGAGGGGAAGTGTGCATCCCCGGGCTGGGAGTGCATTCTGGGAAGATGAATTAATTACTTGCTGTAAATATTTTTATTTTTCTAACTATGCATAATCCCAGATTGGCAAAAAAGTACCCATGACACAGATCATGGGTATCACATTCTTAGAGGGAGTGAGTCTAAAAATTGGCTCAACTTTCTTCAGAGGCGTAACTAGGAATCACTGGGCCCCCAGCAAATCTAAGATGGGGCCCCTATCCGTGCTTCATCCACAGTCATTTTCTCGGAGGTGGCAATATATGTCATAGGAAAAATAGAAGATGGGCCCCCCTGCGGTTGCTCCCCTGGTAGTTACGCCCCTGACTTTCTTACAGGGAATGTATTGTCAGAAGTTATATTGTTGATCAAACATCCTGTATTCTGGCCACCAAGTAGGTTGGGTTTGTAAATAGGGAATTGTGCTTTTTCGCAACAGAGATATGTCACCCATGAATTTAACTTTTACAAATGTTCTGTCTCATTTCTCTTTCAATTTATTTACATTATTATAATAATTCTCTTTTAATTTCTTCACATTAGTACAATAGACATAAAATGAATTAAATATTTTCATCCAAACTTTTTTCCCTTTTTCCCCAAAAAGCTTTATTCGTTTAGCTGATTATCTTATAGTCAATACTATGCACATTCTAGCAGTTAATTCCGTTACATCCTTGTTGAACTATCTGATGGATAAGCTGAAATGCACACCTTCTGCTGCTGTAATAAAGACCTGGAATGCTCAGGAACAAGAAGAAAAAAATAGAGAAAAGGTGAACCAGCTTACATTCGCAATATGTGTAAATACATTTCATAAGGGATTGCAGATAAGGCAGACCAGAAATGATACCTGATTTAAACTTTTAATCGAGACATATTTTACAGGACATTTGGGTTGGCCGAGCGGGAAGAGGAAAGACTGAAAATTTCCCTTGGCTGCGTTAGTCTCCCTATTGAGGAGTCAGCCGCGGTCAAGGGAAACACACAGTCCCGAGCGTTCTCCCTATTATGTGTATAGGGAGAACACTTGGGACTGTGTGATTCTGGTCTTTGAAAAATGACGGACAGGATCTTGGAGGATCTTCCCTGTTTTCATTGTTCATTATCATTGTATTAAAATAGTGTTGGAAAACACTATGGACAAGGGATAATGGAAGACACATCAATTCCGAACCAATACTCTTTCTACCACTGCAGTACAAATGCACAATGTAAATCTATTAAATATTTCACAATGGTGAAGCAACCTACTTCATGTGCAGGTAGGCTGTGTAAAACCCCAACCCTAGTCGCTTGAGGCAATCCACAGTCAGTAAAAAACGGCAAACAGATAATAGGTATAACATCAAATGAGATCCGCTTACCCACCTCAATGGGTGGCCAGGTGCATCCAGCCCCAGGCCCTTCGAAGCAGAGCAAACAATAGATACGATCCTCAGGATCCCCCGGATCGGGGGGAGCCGTGCAACCCAGAAGACACATAGACGTATTCCTATAATAATAGTTTTATTGAGTATCAAACATATTAAAAGGCGTCCATACCTGATGCGTTTCGTGAGTACAACACTCACTTCATCACACTCACATCACACTCACACATCTAGCATTTAACGAATGTTAAGGTGCCTGTATTTATGTATAAACCAGCGTGTTTTTATTTTCCTTTTATTTGTTCTGTATATAATAATTGTGTAAATTTTCTTAGCTATAGCATCACAGAGATATACAAGTACATATTCACTTATTTTTTATTAGGCTAAATTGGATCCGCAAGAGCTAAGTGGGTCAGGGGGACAGAGTGAAGACGAAGTTCTGCCAATGTTTCTAACAGAATAGTTCTCGATACTCATGCCCTTTGGTTTGAACCATCTACAGAAGATTTTCAGGTTTGCTTAACAAGTTAAATACTTGGAACTTTGATTTATTTACAGGAAAATATTTGTTAAGATGTTCATATTTGGCATGTGATGTTGACCATTTAGAATGATTGTGAATTTACTTTAAGCAAATGACTGTGTGAATATTGCATATATAATTAGACCCTAATTCTAAGGGACAAAATCCACTGACCACTGACACTTCCTCCTTTATAAACAATATTTTTTCTTTGTGTACAGGAAAATATTGCAGAAGTGGTTAATCAGTTTCAAGAGACTGTTCTAATTGCCCAATCTTGTCCCAGACACCTACTTTGATTCTTTTACTAGACCTACAATTAACAACAAACTTGAAGAAAAAACCTGTGGAGAGGGTCCAAGTTTAAGTTCAATGTTTGAAGATGACAAACTTTGCAAAACATTTTTTTTCAAATAAAGGTGAATGGAAATGTTAATAAATGTTTTTAAAAATAATAGTTCAAATGCAATTTTTAGCATTAGTCAATCTGAAAGTATAAATCAACTCATGCTAGTAATATTTATGTAGGAAAAAAAAACCTTGTAATTTAAAACTATTATGCAAAGTACAGATTGTGATATTTCGCTGCTGATGGACTGCTCGGTGTGATATCTGTAGGTCAAGCCAACAATTTTCAAAAATTGGATCGGACATATCGGTATAGTTCAGCCAGTTGCATGGTCTTCAGTAATAAACACGACCAGTCATGCAAAATATTGGAGGTACAATTTTTATTCACAACACCGACTACTGATTAGTTTAGTGTCTGACTATTGGGCATGAATATTAAGTCACAATTGAACCAGGGCTTAAGATGTAGAACATGTCTGACTTTGTATATAAATATTAATTTACTCCATTGCTATGAATTTTCTTCTGTTGCATCAGATTGTCGTCTAATTCATAAAGCAGCAAATTTATGTCACGTTGTAGCAACAAATAGTTACATCCTGGCATAAATTTATTCTAAGTCTTATTTATTTTAAGTCTTTAAACGTTGCCATTAAGACCAAAACTTACAAATGAAGCCAGCAACATCTTGAACATGGCATGTTACAGAAACATTACTATTATTATGAAATTAGTTTTAAACCATCCAGGCAAAATTTAGCAAAGCCATGAAAATGAATCATCTGCAGCCGTGGTACCTAACGTGAATCCCTTGGACAGGTGACCCCTGCCCACCCCAACCGCCACAATATCTTTAAAAAAATTTCTTAATCGCTACTTACAGGCCCTTTCTCCGCTGCATCTTCAATGACGTCAGCCGTGTCTGTGATTGGCCGATCTCAGATGCAGTTGCGGTCCAGCTCTGCTTGCAACTTCGCAAGCAGGGAGTCGGATCAGGCGACGCAGAGAGAAGGAGCAGTGTAAGTATCTGAGCATTTTTTAAAAGAAATTTTTTGGTGGTTTGGGGTGGGCATGGGTCACCTACATTAGCAGAAAACTAAATTTTTAGATGGACTGCCCTTTAAATGTTTTGTAACTGTCTGCACCTGGCAAATTAAAATAATTTTTTCTGTGTTGCAGAATTTCCTTTCTTTGAAATAGTGTAAGGATTCTTCCGAACATTTTTTGCAATTGCAAGGAAGCAACCATCTTAGATCTTATTGCAGTTGCTTCCCTTACTCTATATCTGAAACTGCTGCAGAAAGGTCATTTGATCCATTTGGTTTGCCTTTTAAAATAATTAGATTAACAGTGCTTGCAAATAAAGAAATGTTGTTCAAATGTCGGAAAGTATTATTTCCCTGTCAAATCGATTTCTGCACACGAACAGAGCAGCTGCAAAAAACTGAAAAGTGCAGCAGTCCAAGTACGGAAGCAGACAGGCCAAATTCTCTCCTTGACCTTGGGCTAAAAACAGGAAGGTGGTAAAACCTTACCCGAGAAGGGCAGTAAGAAATGCTGCTGTATCACCTGTTTGCTTTACTTCCCTTTTCACAGCTTCATAAGAAATATGCATTGATGCCTGGCATTTAAAATCAACTTGACATTGGTTGAAAATAAAAATCCACTGCAAAGTTACATGATCACTGCTAGTGCTTACATTTCCAAGTGTCACCAAAGTTTAAGAATGAGTAACCTAACCTGGATTAGAATGCAGTAGTGCCAGCAGGTGGGTCATGTGACTGGCAGGAAAGTGATCTCATCTACACCTTGATGTGTTCGAAAGTATGTGTGTATAGCTATGGTGGCCTGAGTACTGATAGATGACAGGAGAAGGATAGATGGTTGCGTGGGATATAGATGCATAGGTTAATAGATAGGATAAGAGTGCTCACTGAGCATGTGTATAAAATCTTAAAGCCTGCAAAATGAGGTTACTGCTAACAAGTAAATATGAAATCAATAAAGGCTAATGTATATGGGTACCTTATTTTCTTTTTGTGGTATATGTTGACAAGAAAGTGCCACATGCCACCGATTTTCTATAAACTAAAGCTGCCTATTCTTTGTGCCAAGAAGCAGTATTAATGTTCCTATCTTAATGATGCAGTACTTTCTACAATTAGAACCTAAAGTTTAGTTCAATGATAATCAGAAAAAGTAACAAATAAAGGGAAATAAAAAGAGAAATTAAAGGGACAATATGTCAGTTTTCCACCAGTTCTATTCAGTTTTGTTGTTATGCTGTTATATCTAGGAATATACTGTCCCTTTTATTTCCCCTTATTAATTACGTTTCTTTTTGATTAACATTAAGTAGTTGCACAGACGCACCATTAGGATTAAAACGGTACATTTAAATCTTAATAATAGCAGAATAATTTAACATTTAAACTTTACTGTTATTTATATTTATAGGAAGCTATCCATTCTGCTTTTGAATCAGCCCATGTCTATGCAGGCACATTTGAAAGGCTTCGTGAGTTTTTCAAAGAAAATGAAAGTCGGATTTGGAGCACTAAAGAAACAAGATCATGGTGTGTTTTTTTATATCTGTGTCATGTTTATGTTTTTTTTCATCTGCGGTGGGTTTAAAGGAAAGTTTTTGCCTTCGACAGCTTGTAGCCATTTGACCAGTACATTTTTCTGCTTGCGTTATCAGAGGGTGCAGCTAACTCAAGTTTCTTCAAGCAAGAGGGTGTTAACATTTTCAGCAATATAACTTTTCTAAGGCTGTAGTTAGATATGTGATCCAGGGTTCATTTTAAGGTAAGACAGCAGGCTTTTAAGTCAGTATAGCAAGTAGGTAAGATATGAGGTGCACCCCCGAAGTCTGTGCCACACCAGGTAGTAAGATCATATAAGTAGAATAGGAGGGATACACATTAAAATTGAAATTAACAAAAATTCTTTCATTCTAGTGCTGAAACCATCCACACAATGTTTTGGGGAGTCAAGGCCCCCTTCCTCAGTTGTGACCAAAACGCACAAGTGCAATCAATTTATAGTGAAATCGCTATTAATCAATTAGTGTAAAACTCCACCCTCTACCACAGAGGGATATAGCGCAACAAAAGTGTTTTGAAGTACAATAAAATACTTTGAAGCATAATAAAAATTACTATTGATTAGAGATGGCCGAACTTCCTGAAGTTCCCAATAAAGAGCACCATTTGCAACTACAATTGTGTTGTGTACTAAGACCTCTTGCATGCTGCACTACATCCTTTTTTTAATGATTACTGCCTGGGCAGGGCAAGCAGCATGACTGGAGGCAGCCATTTTACAGTACAACTTAAAAGTGTGATCTCATTCGTTCTTGAAGTTTTGTTTGCTCCAGAACTATAGAACTTTAGTAAAAGTTCTAAAGTTCATAGTTCGTAAACAAACCTATTAAAGTCAACGGGAGAAAATAGTTTGAAAAGTTCTAGTAAATTACAAATGAAATAGCAATGGTAACTTACTGTAAATGACTCTGGCGCCTGGGAAATGGTCAATGGAACATGTCCATATCATCAAAACTCGTTTTTTTAAACACTACCTTCCCCCACGATCGGGCAATTGTTGGTTTCTACATTGCTACATTTGAGGGTTATCACCATTTCAAGGGTTACTGAACTATACATTTGAGGGTTACTGAAAAATTTAATGATACATTCAAGGGTTACTGAAATGGAACCATACTTCAAGGGTTACCCAACAATACATTTGAGTATTATCGACAAATGTGAGGGATATCCCCGAAATGCTGCATTCAAGGGTTTTTTGCCAAAACATTACATTAGAGGGTTATCACCGAAAACTGAACATTCCAGGGATATCGCCGAAACTCCACATTGAAGGGTCATCGGCGAAATGGATTCAAGGATTATAGCCTAAAAGATACATTTGAGGGTTATGGCCCGCATTGAGGGTTAGCGGAGAACGGTGTGCAAATTCAACAATTATTGAACTTTCGATAATAATTGAAAACCGATCCGCGAGTTCAGAAAAACTCGAACTAGTTCGTAGTTCGGTAAGCTCTAAAAGCAAGAAATATGAAAGTTTGTTTTTAGCTCCATCTCTACTATTGCTATAAAAATGACTGTTGATTTAGTAACGTGCCATCATAGTAAAATATCAACTTTTTTTATAATAAAAGTTACAATTGATAAATTCCGTGTCTGTGTCTTTGATGTGTGATTAAGTCTCTACTAAAAATATTCATGATGAAACTAATTTCTTTACCAAGCCTTTCGATCATCTTCAAAATATTTATTGTACACATAAATTAATTAATTGGGGAACACATTTTTTTCCTATATTGATGTAGTATGATCACTAAAATATGATTTTTTTTAAATTGCAATTTGCACTCACGGTGCACTCAGCACTTTAAAATACTTTTGTTGCACTATATCCCTCTGGTGGTAGAGGGTGGAGTTTTACACTAATTAATTTGGCTGAAGAGCCAAATTACTGTTCTTTCTATTTCTTCTTCCGTTTTATTCTTCTGGTTTTTTGGACTGTATCTCCTCCCACAGTTTTCAAGTTAGAGACATTAAATTTGTACAGAGGTGCAGGGCAATAGGAGAAGTGTGCTATTACCTAGCTAAGGCCATCCGCAGAAAGAAACATAAAAACAAAACTACATACCCCCAACCTGTAACATACCCTACATAGGGTAACATACCCCCAAGGGTAACTATAGTTGAATTTTTTTTTTGACCAATTATCAAAAAAGCAATTGTTTACCTCCACCCTCACACAGGTACCACACCATGACCTACCCTTTCAATTAGTTGCCAGTGGTTATATAAAGGGTAATTTTTACTCCACCCTCACACAGGTACACACATCACTGACCTACCCTTTCAATTAGTTGCCAGTGTTATATAAAGGGTAACTATAGTCAAAAAATATTGACCAATACCGTATATACTCGAGTATAAGCCGACCCGAGTATAAGCCGAGGTACCTATTTTTACCTCAAAAAGTAAGAACCCATGATTGACTAGAGTATAAGCTGAGGGTTGAAATTATGGGAACTCTGCTGTCCATAAAAAAGCCTCATTCCTTGGCACTCCAGATGTTTTGGAAACTACAACTCCCAGCATGCTTTATTAGCTGGGAGTTGTAGTTTCCAAACCCCTTTAGTGCCAAGGAATGAGGCTTTTTTATGGACAGCACCCCCCACCCAAAAACATTCCCCCTTAGAGAGCCCCCCAGTTCAGGGAGTGAGGTGGTAAATCTTTACAAAATCTGCTGCTGCTTACCGGTACTTCTCTATGTAACCAGCTACCGGTAACTTAGTAATTCTCTGGGTCCTGCTGGCACTCTGCATGCTGCGCTGCATGTCCGTACTCGGCAGCTGTCTAACTTACTGCCCGGCGCCGCAAGGCTAACAACCCTTTCTTCCTTCTTTAAATAACACTAAAATAGATTGTCATCATGCTTCCGGCCCTGAAAAGCCAGGAAGATCATGATTTTACATAGACAAGTAAGGCTCATTGGAAAAGCTTATTAAATGTGGGTATTTCTGAGTAGGTTGGACTGGGTGGACGCATGTCTATATTCAAGCTAGAGGGCTTATACAAATTCAAATATCTCTAGTAACTGAGAAATATGCAGTACATTAGAAAGGAACTGTGAATTAATGGCAATTCTGGGATATTTGCCACTGTTACAGCTTTGCAGAGAAAGGTTGCCGCAGACAAATCTCCTAAAAACAGTACGTGTGAACTAAGTCTTCCCCCCTCCTTGCTAATTGTATTAAGTACACCTTGATCTATTCTTGATAAAGCTGTGCCAACAATAACCAATACATTTTTTTAAAATAACTTATTGAAAAAGTTTCTTTCTTAAACTCTTAATATCACATCAGCTTAATGATTGTTACTTGTTGAAACCTTTAATAAAGTTTTGTCTTTACATTTGAATCCATCAGCACATATATATAGTAAGTAAGAATATATAGTAAGTGGGCATGGTGCTTTACCATGCCGAATCTCATTTGTTCATATTTGTTCTCTTTTGTTGTTACTCAACCCATTTTCATGACTGACATGCAATATATACTAGCAAGAGGATTTTGCAACATTTATTAAAAAAGACAATTGATTTAATTTTCTCATTTTCTGTATTCTTACTATTTTAACGTATAATTGTTCATGTATTTGATATTTTAGCATCTTATTACTGACTTGTCATTCCCAGCAGACACAAACTATGCCATGGTTTCTGCCTATAGTATGATTTCATTTTTGCAGATTTCTATACATTTATTTTTGTAGTATTCACATTATTTGTCCATGTTAGATTTATTCCACAAGGGGAAACTCTATATCAAAATATGTTGTATTTAAAATGGTTATTGTTATGTATTTCATGCTGGGTTCCTGTTAAAGGAGAAAATAATCCTAAAAGACATTTTCCCTTGTAGGCCATACATTGCTGGGTAAAACAGTGTATCATTTTTCTTTCTATGTAATACCTAATCAAACAAATTCACTAAAATCATACAGTACAAAAAGTTACTGCCTCCTCCCCTAGATTATTGAGCTTACACATGCTCAAATTGATTCATCCAAGAAGAAATAAGAATTATCTAATCAGCTTTTCTAGTTTCTTTAGTTAGTCTGTGCTAAAGGGATGAGTGAAGTGAAGTAATATTGGAAGCAGTAGGGCTTCTGGACCATTTATTTCTGGAAATTATTTTTTAGGGTGGACTTTTGCTTTAATATAATTTAGTTTTAGTTTTAGAAATGGCAAAAAAAATTTGTCCCTGACAGGCTTTCTGACATGGATTTAAAAAGAATAAATAATAGTATATGAGATATGCAATCTATACCCCCACGTCAAGTATGTACAAGCTACTAAACTGTTCTATTCCTTTCCCAGGAGTTAATTTCTTTGCTCAAAGTTTGGAAAAATATCACAGAGAACATAATGAAGCTATTGCAGTTTTACAAAAGAGGAACATAGGATTATTGCTGGTTGATGCCAAAAGACTAAAGGATAAATTAATTCCATCGCCAAAGAGGTGCTTAGAGGTAAGAGCATATTCCAGTTTTTTTTTTGCCAATTCATTACAGCTGTGAAAACAAGTCTTATTAATGCTATAAAAGTGGCAAAGGGCAATGTCAAAAATGCGAGTGCGAAAACATGAGTGGCAAAATGAGCAACAAACCGTAATTGTAAAAAAAACTATTAAAAAATAATTAATGGATACAAATAATAATTCAAAAGGAATTTCATGGCAAATAGAAAACTAAAGATCTGCTTATCCTGCTTAATCCTTTTTGAAGGACCAGTCAAGTGATCATAATATAACCTATTAAAGAGGCAAAATGACAAACACATACCATTCGAAGATACAAACATTAAAATATTAAGGGAGGAGATTAAAGATTATTAGGTTCAAGACTGTCATATAAAAGTAGTATTTAATATTGTAACATTAAATACTTAAAGGAGAACTAAACTTAAATTTTTTAAAACCTAATGTGAAAGTTTTTCTCCCCAGAACACTTGTACATTGTGAGATTCTTCTCTGGTACGTTTCATTTAGTATATGTGAGAAATAGATTCTGTAAATAAAAAGGCTTCCATGTTTTTGCCAGTACAACCCACAGCCCATGAAGTCATCAAAGAACCACGCCCCCTGACCCCAGTATTCACTGTCACTATGCACAAAGTGTTTTCTATACAGATGTCTCCACACCAATATGGAATCCCTGATAAGACTTTGAAAGCTGCTTGTTAACCTGCAGTTTATTTTCCAGTCAGTGTGAGTTGCTAGTGGCGAATGGTTGGTTGGGACAACTGTGTGTTTTGTAAGAAATATCATTTAGAATATTCCATCTTTACTTTTGCATTTTTAGATGCAACTGCAGTGGTCTGAAGTGTCATAATTTATACCCTCTTCCTACAGTCGTAAAAATGTTGTATGGTGTAAAAGAAGGTTCTTTTGAAAAGATCTATTAAGCATGCCAGTGTATTTATTATACATTGGCGTCGTCTTTGGTTTTTGGGGCAGAGACTGATAGGAATGGATTAAATAATTGATTATAAAGAGTTACACAGTATGAATGAAACTAGTGAGTTTTGTTTCTATAGTGGTTCCGTGGTACCTACTAAAGTTCTGAAAATCTGGTTCATACTGGAATTGTTTATAGCATTTTTTGAGTTTTAAATGAAATTTTAGAATTTTAGATTTTTTTTTGAAAAGTTCAGAGTATCAAAAAAAAAGTCTGTCAGATCTGCGGATTTTCGAAACCGAAAATTCTGAATTGAAACCAGGTTCTTTTGAAATCGGGATTCGCCACTAATAAAGATAATATTAATTTACTAAAAATGTAAAACAACACTAACGGTCAAATTTTCATTTTATTTAGGCAATCAATGAAATGCTACCTATTCTTGCTAAACAAAAAACAGATGCGATTCTAGCTGAGGCTCATGATGCAGAGTCTAAACTTCAGTTTCTTCCTTCGTCAACTATAGATTATGTAAACACTCTAGTATTTCTGGATGAAATTCAAGAAAGGGTAAGTTACTACATAGAACAAATATAACAAAATGTATTTTCACAATGCTTAAAATTGCTTTATAATCCACCCCTTTATGCTGATCCCAATCTGTAAATAATTTCATTATAATCAATTTGGGTTTCAGTAGCTGACACTAGCTTGGGGTTTGGGTGTGCAGAACCAGGGGTGCGGGGCAGTTGGTTGGGGGGGGTTTAGAGCATAAGAGGGGGCACACTTATTAAAGAACAGCACAGATATTAAATAGTTGAGGTTGAAATGCTGGGATTTAAAGCTGGCGTCCTGAAAATTATTACTAAATTTGAAGTCACCTGGGAGTTATGTGCCCTTTATAAATGCCCTTGTGCTTTTATATGGTCACAAAATTCCTTGTTGACTTATAATATCTTTATAATTTACGGTAGCGGGTACATTATTCACTATATAATGTTCACTGCATTGCTAAGGCATAGTAAATTAAACACTTGCTAATGGCCAATATAGATTAAGATTAATGTTTAGTGATGCCAGGGCCAATGTTAATGCTCTTCAGAAATCAAAAGGTGACAGTACTTATTATAAATAATAATAACAATTTCTCGTAATACATCATTGAAACATTGGTTGTTAGCATTAATATAGTGTAAGGCTAAAGTCCCACTAATATGTGCCGCAGCACATGACTGTTTGTCTGTTTATTGGAGCGCATGCGATATTTACACAAAAAGCCGTGCATTCATGCATTTGAATAACGTAGAGGAGCGCAGTACACAAAGTGGGAAAACTCTTATAGCATTGCTTTGGCAATTTGAATTGAAAGCGCGACCGGAACACAAATACTGCTCTGAATCATGCTAGGGGGGGGCGATTATCAGCCGAAATGGCTGTTCGCGCACATCATGCATAGCGGGTCGGCACCGCGATCGCACATGTGTACAAACCTTAAGTTCTGCACTTATCTTTAAAACTTGTGATTGCTGGTGCACTGTTCCTCACTTCCTACTTCCATGCCACTGGCTGACCAATAGAAAATCACGCTGTTTCAGAAGCATGTCTTCTTATTGATATTGCCCTGGGATGGGCGTGGGAGGCGGAAACAGTGTACCGATGATCGCAAGTTTAAGAGGTAAATGCATGAATTTACTCAGCTTAACTCAGGGGTTCTTTTAAATGGAGGGGTTGTCTTAAGGACAATATTATTGTACTTTAAATCTGGTTAAAAGCCTGGAAGCTGTACCAAACAGTTTTTTCTTATTACAAAAATAAGCATTTCATAATCTTTTTATTACATTTGTTTTTATGACTTTTTTTTGCATTTTTGCAGATTGATTCCCTGGAAGAAGAATGCAATATTGTGTCAGAAATGTACCAGCTGATAAACAATTATAATGTGCCAACACCACCAGAAGATTTTGCTGTATATGCTACTCTCAAAACTTCCATTACTGCTGTTCGGAATGCAATTGATAAGTCTGTAGGAGAGAGAGATGGAAGTTTAGAAAAGTTCTGCCGCTCTTTAGACAAGGACATTGCAGAATTAAATAAAGAAGTAAAAGACATGAGGCAAAAAGCACAGGTAGTTCTGACCGGTGACTGAAATTATATAAGATTGATGGATTATCAACAACACCAGTTTCCTCCTTAGTTGTTAGAAGTGACAGACCAATTTGAAAATACCATACGTGCTGATAGCCATTTTCATTTTGTTCAGGTTAATAATTATTCTGACACATAACTTGATAGGGTTTCACTAATGTACGTATATTTTTTGTTATATATACTGAAGCTACAGACCTTCATTAATATTCACAGACCAGCTGGCTTGGCTAGCAGCTTATGCGCTTAAGGAGTTTACAGAACAATTCTGTAAGAGGCAGGAGCAAGTATTCCTACCTCTTATTCTGCTTTATTATAAAAGTAATTAGGTTTAGAAATTTAGTCAGTGAGTACTTGCAGCTTTCCATCTTCCTGACTGAGTAAATATTACAAATATTATTAAGTGTCAGGTAAGCCATTTCCCTGCCACTCCTGCCACTTGATTGATATTTGATTGGCAGCTTGACAATATCAAAGTTCGGGTCAGGTGGATAATTTTCTATCAACCCATCTTCCATTTCCAGGTAGGAAACGTTGACAGTTTTTCCAAACTAATCTTTGAGGACAAAACAATAGAAAGTTTGATCTGAAAAATTGACCCGTGCATGGCCAGCTGTAGGTTACTTATTTCGTCTCCATTGTAATAATGATCCATTGTACAGCTTTCGTTACATTTTTTTGGGGGGAAAGCACAAAAAGATATGAACCCCCAAAACATCATACAGTAAAAATATTTTTTATTTCAGGATCCACAGATACTTGATATTTCTGCAGATCATGCTACAGTTAATCTGAAATTAACAGATCTGCATACGGTTCTTGATGAGCTGCAGACACGTGCATTTCAATACAAAACCTACCAGAAAAATTTTAAGGTAAATGTTTTCCTATATTCATTATTTTTAGCCTCATCATGGTCAAAGTAAGTTCTAATATTGCTTTTTCAAGTGAACAATAAAAGCAGCTAATACCATATACAAGGCTGAGTACACACATTAACAATAAAGTGCCAATCCCATAGATACCAACTGGATCAGTCCTTTCTTGGTAATATGTGCAGCGAGAAAACATCTGATTCCAATGAACATTCGGTTTCAGCATCAGAAACGGTCATTATGGACCAGTACATCCCCCTGTACTGTAATTGAGTATACTTTATATAGAGATACAGTTCAGGAGTTCGTTTGTAGCCACATCTTTGACAGATGACATTTGTCAAAGATTGGAAATGTGTGTTTTTGAGAGAACTAACAATCTATCATTAATGTACTAATATAATTATAAGTTGATTCTCCTTTACTGTATTAAACAGTATGATGATGATGATGATCTGCATGTAACAAATGAAAAAGATGAGCGGAGCACACTACATTAGTGTCTTTATATTTATTTTATATTAGACACTATATTTATATTTCTCATTATGATATACCTGAGGAAGGGGACAGTTGATCCCCTGAAACTTTGTACGTTTGTTACACAATTAATATAAAGACACTGATGTAGTGTGCTCCTCTCATTATTTTCGTTTGTTGGATTACTTTGACACCAAAGGTAGGGTAATGGGAGAGTGGACCTACCAAATTTAGGCCTTTGCCAACTGCTTAAGTGGACTTGTATTGATCTGCATGTAACCTTGAAAATCTAGGATAAACTCTGGGTCATTTTAATCAGTACACAGTTCACTAATTTTCTTTGGGGCTTGAAATCCAGATTTTTCTGGTTTTTTGCTCACTGTTTTTGCTTTTTTCACACAAGAAACTGAGCAGGAGATGCAGTAACATTTGTGACTGTTAAAATTTGTTTTAATACCATGTTAGTATGTTACCCAATGTAATAATGAGTTAGTGTGGGTTGTCTTTATAAACTTTGTTTCTACCTATATGTAAGGTAAAGAGACACCATTATCCACAGTGATATATATACACATATTTAATTTATCTTTCTTACATGAAGGTTGAAGTTACAAAATATGAGGACTTGGAAGAAGTGTGTGCAGAAGTTAAACTCAAACAGCTTCTTTGGAATTCATTATCTGAGTGGGATGGCCTGCAGGCTGAGTGGATGCAGGTATGGGACTGAGTTACTTACCATTATTTTAATGCTATTCATGGTTCCTTTTTCTTGCAGTTAACATTTATGTGCTTTACTTTACAGTCCAGTTTTGAAAGTTTAGATCCAGAGCAGCTGAATTCCTTAGTCCTGAAATACTCCAAATTTGTCACACAGCTGGAGAAAGGACTTCCACCTAATAATGTAGTGCCAAGACTGAAGGAGGAGGTGGAAAGTATGAAAGAAAAGGTATTTTTTTCTATTAAGAGGAAACAATTTATATGATATTCCGTTTCTGTCATTATTGATTTGTCTTATATTAGGTTATGCTCTCTACTTTATGCACTACTAGTTCGCAGGTATACCAAGCCTTAATAATATGTATTGTGGCTTTCTATTGTTAATGCACTTTCCCCCAAAATATTGCAACAAATAACATATGGTAATTCCTGGATTAAGCAACAGCCAATGGATTCATTTGCAATATTTAGTGATGTATTAAAGGGCATGTGCACACAAAAAACTGTCCACTTGTCAGTTACCTGGAGTAAATTCCAACCAATATATTTAGCACATTATTAGATGTATTACTAACAATATACATTGTTAGTCAGGCTCCTCCCTCTATGCAGTCAATCAAGACTGTGACTGCTGCCTCCTCTGCATATCTTCAAGTTCTAAAGATCTCATTGAGCAGGAGGAAAAGGTGGCAACCTCTGCCAGAAAGGGATAGGGGCCAGTAATTATGATTAAATATCTAGTTAGTGCTAAAAATAGAAGTTTTTGTTTTAAAGGGTAGACATGCGCTTTCAGGTGGGATAACATTACTTTGTATACTCTGAATATCTGAACTATTGTTTTTTTTTCTTTAAGAAAATTTACAGAAAATGTAATGTCTGCTAGATTACATTATTTAAGAATATTCATGTTGATTTTACTACCCGAACTTAATTTTTTAACAGGTGCCTGTGATAACAGATCTAAGGAATCCATTTTTCAAACCACGGCATTGGTCTGAATTGGAACAGACCATAAATGCAACACTGATCGATGCTGAGCATCCACTCTCTCTGAAAAAGTTAATTGAGATACATGCTTTCGATTATGCCCAGGCTATTCAGGATGTATCTGGACAGGCCTCTGGAGAAGCATCACTAGAGGCAATACTTAAAAAGGTATAGATATAAATTTAGATGTAATTATTGTTTAGCAAATACGGATTCATATCTATTGTTCATTTGTATTGGTAGTTCTTATGGAAGTAAATGCCCATCATATACAGAAAATCGGGTTTCCTTCATATTAACATACTCCTAAATTAAACATGCTTTTGAGCAAAATTTTTGACAAATTTAACTTCCTGTAACCAAATGTATAACTACTGTATAACCAAACTGTTCAAATGTTACCCCAAAGAATCAAGTCAAAATGTCTTATTTTTATCTGTGAAATAGAAGTAAACGTTCATCAATGAGGAAGTTCCTTAAACAGGAACCCTTAACCCTTATTAAACCTCTACATTTTTGGGATGTTCACTTGATATCTAATCCTGGAGGTAGATTAGTCTGGTTAATATGCCAGTCTTTTTTTCTTTTTTATCTCTCTTTTTAATTGTCTACACCACCAAAATAAACGGTTATGTTGTTATGCTTATCTTGTGCTTCATATTTTTAGGTGGAAGACTCATGGAAAACCACAGAGTTCGTTACTATTTCCCACAGGGATTCTAAAGATGTATTTATACTTGGTGGAACCGATGATATTCAGGTGAAAATTGTCTACCTTGTAGAAAAAAAATCTAATAAAACCAGGCTATAGCTAGTTGATTTGCTATTATGCTACCCTCAAGAAAAATAAATATGTCCATGTAATAAATACAATTAGATTACATAGTATGCTTGAAATCTCAAATTTTTATTGGCTGTTTTATGCAGATCATCTGTAGAACTACAAGATATGTAATGTGTTATTTGTTTGTAATAAACCACAGGCATTAATTATAGCTAAAACAAATTTTGCATTGTTTCCATTAGTATAAGAATCTTTTACTACTACTACCATTACTACTAAAGGCTAGTTGTTCGCAGCATAGTAATTGTAGAACTGTAAGTTTAACATCAGTGGTGGGGAAGATACTAAAAGGTTTGTTATGGGATCAGATTCTGCACTTTGTCTCAAGAGCTGATCTTATAAGTAGTAATTAGCATGAATTCAAACTAACTTTCCTTTTTTTGAAGTTTTAGTGAAGAAGTGAGTAACAATTTAGATTCTGGAAAGTTCAAATAATGTGCAATTACGGCAGGCAGATCTAGATAGATTGTTAAAATACGCAGCAAAGTGGCAGATAAGATTCCATGATGACAAATGTAAAGTGATTCATTTGTTTCACCTTTACCATAAATGGCTCTGTGCTAAGCAAATCTTTGTTGGGAAAAAGTTTTAGGGGTTCTAGTAGATAACAGGCTTAGCTGTAACAAACAATGTCAGACATCAACAGCTAGAGCTAGCAAGATATTGTATTGTATAAAGAGGGGTGTAGATTCAAGAGAGAACAATATTATTCTCCCTCTTACATAGCACTGGTAAGCAGGGGTGTTCCTTAACCCTTTGTCACATGAAACAAATATTTAAAGCTGCCCATGTATCTACCTGCAGTGTGCCGCTGGGAAAAGTGGGTGTGGCTTTTGGGGTGGGCATGGTTTTTGTAGGTAGGTGTGGTAGGCTGACTTAACACTGACTGGTGAACTGGAGCGCTACTCTTCACTTTCTTGGACTTTAGATAGGCCCTTTTTTGAAAACTACATAGTGGGGCCAGTAGTGGGCCAGTAATGGGGTTGGACATGCCCTTTAAGGTAATTTTTTTTATATCCTTGTTTCATTTAGGTTCAACTTGATGACAGCACTATAAATATATCGACTATTGCATCATCTCGCTATGTTGGACCCATTAAACCCCGTGTTGATGAGTGGCAAAGACAACTGTCTTTATTTAATCAGACTTTGGTATGTAATCCAGTTCTTTAAAATTCAATAGTGTAGGACATTTATTTCTAAAGAAGAGTTCAAGGACACATGTTGACAACATGATTGCAATGCAGGTACTTTTGTTTACACATTTTACAAAGGATTTACCAGTGTAGCAATTTTTACTGGTCAGCTTCCACACACTTTTATTCATCATGTGGGAGTGCAGTTATTTCTTCCTATCCTATGCTATATTAGGTCATAGAGTCTCTCATTATTGGACAGGCTATGAGGCTATAATTGTAATTGGAAAGTTCAATAAAGTGATCCAATGGTGCTGTGTGTTTCTACTTTCCAAAGGCCTATATGTCACAAAAAAGAAAAAGGAAATCCCACAGACAGTCTCAATATATTATTCAACCACAAGGTGGAGCATTGATCTTAAATTACAACAAAAGATACCACACATTTTATTTATTAAACAAATATTTCTGATGGAGATGTAAATCTCTATTAATTGCTCTAATAATAATAAATCAATTGCACCCCACATTAAATTGCAGTTATTTTATCTTTACATATATTTAGGACCAGGTACTATTTGCATTGTTTGTGCTGTGTAGTAGAAAAGGGCGAAACTGCTAAAATCTGTTCCACCTACGGAATCACGAATTTTCAGAAAAATTTGTCAATTTGCAGGCGAACCTATTAAAGTCAATGGTAGATAAAAACTGCACAGATTCGCCTAAATATAAAGTAAAATAGCAATGGTAACTTACTGTAAACGGCTCTGAGACCTGGGAAATGGTCCAGTACGTTACTATATTGTTTTTGCAAAATTTGCAAAAATTAAAATCTTTGAAATTTCTCCAAATTTTTTGAAAATTTTCTAACACGGTTCAGAAAAATACTTAAAGCAGAATTCTGGAAAATCTGCAAGATCAACCGTGGAACCGGGTTTAGATCTGTGATCCAACCAACTATACTGTGTATACTGTAAAATGATGTATCATTGAAACTATGCTCCAGAAAGACTTCATTTATGTGGCCTCAGATTGGAGGGCATTTGTTAGCAACAAAATCACAAATATTATACCCAGGTGCTTCCAGGTTGAGGCATTAACATAAAATACAAAAATAATTCCAGTAAACTCCAACAGGCTAATTTATGGAGGAGCGCTGCAAGTACGCAACGCTCCTCTCACCTCTTAACGTTGTGCTAACCGATTTATTGGTTAGCGTGACGTTAAGGCTCGCTTTGTGGTGGCAGCGCGAGTACCAGAAGAGGCACTCACGCAGCCTTCACAAAGCAATTTAGCAGCAATAGCTGGCTTTAAATACTTACGTGCGGGTGAGATTCACCCAGAATCCCACAGTCTCTGGTAAATCCTGTACAGCCTCTGGGTGAATCTCCCTGCAGGTATTTTATGTAAAAGACATTCAGGGAGCTGGAATCAAAAACACAATGGTAAAAGTGAATGTAAAACTACACTACTGCATGTATTATCGCTGTTTTACACTCAATTTTACCAATGCATTTTTGATTGCATCAAAGTTATAATTGAAGTCATAAAATTTCTGGGTATATAGCGCATACGATACAATACACAATTAGTTATGTTTTGCACTATTATATTGTGCTTAACACGTTCTTCATCGAGACGTTCTGACACAACCAGCTATTAAACCAACAGCAATCCTGCAATGCACTAAATCTCACAAAATAATTAGTGCTTCACGGGATCTCAGGTAGGTAAGTAACACGGTTTCGTTATACAGCACCTCCCTGTTTATTGGCTAAGTATGTAGACAGGCCACATTTCGTCCCTACATCTTTTGCGTGATGAGTACACCCCTCACATTTTTGTAAATATTTTATCTTTTTATTGGATCATACTATAGATATGACACCTGACACCTGATTTAAGGTAAAGTAGTCAGTGTACTGCTTGCATAACCTTAAAGGGTAATTGTGGTCCAAAAATGACTGTAGGTAAATTGACAGGAATTGCTTTCCTGAGGATTTTTGCAATTTACTTATTTTACATAGTTTTAAAGATATTTACATTTATATGTGTGATATGGGATCAGCATCACCAGATCCCCTGCACTTCTTGCTTTGAAACCATGTGAAAGTCCCTCTTCCCTGTGTCTCCTCCTCGTCGTGGGCCCCCACGGCCCCCCCTTGCAGCCTCCTGTGGCGCCTTCCACTCATGAGCTCTGTGGCCCTGCCCACTCATGGGTCATGTGGTCCCTTTCCCTTGCAGCCTTCTGTGGCCCCTCCTACTTGTGGGCCCCATGGCCCCTTCCACTCATGGGCCCCATGGCCCTCCCACTCATGGGCCCCATGGCACCTCCCACTTGTGGTCCCTGTGGTCCCTCCCACTCTTGGGTCTGGTGGCCCTTCCCCTTGCAGACCCATCCTGGCTCCTTCCCTTGCAGCCCCCTTTGGCCTTTCCCTTGCAGCTTCCTGTGGCCCCTCCCACTCATGGGCCCCGGTGACCCCTCCCCCTTGTGGGCTCCCCATTGCCCCTCCCCCACTTGCTCAGACCAATACCCCCCCCTTACAGAAAACTGTAAAAGCAGCCTTTTTAGCAGAGAAAGAATCAGCAGTTTTAAACTTTGGTTCTTTCTCTGCTAAAAAAAGTCTTATTTTACATAGTCTTCTGTAGGGGGTAGGAGGGTATTGGTCTGAGGTGCAAGTGGGGGATGGGCCACAGGACCCACGAGTGGGTGGGGCCACAGTCCATGAGTCGGAGTGGCCACAGGGGGCTGCAAGGGAAGGGGCTAGGTTGGGTCTCCAAGGGGAGGGGACACAGGGCCCGCGAGAGTGAAGAGCCAGCAAGTGGGAGGCATTAAAAAAAGCAGTGCTGTGGGCTGTGCTGTTCTCTGTGAAATTGAATCACGATTGGGACATTTACCCAAAGTGATAGCGGCTCTGGATAAATGAGCCACAATGTATTTTACCATATTGATCTTTTTGGGACCAAAAAAACAACTTGTTTTTATCCATGATTTAATTTTTTACATTTATTAGTGCACTTCAAGTTATTGTGGGTGCCAGTAAGCCCGCAATGGCCAACTGAGTCACTTGAGTCAGTATTTTTTTTTTTTTTAAATAAGGAAGCTACCTGTTCTCTCATTCCTGTCTGTAGCTTTATTATGTTGCATCTGTTAATGGTTACACTTAAGAAATCACTTTCAACAGTTAGATTGGCTTTCACTGTACATCAACTTTGCGGTTCTACTATGTTCCTTGGAAAAGACAATTCATGTGTCTGAAAAGATGCTATAGTGTAACTCTGTATCTCACCCCTTTCTTTATGGTAGCAATAACTATGTTGTAACATATCACAAAAAATTGAATTGGAGGGACAATTTCAATTGTTTTTTGTCATTGCAACTTATGTACATATAATTTAATGGAAAAAAATCAAAAGAAAGAAGTAACTGGTTAAACTCATACCCATTTAAAGGGGAACTGCGGTCCAAAAATAACTTGGGTAAATTGACAGGAATTGCTTTCAGGATTTTGCAGTAAATTGCAGTATTTCTGCAAATGACTTTCATTTTTAAACACACTTTTGAAGATATTTACAGTTTTGTGTGTAATATGGTAGCAGCATCACCAAATCTCCTGCTTCCTGCTCTGAAACCATGTGACAGTCACTTTGCCCTGTGTCTCCTCCTCCCCATGCAAGCCCCCTGGCCCCTTCCACTCATGGGCCCCATGGGCCTTCCACTTGCTGACCCCCCTTGGCCCCTTCCCTTACAGCCCCTCTTGCAGCGCCTCCTTGGTCATTTCATTTGCAGCACCTCCTTGGTCCTTTCATTTGTAGTCCGTCCACTCAAGGGTGCTGTGGCCCCTCTCCCAATCAGACCCATACCCCCCCTACAGAAAACTGTCTGAAAACAGCCTTTGCAGGCAGAATGAGAGTGTGGGAGTGTAGGGCTGTAGATTCCCTTAACTTTTCTGTAAGGATCTTCACCCATCAGGGAGGGGGAGGGACTTCCTGTTACCCTAACACATTGTTAAGTCTGAGGCTGTGCTCTGCCGGCGGCAATATGGAGCAGCCTTTGGAATATCACATGTCATCCTCCCACCCATTAAAGGGACTGTCCACCCCTCTTTCCAAAAACCGATATAATGTAGATAACCCTCCAAAACCTTAACTTTGTTTTAGTCAAAATTTAGAAATCAGCTCCCACACAGAGTTATTATACTCACAAGTTCCTCGCTCCACTGCCACTTCCGGGTTCTTCTCCCAGTCTCCACTGTGGCTGCTCTGTTCTTTTTGTGTTCTTGAGCAGCCGCAGTGGAGACTGCTCCGGGAATGGCAGTCAGTGATTGGCCGTGATGTCACAGTCACGGCCGGCACTGACTGCCTTACCCGGAAGTGCAGAGCCGCGGCGGTGGAGTGAGGAGGAGCATGTAAGTATAATATGTCTGTGTGGGAGCTGATTTCTAAATTGTGACTAAAACGAAGTTAAGATTTTGGGGGGTTATATACATTATATCAGTTTTTGGAAAGAGGGGTGGACAGTCCCTTTAACTTTTTGGTCAGTAATTTCTTTAAATCTTGGGCTGTGGAGCACATAGGGAGGTGGTTGATGGCTCGTTTTAAAGATAGAAAACTGGCCTTTCATTTAAGTCAACTTGTTTGGAGACCACAGTTCCCCTTAAACAATATTTGCTTTGTTTGCAGGATGAATGGCTGACTTGTCAAAGAAATTGGCTCTATTTAGAAAGCATCTTTAGTGCTCCTGATATTATAAGGCAACTGCCAGCAGAAGCCAAAATGTTTTTACAAGTTGACAAATCTTGGAAGGAGATTATGAGGAAAGTGAACCGTTTACCTAATGCACTTCGAGCAGCTACACATCCAGGTGAGTTTAATGTCAACTATAATTTATGATGAGCCTATGCTATTAAAGCATAAACGTTCATTGTGAGTGTGGAAAACTTGACTCACAAGGACAAAGGTTTTTAGTGCCCATGAGCTTGTACAGTCAGTGCTAAAACATGAACAATGCAATGTTTACTAAAGAGCAGATGCATTGAGGTGACAGACACCCCCCCCCCCCATTTTATTTACTCACTTTAATATATATCTTCTACCTGTCATTTGTGAATAACATTTTTAAGATCATTTTCCGGTCTTACTTCCTAAAAAAAATAGATCTCACCTCACTCAATTCTGGTATATACTATTCCAAAGTGTACCCAATGTGCTGGTTTTGATATTTCAAAAATGGGGAGCCAGATTCATCTGCTCTGAAGTTTGTAAAGGTTCTCAATTTGTCAGGCCATGGTATGTCTGTGGGGCTCACTTAGATCAACTTGACTTGAAGAGTAGTACTTAAAGATGTTTTACTCATCTTTCGATGGGCTTTCTCAATTCAGAGTGACTTAAACAAGAATCTTAGGCAAGATGATCTCCTAAATGCAAGGTGTTGGTTGCATTGCAGGTAAAAGGTGTTATTAAACTGTCTAGGGCAAGGCAAAACAACATTGTACAGACAATTGGTGTTGAACCCCTCCACCTTTATTCAGGTTTGGTTTCTTTATTTTGACATAAATGGCTTCCTTAATGCCTCTTTCATACCAGTCTTGTTGAAATTAAAAATGTGTGTCCTTTTTCCTTCAGATGCATGTACAGGCAGTATACGATGATGCTGTTCTTGTGGTTTACTATGAGGTCTTTTGGGTGCACAAGTTGCTACTTCAGGGTGTTGTTGGGTTTAACCCTTTCCCTGCCACAGATCGTATATTCACGATCTGTGCAGTGAATACTCAAACTGCCACAGATCGTGAATATACGATCTGTGGCTTTAAGTCCCCCGAAAAAAATTGCACCCCGCTAGGGGCGATCGGGGGGCAGTATTCAACTGCCCCCCTAGCCCCCTCGATCCCCCCTCGGTTGTGTCCAAATCCGAGGGGGGGATCGGAAGATATCCCTACCTGCAGCCCGGCAGCCGGTCCCACGTGGAGAAGGAGAGGAGGAAATCTTCTTTCCGGAAAGGGAGACCCCGGTGACATCACTGAGCTTCCTGCTTCACCGGGGTCTTCCCTTAGAGAGGTAAGATGCTGCCCCCGGTGGTCCAGTGGAGGTACTGCAGCATGATCTCTATATAGATCATGCTGCTGTACCTAGTATAGAACAAGCTGTCAAGCTGACAGCTGTACTATACATTTTGTGAATGGAACTCAAATTTCCATTCACAAATAGGATTTTTTCTAAGTCTTTGCTACTTAGCGAAGACTTAGAAAAAAAATGGGGACAGAGATCATAATTTGGTGATCACTTCTGATCACCAAATTATTGATCTTTGCCAATGAATGAAAAATCACTTCCTGGAAAATGATTTCCGGGAAGTGATTTTTCCGATCGGATTTCGAATTGGAAAACGGGCATTTATGCCCGTATTCCAAGTTCGGTATCATTCCCTAAGATGATTTGATGATCATCTTTGGGAATGATCCCCAAAAAAAAGGGGAAATGCACACAAAAAAAATCTTAAAGTGATACACACACCTTTTTTTTTTTTTACCCTAAAACTATAAATTAGCAAAAAACGTTGTCTTCTCCAAGCTTCTCAATGTCCCCGGTGATATCGGTAAAATAAACGCAGATCATTTATTTGTTGGATTTCAAAGGAAACTAAGCCTATTTTAGTAGGAAATTTTGCAGAGGTACCAAAAAAAGACTGTATTGATTTTTTAGGATCAGTAAAGTGTGCAAAAACTTGTGTGACTCTCCGTACTAACTGGTTTTCCACTAAAAGGGGGAGTGGGTATAGGGTAGGGGGGTGGGTTGTGGCGTTTTTTAATTTTTTCTTGTAATTGCAACTGCGCATGGATCCCATTTGAGCTAGTTGGTGGCCCCGTCTCAGTTTGCACCCACCCTTATGGCATACCGTTTGATTCAGGACATGTGAGAGATTGCCATTTAGTGGGTTTTTTTACTTGCCAAGTGGGTTTAGGTAGGATTTCAACCATTGAGTCCTTATTTTATTTTTTCACAAAATCTCCTAAAAGCACGGAGTTCTATGAATAGCAGCGTCTGGAATTCTTCACGTATATACGAAAGCATGATACCATCACGTAGCTGAAGGTGTGTAGCTTCCAAAAATATATAGTTTGTGGGGGGTATTTCAAAATTGATTAGGCTGTTCAAATTACAGAACACTTTGATTTTTTTCTTGTAATTACACTTGTGCATGCGTCCAATTTGAGCTAGTTGGTGGCCACGTCTCTGTGTACATCCACGCATATGGCATACCGTTTGATTCAGAACATGTGGAAGAGTGATATTTAGTGGGGGGGTTATTTGTGGGGGGCATTTCCAAGTTTTGGGGCTGTTTGAAATTACAGAGAACTTTGATTTTTTTCTTGTAATTACACTTGTGCATGCGTCCCATTTGAGCTAGTTGGTGGCCACGTCTCTCTGTGCACCCACCCATATGGCATACCGTTTGATGTAGGATACGTGGGAGATTGACATTTAGTGGGTTTTTTTGCTTGTCAAGTTGGTTTAGGTAGGATTTCAATCTTTGAATCATCTTATTTTATTTTTCACAAAACCTCCTAAAAACATGGAATTCTTTGGATTTCTTTGGTCTGGAATTCTTCATGTATGTATGAAAGCATGGCACCGTAACGTAGCTGAAGGTGTGTAAATTCCAAGAATATATAGTTTTGGGGGGTATTTCTAATATAGAGGGGTGTTTAGTCTGACAAATCTGAAAAGTTGCTGTAATTGGGCCATTGTTCATTGGCTCACTTTGTGGCTAGTTGATTCCACGTTTGCGTGTGTAACCATACATAGGGCATACCGTTTGATTCAGGACATTTAGGAAATTGATATTTGGTAACTTTTTTTTACAGTACTTGGGATTTTGGCATGATTTCTACCTTTGAGAGTGTTTTTATTCAAATTTTTTAGAAAATCTGCTAAAACTGCGAACTTTACGAAGAACTGCGCCCACACCATGTGGTAAGAATGAACAAACTACAGAATTTCGTAGATAAAGGTGTGTGGATTTGAGAAATATATGGTTTGTGGGGGTTGTTTTGTGGGGAAAAATTGCAGACTGTTCAAATTCAGATTGACTGAATATTTTTGCTGTTCTGAGCCATTGTGCATTGTTTCACTTTGGTCTTTGGCTTCCACGTCCACGTGTGTGTACCACACATTCGGCATACCGTTTGATTCAGGACATTTGGAGATTGAAATTTAGTAGCTTTTTTTCATTCCATGGAGTTTTGGCATGATTTCTACCTTTTGAAGTTGTTTTTTGTTCATTTTTCAGACATACGCGAATTTCTACGAAGAACTGCGCCCACACCATTGATGGTATGAATGAACAAACTACAGCGTTACGTAGCTGAAGGTATGTAGTTATGAGAATATATAGTTTTGCGGGGGGTATTTCCAAGTTAGAGGGTGTTCAGTTTGAAAAATCTGGGAAAATGCTGTTATTGGCGCACTGCGCATTGTTCACATTTGTCTAGTTGCTTCCACGTCCGGTGTGTAACCACACATATGGCATACCGTTTGATTCAGGACATTTAGGAGATTGATATTGGTAAGTTTTTTTTACATTACATGGGGTTTAGGTGTGATTTTTAACTTTGAAGTGTATTTTTCTCTATTTTCCAGAAAATTGTGTAGAAATGCGAAATTCTACGAAGAACTGCGCCCACACCATTGATGGTATGAATGAACGAACTACAGTGCTACATAGCTGAAGGTGTTTAGATTTCAGGAATATATAGTTTGTGGGGGGTATTTCTGAGTTATCAGGGTGTTTTGTGGAAAAAACTGCAGACTGTCCAAATTCGGAGTTGGCTAAATATTTTCGCTGTTTCTGAGCCATCGTGCATTGTCTCACTTTTGTGCTTTCGCTTCCACGTCCGCGTGTGTAACCACACATATGGCATACCGTTTGATTCAGGACATTTGGGAGATTGATATTTAGTAACTTTTTTTTACATTCCATGAGGTTTTGGCATGATTTCTACCTTTTGAAGTTTTTTTGTTCATTTTTTCAGACAAATGCGAACTTCTATGAAGAACTGCGCCCACACCATTGATGGTATGAATGAAAAAACTACAGTGTTACATAGCTGAAGTTGTGTAGATTCAGGAATATATATGTGGGGGTTATTTCTAAGTTATGGGGGTGTTTGTGGAAAAAACTGCAGACTGTCCAAATTCGAAGTTGGCTAAATATTTTCGCTGTTTCGAGCCATCATGCATTGTCTCACTTTGTGGCTTTTCGCTTCACGCCGCGTGTGTAACCACACATATGGCATACCGTTTGATCAGGACATTTGGGAGATTAATATTTAGTAACTTTTTTTACATTCCATGAGGTTTTGGCATGATTTCACCTTTTGAAGTTGTTTTTTGTTCATTTTTTCAGACAAATGCGAACTTCTATGAAGAACTGCGCCCACACCATTGATGGTATGAATGAACAAACTACAGTGTTACATAGCTGAAGTTGTGTAGATTTCAGGAATATATAGTTTGTGGGGGTTATTCTAAGTTACGGGGGTGTTTTGTGGATAAAACTGCAGACTGTCCAAATTCGGAATTGGCTAAATATATTTCGCCGTTTGAGCCATCGTGCATTGTCTCACTTGTGGCTTTTCGCTTCCACGTCCACGTGTGTAACCACACATATGGCATACCGTTTGATTCAGGACATTTGGGGGGATTGATATTTGGTAACGTTTTTTGACATTCCATGAGGTTTTGGCATGATTTCTACCTTTTGAATGGTGTTTGATGTACATTTTTTTTGAAAATCTGCGAAAAGTGCGACCTTCAACGAAGAACTGCGACCACACCATTGATGGTATGAATGAACGAACTACAGCGTTACATAGCTGAAGGTGTGTAGATTTCAGGAATATTAGTTTGTGGGGGGTATTTCTGAGTTGGGGGGTGTTTTGTGGAAAAACTGCAGACTGTTCAAATACAAAACTGGCTAATTTTTTTTGCTGCTACTGACATTTGGCACTGGTCACGCTCTGGGTTAGTTGGTAGCCAGGTCTGGGTACACCCATGAATGTGGCAACCGTTTTATTCGGGAGGGGTTAGGCTTTCATATTTGAGATGCGTTTGAACTTTCCTCCACAGTTTTTAGCTGAAATTCGCATTTGATTTTGTCTCTGATTTTACAGTTGAGGAAAAAAAGGAAAATGTGAGAAAATAACTTACTATTGGATGAAGAGCTGCGTCCGGGTATCTGCATTTTGATCAAAACTTACCTCACTCATAAAATCTTGTGGGTGTGTAGTTTCTAAAAATATCTCACTTGTGGGGATATTTTAGTTAATTTGGAAGATATTCTATGTTTACTGTCAGTAGTGGTTATACATTTTAATTTGGTGTAATATTCTTGAAGGTGCAGTTTTAGTTTGGGGGGGTCTCCTGTACAGGAAAAGTCGGGTACCTACATATATCTGGTATCGTTGTACACGGGAGTATCTGAGCTTTTAGAAACAGTAAGATTTTTGTGTGTAACCTTAAGATAACTATAAGTAAAAATGGGAAAAATCCATGAAAATTTGCAAATTTTTCATTTTTTTTACATATTTTACCCATAATTCCAGTAAAATTTCCAGAAAAGTTACAAAATTCTGTTACCATGTTAAAGTACACTTTGTGCTGAAAAAAACAATGTATAATATTCCTGATTTACTGCAAGGTTTCCTACTGTAAAATTAGTCTAAAGTGATTGAGGGCAAAATCCTGAAAATTCTTCTGGCAGTTAACGCAAAAAAAAATGAAAATCTCCTGGCAGTGAAAGGGTTAAAGCAGACAGAGTTACTTTGTCCTCTGTCCTCTGAAATTCTTAATTTCTCTGACACCTCCAATACATATGGGATGACCATGTTCTTTCTCCTGCCTTGAACGATAACTAGCAAAATCTCATAACTTAACTTCAAATCCAACTAAACAGCACAGATATATCTTCTCTGAAGTTTTCAACTTCAAATAGTGGAGGTTTCATTCACCCTTAGATAATAACATGGTAACATAGTACTGGAGGTTGAATAAAGACATACATCCATCTAGTCCACCCATTTTAGACTACTCATTAACTCTACCTAACAGATGATTCAGAGGAAGGCCAAAAAAAAAACAGCTGAAAAGGGGGAAATAATTTCATCCTGACTCCAAATGGCAATCAGAAAGGATCCCTGGATCAACCAGAACTATATGTATTAAAACAAGTAATTCTCAATATTTTTTAGTTTGAAAAAAAGGAATCCAGCCCTCTCTTAAGGCTACATATATACTTGAGTATAAACTGGTCTGAGTATAAGCTATAAATGAGGGTACTCATTTTACCTGGAGTAAATGAGTAAAACTGATTGACTCTAGTATAACCTGAGGGTTGACTTTCTCCCATAGACAGCCCCATAGATTGTTCCATAGACAGTCCTATAGCAAGCCTCATACATAGCCCCATAGAAAGTCCCATACGTAGCCCCATAAAAAGTCCCATACTAAGCCTCATATGCAGCCCCATAAACAGCCCCACAGAAAGCCCAATACACAGCCCCATAGAAAGTCCCATACACTTCCCCATGAAAAGTCCAATACACAGCCCCATAGAAAGTCCCATACACAGCCCCATAGAAAGTCCCATACACATCCCCATGAAAAGTCCAATACACAGCCCCATTGAAAGTCCCATACACAGCCCCATAGAAAGTCCCATACACAGCCCCATAGAAAGTCCCATACACATCCCCATGAAAATTCCAATACACAGCCCCATAGAAAGTCCTATACACAGCCCCATAGAAAGTCCCATACACAGCCCCATAGAAAGGCCCATACATAGCCCCATACAAAGCCTCATACAAAGATGTGCCTTGCATTCCTTTCTGTGAAGCCTGAATATTAAAGATCCCTCCTTTAGAGATGTTTGTTGAATTCTGTTACTTCTCCGGTTTTTTTTCCCATTTCCTCTGCAGTCTGGGCAGACTTTCTCCCTTGAATCTATTCCTTTTTTTTATACACAACAACATCTTGCTAGCTATTTCTGTTACTGTCTAGTACTGCTTGCTACAGACTGTTATCTACTAGAAGCCCCAAATCTTTTCCAACAGGGATTCACTTAGAACAGAGCCATTTATGTTGTAGGTGGCACCAGGATTGTTAAACCCCAAATGCATCACTTTACATTTATCAACACTTAATCTCATCTGCCACTCATATTCCCACTTTGATAATCTATCTAGATCTGCTTGCACATCATTTGAAGTTTGCAAAGCTCTGCATAGTTTTGTCTTCAGCAAACACAATGATTTTGCTCTCAATAACCACTTCTAAGTCATTTATAAATAAATTAAATAGAAATAGCCCAAGTACAGAACCCTGAGGCACTCCACTTAGAACTTAAGCCCACATAGATGTAGCTCCATTGACCACCACTCTCTGGTGGCCGATCGATCACGCTAAAATATCTACAAAAAAATGACCTTAGTTGAAAAAATGGATGAAAATATGATCGGACCTCCAGTAAGTTTCAGCTGATCATGCTGGCTTCAATTGATTGAGTGATTGTTTGCAATGCAATACAATATCGGCAGCACTGCATTATTTTTCCTGACCAGCAGACTACCAAATGGTTTATTGATCAGCAGTCTTGTTTCCAAAGATAGGTCCAAATTTCACAAGCAATATGTATAAAGATATGGGAAATAGCATGGGAAGCAAATACTTATTCTCAAAAACAAAGTACTGTCTGAGAGAGCCATACAAATTAAAATTTGTGAGTTTGCCTAATTTTTGCCCATTTACTATGTCCTTTTTTTATTAGTAGTAGTTGGAACAGTTCAATTTCCTAAGAAGCATGCTCCTTTTCATACTGTCAAATAAAACAATTTTGCATTTGCTTTTATATTTATTTCTAAACAGTTATCTTTACTCTTCATTATGTTCTGTTTACTTTATTTTGTTTCATTTACATTTAGTGCAATTTTTCTTTTATAAACAGGACTTTTGGAAGCTTTTCAGAATAACAATGCCCTGCTTGATCAGATTCAGAAGTGTCTAGAGGCCTATTTGGAATCAAAGCGTGCTGTGTTTCCAAGGTTTGAATATATAAATTGTTTAAGTATTTACGTTTTCACTGTAAGAACAGTAAAACTATGCAACTGTCCATTGCACCTAGTGATGGCAGGTTCATGGGATAGTTTAAAAAAAAAAGCTGGATGAGTTTCTAAAATAAACAGGCAGATTCAATAAAAGTTCTTATCGTTAAAAATGATGCTAATTTTGCCCCAACCAATCAGATCTTATTTAACATTTGAAAGCTAACATCTGATTGGTTGGGGCAAAATTAGCACCATTTTTAACGATAAGAACATTTATTGAATAACCCTGAAAGAATGTTGAATGTTACCGGGATTGATACAAGTTTGAGTTGATCCAGGGATATTTCCGATTGGTACTTGGAGTCAGGAAGATATTTTCATACCCTTCAAACAGTTTTTTTGGCCTTTCTCTGGATTAACTGTTAAGCAGGAAATGTGGGGTTTTCTGTGTAAGTCGGATTAGATGGACATATGTCTTTATTCAACCTTAAATACTATACTATATTATACTAAAAGTCTGCAATGTTATAAGAAGGTCATACCATAATATGGGAAGGTTAAGGAAGGAAGGTATTGATACCCTCTAACTAAAAAACAACCGTTGTTATAAATATTAGCAAAGAATTTTAGTTTATAATCCATATCTATAGCTCTGTCCTGTCTCTATTATTACCCCTAAACTGAGATCACAACACTTACGTATCTGCGATCCCGCAGCTCTGCTGTGTATCTCCTCATGGCTCCCCCCTGCGCATGCATGGCCATGCCAATGATAATAGCCAGGTTGTGAACAAGAGGATCTGTCAGAGGAGATCTGGGAGGACAGACAGAGCAGCACTGAAGGATCGTGGATTGGTTAAGTATTGCAATTTCAGCATATGCGTTAATATGCAAGTGCTCCTGTCTCCCATGAGAATTTTGATTCAATGTAAAGTACAGCTTGTATAACAGTGTACATTTCCTGTCCCCTTACCACACAGCCATTAATGTCTAAACTGCTAAACCTATATTTTGGCAATATTTTGTGTGGCCACTATTATTTTCCAGCACTTTGTTAACTCTCCTGGGCATGGTGTCCACTAGAACAGGGACAGTTGGGAGTTGTAGTTTTCAAACATCTGGAGATCTACTGGTTGCCTATCCCTGCACTGGAGCTTCACATGTTGCCTCTGAAATTCTCTTTCACTCTTCCATGACGACATCACTGAGGTGGTGGATGTTTGAGACCTTGCACATCTCCAACTTCTGTTTGAGGATACCCCACAGATCCTCAATAGGGTTTATGTCTGGAGACATGCTTGGCCAGTCCAGCGCCTTTACCTTCATTTTCTTTTACAAGGCAATGGTCATCTTGGAGGTGTGTTTGGTGTTGGATTACTGCCCTGCATCACAGTTTCCATAGGGAGGGGCTCATGCTCTGTTTCAGAATGTCACAGTACATTTTGGCATTCCTTTAATGAACTGTTGCTCTCCAGTGCTGGCAGTATTTATTCAGTGCCAAACCATCACACTCCCACCACCACTGTAGGCAAGACACACCTGTCTTTGTTCACTTCACCTGTGTTTCCGCCTCATATGCTTGACACTATCTGAACCAAATTAGTTTATCTTGGTCTTATCCGACCTCAGGATAGTTCCAGTAATCCACACCCCTAGTCTGCTTGTCTTAGTCATCATTTGTAAAAGGGGACAACAGCCCATCATTTTACAAATGATGTAAAGAAAACTCCTCAGAGTTTTCTTTACCATGAGGTGCCATGTTCAACAAGCATGAGAGAATGTGAGAGCGATAACACCAAATTTAACAAATCTGCTCCCAATTCACACCTGAAACATTTTAACACTAACAAGTGACACGACACTGGGGAGGTAAAATGGCTAATTGGGCACAATTTGAAATCTTTTCATTTAGGGGTGTTCTACCTTTTGTTGCAAGTGGTTAATGGTTGTGTTTCTAGTTATTTGAGGGGACAGCAATTTTACAATTGTACAAGCTGTACACTGATTACTTTACATTGTATCAGTATTTTCCCATAAAAAGACATAATAAAATATCTACAAATATGTGAGGGGTGCACTCACTTTTGTGACACATTATATTTGGTTCCATATGAACTTTGTTGTGTTTGTTCTTTCTTTCTATATACGTACAGTGACTGCATGTAACATAAAAATTGGAGTTGTGAAAACATTTTAATTATGAAAACTCTAGTTGAAGGTTATTTCTTTTATAAAAACAAGTCACCCGGACTAAGCATCACTGTTAATTTCTCTTTTTTTTCATTTCTACTGTTACCTACACAGATTTTACTTTCTGTCAAATGATGAGCTTCTTGAAATTCTGGCTCAGACAAGAAACCCACAGGCTGTTCAGCCCCATTTAAGGAAATGCTTTGATGCTATAGCAAAACTTGAATTTGCTATTTCACCTGGTGAAGGGGAACAGGAAGTCATTTTTACCAATGACATTCTAGCGATGTTATCACCTGAAGGAGAAAGTGTAAGTATTTTATTAGCTGTATTTTTATCTTAAAGAAAATGTGTGTTTGTTAAGATTTTAATTTATCTTATTATAAAATATGTATAAGTTCACTATAACTGTACCAACATATTTCTACTAGGTAAATCTGGGCAAAGGCCTAAAGGCAAGAGGTAATGTTGAAGACTGGCTTGGCAAAGTAGAGGAAGCAATGTTTGCTTCTCTAAGACGTTTAAGCAAGACTGCTATGTCTGACTACAAGAATAAATCCAGGGTAGAATGGGTAGTTGCTGGGCACCCATCTCAGGTAAATCATTCATTTTATGTTTAAATTATATTAATAATAAAATGTAATAATTTTATATGCACTGATAATAACATTTGGTGTTCATATACAGCTTCAAAGTCTTCTTTCTAGGATAGAGATTCCATAAAAATTCTTATCGTTCAAAATGGTGCTAATTTTGCCCCAACCATTCAAATGTTAGCTTTAAAATGTTAAATAAGATCTGATTGGTGGGGCAAAATTAGCCCTATTCTTAATGATAAGAACTTTTATTGAATCTCCCTGTTTTAATAAAATAATTAACAACATCATTGTAGCTAAGGTGATATGCACATTTTCATATTGAAAACTTAACATGGTTATAAAAGGTTCTCATTCATCCAGCTCATGGTATATTTATTGTATTCAGTTAGATCAACTGGACTTAAAGTTTAGTTCTTGAAGACGTTTCGCTAGTCATCTGGCTGGCTTTCTCAAAACATGTTAACATTTGAATAAGTAATAAATGCTACCTACATAAATTAAAGTGCATGCACTCTATATCTTTTAGGAAACTGAGCTGCAATGTTTGTGTTTAAATAAATACAATATATACTTCAGTAACCTTATCTAGGGCCATGATATGATTCTGGTTATGCCTGCTTCTTTTCTCCTCTATAAGCTGACTTCCTTGACAAAGGCCCATCCTGTTATATAGAACAAGCCAGTAGCTGCAGGAATAGGATTTATGACCTGAGATACAGTAAGAATAGAGTAAAAGAGCTTAATTAAATAAATAAATAATTCAGTTTGTGGTTTTATGCAAGTCTAAAAGTTTTTAAAGCTATTGTGGGGTAATCTTCCCCAACAATAAATTAACAGTGCATCCTCAGTTGTCTTTGATGATTATTTGCTTATTTATGAATTTTATCTAATATTTCTCTGCATGGGGTATAAACATATAGGTGCTGTTAAGACAGACACATAGAGAACCACATTTTGTAGTCAGATTCGTGAGATTTATCAGAGAGATGTAACCCTGTCCATTTATTCGTTTGGTGATAACTGCCTACATGGACTGAACAGCATTAAAAATCTTTTCAATCCCATCAGACTCTAGTCACATTGTTGGTTTGAAGGTAAACCAGTGACATCATACAGTGAGCCATCTTCAGAAAAATTTACATTAACTTAATTAACAATTCTTCTTTTTAGGTTGTATTGACAATATCCCAGCTTATGTGGTGCAGTGATCTTAGTCATTGCCTTGAAGGGGAAAGTGAAGACAACATAAATTCTATGATGGAATTTGAAAAGGTTAATTTTGAGGTGAGTTATATGAAGTTGATGACTATAAAATGAAATGAGGGTTATTGTTGATTTTCTACCAACTCAAAATTTTTATAATATAGACTGTGATGGTAACCCCGTATAGACCACTTATTATATTTTATCCAGTTTGCTGTGGATAGCAAATCCTTTTAAATACAGTAACATTAAAGGAGAACTAAACTTCTTTTTTCTAATCCTATTATGAAAGTGTTTCTTCACAGAATATCTATAAATTGTAAGATTTTTCTCTAGTAAGTTGCATTTAGTACATATAAGTAATAGATTATTGTAACTAAGAAGGCTTCCATGTTGTTGCCAATACAACTCCCAGCCCATGTAGTCTTCAGATGCCCCCTGACCCCAGTATTCACTGTCTTTATGCACAGAGTATTTTCTATACAGATGTCTCCTCTTTAATATGGAAGTCCCTGACAGGACTTTGAAAGCTGCTTGTTACCCTAAAGTTTTTTTTAGCAGTCAGCGTGAAATACATACAGCTTTCCTAAGGCAATACAAAATATTTTTTTTTTGTTCTTTTAATACTGTTTCTAGCTAAGATCAAGCTTCTTTATTTACCTGTTTTAGAAGCACACAGTCCACAAGGTCACAGTTTCAAATCCCCAGACTACTTTTATTTTTTGTTTCCATTATGTTGCTATCATAAAAATAAAGATTCTACATGTAGAAGTGTTCCACATATGTCTGTTGGTAAAAGCTCTGCTTTTAGCAAGACAAGAGTACATGAGGCTGCAGGTTCAGTTCCCCATTTTTTTACCGAAATATTCCATTTCTTACATCAATGCTAGCTAAGAAATACTTATTTCTCTTTCAGCCTTGGGGGACCCATGCACAGCAGGGGTTTAAGTATTCCACCTCCAGGAGCAGACACTTGAATATTGAAGTTTTCTACAGGCTCTGGTGCTCCTCCCCTTACCTTATATTCTGCAGCACCAGCAGCCTGCTTCAGTTTTTCAAGTGTCTGCTCAGGAGTTGGACTACTCTCCTCTACTAGCAAGATATCTCTAAGGAACAGCTGGAGGGTAACCCCTTCCAGCATTTCCCATCAAATTCACACAGACCTGGCTGTCCCCCACGTCTGTTGTGTAAAACAAACATTTTACCTTTCCCCTTCCACATCATCTGGACACACAGATCAGGGCAGCTCCCCCCTCCTCAGATGGGCTCCCTACCTTAACCTGAGCCCTGTTCAAAGTTTGGCGTGAACTTCCCCTATGTGCGTGGGGGCGGGACTTCCGGTTCCTGCGTTGTCTTCTGTGCTCAGTGCTCCTACAGCTACTCCTAATCCGTCTTTCTCTAGGATTGCAATCTACTACAGGCTCAGCGTGGCCCTGTCTGTCTATTGTATAGCTTCTACCCAGCCTCTGACTTCAGAAACATAGGTCAGATATGGGGATAGCATTGGGGGTGTGATCCTCTTTCTGGTTCCCCTGTATTATTCTCTCTACAGCCTTCAAAATCTTGATTATATATATCTATAAGCAAAAAAAAGTTTTTTTATCTCTACTTTCTTCTGTTTTCTTCTATCATGGCCAGCAAGGGATCGCTCCCTTCCTGTCAAAAGAGAAATAAACAACATCCATTCGCAGTATCAGATGTATGTGCGACCTGCCAAACTAAACTGCCTGCAGGCCAATCTGGCCCACGGTGCGCTCCTTGTAATGCTACCAATGACCCTCCTCCTCCTCCTGTGCTCACTGACACAGCCAGTCAAGAGCCAGAATGGGCAAGAGCCATTAGAGAATCTTTAGATTCACTAAAACATCTGTCAGAGGGCTCTCAGAATTCAGCTCCTGAGGGACCCTCTCCGGAGCAGGAACCAGACTGGGCTAAATCATTAGCTGCCTCTGGTGACTACAGACAGAGGTTCCAGACCTGCCAGGCCACGGGAACTTATTACATCCTGTTTATCTGAGGATTCTCCTCAATAGGACGATGAGATCACAGAGGAAGATGAAATTGAATACGACACTCCCGAACAAGAGTCACAAACAACTTTTACTCCAGAAGCTGTTGATTCGCTCATAAGGTCAGTCCTTACTGTTCTTAACACTCAGGGCTCGGAATCCCAAGAGGACCCCTCCAAAACTCTCTTTTCTAGAGTTAGAAAAGCCTCAGTTCAATTCCCTTCTTACAAACAACTGGACAGGATCGTTCTACAAGAATGGTCTGAGCCAGAGGGCCGGCCTCTTTAGTCCCAGCTCTACAACACTATGTTCCCCTTCACCAAGGCAGACATAGACCGATGGGCCTCCCCTCCTATAGTCGACCCTCCAGGGGCCCGACTTTCCAGAGCCACCACCATTCCCCTTTCCGAAGCGGTGATCTTCAAGGTTTCAAACGATCGGCGCATTGAGGCGCTACTAAAAATATCCTTTGCAGCCTCAGGGTCTGCCCTAAGACCCACCTTTGCCTCTGCTTGGATGGCAAAAGCTATGGAGGTATGGCTCAACCAATTATACCAAGATATCCACACTGACCCAACTAAGTCCCATATGTTAGACATAATTCAGGATTTGTCAAATGCGGCGGTTACATGGGAGACGCAGCTCTAGAATCCAGCCAGCTGATCGCTCGAGCTTCCGCCTCAGTAACGCCGACTCAAAGGGTCTTTTGCATAAAAGCCTGGGCAGCCGATGCTGCCTCAAAAAAGGCCCTAACCAGTCCCCCATTTTCAGGAGGACAGCTATTTGGCCCTGAACTAGAAAATACAATATCCCAAGCAACAGGGGGGGGGGGAGTTCCTTTCTCCCCCAAAACAGACCCCGTAGGCTACCTATCTTTCATAGGCACCCATCCTTTCACCCCTTCCACTCCTCTCCAAGGACCCCTTCAGAGCAATCAGCCCAGGCCCCTCCAAGACTACAAATTACTTTCCGACCCTGGCCCAACAAGAGAGGATCCTTTTGACCTGCCGGTGGCAAACCAAAATCGGCATTACTATCCCCCCTCATCTTGGGTGGGAGGACGGCTAAAAAAATTTCAAGAGGCGTGGAACCACCCTTCCACAGACTCATGGACTCTGGATGTTATCTCTTAAGGATACCGAATAGAGTTTATCTCTCGTCCTCCGAGACGCTTTTTTCCGTCCAACCTGCCCAGAGCACCATCCAAACGGCAAGCCCTAAACCAAGCAATAGCCCTTCTATTACTGTCCAAAGTAATAGTTCCAGTCCCTACTTCTCAAGGGTTCTAGGTTTTTATTCCAACCTGTTTCTAGTTCACAAAAAAGACGGAACTTTCTGCCCGGTCTTAGACCTTAAGGAAACATATATGTCAGGAAGATCTATTTCAAGATGGAATCGTTCAGTCGTTCTAGCCATAGAACCAGGAGATATCCTAACTTCCCTCAACATACAGGACGCCTACCTCCACGTTCCCATCTGGCAGGGCCACCACCACTTTCTGAGATTCGCAGTGGGAAAGCACCATTACCAGTTAACTGCCCTCCCCTTCGGCCTCGCATTGGCCCCTTCACCAAGGTGATGGCATGTCAGGCAGCTTTAATTCGCCTGCAAGGTATCTTCCTTCTGCCCTACTTAGACAATCTACTGATTAAAGCACCATCCTTTGCCCTGGCCTGAGCTCATGTAAAAACTTGCACTCAAATCTTAACCTCCTTCAGTTGGATCATCCACTCTCGCAAGTCATCCTTCATACCCAGCCCTCGCATGACATTTTTGGGCATGTTGTTCAACACTTCCTGGCAACAAATCCTCCTCCCCTCGGAGAAGATACAAGCACTCAAACTCCTAGCCTGTCAGACATTCGCCAATCCCCCAATCTCAGTCCGCCAAGCCATGCGCTTAGTAGGGAAGAGGGTATCAGCCATCCACGCAATTCCATATGCCATGCTTCACCTGCGTCCACTTCAACGCCACATGCTATTAGTTTGGAACAGATCTATGACTCCCTGGACTCCAGGATTCATTTACCTCACCCAATCCAGCAGTCCCTGGTATAGTGGACACAAGATCTCAATCTTCAGAAAGGGAACATGCTCTGCCTACCTCTGTGTGATTTCCACAGAAGCAAATCTATCAGGATGGGGGGCAGTGTATGGGTCCCACACGACTCAGGGCATCTGGTCACCACAGGAGTCACTCCTCTAGATCAACGTTCTAGAACTACGGGCCATATATCTGGCCCTCTCTCACTGGACAAAACAACTGACAAACAGCTTTGTCAGAATCCAGTCAGACAATGCCACAGTGGTGGCATACATCAACCACCAAGGGGGCACTCGGAGCAACATTGCCATGGAAGAATCCCAACGCATACTGTATATATTCCGGCTATCTCTGTGGTCTTCATCCCGGGGATTCCTTAGCCGCCACTGGACCCGGGGGAATGGTCTCTTTATCAGGAGGTGTTCTCGACTCTTACTCGTCGGTGGGCAACTCCGGAAATAGACATCATGGCATCGCGTCTCAACCGCAAGGTTCCCCTCTTCTGTGTGAGAACGCGAGATACTCTGGCGCACCTTATAGATGCACTGGTTGTTCCATGGCGGTTTCAGTTAGTGTATGCTTTCCCCCCAATAGCCATGATTCCGCGCTTGCTAAAGAAGATCAAGCAGGAAGGAACCACTACTATATTCATAGCTCCCAGATGGCCGAGAAGGGCTTGCTTCACAGATCTTCTAAAAATGTCACTGGAAGAACCTTGGCCCCTACCTCTCAGCCTAGATCTCATTTCTCAAGGCCCTTTTTTCCACCCAGATCTTCCATGACTCAATTTGATGGCGTGGCTATTGAAGCCTCCATCCTGAGAAAGAGGGGCATTCTATCGTTGGTCATCCCTACTATGCTGGCCGCACATAAACTGTCATCTGCAAAGGTTTATCACCGGATATGGCAGAGATACATAAATTGGACCTCTTCCAGGGGTTTTCCCTATAGGAAATTCATCATAACTAGACTGCTGAGATTTCTACAGGTGGGATTGGATAAGGGAATATCTCTCAGTGCCTTAAAGGTTCAGATTGCAGCTTTGTTGATTTTATTTCATCGGTGACTGGCATCACCAAAGGATGTGCAAACCTTCTTACAGGGGGTGGCTCACATAGTCCTCTGTGCAGACAGTCTGTACAATCATGGGATCTTCCCCTGGTTCTTCGAGTTCTTCAAGGGCCCCCCTTTGAACCTCTGAGGTTATTAGTGAGGTTATTAGTGTTATATCTTCTTTTTCTTTTAGCTATTTCTTCAATACGCAGGGCGTCAGAGCTGGCAGCTCTAGCGGTAGAACCATCCTGCCTCTCCTTCCACGGGGACAAGACGGTCCTTTTACCTCATCCAACATTTCTAACCAAGGTCGTTTCTTCCTTCCATCTGAGTCAGGAAATCATCGTCCCAGTTCTATATCCTCGGCCGGCTTCTCCTAATGAAGAGAGGTTGCACTCGCTGGATGGAGTCTGAGCTCTCCGGATATAAATCTCCAGAACAGAATCTTTTTCGTTCGTCCAAAGCGCTGTTCATCCTCCTGATGGGTTCTCACAAAGGCTCCAGAGCATCGCCTCAGAACCTGGCCATTTGGATTTGGAGTATCATTCTAAGATGTTATACAGAAGCTGGGACTGCTCCTCCCTTGCAGATCTGCAGAGCAGCCACCTGGTCTTACAATCAATACATTCATAAAATTCTACAGGTTGGATGTGTTTGCTACAGCAGAGACGACCGTAGGTCAGCTTGTGCTGCAAGCAGCAGAGGATTAAATTCTTCTGGCCCCCTTTACTGTTCGGGACTTTGGGACGTCCTGTGCTGTGCCTGGGTCCCCCAAGGCTGAAAGAGAAAAGGAGATTTTGTTACTCACCTTAAAATCTTTTTCTCTGAAGTCGATGGGGGACCCAGGCACTACTATCCCTATGCGTTATAACTGTCAAGTTATTGGAATTGTTATTCTAATTATATAGATTAATTGAGTGTTTCTATCGGTTTAGCTTAAGTTAAAGTGTGTTCATTAATAAAAGTTATACGTTTCTTATTGGAACTCCTTCACTCCCTCTTTGGGACAAAACTGAAGCAGGCTGCTGGTGCTGCAGAATATAAGGTAAGGGGAGGAGCACCAGAGCCTTTGGAAAACTTCAATACTCAAGTGTCCGCTCCTGGAGGTGGAATTCTTAACCCCTGCTGTGCCTGGATCCCCCATCGGCTTCAGAGAAAAAGATTTTATGGTGAGTAACAAAGTCTCCTTTTTCATTAAAAGATTACATTGTTGGGACAGGAGCATTAAATGGGGGGGGCACTGAAATTCCTGTTCTGTGTCACATAGAGGGAAGATCTCTGTGCTGTTATATGATTGTCTTCCTTGTTTTTATCTGTTCAGCAGTACAAAGCATGTTACATTTCATGTTGCGTGGGAGACTTTAGTTCCTCTTCAAATAGTTGTATAAACACTCCAGTGTATTAGTGTATTCACAAGAATTAATTATTATATAAAAATTACAGTTTTTTTTAATGCATTTGATTCCCCCCCATGAAAGTCTTATCTTTCTGATACTAAATATTTTATTGTAAGTATGTATATTTTACATTTTCCCCAGAGACTAAATGCTTTAGCTGGATTGGTCCGTGGCCAGCTTCCAACACTTCACAGAAATATTGTCACAGCTCTTATTACAATTGATGTACATGCAAGGGACATTGTCAGTGATCTTGTGAAAGACAAGGTAATTTACCAATTATAAATATAGTATGCAATCTTAATACTGAAACATAACACAATATTTTTGCATTCATTTTTTTAACACTCATTTTTTGGCATAAATATTGCATTTTGTTCCCTAGTCAAAAGTAATGTATGTATGACAGCAATTGTATTTAAAGGGGAACTGTTTACTCTTAGCCATGACATCACCAGCACCATTGCTCTGTCCCCTCTAGAGGTGGATCCAAAGAAGATTTCACAGATCTGCCGGAAATCGGACTTAACAGATTTCTGACTTTTTCCGATTTTTCCGAACTGCAGAACTGTTTTCCATAATTAGCAAACTATTAAAATTTTTTGATAATTATTGAATTTACGTGCCATTCGCTAACACTAGAATGCATCGTTCGGTAACCCTCGAATGTAATGTTTGTTTTCGCTAGCCCTCAAATGTATGGTACGCTAACCCTCAAATGCAATCTTTGTTTTTGATAATCCTTGAATGTAGCCTTCAACTACAAACAGGACCATTTGGCAGATCCTTTATTTTGCATTGTAACAAAAAACTACATTTAAGCAACAAATGTGTTTTGTTATATGATGTCCTAATAAATATTTTAGCAATGGAAGAATTTTCCAAGCATTCTGTTTAAACAGTCCCTTCTATGTCATAGTTCAATAAGGCACACTAACTTAGCGGTAGAGATGGTTAGAAACTGCTAGGTTTCCTTCCATTTTCGGATTGTGGGAAAATCCCCAAAATCCAAAAAATGGAACTTACTATCGGGACTTTGGAGTGCGTTCGGATTGGAAACTATTTTCGAAAATAGCCTTGAACGTTTGCTAAAAATCTAAAATGTGCTACGAAGTCCCAAAATCCGAAAGTTCCGTCCGTCCGTGTTGGACCCGGATCCTATCTCTACTTAGTGGCTATTTAAAACTTGCAAGTGCCATTCTCTTTTCCTCTCCCCACATCACTACTATTAATTCATTTGTGGCTAGAAATGGTCCAGAGACACTTGTATCATCACCAATGCAATGAGAGAAATGCTGCCTTCATAAATTTACCTTAAGTGGGTCAGGGATCAGCAGCTCCTGCTACAAAAATATTTTGTATTATACAAGTTTGTTCAGCAGAACAATGGCAATTGCAATACTCATATGGCATAAAACAATAGTAACCCAATCATGGTACAATATAGTTTTTGAAGATGATGAGAGACGCACTCACAAATCTTTAAATGGGTTTTATTGTGACAAGATATGTGCACAACGTTTCGGGGCAATCCCTGTCGACAGGCGTATCTGACGAAGGGGATTGCCCCGAAACGTTATGCATATATCTTGTCACAATAAAAACCATTTAAAGATTTACGAGTATGGCTCTCATGATGTTCTGGATTACTAACCAACAATTTTCCCTGTCCATTTTGGTTATTTACCAGACGCAATAGACTTATCAGATGGTATGCATTGCAGCCTTAATTATAAATTATTATAAATGAAAATATCTACTGTTAACATTATAGTATTATAGTACTGTATTATAGAAACAACCTTTCTTTATTCTGTTTCCAAATTGAAACTGATGTGCATTGATCATTTAAAAACCTTTTATTTAGGTTGATAACATTGAAAGTTTTGAGTGGCAACGCCAGCTACGATATTACTGGGATCCTGATCATGATAATTGTGTGGCTCGGATGGCTTTGTCGCAATATACTTATGCTTATGAGTATCTTGGTGCATGTCCCCGACTAGTGATCACTCCATTAACAGTAAGAATTTTCAAAATATGTTTATTAAAGACATTGATTTGCAGTGATGCCAATTTATATGTGTGTATATTTATATATAGTCAGGAGGGTAACTGCCGTCCCCTGACTGAAGTGGGGCTATGTCCGTCCTGGCAATCAGTTGTTTTAAACTTCTGATCGTGCATGCTCATGAGGGGGGATTTCTGGCCAGAGCGGGGTTCAGCAATGCAGACCCATGCATGAGAAATCAGCAGGGGGGTCTGGGCCTCCCTAGTTGCATAACTGTATAGAGTCCTACCATTCTTCATTACTTTGTGTATAAAATAGGATGGAAACTGTAACTAAGATTTCATTTTGGTCAATATGGCAGATACTCGAAGATGTAAAATAATTTTTTTATGATATATGAAAAATAAAAAGCACTCAAAGAAACATACAAGATCCAAACTAATTGGGTAAATTGAAATGTTACCCTTTCTGCATGTTTTGTTCAGTCACTACAGAGGTCATTAGTCTTCAATGCCTACAGATACAGAACTTTTTATATAATTTAATACGTCAGATCAGGAGTTTTCTGCAGTGAATTATAGATGAAATGCAATTGAATCAACTTCATCATTTCTGGCTTGAACTGTAGAAAAATTGGTATTAAGCAGTATTTATATGTCACTTCAAATTGAAGAATCAGATTAAAAGGATGTTGCATGTTATTGAGCTTACCAGAGTTTTTTTGAGTGTGCTTAGATTGATGTTTTCTGGCTCGTTGGGTAATATGGGTTCTAGGGCATGTGTATTACTAAATGTACACTGTGATTTATACATACAGTATATATATATATATATAAAGTATAACAAACTCACATGTTTTATTACAAAATGTACTATGTAATATATTAGTTTAATAACATATTTTTTACTGTAAAAGTATAAGTCTCCTCCTTTTGTTTATGCTGTTGGTAATTTTTAGTGACAAATTGAACAAAATTGTGTTATACTATAAAAACATTAACTTTAATTATTTTCAGGATCGATGTTACCTATGCCTTATGGGGGCTTTGCAGTTAGATCTCGGTGGGGCCCCTGCTGGACCAGCAGGCACTGGTAAAACTGAGACCACCAAAGACCTTGCCAAAGCACTTGCAATTCAGTGTGTGGTATTTAACTGCTCTGATGGACTGGATTACAAGGTATGAAGGATGGTGGTATTGTTCCTGGCATACAGTATCAGCAATAAATTGTGAATTTTAACAATGTTGCCCTCTGCATAAAATAAAAGTAACAAAAGAAGATAGTGTTGCACATCATAAAGACCAAACAGATAGTGGGATAAATAAGAAGGCCTACTTTACAAATAAGTTTCTTTATTTGTAAAATAAGCATTTTTATTGATCCCACTGTGTGCGTGGTCTGTCTGGAGTGCACCACCGTCTTCTTTTGTTACTTTGCTGTTGAAATGTTGTCCTTAGTAGAGATGTACTTTGGGTTCTAATAGAACCCAATTTCGATTCGAATCCGGCGGTTTTCGAAGTCCCGACGAAACTTTCGGAACTCCCGGATTTTTCGAAACTCAAATTTTCCGAGTTTTCGATTTTTATCGTAAATTCGATAATTATCGAAATCGAAAGTAGATGATTATCGAAATTGAAGTGTAAACAAAATGTATCGTAAGTGGGGATCAATATCGGTAACCCTCGAAAGCATGGATCGATTTCGGTAAACATCGAAAAAGTGTATCGTAAGTGGGGATCGATTTTGGTAACCCTCGATAATTGTACGAATCCAGGTAACCCTCGAAATCGTAAGTCCATCAACCCTCGAAAAGTAGCGATCGATTTCGAATGTACAAGCTGATTTCGGTAACCCTCGTATTTTCCCGAAAATTCGAAAATCCGAAAACGGGACGAAACTCATCAGCTTCGGACATCTCTAGTCCTTAGTGATGGACCTGGGGCAAGTTGCACCTAAATAACTAAGTCAACTATATGAGTTCCGGGAACCGCATTAGCTTGTTTGTTTAAAGTTGAATATAAGAATTTATATCAAGGTCAAACACCAGGCCCGGGTTTCACACATACATTAAAATATATTAGTGCAACAAATCTCTAGTATATCCATGAATTAGTAAAACAATGTAACATATGATCTTACAAAAACAATATACATTATTCCATAATATGGATACATTCTTAAAAAAACAAGTATTAATGGAACTGCACTAAAAAGTCTTCTTAAAGCAAGCGATGGCCCAGAAGTTTGGCATATAAGGGATAATGCGCCCCTTACAGTGTAATATAAGGATATAAAGTCACCGAGGAGTTTCCTGGCCATATAAAAGCACGAGACCGAAGGTCGAGTGCTTTTATACAGGACAGGGAACTCCGAGGTGACTTTATAAACCTTATATTACACTGTAATGGGGCGTATTATTTCTTATAATATATAAGTTTTAAAAAATGTAATTTGATGGCTAGTGTCTTTATTAAATCCCTAACCAGCCGATATCACTTAAGTAAATAATTAAACTAAATACACAGTAACCCCCTGAAATAAAATAGATTAATTAATACATACCTGATTGACTTGTTAGTAGAAATCCTCTTCAGCCTTTTCTCAGGAATTCCTGGCTCCATTTTCACTCTGTCCTCCTTCCTCTTTAAAAAATCAGTTTCCCTGTCAAACCCTGCAATAAAAAACATCACTGTAACACACAGACATTTACTGGTCATAAATTCCTTATCTGAACTCTTGTTTAAAATCCCTCTCACCCGGCAACTTAGTAACACCTTTCAGCCGTGACACAAACTCTACAGCCCTCCGGATGATGTAAAGCAGAGCGTGCAGGGGAAGTTGTCAGTACGCTGACATGCACGCTCTGCTTTACATCATCCGGAGGGCTGTAGGAGTTTGTGTCACGGCTGAAAGGTTTTAACAAGTTACCGAGTGAAACGGATTTTAAACGAAGGATTCAGGTAAGGAATTTATGACCAGTAAATGTCTATGTGTTATAGTGATGTTTTTTAATTGCAGGGTTTGACTGGGAACGGGCTGGATAAAGCAGAAGGAGGACGGCACATGTATGGGGAGCAGCAGTGGTGAATATTCTTATAAAAATCACTCAACTACGTAGTTGAGTGATTTTTATAAGGATATAATCCACTGTTGCTCCCATTATAATCCAGGCCACTTATATATTATATATATATATTAACTGTCAAGACATACCATTATAAATAAACATTTTATTACAATATTCAAAGTGTGCATATATTTAAGGACATAATGTAGTACTAATATATGGACATAGGGCTGCTTTAGATTAGTTACACTAATATATTTCACTTTAAGTGTAAAAGAGGTGAGTCTAATTTCATTGTACACATCCCTATTATGTGAGGGAATGGGTTTGTTGGTAGCTTATTAACTGTAACACTCTGAAATATGTTGCATTGACAAATGTGTATTAGTGAAAGTGAAAGCTTTGGCACGCACACCAACATGCCTGAATACTAAGACACCATTGAATCCAAACAGATGTCATCTTATAGAAACACCATAAAAATATAATTCATGTGATAGAAACAAATTGAGTGCAGTGTCACATTTGACATTTTATTTTTGCAGATGATGGGTCGGTTTTTCAGTGGTTTGGCACAATCTGGTGCTTGGTGTTGTTTTGATGAATTTAACAGAATTGATATTGAAGTCCTTTCAGTAATTGCGCAGCAGCTTATTACCATAAGAAATGCAAAAGCTTCAAAGGTAATGCTGAAAAATCGAATATCTATGTCTCTCTCTCTCTCTCTCTCTCTCTCTCTCTCTATCTCTCTCTCTCTCTCTATCTATCAATCTGTCTGTCTGTCTGTCTGTCTGCCTGTCTGTCTGTTTGTCTGTCTGTCTATCTATCTATCTATCTATCTATCTATCTATCTATCTATCTATCGCTCTATCTATCTATCTCTCTATCTATATATCTCTCTATCTCTCTATCTCTCTCTCTATCTCTCTATCTAAGAAAGATTACTTTAGGAATTTTAGGTCAAAGCAGCTCAAAGAATTTAAAATAAAAAGTTAGTCAAGTGTAGCCCTTTCAACCACTTTCCCTTGCACGATGCAAACTCTGAGGGAGAGAAGCCAATGTGGTGTGGTATATGTCCAGTGGGGCCAAGCCTGCCTCACTCCTTAACAACAGGGGCAAACTGCAGTGAGCCTACTCTAACTCAGTGGTTCTGCTGCTGTGAAGCATTACCCTTTTGCCCACTTTTTTCTATATGATGCAAATGACAAATAAGGGAAAGATCAGTGCAAATACATATATTTAAGAAAAAAGTCACCTCTTAGCCACAATGCAATCACAGTCCCTGTATGTCATACATTAATTGAGACTTTCCAGGGTACAAGTCATTCTGAATGGGAAAAGCCAGTTGGATGACTAGCGAAATATCTTCAAAAACTAAAATTCAAGTCCAGTTGAACTAATCGAATACAAAAGATTTACCATTGCTATTTTAACCTTATTTTATCCAAATTTTTGAACTACTTGTCCCCATTGACTTTAATGAGTCTGTTTTCAAACTTTTCCTGAAGTTTGAAAGTTTGAATGATAACAAACCTATACACCCCTCCAAGAAGACAACTGCCTTGCTATAGAAACTGAGGGTAAAGGTGCTGGATTGCCCAAGCATGTCCTCAGATCTAAACTCAATTAAGTATCTGTGGGGCATCCCACAGATGCTACAAAGCTAATCAGCTCTGTAAGCTATAATTCTTTACCAATTGCCAAAGTTTTTGTCCAGGATTCCCATTAAGCTTATTGGTATTTAGTATACTGGGAATAACATCATAACTGCAGTTGAACATTTAGCAGACATTTCTTTATCATATAATAGACATAGAGGTATATTAATTGATAAAATAATTCTTCATGTTTTACTCATTTACTGTTCATGTGTTTGTAACCTATTTCTGGTTTTATTTAGCTTTCCAGGTTTATGTTTGAAGGACGTGAAATTAAGTTGGTTATGACCTGTGCTGCATTTATTACAATGAACCCTGGCTATGCTGGAAGAACAGAATTACCAGACAATTTAAAAGCTCTCTTTAGGCCATTCTCAATGATGGTGCCAAACTATGCATTAATTGCAGAAGTAAGTACAAAGTCCTCGTGAAAAAGAGAAAAAGAAAGTAAATTCTATTTAGCAATATTCTAGTATTCTCCAAAACAAAAAAGTCATTACTCTTATGCAGGGATGCTCAATCTGCCACCCTCCACATATCAGAAAACTGCAACTCCCAGAAATCTCCAACATTACAGGGGATCTATAAAATGTTGGCGGTTGTAGCTGCCAAACATTTGGATAGGCTGCCAGTCGGTCATCCCTGTTCTAAAGTTTTAAAAACTATTTATTAATGGAGAAGATTTAACACAGGCTCGATAACTAATGGTGGTCTATCTTTCTCTCATTCGCCTCGTTACTCTCATTCGGCACGTTATGTGGTGGAGGGGTAGGTCTTCTGTTTTCCCCTATCTGCAGCTTTAAACTTGTTTCTCTTCCACCCTCTGTTGCCTTTTCCTCCTTTGAAGCCCATGCTATCCAACTTTTCCACCCCTTATGTCTACGAGTAGCATACATAATGTAGTTGAGTGCTGGAGATTGTTAAGTTGTGATTAAATTGCTTAGCCTCATTTGCACCAATCAATCTAGAATATAGGTTTGAGCAATTTTGTGTTTGTAAAAAAAATTTAATTTATAGAAAGGCTGGACAAGAATGCCTTCCATAAAACTATAGTCATTAAGAGAGCCTGTTTTTTTTTTTTTAAATGCAAAAAAGAAAAAATACCAGCACTTTGGAGCTTGTAAAATAGTGTCTTACCATATTGCTTAAGCAATATGCTATGTTTGGTTTGTTTTAACTTATAATGGATGTTAGGTAATAAAAAACATTTAGTGATCTTGGATCTTGGTGTTGAAAATTCTCTAATGTATTTAAGTTAAGCTCCCCTTAAGTTAACTTATCTCTGCTAAAGTGGGTTCTGTAGGCTACTTAATTATGGGAGTACTTATGTGTGTGGAGGTTCTCATTCATCCAGGTCATGGTATATCTGTGGTATTCAGTTACATCAACTGGGCTTAAAGTTTAGTTCTTGAAGACATTTTGCTAGTCAGATGTTTCGCTGGTTAGAGAAAGAATTGAGAACCCAGTTGGATGACTAGCTATGAACATCTTTTAAGATCTAAACTTCAAGTCCAGTTTATCTAACTGAATACCACAGATATGGGAGTACTTATATTTCATAAATTTTTACTGTGGCTTATATTATTTTTTAATTAATATTTTATAGGTTGTACCGTAAGTGTAATTAATTATTTTTATTTATGGTAAGGATTACATGTAGTTATGCTAATGCTAAACATATAAACAGTCATAGACATGGCTTACTATGCAGCACTACATTATAGGAAGGATTACCATGCTGCATCCTGAAGGATTTAAATTGTAATATCTATTAATAGTATTTAGCAATATATTTAGAAATATATGTATTTTACTTTTTGTAGGTGATTTTGTATTCTGAAGGCTTTGAATCCAGTAAAGTTCTTGCCAGAAAGATGACCCAAATGTATAAACTCTGCAGTGAGCAGCTTTCACAGCAGGATCACTATGATTTTGGCATGAGAGCTGTAAAATCAGTCTTAGTAATGGCTGGGTAAGATTTTATTTCTGTTAAGAAATGTATAATAAACCAAATTCTGATAAAGTTAGTATTACAACACAATTCCGTACACAAACAAACAGAGATGACCAGCATTTAGTCTAATCCATGCGGAGGCTACATATTTTGGTCAAAGAATGGTATATTTTATTACTTTTAGACCAATTCCAATCTTCGCATACAATGTTTGAAAATTTGCTCAATTTATTAATGATGTTATTAGTGATGTCTGACAGGCTCAAATTATAATGAATTAATTATTTTCTTGATAAGTAGAAGAAACCTTAATATCTATCTAATGCAGTGGACCTAAGTAATTATGATAATTTATTCTTTGAGTGTAAAACAAAGAATCAAGCACTGCAATTGGTTCTCTGTTCAATATCATTTTATTATTAATAACCCATTTTGCTAATATTGTTTTTATTTCCCTGTACATGCAGCAGAGAAGCAAGTAAGTGAAGTAGAAAAATTCAAATAATAAAATCTACTTTCTAAAACTGTACGTGTTCCACCCTAATGTACAGTATGTTATTTTCAAACATTGATAGCTTTAATAAACATTCTGTATAAAATATTATTTGTTTTCAAAGAAGCCTCCAAAATTCAGAACAAAATATATTCTTTTAACTTATCCTAATGATTTTTTTGACAGAAGTGTGAGACTCTAGAGGCTAGTTAGTTAATTCAACTAGAGTAGAATCGTTTAGTAATCAAAGGCATTTCACCTCTCATCTAAGTGGCTCAACTCAAATGAGTGATAGGGGCATCTGCCAATAATAACATAATCTGGACATCTAGAGTAGAGATGGTCGAACTTCTGAAAGTTCAGTCCATTTTCGAACTTTCGAACTATATGGAAAGTTCGAATACGGACCCATTAAAGTCAATGGGAGTCAAATAGTTTGAAAAGTTCTAATGAGATACAATTAAAATATCAATGGTAATGTAAATGGATCTGTGACCTGGAAAATGGTCTGGGGAACACTTTGAATATCCAGAACTTCAATTTTATTCTCACGCACGGTACTTTCAAGCTCCCACTATCGATTTTTTATCAAGTAGATGAAACGTGGCATTGAAAGCCTTAACTCCTATTCAGGGACGTTTTCTCCAAATTTTACATAGATGGCTTCTTCCACTCCTTTTGCAAGCTAGATATACCACCTGTCTAAAATATGCACCTCCCTGTCCTCAAATAAGTGACCCATATCCTTAAGATAAATAAATACGGCTGAGTCATGCATTTGCTGAGTAGCTGTTTTGTCTCCCCAATGTAAAGAATCTTACATTTCTGGCTACACTAAACAGCATATATCACATTGCTTTCTGGTGTTTGGGTGGGGTTTTTTTGTATGCTTTGGCTTTTGTATTGTTGAGGTTTTTTTGACACACCAACCACATATGTAATGACTATATTGTTTTGTGTGCTACCTTTCTCCCTGTTGTTTTTCCATCCTGAAAAAAAACCTTATCTGGGTAACCAAAATCTTTTTGAGCTCTCCAAACATGGTTATGAACAGCAGTTTATGTTTCACTGCACTTGGTGACTAGATTGAGTTAATTGGATCTCTACACCTCTAGTTATGTCTTTGAGACAATTAACATATACTTCTACACACAATATATATGCTAGAAAATGTCACTTGGATTAGTTGTAAATCATCTTCAACAACTAAACAAGCCCAGTTAAACTAACTTAATATTACTTGATATACAATGAACTGGATGTCAGAAATCCTTCATAGACCTAAATCTAATAATTTTTTTTTTTAAGATCACTGAAACGGGAAAATCCCAATTTAAATGAGGAGGTGGTGTTAATCCGGGCTTTACGTGATTCAAATTTGCCAAAATTCTTAACTGATGATGCAGAGTTATTCAGGTTTGGAAATATTTATTTGTGGTTAAGAGATAGATATATATATACTGTATATAGGAATTGTGATAGAGTGGGTCCTTTTTATTGTTAGACTTTAATTTAAATCATGGGAACTGTGTTTGCTTTTCCCCTGGACCAGGCTATACATAGATATTTTATATTTTACTTATATTTAGTTTGTTTGGATAATGAGCACTGTGTTTTGATATAAGGTATGGTTAGGTACTGAGGGATTATGTAATATTAAAAAGACATCCATTAAAGATTGGACACTTTCAAATCTGATGTAATTTACATTATATTAGCCCTGGAACTGTTTAATGGTTTTGTTATTTGGTCCTTTGCACTTGGTCCTTTGTAAAGGAGGAAAAAAATGTATTAAATGGATTGTATATGATATTTTTTAATACTGTTTGGCCTCATTAATCAAAAAGAAAAACATGGATCATTTCTGTAAAAATAATCTCATATTTTAGTAATATACTAATGTCTAATTCAGGGAATGAATAACAAAGAATTCTCTTTTATTTGTTCCACCAGTGGCATCATATCTGACCTTTTCCCAGGAGTTTTAATTCCTGAACATGACTATGGGAATTTGCAGTCAACTATCATTAATGCAATGATAGCTCGTGGTTTGCAGCCAGTACACAGCATGGTAAATAAAGTCATACAGTTCTTTGAAACCATGATAGTTAGACACGGTGTTATGTTGGTTGGACCAACCGGTGGTGGCAAAACAACCGTTTATCAAATTCTGGCAGATGCTCTTGGACATTTGTGTAAAGTTGGGGAAACACACCATTTCTATAAGCCTGTTAAAACACATGTCCTTAACCCTAAATCAATAACAATGGGTGAGTTGTATGGAGAAGTGAACAACTTAACATTAGAGTGGAAAGATGGGCTAATGGCATTGAGTGTCAGAGGAGCTGTAAATGATACTTCTACAGACCACAAATGGATAATTTGTGATGGGCCCGTGGATGCACTATGGATTGAAAATATGAATACTGTACTGGATGACAACAAAATGCTTTGCTTGGCCAACAGTGAGAGAATCAAACTAACACCCTATATCCACATGGTGTTCGAGGTAAGGTTCTTCATTAACTCTGTCTAACATACTCATATAGCTGGATCAAATAATACAAATATTTTGCCACGAATCATGGTTTTAATTTGATAATATTATTGGTTTCATGATACATAGAAACTTTGTTATACAAAAAAGACTAGAATAGAGAATTCTAACACAAAGTTTTTTCCATAGATTTGTAAGAAGGAAAAAAAAAAATATATATATATATATATATATAAATATAAAATAATTCATCACACAGAGGAAATATTTAAACACTTGTCAACTGTATTTTGCAGTCTGTCATACCGTAATTCTTATTTTATAGCTTTTTAAATATTAAGAGGTTTTTAATGCCTGTGCAAGGTTATTAATTAATAATTACCAAAATATAAACAAACATTTTAGGTCCAGGATCTTAAAGTTGCATCACCTGCCACTGTGAGTCGGTGTGGAATGGTTTACATTGATGCAGAAGAACTCAAATGGATGCCATATGTTCAAACCTGGATATCTGGTTTGTCAGAAAAGGTAAGTATTTAGGAAATCATAATATGATCAAATTTACATAACGATTAAGAAAGCATAAAAGCATAAAAGTTAAAATTAAATGCTGTACAATCAGGTCATAAAAAATGAGTTTGCACTATTATATAGAGTGATCTTTTGTTTACTATTGAAAGAGAATAAAAATTTAGGGATATGTTTTTATTGAGCTGCCTTTGTGGAAATACTGCAAGTGATTTAAAGGAGAACTAAAGTTTGCAGACAACATTGTCCCAATAGACAGAGCACATTCACAAACATACAAAAAGCTGTGTCTCACCTCTCCCTTTACTGTGGCCATTGGGTGATATATGAAAACAACCTGTGAGTACTAGGGGTCAGCTCCCACAATCCACCTTAGCTGGGTAAACCCCCAGCTAGGTGTCTGCATACAGGAACATGCTCTGTAGTGCTCAACAGATCAAAACAAGGAAGTTGCAGCCTTGCTTCCTAGAAGCTGGCAGCCAATCACATTACAGCACAGAGATCCCCCCCCTCTCCCTGAAACAGAACAGGGATTTAATTTTTTTTGTTTTCAAACACATTCAATGCTCCTGTCCTAACAATGATATAATCCTTTACATTTCATACAAAAAAGAAAAGTAATCTTTGCATTTCATAGATAGCATGGATGTAAGAAATGGAATACTAACATTTCAGAGAAAAAAAAAGTCTGGGGAATAGAACCTGCAACTTGTTCATTTACTGTCTTGCTAAAAACAGAACCCTTACCTCTAGGCTAACAGAGATAATATATAGAACACTGGGACATGTAGAATCTTTTACTATGAACATATATAAAAAAACAAAAAATAAAGGTAAGTCTGGGAATTCAACCTTGCAACCTTCTGAACTGTATGTTTCTATAACTGGCATCATACAAGGTGAGCCACCACTGAGTAAGCTGAATGCTTAGGTACATTTAGGAGCTTCATCTTCTGCTTGGGATATAATAGAAACAAAAAAAGAGAAGTCTGGGGTATTGAACTCATGACCTTCTGAAATGTGTAGTTTTTAAACCTGGCGCCTTACCCAGTGCACCACCACTGAACAAGCAGAGCACCATGATACATTTGGAAGCTTTGCCTTTAAATAAACCCTGCAGTTTATTTTCCAGCAACTCACACTGGCTGGTTAATAAACTGCAGGGTAACAATCAGCTTTCAAAGTCTTATCAAGGACTTCCATATTGGTGTGGAGACATCTGCATAGAAAATACTCTGTGCATAGAGACAGTGAATACTGTGGTCAGTGGACGTGGTTCTTTGATGACCACATGGACTGTGGGATGTACTGGCAACAACATGGAAGCCTTTTTATTTACAGAATCTATTTCTAACGTCTACTAAATGCAACTTACTAGGTGTTCTGGGGAGAAAAACTGTCACATCAGGTTTTAAAAATTTTAAGTTTAAACATAAAACTGATATTATACATACATACATTCATGTTTTCAGAGTTAAAGCTTCCTTTTATCTTGACACATCTCCTTGGGTAGTCTTGTATTCCTCTTATATAGACCAAACTGTTATATATTTAATGATAGAATTGCTATCAGTTGTCCAAAAATGTGTTAGCTCTGTTAGCTGAATCTTCATTTAGCAGCAGTCCCATAGACTTCAATGAGGTTTATATCACCAGCTGCACCATGGGAAACAGCATCAGAGAGCATCAATGATTGGAACGCATTTAAGGAATTTGTTAGCATTCAAAAATGAAAAGCATAGCAGATAAGGTCCTTATTATATGGAGAATTTTCTGAACCCATTTTTTTTAATAGACTTTTATTTTCCTTTATAAAACAATATTTTATCTTTGTATTGCCTTTAGAAAAATATGTGTTGCAATCCTAGTACAATGCTATGATATGTGCTTTAAGATATCACTAGGTATAGACTTTATAATTATTTTATACTTTTAAATTATGGATAAATAAATGTATCCATAATTTAAATATATGTACTCTCATGTATGAAAATGTATTTAATTTTTATTTATCTGTATAATGACTTGCACTTATCACCTAGTTGGTATACTCTACATGTAGAATTATAGGATCCCAATAATATACCAGTCATCCATGTTTGATAACTAACAATAGGCCCTTGCAGTCTCTTCTACTTAGTTTATGAAATGTATGTTACAAAACATCTAAATGCTATTTTCAAATTAACAGATCAATGAAAACCTTAAACAGTATATATTGGCTTTGTTTGATCGCTATGTGGAGGATGGACTTAAGTTTGTAAACAAAAAATGTGCCCAGGCAATTTCTCAAGTGGATATCAGTAAAGTGACTACTCTTTGCTGTTTATTGGAATCCTTGTTGCTTGGAAAAGGAGGACCTGATTTAAAAATGGTAACCAATTACATTGTTTATTTGTGGTTTAGAGCTAGAAACAGTTTCTGAATACTGAATTTGTTTGTTAATTCCTTTGAGCTTTTTTTTATAACTTAAAGGACAATTATACTTACGGTACCATTTTCCCGATCCATTCCAAGTACTGTATGGAAAGTTCGAAAGTTTGAAAATGGACTCATTAAAGTCAAATAGTTTGAAATGTTCTAATGAAATATCAATGGTAACTTAATGTAAATGGCTGTTGGACCTGGAAAATGGTCTGGGGAACATGTTCGAATATCCAAAAAATCGAATATCGAAAAATCGATTTTACTCTCACGTGCGCTACTTTCGAACTTTCACGTTCGAACTTCTTGATAATTATCCCATGAATGACTCGCAGATTTGATAATTCGATATTTACTCGCATATTAGTATAATAGACATTTTACTCTCGGATTCGAGAATTCGATGTTTACTCGCGTATAGGTATAATAGACATTTTACTTGTGGATTCGATAATTCGATATTTAATCGCATATTGGCATAATAGACATTTTACTCGCGTATTCTATAATTCGATATTTACTCGTGTATTCGTATAGTAGACATTTTACTTGCAGATTCGATAATTCGATATTTACTCGCGTATTGGTATAATAGACATTTTACTCGCATATTCGCGCGCCTTGAACATTCAAACATTCAATAATTATCGAAAGTCTGGAAAATATCGAAAGTCCGAGAAATCCGGGTCCGGGATAGTTTGAGAAGTCCGAGTCCATTCAAAATCGAATAGTTCGGCTTGAACTTGGGTTCGAGTTCTAGTCCATCTCTAATGGTCAGTAGTGAGCAACAGTAATTTTTTAGCTTTAAATGTTCCTGACCAATTCTTATTGCTTTGTTGTTGGGTGGGTCAAACATGCTCAGATCTACTGAGCAACTGAATCAATCTAGGGACTGAGACAATAAAATACTTTCCTGCCAACAGGAAGTCAGAACTTTGGAAGGATTTATTTATGTACAGAGAAATCACTGGACATAAAACTGGACAAGTAATTACAACCCTTTTTTCCAGGACGCTACAAGATTAAATACGATTGTTTGCCAGACATTTGTTTTTTGTTATCTGTGGTCTGTGGGTGGAAATTTAACAGAGAACTGCTGGGACGCTTTTGACACTTTTGTAAGACAGCAATTTGACGATAATCCAGAAGCCAAGGTAAGAAACTACTTTCTAACTGAGAGTAAGGCATAAAAAAGCATTTAGAAAAAATATTCGAAAAAGACAAACAAAATCATTTTCTAAATAAACTACACTCATTTTTTAAAGTCTATTTTCCAGCAAAATTGTTTTTGATTTTTACCCCATTCAGTTATTTGTGGCTGGTGCCACTTGCCAATTTAGAAAGGTATTCCTACTTTAAAATATTTATCAATTAAGATCTTTGAGAATCACCTGAACTTCATTGGTTGTTTCAGTTTTACTCAGTTTCCATGGATTTTATTCTAAGCAGGTGAATAATGTTTGGCCAATATTTTCACACCATTTTCAAATATGGTGGACAGATGTTGATACACATGCTTTAATCGTTATTATTGTAATAAATATACTGGATATTTGAATAGCTGAATACATTTACGAAATCTTAACCTTAGATTGGTGCCTTAAATTCTCCACCCTTTATGATTTTCAAAAGAAATATATATTTGTAGAATCCTCATTGAGATGACATCACCAACTTCCAGCGTAGGTAAATGAGAGCAGCCACTCCCTGCATTATGCAAACAGTGCTTACATGTGGATTTGCTGCAGTTTTAATTATAATTATTCATTTATCTTATTAAAAATGATGCCTTCATGTTCTTTGGAATGAACAATTTTATCTCCTAAATTTAAAGTGCAGATTCAGCAGAAGGTCAATATAACAATTTAAGCACATTCTGGTTTCTTTGAACAAAAATTGCTGAATCCATTAATATGAAAGTTACAATAGTGCTTAGGCTGCATCTACTAATATTCAGACACACCACTAAAAAGAGACACGGGGTTATTCAATAAAAGTTCTTATCATATAAAATAGTGCTAATTTTGCCCCAACCAATCAGACTTAGCTTTCAAATGTTACATAAGTTCTGATTGGTTGGGGCAAAATTAGCACCATTTTAAACGATAAGAACTTTTATTGAATCTCCCTGACAGTTTATTAAATTTTCATAATGATGAATGTGATTTTCTACTTTACAACATTAGATATCTTTATTTAACACCTGTGGATAATTTAGAATTTAGAGGACATATTTTAGTATAAATGACTTAACTTTTTCATATAAACTTAATCCAGCTTCCTAGTTCTGGGGACTTGTGGAGTGTTTACATGGATTATGACACCAAACGCTTGGATCCCTGGGAGCGAATTGTCCCATCCTTTAAGTACAGTAGCACAGTGCCATTTTTTGAAATGCTGGTTCCTACTGCTGATACAGTGCGTTACGGATATCTAATGGAAAAGCTGTTGGCTGTAAGACATTCTGTGCTCTTCACTGGCATCACAGGAGTTGGAAAGGTATATTTTTCTGCAAAATGTGATGTGAATATTCATTTCCTTTCCATTGATTATATTAAAATTAAAATAAATGGCAAAAGTCACCAGAAAAGCGCCTATTGCTTAGGTGAACACCCATTGTCCCATCTAATGTTCCTGGGATGAGAACCTTAAATGCTAAGTCCTTGGGAGTACATTATATCATGCAAGGCACTGCTCCCTTTGTCTGTTATAGTTGGCTTTAGCCTTCCTATTTTACTAGGCAGGCCTAACCGTGAACTTTTTCCAATCTGTAGCGCTCTGGCCTGCTTGCCCAAGGAAGGATGTAGGATGGGAGAAAATATTCTGCATGATATAATGCCAGGGGTGAGCATTTTAAATCCTCACCCTGGGTACATTAGATGGGATGAGGATGCAAAACCTTAATTTAAAAAAGATGTATTATTTCCATTTCAACCACACTGAAATGTTTTCTTTCTTTCTTATTTAGTCAGTAATAGCTCGGGGGTTACTAAACAGAATACAAGAAGAGGCTGGCTATGTTCCTGTATATATAAATTTTTCTGCTCAGACATCCTCTTCCCGCACTCAAGAAATCATTGAGTCTAAACTGGAAAAGAAAAGGAAAACTATTTTAGGTAATAGAGTTGGATGAGTTATTTTGCTTATTTGATTTGGGTGATAATAACTTTCAATTGAAAGAGTTATTTGTATTTTACTATTTGTTTGACATTTGTTTTTATAATGGGTTAACTTGTTGTGGCAGTATTAGTGCATTTGTAGCATAAAAAATTGAGAAAGTATAGACTTGTATGTGAGACTATTTGCTCTAATTAACAAAAAATTAATTATACTAGTATATTATACTTTCTCAATTTTGTTTATAAATGAAGCATTTTTATTTCTATTTTGATTTTGCTTTTTATGTTACTTTTTTAGATTCTTAGAAATACACTTGTATGACTTTTAAATTGAGCTTTGCGCCAATGCCACAAGCTTTACAACCACTGTCATGAAATGTGTCACTGACTGCAGGATTAAAGCATCTATGCTAGTAACTTGGCCATATACAATACAAACTAAATATATTCAGGACACAACCAAACCCATTCACAAACCCTAAAAACACCTGAAATACCATGCCTCAATCACCCTTACAGACTTTCTGGCATGCTATTTGCTGTTTAAATGTCTACAAGGAGTAGCAGAGTATGATGATATATTTCTGAGTAGGTAAGATCATTTGTAAAGTGCTTCTTGGAGGTTCAACAAAAAAATTGCACTTTAAAGGTCAAAAAATATCAAAAAGACAAAAACAAACCAGACTACTTTAAAAACTTTAAAAGGTGTAATTCACTATTTTCACTCAAGATGGCACTAGAAGCTATTGTTTAAAACCTAACATTATAGTAAAATCAATCGGCAGGCAAATACAAGGATTGGAAAGTGAATATAAATGTATATTCGAATATGTTGTAAAGCAAATAACTAATAAAAGAGATGATGTAGGAAAAAAACAAAATCTTCTGGGATACCGCAAGCACAAAAACAGTTTGCCTTGGCATTAAGTCACCAAGGGGCTCATGCAATATGGTGCAAAAGTTTGCCTTTGCAATTCATTTGCAGTAATCAATCAGATATTGCACAATGCTCAATATGAAAACCACCATTTATTGCTAGAACCTGGCCGGCACACACATGTCATAGAATGCCTGTGTAAAACCACATGCAGTCATCATACCTTGAATATTTAATTTGCTGCATTTTTTTAAATATACTTTTCCATCTTAGTGTAAATAGAAAAGAGAAAAAGAGAGAGATTAATGGGCATGCCCACCCTTAAAAAAATCTGACTGCAATCCTTGCATGAATTTGTAACCAGATATTTAATTACAATTTATTTTCTGTTCTGGAAAAGGTATCGTCCTCCTCCCCCTTCTCAATGAGCTTTTTATAAGCTTCAGTATGTGCAGAGAAGGCAACAGAAACGGCAGTCTATCATTGGCTGTAATGTCAGAAGTTACAGCCTTGACTGACTGTGTGGAAGGAGGAATCAGCTCCTCCATTCTTATATATCTAATAATGTGCTCAATATGTAAGTTGGGGTTGGGGGAAGGTATCAGACATGTGACAAGATTTTTTGTTTTAAGAGTGGACATGCCCTTTAATGATAGATAGATAGATAGATAGATAGATAGATTGTTCTCTTCTATCTCACAGTATTAGTCTATGACATGAAAATGTCTAATCCAATCTGTATTAAAGATACTGTAATGCTGAAGCACCCAGGAAGCCTGGCAGGAGGTAGAAAGTACCAATCCTATCTCCCTGCCCTAGGTACTTTTCATTTTAACTGTTTATGAAAATACTTTATAAGCACTATAGTTCTCCTTTAAATGTTACTTAATGTGCAAAACAACACACAACAGATTTCATATTGACATTATTTATTTAACAAAATATAGCCACTACAGAAGCAGTGTGAGAAAAATTAAGCATATCCTTACCACTTCCATAGGAATTAAGAGGGTAGTTAACAGCCAGGTGCTAATCAACTGTATTTGATTAACTGATTACCAGCATGTGTGACCACCCCTATAGCGGCAGACATTTTTGAAGTTTGCTGGTTTAGAGAATTCAGGTATGTGTTAAAACAATACCAAAAATAAAATACGTTATGATCTTAGAGAAGCAATAGTTGCTGCCTTTCCATCTTAGAAAGGTTCTAAGACATTTTCAAATGACAGTAGAATTAGAACAAGACTGAACTGAGCTTGTTTTAGAAGAGTTGATAGGAGAAAAAAAGACTTCTGGGAATAAGTTGTTTGTACAAGTCAAATGTAAACCTTTAAAAAAGGTATACTTTCTTTTTCACGTGATTTTAAGTGGCCAGTCACTATTTACATTAAAATCGTCTGTGTGGGCAGAAATATATTTGCTGTGTGCATACAAAATGGAATTTTGTGTGTTACACACCACAGCACATATTCCAGAAGATTTTTGTGTGTGCACAACTTTAACCTTTGTGCGCAGGCCTGCAGGCTTGTGTGCCCATGCACGAGAGCACAGCCTATAGGGAACACTAGTAAAAAGTATTTGTTATACATAATAGATATATCTTAAAAAAATGTTGCATGCAAATTAATTGAGCTGCTTACGTTTTGTTTAGTAAATGTTTGAAAAATGAGTAAATGTTCTTTCTGTCAAGAACAATGATTTGCACCTTAATAACAGGCCAATCTACATGATATAATTACTTTGCTCTGTGATTTGTAGGTGCCCCAGGTAACAAGCGAGTTATTATATTTGTTGATGATTTAAACATGCCAAAGTTAGATCGGTATGGTTCCCAACCTCCCATTGAGCTGCTTCGTCAATATCAAGATTTTCAGGGATTTTATGACAGAGAAAAAATGTTTTGGAAGGACATACAGGTAATGTCATTTATATATATTTTATTATGTATTATTTTCATGTGAAAAGGTGAAAATAAGTGAAATAAAGAGTACATTAAGGAGGCAATGTACTGAAAAAAGTTATGTCTTAAAGTTCGTTAATGTGTTACTCTAGAAAACAGAGAGGAAACTGGCAACAGCTTTTTTTTTTAACTTTAGATTTTTCAAATCATTAAAGGGAAGTTTAAGATCTTTGCTTATCTTAAAATTTAGATTGTTCCATGAAAAGTTTAGATTTTCTAAAATTTAGAAAAAAACACCAGATTCTATCAGGGTTATTCAATAAAAGTTCTTATCGTTAAAAATGGTGCTAATTTTGCCCCAACCAATCAGATGTTAGCTTTCAAATGTTAAATAAGATCTGATTGGTTGGGGCAAAGTTAGCACCATTTTTAACGATAGGAACTTTTATTGAATCTCCCCGTTAATTTTTGAAATCAGCAGTTCCTAATCAGAACCAGGTTCATTTCAAAACTAGGATTCATCACATATTACAAGGCAAAAGCAATGTACCAAATATTTAATTTGAAAAATGCATGATTCCAGTGTGATTTTTTTTTTTATTGCTTCATGGTCTTAAAGAGATGTAAAAGGGTATCTCATTACATCAAAATGTATACTGTGATCATGTGATTCAAAACCCAAAACTAAAACAGTTTCTATGCTAGTCTGTTGCCTTGTTCATAGTAGAATTGCATGAATTAAAGAGTAACTGTGGTCAAAAAACTTTTTTGTACATATTTACATTTTTATGTGTGATATGGTGGTAGCAGCACCACCTGATCCCCATACATTTCCTGCTCTGAAACCATATGACAGTCCCTGTGACATTAAAGTTAAATTTACAGACCTTACACATTCCCTGCTGTGAGCTGTGCTGTGCTCTTCTCCTCACCCCTCTCTCCACCACAGATTAGAAGGAGGAACTAGTATTTGTGACAACAGATCTAGAACTTCCCACCCCCTTTCTGTTCATGCTTTCTTCATATCTTGGGCTGTGCAGCACAGAGAGATGGTTGATGGCTCATTTGTAAGGTAGGAACCTGGCCTTTAATTTAAAATCAACTTGTTTGGAGACCAAAGCTCCACCCTTACTCATAGGCTCCTAGAGCCTTACCCCAAATGCACAAGGCGGTCACCACTTTGTTTGTTTAATGTCAGTGTGCCGTGTATAATGACTAAATAAAGAACTTTTCTACTTACCTGATTTGAGGGTCGGGAGTGTACCAGAGAGCACATTACCTTTTGTTTGGATACCCTCAATACAGTGTCCAATACAGTTAGCCCCCCAATAGAGAATGCCCATATACAGTAATATCCTCTCCCAACCCCCACCCCAATACAAAGAGAATGCTAAAATAACTGTGTTGTGCTTCTGTTCCATGTACTTACAACACACTAAAGCTCAAGCAGGCACTCCATTGCACAGTACAGGCCAACCTGTAAAGCACATGCCGACATTTCCTTTCACTTGCTAGTAACCAAGTGCTGTAATTTGGGCCACCTGGTGGCCATAGTTAGTATTGCAAGTAGGAGTTTGTTTTTTTAAAGCAGGAAAAGAAATGTCACTCTGTTAGTGATAGCCAATCATCCTGTACTGGGTGGCACCTCAAATGTGTCCAGTGTCCGTGCATATTTACAGCTGTATTTTAGTATATAAGATAGCGACCCTAGGTACATTGCCCCCAGAATGTTTTAAAGAATACTACCAGCCCTAAACTTAGTAGTTGTTTTCTGTTTCTTATCTTTTTAAATTGAAAGGAGAACTAAAGCTGAAACACAGACAAGCCTAAAAAATAAACTAAATTATTCCCAACTAGCATAAATCTGTAAGTGTGGGTACACGTTGGTCGATATTTAGACTTGATCGATTGGTTTGCCAAGAGACAGCAAAAACCGTAGCCAACATTTTGGCGCAATCAATCATGCAGTCTTCTGCCAAAATGTATGGGGCTGTCTGACAGAAGTTCTTACAAATTTGGTGAACTTTTGGCCAACATTGGCCCATTGCCAATATTTTGGCACAATCGACCGAAATATAATTTGCTTGTGTACACAGCATAACTCAAGCAGCACTCATCTGCAGGGTAACTGTGGTCTCCAATTCTTCCAAACTAGTAAGAATTATATGAAAAGCCTTCCATTACAGCTTCAAAATAATTTAAACAAAAGAAGAAAACAGAAGTGGCATATATTAGCCTATGAGTAAGGGCCTATGAGTAAGGGCCACGTGGGGCCCAAAACGCGTAAGGCCGGAGCCAATGTATGTGAGCATATCTGTTAAAATAAAGATTTCTGATTTTAAGCTTCCTGTGGAGTTTTCATGGTGTGCGCCGATCAGGCCATTGTTGGTGACTACTTTCTGTATATAGGGCACACCCACAACACGAACTTATGATAAAATATCCTTTATTACAAATTATGGGTATGGTAAATAAAGTGCACTGAAACAATTAAAAACACAACCCCAAAATGTGGTATCAACATGTATTGTACAATACATCAATAGTATACCTGTATACTCATGCAGCCATTCACACATACATTAGCAGCAGTTGTTAGCAGCAATAATAGTGGCAAGTAGATCATCATAGGCCCATTATCCCACCTATATTAACATAAATAACAACAGTAGTCACAGGTATATATATAAACTAGGACACCTAGCTTCCCTCACCAATAGTATATCCTATAATAGGGGGGAGGAAACAGTAGAGGTCCTAAACCCAATGGCAGAGCAATACCAAAACAAGAGGGTCTCACCAAACAGCACCAGTCAGTATGATCATGATACCAGAGGCAGGATGCTTATTACAGTTGCTGGATGCATTTTGTCTGCATTCCCGGACTTTTTCAAACGTCAAAATAAAACCTAAATCACATTTCTAGATTTTCTTCTGGACTGTCAATTTTTTCCGCCCAGGTACTTTTCCTCAGCATTAACAGGGTTATTCAATAAAAGTTATTATCGTTTAAAATGGTGCTAATTTTGCCCCAACCAATCAGATCTTATTTAACATTTGAAAGCTAACATCTGATTAGTTGGGGCAAAGTTAGCATAATTTTAAGTGATAAGAACTTTTATTGAGTCTCCCTGTTAGCCTTTACTGAGCATGCTTCTCCCCTGGCGCAGAGGGACGGGCAGAGGTAAGGTGATGTCACTCAACCTACTGGAAGCAGGAAGTTTGAACATTCACCTCAATATCATTTCTCACAGGCTGAAGCCAGAGATGTAATTGTAGCTATTATAAAGGAAACACTGCAGGCTTTCATCAACCCTAACTTGTTTGGATACCACAGTCCCTTTAAGTTAGAAAAACATCTGTAATACTGACATTTTTTCCTTAGTTTGTAAATGCTTATTGTTTGGCAGTTGGGCTACAGAATCACTAAGCATGTGTGTAGATGTGAATCTGAATAAGGCCATGACATTTACTTTTAAGGAATCAAGAGATGATTTCTACGAAAAATGCGGTTAATTGTTAAATGTGTGATTTGGCTGTGAAATAGTTAGGAGTTAAATTTTTGCTCTAGTTATTCTTTAAATTAAATTATAAAAATATAATTTAAAAGCAATTATGCAGTAAATCATCCATTAGACAATTTCACATTCTGGAAGAGATAATGATTTATTCTCTTTTATAGTCTGTTTCCTGCTAAATATTGCAGTTTTGGAGAAACATCCCGTTATTAAGAATATATTGGGTGCTGAATTAGAACATGTAAATGTTTTTAAATGCTGCTTGTTATTACTTACCATAATAAATCCACATTTGTAAGGAATAGTATTATAAATCTTTTTCATTGGATATGTACAGTGGACACATTATGGACAAATGCCTTTGGTAGAGTTGCATTGTCTCCTGACATTACCCATGTACCCTTAATTAAATAATGGTTTCAGTGCAATTTAAATTCGGTATCCTATAATAGATATAGATTTATATTTACTATACTGTTTAGATAAATTAACCTGCATTGTGATATGGACGTATGGATATATGGAGTGACTATGCACCTGATAACTGTCTGAAGTCTTCATACAGATCAGAAAATAGCATAACTAAAGGTCAGTGGCGTAGCTACAGACTTATGGGCCCTGATGCAAAATTTGGGCATGGGCCCCCCACTGGTTAAATGCTTGGCATGCAGCACTGATAAACTGGTTGGGAAACTGGCACTGCACACAGCCAGGCACTGGTTAAATGCTTGGCATACAGACAATGGTAAAAATGCTTTGTATACAGACCACTGGTAAAACAGTTGGCACAGAGACTGGTAGTTTTGGAACCTTAGCACAAATGGGGCCCGTTCTTGGCCAAGGGCCCTGGTACGGTCGCATCCCCTGCATCCCTGGTAGCTAAGCCCCTGCTAAAGGTGTCTATACATTAGACTCTCACATGGCGACGTTCTCACAATTCTGAAGGAACCACCTGACCCATTCTTTTTTGTGACCACCTTGCAATTGTAAAATGAATGGGACAGACGGGACCGTTGCTGGAAAGTCGGAAGATAAGAAACTGCCAGCAATAAAGTTAGTAGTTACATTATACATTCTTTTATAGACATTTGATACCTAAGAAGTGTATGGGAACCATAACAGAATGTTATCATGCAGTAGCCATTGTAAATAATATTGAATTATAGTGCATAGTGTACTTAGTTAATTGACCTGAATCATATTTGGTTTTGCTATTTATTTAATATATGTATCAGGAATTTACACGAAAGGCTGCCTTCTAATCATGCATGCATTTTAAAAGAATTTTACATTTTATTTTGTTTTTCTTTACTACCTCTTCATGTTCCAATAGCAGAGTGTTTGTTCTTATCAATTTTAATTCAATAGCCCAAAGAGTTAAAGGGCATGTCCACCCCCAAAACTATAATCCCCCCCAGTAATGGCCCCACCATGTAGTGTAGTGTAATCCTTACCTCACATCCCAGCTCCATAGGGTTCTCCTGTAGACCCCCTACAAAGTCCCAAAAACTGTCCACCAGGAGGCTAGCAGGACTCTTCCTGCTACCTTGCCTCCGGTAGATATTTGCCATGCGTACTGCAGCCCTTCTCCCCCTCCCTCCCCCTCCTCTCCCTCCCATTCTACATCCCTCCCCTAGCATAAAACCCCTTAATATGATGTTCCCCCATGTCGGCAGCCCCAACCGCATATTTTTATTTTCCAAAACTCCCAAACTCTTACTTACCTCTCTTTCTCCGCTCATGAATGACCGGCAGCCGGTCCGTGATTGGCTGCCGCTCAGCCAATCACAGACGCGACTGTCGGTCCCGCCCCTCTGCTTGCATTCTCGCAAGCAGAGGGCGGCAGTGGGCGGAGGAACGAGGGGAGGTAAGTAAGAGTTTGGGGGGCTTTTGGAAATAAAATATATGCGGTTGGGGCTGCCAGACATGGGGGAACATCATATTAAAAACAATTTTTAAGGGTGGACATGCCCTTTAATATGCAGTCAGGGAGATTCAATAAAAGTTCTTATCGTTTAAAATGGTGCTAATTTTGCCCCAACCAATCAGATCTTAGTTTACATTTGAAAGCTAACATCTGCTTGGTTGGGGCAAAATTAGCAACATTTAAGAACTTTTATTGAATAACCCTAACTGTCTCTCTGATCTTAGTTACAGATGCGTTTTGAAAGCCTATTTACTTCTGTTAAGACCACATTTCCCCCAATCGTATCTGAAAGTAGGCAATCGATTAAATAATTATTAGAAAGAAACTGACACTTAAGAAAAAACACACAATTTATTGTATATTTCAACCAACCACAGGCAGCATTCCACAAAGTCATTTCTTATTTGCACAGCACAGAATTCCTCTTGCTTTTTTAATAAATATCAGGTACTGTAGTTGCTCAGTCATGTCCACAAATAAATATCTCAGCTGACCCTCGCTTTGTTTACCATGACCCATAGGGTGCTATTATTAGTGGGAAGTTTTAAGGGCTAAAATACTTTAGCAAAAGTATCTCAAAAATCACAAGTGGGACATTTCAGACCCCTAAGCAAATATTTTAAGCATTCAAATTAATGTAAAAACATTTTGTAGTGTCATAATTAGGACACCTAGATGGTTCCTTTAATGGTATGTATACAAATCACCCACTTAAGTGCCATAGGCTGCCATTAGTTGCCTCATTAGTATTTTGAACATACTCAGTGTTCCCATCTGTTTTCATCTGTTCCCAGCCAAAACAATTCAGACAGCAAAATAGGATTTTACATTTTGTAATTGATGTGCATGTTAAACAATTTTGGGGTAGTTCTAGTTGTTGAACCTGTGATCTGTTAAACATAACCAGGATGATCCTGAAAATGGAACTAAATGTAAATATTTAGTTATTGGTTATTTATAACTTTTTGGGTAAGATATGGCAATGCAGATGATTGCTACTTTAAACGTGCCAAAAATGTATATGACATCACTAAGGTGCAGTCTCCTCCAGGTTTAGCAATCCTGACTTACAAACTTATTCAAACAAGAAATGGATATCCGCTATATCCAAATGTGACTGAAAAGATTTTTGCATTAACAATTTCTTACACTCTAAATGTATCATATTTTGAATTTAATTAAATGTTTATTTTTAGAATATTCTATTAAATGACACTTTATCACTAGTTACTGCAGATTTGGCAATGCACCTTATCTTCTCACTATTCTATTTGACTAAATTTCTCATAGAGTTTTTTTTGTCTCCCTTAGGATGTAACAATAGCAGCTGCCTGCGCTCCTCCAGGAGGGGGCCGCAATCCTGTGACTCCACGATTTATTAGGCACTTCAGCATGTTCTGCATACCAACACCCTCAGAACATAGCCTTAAACAGATTTTTCAGGTCAGCGCTTTTAATTGAATAAAATTCCAATCCCAATAAATACAAGATATGGCAATTTTTACTGTTAGTCAGTTTAAGAAGACCAGTTTTCCACTACAAAAATAAATCCTGCAAGAGGGAGTTTAACTCACGTGCAGCCATCCGAATTTTTCTGTTTCACCCTTTCCAGTTTGTTGAAAAAAAAGATATAATACCTCAATTGTCTCTTCCTCTCACTTTACCTAGAAGCAGATGGTCACTCTTGAATTGCTCATTGTTACCCTCTAAAAGCTACCAGATGGGAGAATAAACATTCTTGTAGTGAATCCTTAATTGCAGATGCCATAACTCTCATTTTATTCCAATCTAATTTTCACTGCTGTATGGGTGCAAATAAGCAAAGATGGGAATTTTTTTAATAGAATTCCAAATTCTCAAATACATTTATTGTAGAAACTACTCAGAATGTCACCGCAGACAGTGAAACAAATAATTTCTAATAGATGGATTAAGTTGTTTTAAAGATTGTTAAGGGATGTTGGCATATTGTTGAAAGACCCTAAGCGATCATCCAGTAGCACGTGTAAACATTGTCACAGCTTTTGAGCCTTTTACAGTGTGGAAACGTGATTCTCTCTACCACTTTGTAATCCAGGCCAGCCTTAGGGGTGTGGCCATCAGTGTGGCCAACCTTGCCCTATATCTAGAAATGTGTTAAGTGTCTCCCTCACACCTATTGATCAATGCCCTAAGGTGCTAGGTACAGCTTGACCACTATGGCCAGTGGTGAAGTATAAAAAAAGGTGTTTATTACCATATATATATCCAACCACAAAATACGTCAAAACACATGTTCATATAGGATCCAAAAATGGATCCTACTCAACCATGAGTATGATCCGGGTGCCATGCCTCAGACCTGTCTCTATATACGTCTATTAACATGAATAGGATGGAGTATATAAGTATATCAAATTCCACTAAAATATATATTTATATAATGTATTTTGTTATCCTAATAGAGCTGCTATGTAAAACGTCTATACATGTAGAAACTTAATATTTTCTGAGGAACATTATAAAAACAGGAAAATCAGCTAACTATTTAGCTGGAGATTTGAACCTGTAACCTCATGGGCTATGTGTTTCTAAAAATGTAATATTATTATGCTAAGCTACCAGAGATAATACAAAAAACAGGTACATTTAGAAATTTTATCTTTTGCTAAAAAGAGAAGCACAAAGAATGGCAGTTAAATCAACTCTTTTGTATTGTTCCTGTAAGGCTATCAGCAATGCATGCTGGCTGGGAAAAAATGAAGGGTAACAAACAGCATTTAAAGTCTTATCAGGGACTTCCATGTTGGCGTGACGACATGTATAGTAAAATATTTATAGAGAAAGTGAATAGTGGGGTAAGAAGGCTACATGGGCTGTCAGTTTTACTGGCAAAAATGTGGAAACCTTCTTAGTTACATAATCTACCTGTACATAAATGCAATTTTTTATAGCAGTGTCTTAAAATGTACAGGTGTTCTGGGAAAAAAAAGTTTAAGTTCTCCTTTAATAACGTTATGTTGTCTCTTTGTAAATGGCTATTCCCTCTACACTTTTGTGTGACTTCAACACCATCTATTGTTAAATAATTTTTTAGTGTCTGTGTGAATTATTAAAAACTGTTGTGAACTTCATCTTTAAGTCTGTAAATTCACCAATATTTTACTATTATTTCAACAATTCTTAAAGGATTTCATTTGTACTTTTTCCAACCGGTTCTGAATTTTATTATTTAAAAAAATTAATAATTCTCTTTTCAGGCAATTCTTAATGGTTTTTTGACAGATTTCCCTCAAGCCGTTAAGCAGGCAGCAACAAACATAGTGGAGGCAGCAGTGGAAATTTACCATAGGATGAGCATCGATCTTCTTCCTACTCCTGCAAAATCTCACTATGTATTTAATTTACGGGACTTGTCAAAATGTGTTCAAGGTAACTTATAGGATTTTAAAAGGACATAAAAAAACAAAATCTAAACGCACAAGATATTTTTGTGAAGCAGAACACATGTTGGTTAGTTGGGATATAGATAACGTAGTTGCCCTTGTTTGTTTACATAACCGGATGTATAAAATTAGTTGCATTTAATGAACCAGAGATAGAGATTGTCAAGAATAATGATTTTCAGCAAGCAAGATTTAATAGCAACAAAATGTGCAGTAAAATTGTCATGCTGTAAATGCAGACCAAGCTTTCATTGAAGATCAGGGATGTCAAACCTGTGGCCCTTGAGATGTTTGCAAATTACAACTCTCAGCATTAGCCAAGGAACGCTGGGAGTTGTAGTTTGCAAAACATCTGGAGGTCAGCAGGTTTGACATGACTGTTGTAGATTAATGCATTTGAAGTATTTTTATTAGCTGGTTTTGTTGTTTTTGTGTTTCTAAAGACATGAGCATGAATTGAAATTTCTAGTTACTTTGTATTAAATGAAGATAAATGAACTGGATCTTGTATGTAAGCAGGGCTGTCCTCTCTTATTCTGTCATATTTATTTTATGTGAATAACTAAGTTCTTGGACATGAAGGTTTATACATTTTGCCTGAAATGTCATATTATGACTGCACTGTAGCATCACACTGTCTTCATCCAAATGAATTCAAACATGTAAAAGTCAATTAAACAGCAAGGTTTGTTCATATAAAATGACGTTGCAATATACAGGATGTAATAAATAAGCAGTATATTGTTTAAATGCATTTCTACTGTACCAGCGCATATATTAAAGGCTTAAGGTTAGTAATGGCCTGCCAGGGCACCAAGAAAAACCATATTAGCCTGGGCATTTTTAGAGCCCCATTTTCCATAAAAGTAAGAGAACGTGAATAGAAATTTAGGTTTACAGCAATGGGACAATAAGAAATATTTAGTAAATATATATATATATATATAGAAGGAGGATAGAATCAGTGAGTGGGCTCCTAATTTCACAAATGATGAGGGGGCTTAGATTTAATGCTTCCTGGCATGTCACCAGCACCGCAGCCCATCAACCTCACTGTAAGGCTGGGTAAACACAAGGCGATCTTTTTGCCAAACTGACTGATATTTTCATATATCAGATCGGGCGGAAGGGGCGATCGGATGCGGTGGTAAATCACGCCCCATCTTGCCAACAGTGATTTGTCCCAGCCAACTGCTCGCTTTTGGCGAATGGTTGGGGCGAAAAATTTGCCTGTGTGTACTCAGCCTCAGACAGCATTAATCAACAAATAAATTGATTAGATCTAACAAAACCAAAATCAACACGTAATGGCTGCATTTGGATAAACATCTCTATTCTTTAATTCTGCAATAAATGTTATAATGGTAGTAGTTCAGGACAAAGGTTAATGTTATTTTATACCATGTGTGCATAAAATACCTTCTGCTTTAAAAATTCAGTGCTGCTTATAATGCTGCTTTTTTGTGATTCAATATCGTATTTGGGGCTCTGGGTACATTTCAATATGGATTCACCCATTATTGTTAGCTAAAACTGACTCAAAACGATATTGTATTGTTAGTAGTTGCTGCACGGTTCTCTTTTTTGAAACCCAAGCAGGCACTGTTATTTTGGTTTTAAAAGGTTATTAAAATATCCCAAATGTATTCAAGGTATGTAAGAAGACTCTGAACACTGAGTGTAACCTTTAGTCCGTGTTGTACTTCCGTTACCTAATTATGAGAGCTTGGTGGCTCAGTGGTTAGCACTGATTCCTTGCAGCGCTGAAGTCCTTAGTTCGACCCTTGGACACATCTGCAAGAAGTTGGTATGTTCTCCCTGTGCTTGCGTGGTTTTCCTCTGGGCACTCCTGTTTCCCCCACAATCATAAAAACATTCTGATTTGTTTGTATGTGTCAAATAAATGTGCTTGGATTGTAAGCTCTTCGGGGTATCCGTGTAATTGTAAAGCGCTGCAGACGATGTTAACACTATATAAATCCACAATAATAATAATAAAGTGCAAGAAAAGTCTGACCACTTTTTTTTACTTTGATGGATAAGCATTTCTTAAGTTATAAAACCTGTACTATAATGCTGATTATTTTTTATAGGTATCCTTCAGTGTGATTCAGGATCAGTGCGAGACCGGACACAGATTTTCAGATTATTTTGCCACGAGTGCCAAAGAATCTTTCATGACCGTCTTATTAACAATGAAGATAAGCAGTATTTCAATGCAATGTTATCTGAGATGGCTAGTACGTTTTGGAGAATTAATAATATGTAGCTTTGATATGCCATGTGTTTTCTTACAGTATAAAAAATATTTTTATTGACTCTAGGCTGGATTGGATAAAGGTATACACCCTTATGTGCCCTTTTGTTTACTCAGTCACCAAAAAAGCCCTTTTAGTGCCACAGATTAGACACTACATCCATACAAAGGTAGCTGGATCTAACAGACACACATTTCTCCCCCCCCCCCAAAAACAATTACTTGCATGCAAATAGCACAATATGTATGGATACAGTAATCTCAAAATATCGTATTTGTATTTTTTTACTCATAGTTACATATATATTTGAATCTTAAAACCAACGTTTTTTGACTTCAGGTAAACATTTTGCTGTTCAAATTGACCCAGAATACTTCGTTACAAAACCAATCATTTTTGGAGACTTCATAAAGGTAAAAAACACTTCTGTTTGGACAAAAAAATGTAGGTGAAATTAAAATAGCCTTTTAATATTGTGGCCTGTTGTAAATCTTGTATTGTACAAATACAGATGGTTGGTAACTCTGCTTTTTTTTAGCCATCTATATTGTTCTCACTGTTTAATTCACAGGCCCACCCTCTTTGATATTGCGTAGAGTTGAAGAGAATAATTGCTCCTAAGCATAAAGTACAATTGCAGTTTTCTCAAGGTTGAATAAACAAATTTATACTCTAGCACTCTAGAGAGATTTATAAACTGGTAAAGCTCATATATAAAATTGTGTTGAAAAACCGAAGCATTCAGTGTAAATACTCTAATCTACTTTGGTTACATTAGTCCTTTACTCTTTTACATATACTTTATAAAACTGCTTGTAGTACTAGAAACTGTTGTGTTGATACCAAATCAGTTACGCAGTGGACAACTTTATTTATAGTCTTCTTGTAAAATAAGTTAAAAACATATTCTCTACATAACTTTTTCTTTAAACTTTAGTCTTTTGGAAGCAAAATATAAAACATCCACATATTACAGTGACAATTTGATTTTTCTTGATGTCCTCTGTATTCTGTGTATAGATTGGAACTGATACGGCTGATAGAATTTATGAAGATCTGACCGATATGGAAAAGATTAAATCAGTTTTACAGGATTATCTAGATGACTACAATATGACCAATTCTAAAGATACAAAGCTTGTGTTCTTCCAAGATGCAGTAGAGCATGTCTCCAGGTATTGAAAATAAAAAGGCAGTGTTAGATGTGGCAAGAACAGTGTGTTTGACAAAATAAATGTACAGATATTTTGTGATGATAGTCGTTTTCATTTTAATAATTGCAATACATATTACAGTGATTTTTCATACAGAAATAACTTTTTTGTTCTGTATATGGTCATGTTAACTGACACTTATTCTCTGTATTTTGACCATTGTTTTTTTTCCGTGTTAGGTCCATACAAACAGAATCATCAGTACAATTCCTCATGTCACATTTAAAATTTTGTTGATGAATTTCCATTCTTCTGAAATATGTTAATATGTTTGGTTGCTCTCCAAATGAACATAATTAAAAAGCATCGTTTAGAGTTTTCTACCCCAGTCCCTTGTTGATGTGGGGTTCTTTTAATAATAAGATTGGGCATTAATAGTATTGTATTAACATAACTCCAAACATATTACACATCACTTCACAATATGATTTTATCATTTACATTATGCCTTTTCCTAAAGAGCTGACAATCTTTAGGAAACTTACAAGTGCCCTACATTTCATCTCCTTTGCAGATGTAGCTTAGGTTGGGTTTGCTCACCACTAAACATTCATGATCAACCTGCATTGATTTTACTTATGGAGATGCCTTCTGTATGATTGGTAGAAGATACACTGATTTGAAACCGCATGCATGAAGACATTTACATTTGCAAACATTTAGATCTCACGAGGTAGAGCAGCTGTAGGTCCAGAAAAGAGAACTTAATTAGTCTTTAAAAGACTGTCTTTCACATTGGTATTGTATTTACAGTTCTAGCAATTTCTCAAAATCGAAATGAATTTCTTATTTTCTTTATACAAATGAATAATTTTGTAAAATTCTTCCCTCTAATTATGTCAGTGGGTGTAGTCATGTACTGCATGTAGTAGGTGCAGCACTAAGGTTTGTTTTATCTCTGTAGTTTGTCTTTAACAAATTATCTTTTCTCCTGTGGTATACACATACACATACAAACTCTATATATAGTATATAAATGTATATATAGAATTTCAGATTTGGGTTTCTAAGGTGTTAGGTTATAACTATCCCATTATACTTTTATTCATTTCGCAATTAGAATTGCACGGATGATCCGACAAGAAAGGGGAAATGCTCTTCTAGTTGGTGTTGGTGGAACAGGAAAGCAGTCTTTAACTAGGCTGGCAGCTCATATTTGTGGGTATAAATGCTTCCAGATAGAGCTGAGCCGGGGGTACAATTATGACACCTTTCATGAAGATCTAAGAAAACTCTACAAAATGGCTGGAGTGGAAGACAAAAATATGGTTTTTCTCTTTACTGATACACAGGTAAACCAAACCCATATTAACATGTTCTAAATGAGGAAAGTCAAACTAGCACCTCTCCAGATGTTTGAAAACTTCAATGCCTGGAATTACCTTGCTGTATTATGTCCTTTTCAAATATCTGGAAGGCTGAAAGTTTGACATCCTTGTTCCAAATATGTTGTATTGCAGTTAATATTATAGTCAGATTACTATTATACTTATTTGGAAGTGACATACAGTAGACTGATTTGCCATTAGTAGGAATAAAATAAAATAAATCCTCTTTGTATAATTGAATATTTAGTAACTAATACACGTTATTAAAGGTTACATGAAAAAGGGCATTTTAACAGTTATATAATATTTTTATCGTGTATCTGAATAATGCAATCTTTGGGTTGACTATTTGATCATACTTTTGATTTTTATGGTATGCATATGGGTATAATATGACATTGTGTGCTCAGATTTAAAAGCACTTACCTTTTTTTTATTTCTTGACCTGTTTGAAATTATTTTCTCCAAATAATACAACTTGTCTATCCCTCATTTTATTACATTGTAACTGGCAATTTCTAGGGCCTATAAAACCTATTAGTACTCAGATACTTTGTTGCTAGGGACTATTAAATCTCAAAAAAGCACCACAGGACTTCTCTGCATTGCTTTTCTAGTGAAATAGCTCAAATTCTTGAGGCACCGTTTTTGATTATGTAATATGGTTCATGTGACCATTAGTGATATATCTGGCCTTTCAGCTCAAAATTACTAGTTTCATTGGTCAAAACTACAAACAAAATTTCAGCACAAGACTGGCAAACTTTTTACACTCAAAACAGTATCGGCTTTAAAAGTTTATAGTTTTTCCACATAATTTTGGTTTCGACTATTGAAATTCTGCATCAAAGCTTTCCTTGGCTCTACAAACCCTGCCAGTAGAATCATACCTGGTGGGTTTGTTCATACCTAGTGACTATACGGAGTAATGTGAATTAACCTTATTAAATATTCCAAAGAAGTATTGTAGTTATACACTATAAAAAACATGCAGGATAACTCAATCTAATACTGCATTTGAACTCTTACTATTTTTTTTGGTTATATTAAATGTACAGATTGTTGTTGAAGAGTTTTTGGAAGACATAAATAACATGCTGAACTCTGGTGAGGTCCCTAATTTGTTTGAGAAAGATGAGCTGGAATATGTATTGGCTGCAACAAGGCCCAAAGCTAAAGAAGCAGGTATACCTGAAGGAAACAGAGATGAGGTAAGTGGGTAGGGGGTATTTCAGTGGTTAAAATATAATATTTATTTATAACCACACATTTGTTTATATTTTAACTGAAAGCTGACAACTGCCAGCATTATGGTAGAAATGCATTGATTTTTAAGATTGATTAAAGCAGCATTGAAAACAAAATCAGTCAGAGTATCCATTATTATAGTTTTTTGTTAAGTAATTGTATTGGACAGCACCCAGACAGGAGCAGGATCATGCACAAATCTGCTAAATATGTCAATATATTGAAGATGGATTTGGACAGTTTTTGTTGAAAGTCAAAGTAAAAGAGAAGTTAGAATAAAACTTTTTAGTCATTGGTGTGAACATAATAAAAATTGATCAATGCAATCTCTAGTACTAGCAGTGCAATTCTTTCGGCTGGTAGGGATAGGTTGGTTTACAAAGGAAAAAGCAGAAATGCAGAACAAGAGTAAAAATAAAAATAAGTTCATAACAAAATGGAAAGCTAGCAAAAAAAGTATACATTTTAAGCTGACAATATATTTAGAATGACATAACGCACACTTTGTTTTGTCAGTCCTCAGGGTGCTGTCTCATAGAGCCTAGTACCACTTCACAGAAATATCATACTTCGAAAACAAATTTCCACAGACGCAGTGAGCAATATCACAAATATAACTGACTATTTCACCAAAGGGATAATGTTTTTTTTGGGATAATGTTTAAGCTTAAGCTATGATACAATTGCAATAAATTGGCATATTAGGGTAGAAGGGTAGAAGTATCAAAAATTAAAAATGTGTAGGCAAATGGTGCAATATTGAATGAAAGTGAAAGATATGCGTATCAAAAGAGAATGGAGCAGGTTGGTGGCAAGGGAAAATTGAGGAAAAACTGAGACAACAAAGAGAAATGTGAATGTAACAAAATGTTAAGATTTCAGAAAAAATTAAAAAGTAAAACTGGGGATTTGAACCTGTGGGTGTTTCTAAAATGAGTGTTTTAGACGGTTGAGCCACCACAGCATATGGTACATTTAGAAACTTTATAATTTACTAGGAACAGAATAAAAATAGTGGCTGTAAATTTAGCTGCCTATTTTGTATTGTTGGAAGGCTGGAAAGCTGTGAGCAATGCATGATGACTGGAAAATAAACTACAGGGTTACAAGCAGCTTTTAAAGACTTATCGGGGACTTCCATATTGGTGTGCATAGAGACAGTGAATGCTGGGGTCAAGGTTTTTGGCAATAGGTGCACATGCTCACAAGGCTCTTTGAGGACTTCATAGGGTGTGAGTTGTACTGGCAACAACAAGGAAGCCTATCTATCTATAGAATATATTTCTCACATGTACGTAAATGCAACTTACTCAAGAAGATTCTTACAAAGTATAGGTGTTCTGGGGAGAAAAGCTTTCAAGGTATCAAAGTAGAGGAGCACACTACTGCAAGTGAAAATTTCTTTAATAGTGGGAAAACAACATACAACGTTTCGGGACTCTGCACCCCTACCTGAGGAAGGGGCGCAGAGTCCCGAACATTGTATGTTGTTTTCGCACTATTAAAGAAATTTTCACTTGCAGTAGTGTGCTCCTCTACTTTGATACCTTGCTTGGTTATGGGGCCCCGGAAGTAGGGGGCTGAGAGGATTGCACCTACCTATTTGTCTGGCTAAACCAGCCAACACGCGGTGTGCCTAAGTACACTTGAAACTTTTGGAGAAAAGCTTCTCATTAGGAATAAAATAATGTTTAGTTATCCTTTAAATAAATGAAAATCCAGATTTAATCACCCAGTGATCTTAATAGAGACTACAAGGTATATGTTTTTGTGGGAAAATATGAATGCTTTTTATGGCTACATAACATGCACTATGCACGTACTTATACACTTCTGCTATCTTTTAACAAAGATTTAAAATTATTAATATAGGTAATTGGTTTCCCTTTTATAAATGTTACATTTTTAAAGGGCATCTATACTGAAAAATAGGTTATTGTAAATTGACCATAACTGGAAACTATAATTCTTCCCAACCACCACGGTATCTATTTTTTGGTCATCTGCCCCCTAGTTCTTTAGATATCCAATCTAAAACCTCTTATATTTCAGCTGTCAATCAAGTTCCTTGCTCTCAAAAACTATTCTTCTGTGAGTAGTTTTACTGTAGCTGGAATGGTGACAGAGTTTTGACACTTGGAATGCTGTATGCTGTGTGCAGGCTTGACAGTTGGTTTGTGGGAAAGAAGTCAGGTCGGATGGAAGTGGGAGTGGTTAAAAGAGGGAGGGGGGATACTGCTTCTTAACAAAATGTGTGCTGGATTTAAGGCATACAGCAACACACACAAATCAGAGTAAGTGCTACTTACAGTCATTTTTTCAGTATAGTGTCCCTTTAATGCATATAAAAAGTAAAGCTTCTTGGTTTTCTCCACAGGTATTTCAGTTTTTTATAAACCGTGTACGTCAGAAGTTACATATTGTGCTATGCATGAGTCCTGTGGGAGAGGCATTCAGGGCAAGATGCCGTATGTTTCCATCACTCGTAAACTGTTGTACCATTGACTGGTTTGTGCAGGTCTGTGCATCTACTTAATTTGTTGTTTCAATCTGCATAAATAACTTTGGTAATAATAATTTCATTAGAGACTTTAGCTTGTTTTTCCTTATTACATGGATAGTTATACAGTATACAATAAAACTAAAGTGCTACTAAGGCCTGAGTCAGACAGGCATACTTGCCTACATATCAGGAGGCACCTTAGTGAGTTGATGTGCCACAGGGTCATTTACTTAAATGGTTCCCATATTTAATCTGTCATAAACAAAGGTAATTAATAAAAATAAAATAAGGTAGAGAGACCAGGCTGTAGCCACACATTCTCACTATGCAAATAAATGTTGTCATGCTCACTGACCACACCAAAAATTTTTGCTGCTGTTCTCTTGCAGTTAGCCATTTTTATTTAGGTATTATGAATATGTGGCCAAAACTTACAGATGTTAAGATACAGATTTTTTTAAACAGATATTTTCTTCTAATTTTCCAAACATTTTTAAAACTTGCAGTGGCCAAAAGAAGCGCTCCTATCCGTCTCACAAAAATTTTTCACCAACATTGACCTTGGCAGTGAAGAAATCAAGGGAAAGCTTTCAGAGATGTGTGTGGAAATCCATATAAGTGTGACGGAAATGGCAGAAAGATATTATGCAGAACTCAGAAGGCGATACTATACTACACCTACCTCATACCTTGAATTAATTCTTCTTTATTTGTCCATGCTAGGGGAAAAACGAAACCAACTTGTTTCGGTAAGGCTGTGATAAAGCAAATTCATTCAAAGATAACAGCTTGGTATTACTAAATTTAAGAATGGTTTTTGCAATCTGCAACCTTCAACACATTAAAATGCATTTAACAACCATTTGATAAAATAAAAAAAAATGTGGTGTTTTAGCCACTCTTATCTCACACAATTAAGCTGTGTTTTAAATTTGCTGTCTGCTATAACCTTATAAAGAAATATGTCATTCAAAGGATGTATGTCATGATAATCTTTGGCAGTACAAGCAAGGTCAGAGACCAGTCACTGTAACGTTAAAATCATAATAATTCTATGCAGTTTCTATTGTTTTTTCAAAAAAAATTTTTTAATTGAGTCTTTTACAGTATTTACTATTAATTAAGGAATTATCCAGTTGATTTACCATTTGTACCCACAGGTAATTCTGCCCCATCTGTCTTTTTCAACACAAGGAAATACATGTTTTAAACATCAATATATTCTGAATATGTAGAACAAAGATAGAAGAAGGAAAACAATTGGAAGAGATAGAATTCTTGCAGCAATGGCATTGCATTGTTTTAAAGTTTAATTTCCAGATTATCAATAAGATAGAAAATTAATCCAAACCAGATTTATTATTATTTGTGCCTAAAAAGCTTTGAGTAATTGATTAAATCCATTAAATTATATTACTTTTAAACATGTTTTATCCCCTTTTGTGGAAATAGGTCTATCATAATCTCAATAAATCCAAGTCTGAAGGAGGAGTGTGGGCTAGAAAAGCATTTACTTGCTTTGCGTTGTCGTATGCCCATAGCATACATTAGGACGATTTTATGTACAATACGACATACAATCTGACATTTCCATTGATTGGCCGGAAATTTGTACATTTTCCTGTTCTTATCATGCAACAATAGATCGTAAAATCGATCGTAATTACGATCGGGAAAGTCGTTTTTTTAAGTCATTGGTAAAATGATCATAGTGTTTGTGTTGCACACCCTAAAACTGTTGTGGCACAATAGCAAAAGTTCTAGTATTTTTATGTTCCTTATGTATAAAAGAGTAGTGGACTTTTTGTTAACATTTGTGCATATATTTTGTCTAATTACTTGTAATTAGGGACAAATTAAATTTTAAATTTCCTTCTTATGAGAAGAAATCCTATTATGTGTCTGAGACCTCCTCTAGTGTTTTCAAGTAAAATAGAATTCTTCTAACCTGACTTTTCCCAAAAGATTTGTTTCTTAGTCTCTATTTAAAAGATATTCACTTACTGGGCGATTCACCAAGATCCACTATTGGAACCCCAGTGATATTGTCTCTTGATGCATAACGATGTTTAATCGTTTAATCGTTATGAGTTTAATCATTGTGGCACTTTAACGCTATCCGTTAGTTGGTGTTAAAAAGTTTCGCAATAGTTTGATGCTTTGTCTACAGTATATAACATTGCTTGCATGGTGATAAAGGGGCACTAAATGGTATTACATTAATTAGTGTGACATTAACTCCACTTTGCCTGGCAGTACATCAGCCTGTTCCTTTTTTAAGCAGCCTTCAGATAGCTTCTGAGGTCTAATGAGATCCACTTGAATAAATTGGTGCTTAAAGGGCAAGTCCAGCCCTAAAATGAAAACTTACAAACAGGAAAATCACCCCACAAAACCATAAATGGTAATAGTTTAAAATATGAAATATATAAGTCTAACCTGAAATCCTGCACAATGTCCTGTTGTCCCTGTTTCTGCTTCCAGTTAGCAACTGTCAGTTATGGATTTGACAGTTGACATCACAGCTAATGACTGAATGTTCATCCCCTATCTGCCTCTTCTGAGCATGCCCATGCTCAGTACAGGCTCAGTACAGGTTTCTAAATTGCTCAGTTTCCATGAGGCATCCAGAAGCATAGCAGGCATACAGTAATGAGTTCATAGGACAAAGTATGAGGCCATTCTTTCTAAAAGATGTTCTTATGAGGGTGGAGTTGTCCTTTAAGAACTGCACGAACCATGCTAGTTACGGTAGATGGGAGCTACTAGTCAATAATAAATTGTTGCAATATATAGGTTTGGAAAAGAAAAGTAGAGATGCTTTGGCCAAATATAGAAATGCAAACATCTGAATAGGTAATTAGGCAAATATTGGCAAATGTATCTGCTAGTATAACATTACATTATTGATTCAGTAATTTTGAAATTCTCTTTTTTGTCAGGCCCGTGATCGTATAAAAAATGGATTAAGCAAGCTTGGGGAGACCAACTTACTTGTTGATAAAATGAAGGCTGACCTGTCTTCTCTGGAGCCAGTACTTAAACAGAAGTCTATTGATGTTGATGCTTTAATGGATAAATTATCAGTTGATCAAGAAAATGCAGATCAAGTAAGCATGCACAGTGTAATTAAAGTAGACTCACTGATATTTTATAGTGTGATAGATCCAGAGGTCCAATGAAGACCATAGGATCGGCTGTGATTTGCTGTCACTCATACCCTCAAAACCCTAATAGGTACACTTATAGAAGTGTATACGCTTATATGGTGTAGATCTGCAAGTGGAGGATAACATAGTGAACCTAATCTCAGCACAACTCAGAGAAATGTATTTCTCAATAGTGTACTTATTTAAAGGTGAATGTGGAAGGGTAGGATATTACTACCAGATCAGTCCATTGAAAATTATGACTGTTAAGTTCACTCAAATGCCCCAAATGTTGACCATGACCAATAGACATAGTATTGTGTACTGTGTACACTTGTATGCAAACCTGTAGTGTAAGAGTCGAGGTCATTAGGACAATTTAATACAGCTGTGTGACCTAGAAAATGTTTGCCCATGGAAATGTTTAATTGCTTAGCATTTCTTTAACTCTTTCCAAACAGGTGTGCACACCTTAAGCTGGGTACACAGGATGCAATGTTTCAGCCAGATCGACTGATAGTTCAGTGTATCTGTTGATCGGGCCAAAATAATTGCATAATTTTTCAGATGCGACCAACTGTGCGTTCACCAAAACTGGACGAACGCATAATCTGGACATGTCCGAAAACCACAGCCGATCGTGCACGATCCTCGTGGTCCTCTATGGATCTTGCAGATCTCGTCTGTCATCTTCCAAATGTCTGTCATGTGTGTACCCAGCTTAAGCACAAATCTGTGCAATCCATTTCTTAATAGTTTCTCTATCTGAAAGTAAATAAAACATTCACTATCTGAAAGTGAATGAAAACTTTAGAGCAGATTAATCCGCCTCCACATTTGGAAATGTCCCAATCTAAGAGTACTTGAATTTCTCTTACTGACCATATTACTACTATTTCACTGAACATGTCCTTTAAAGAGTGAATTAACTTCAGCTACGTTGATTTTATTTTTTGCTTTCACTGTCATGCGTATCATCTAAAAAACTTTTTTCTGTCTTATGGAATAAATCATAAAAGTAATAATTTCTCTAAACTGCTTTGACATCGTCAAGGAGTGTAGGAGATGCATTCAATTCATTTCATCCTGTTAAATATGTTTAAAGGTAATAAATTTTGATATTTACTTTTGAGCAAAATAGGGTAAAAGACATATAAAGTCAGTCAACTAAATAGCATTTTGACATTTTATAGCTGAAATGCATGTTGTGTACGGATATTTCCCACTAGGCGTAAAGAAACAGAGTCTCTGCCATATATATCTGACAATCTAAATGTGCAGTGACTTTTCTGGTTTCTATTTACCTTGTTGATAGCAAAATATTCTATAATGTTTTTCCATCCACTGTCACCCCAGAACAATATTGTGTCTTCTAAGAATAAAGAAAACAAATAGAAAAGCATGAATTTCTGCTATATTAGGACTTTGAACTAGTTAACACATGAAGGGTAAACTGTATTGATTACCAGTATAAAATAATATATTCACACAAATGTACATACATGCCTAGTGTTTACAATGTAAAGGAATAGTATAAGAAGTGTAACTGATGTTACTACATCACATTGTGCACCATTCATTTCTAGAGGCATAATATAAGGCAATATTGTGAATAGTGGCACTATTAGAGGTACTGTACCCCCAAATAAGAATTTTAATGTACCTAGTAAAACTGGCTGAATAAAGATGAAATATATGGTATTGGAATTCTGCTGAAATTAAACTGAACTGGCAGTTCTACCCCATAAAATAAACATGGCATTATAAAACCGATCCCACGATTCTTATCTGGCCACGTTCCCACAATGCCATAATCACTTTGCAACACCCACTGTATTATAGGAGCTCGATAAAATATCTGACACCGCACTGCAATGAAGCACAAAACCTAAATCAGTATTGCATCGGGTGTGCTGTGCAGGCCCTCATTTTACCAAAAGCAGGGAATATTGCATTTTTTCCAAAATGTTTACAAAGTATGCATTATCACATCTGATTAGCATTTGCAAATGTTTACACCGGAGTGTAAAATCCACACAACATTATGGAATATTGGGTTAGCATGGGGTGTTCCCCATTTTCAAACATTTTTGCTTGTTGTGCCAAATGTTGCGAGTAATGTATTAGCCCATTAAAGCCCAATAAGCCTGTGTTGCAAAATGATTACTGCATCGTGGTAGTGCAGCAAGGTAAGAAGCCAAGCCTTGTGATGTTACATCACTCACAAAGTGTTTTAAATCTTGCAAGTCTTTGTCCAGTAGCCAAGTAATTTTATCCTAATAAAATAAGCCAAATAAGAGAATGAAGAAGAGCTAAACAGAACTCTAGTAAACAAATAATTTCCGGTACAGCAATGTGGCAGGTAATATTGACATTTAGTAAATATAAAGTGATGCAGTTAGAGTTTAAAGAACCTGCTCATACTCAAAATGAGTTTCTATAAAGTGAAAACCTATTGGAAAAGGATGTAAGAGAACTCAGAGATAACAGATTTAGTTGTAACAATGTCACAGCTTGAAAAATTCAACATAGTATGCAGAAAAGGATATTGTTAAACTGAAGATTGGAGAATGGCAACTATGTTAAAGGGTCTCCACCTCCATCTCCACCCCACCCCCCCAAACAAAATTTTGATATGTTGAATCAGGCTGATATGTTGAAGTACATTTGGGGACAGCTGTGAGTGCTATAAACCTGGCGAGGTCAAGGTTTATTGCAATTCCTTGCAATATATCAAAATTTATTTTAGGGGGTGGATGTATCCTTTAATAATAGAGAAGCTCAGCAATTTTAAAACACTGGTTGTGGGGGCTGTAAGAACAGTGTTAATACCTCTGGAATAACTATGAACTGCAAACTATAAATTTCTTGGGTACTGCATTACAGATTGTTAGCATGTGCAGTCTGCTGAAATACAAACATTTTATTGCAGTGCTAAATCTATTCTCTCCTCAATAGCTTTTGCTTAGGTTCAACAAAGTGAATGTTGCACAGAAATGCAGATCATGAAGATTAAATATGAAAGACAAAGAGACATGTTATTGTAATACAGAGACTGTAACATAGAGAACATCTTTTGGTGTAAAAAAATAAAGGATCCTGCACAGGATCCTGCACAGGATCCTGTTTGACTATTTCCATGGTGTAATTGTATTATTTGTCTATTAGGTGAGGCGGATAGTAAAGGAAGATGAAGCTGTTGCAATAGTGAAAGCAGAAGAGACACAAGCAATTGCAGATGATGCCCAAAGAGACCTAGATGAAGCTCTGCCTGCACTAGAAGCAGCTAATAAGGCATTGGATGCCCTAGATAAAGCTGATATATCAGAAATTAGAGTGTTCACTAAGCCACCAGATCTTGTTATGACTGTCATGGAAGCCATTAGCATTTTACTCAATGCAAAGTAAGCAACTGTAATATTGATGTTGTATTGTATGTATTTTTGCTTGTAAAATAATTAGATGGGTTTTTTTGGGGTTTTTTTTTTGCCCATCATTCAATATTATTTACATTTTTGCTGTATAAGTATATTGCATAAACACACTTGCTAATATCTTGCCAGTGTGCTACCATCTGCATATACATAGATACAGTGTAAATATTTGAGGATTTTTTACCTTCCTATATGCAGTATAGTGGAGTATAATTAGCTCATTCATTATCAGTATGACAACTACCTATGGACAAATCTTACTCATTTTACAATGCAAACCCTTATTTTAAAGTCGGCATTTAAGTGGTCTGGCATATGAGATTGCATAGCATGACATGTTTTTGTGGTATTGGACAGATACGGTATCTTTTATATAAGAGTTTGGACTTTTATTTTAAACATTTCCTTTTGCTAATAAGCTGACATTTCTATTACTATACCAGTTTGGCCATATAGTTATAAAATAAGCTACAATTCAGCTGTTTATATCTCTTTTCAGAATTCATTTTCACAGGAAAGGAATATCTAAACTGTATTTCTAGAAAGCTGCGTAAAACACACAATTTTAGAAGCACTTATCCTTTAATACTAGTTTTATTCCATACATACAACTAAGTGTATGCAGTGCATTTTACATGCTACATAGTGCTCAATAGGTCGACCCAAGGATGCTGAGAGCCAATCATAAAAGAGCAATGAGATCTCCCCCTCTCCCTGACACAGAACAGGGAATTCAGTCCAGTTTTGTGTAAACATATTTAAATTATTCTCTTCCTTATAATGGCATATTCCATGTTTTTCATACAAAAAAGAAGAAAGGTAATTTTTTTAGTTTATTTCTGAGCTAGCATAGATGTAAGAAACAGAATATTAACATTTCAGACCAAAAATGAAAGTAAGCATGTGGAATTGAATCCCCAACCTTGTGTACTCTGTCTACCCTTATCCAAACAGAGCTTCAATGTGGAAAAGTAGTGCATGTAAAATCTTTATCTTTTGCTAGGAACATAATGGAAACCAAAAAAAAGGGTAAGTCTGGGGATTAGAACATGGGTACATTTAGTATCAGTAAAATCAGCTGGAAATTTAGTTTTGCCTCAGGAAGGCTGAATGCAATTTACGCTGACTGGTAAAAGTCTTATCAAGGACTTCCATATTGGTGTGGAGATATCTGTATAGAAAATACTCTGTGAATAGAGACAGTGAATAATGTGATCAGGGGGCGTGGCTAATAAGTTCACATGCTCACAAGGTTCTTTGAAGACTACATGGGTTGTAAGTTGTACTGTCAACAACATGGAAGCTTTCATAGTTTCAGGATCTGTTTCGCACATGTACGTAAATGCAACTTACTAGAAAAGAATCTTGCAAAAGTATAGGTGTTCTGGGTAGAAAAGTTTAGTTCTGCTTTAAATATTTACTATAGCCAGAGATTTATGGTTACATCTCTGTGTAGTGCTCCGTGTAGTATTTTGGCCATGAAAATGTATCTGCTCTTAAACTGTGTGCTATTTTAAAATACACTTTACATACACATTCCCTTCTGATGTTTCTACAATGTTTGGAAAACACCTGGCCCAGTCATTTTGTTGGTCTGCTACCGTATAATTCCAGGAAAGTCTGCATGTAAAATCTCTTCAATTCGATGTTCATGCTGGACCAATCAGTGAATCATTTTAAACGTCAGTTCAATGTTGAAAGTAGTTTTGCTGCTATGCTTTTTTTTACATATTTAAATTTTATGATTTTTAAAATGTAATATTTTAAATTACCTTTAAAAAAAAAAAAAAAAAAAAAATTTAGGCCAGATTGGGCATCAGCCAAACAACTGCTTGGAGATGGAAATTTTCTTAAAAGGCTTGTGGAATATGACAAAGAAAATATAAAGCCTCAGATATTGCTGAAACTTCAGAAGTACATTAATAACCCAGACTTTGTACCTGAAAAGGTAGAGAAAGTGTCAAAAGCTTGCCGATCAATGTGCATGTGGGTGAGAGCCATGGACTTATACTCTCGAGTTCTTAAAGAAGTGGGACCAAAAAGACAAAAGCTTGCAGCTGCACAGGTATTAAATGCAATTAGCTGAATAGAGTGTTTGAAATAAAACTCTGCAGATGGCTTCATATTTTTCAATTTAATATCTACAGGCTGAGCTTGATATTACAATGGCTACCCTCCGAGATAAACAGAATAAGTTAAAGTCTGTGGAAGAACAAATTAAAGCTTTGCAAGATCAGTATGACAAAAGCTTGAGTGAAAAAGAAAGCTTAAGTAAGTATCAAACTCTGTTTAATTGTGTGCTTATTAGGAGTGGATTACTTGTGATTTATTATAATGTAATAATCGGATTACATTAATTTAATCTTTCCTCGTTTTGCAACTTTACTTTTAATTCTCATGAGGAAAATCTTATAGCTGATTTCACAGCTTGGTGGTACTTCGATATATTGTTGATGTTAGTTAATTTCATTTTTTTTTATTAACTAAGGGCTTTTAATCTTTTTGGCTTTATTGGAAGACCACACATAGCTAAATTTTATTTCATGGAATAAGTAGAAGGATGCATTCGTTTTCAGTTTCAGTTGTTTTTAATGGCCCTGTCAATGTTTTTAGACCTTGTCACAGATTGTTTGAATAAAAGTCGGCTGACTGCTACCGGAACCTTGTTTATTTATTAGATTCCTTTTGATTTGGTGGTTTATTGTGGGAGGATTTGTTGCAGAAAAATTAATCTAAAATATGAATTGTCATTGATTTATATTATATTGTAAAGGTTGCTGCACGCATCCAACTAAATTTCAATCACAGGTGCCACCAGATATGTAACTCCATTCATTACATCAATGCATTATAAATTTGTAAGTAACTCCCGGGTAGACGGACTTCAAAACACGTGACTTTATTATCATTGATGTATTAATATTTATTTTTAATGTTATTTCTTTACTGAAGATTTCCTGATGTTTAAGTATGTTTGCAATGCAGTGCTACTGAGAAGGTAATAATGTAAATGAGGAATCCACTCAGTAACCATGTATGGAGACCTAATCAAAAAGAGGTCCTTACAAAGATCAAAAGAGGGTGCCATTTGTATATTTCTTGAAGAAGGCCAGTAACAAGCTAGACAATATAATCTTCCTTACTAACTAAATAGCATTCAATACACAATAGTAAATATGATATACATACAGTATTCATTACTAAATACTTATTGTAGACACCATGAATCTCTTTGCATAAATCATGAAGCCATTGACAACAAAGATCACAAAAGGGTGCAGAATTAATATTTCCAAACCTAGTCCTGCCCTAACCTTGGTCAATACAAGCCCTAATAAGTATAAACTATGCTCATCCCATAAACTACCTCATATGGCTGTTAAATAATGAAAGTTTCACTTATAGAAACATACATTGTTAATCACATATGCGTTTATAGAAAATGAGTAAATAAAATATTAACCACACAGCTTAGAAATGAATATGAGAGTAGAAATGTATTGTCTTTGAGCTTTGATTCATAGTATTTATTTGATTTTTTAGCAAAAACTATGGCTATCACACAAGCACGACTCAATCGTGCTGGAAAACTAACCTCAGCCTTAGGAGATGAACAGATACGGTGGAATGAAAGCATTGCTCATTTTGAAGAAGAAATCTCTAATGTAATTGGAAATGTCTTCATTGCTGCTGCCTGCGTTGCCTACTTTGGTGCTTTTACAGCAGTATATCGACAGCTGGTATGTTCTGACTTTTTATCAAAAGTGATAGCAATGAAATAGGGTTAAATAGGGATTACAAACCATTGGAAAACTATTTAAATTACAAAAATTTAAGAACAACAATGTAATTAGACAATATATGTCAATATGAATCCAGGGATGGTGGGAATGAATGCAGAAGAAGAAATTTTTAAGGAAGAGAAGAGATTATAACAATTATAGCGAAAAAGTGGGAAGGTGGAAGGAAAGAGGAGGGGGATTGGAAAAGATTATGATGTTAGGAGTCAATAGAAGAAAGACTGTGGGTAGTCTAGGTGGCATGTCAATTCACTGTCTGGGGGTGCAGATTTTCTGGAGTCAAGGGGTCCAGATAGGAAATATACAGGGAGATGTAAAATTGCTCATTCACATTACCGGTACTTATATGACCACGCTCCCACAATGCAGTAATCTTTATGCCATGGTACTTCATCGTGGGAAGGGGTCTGGTGAGTAGCAAGGTAAATTTCATTGTAGCACAAATTTTAATACTAATGGTTTTACATCAGTTTCCCAGCACAATTACCAGAATCTACGCAGGCCCCACAAAACCACTAGAAAACCCACACTAACCTGATTCCAGATTGGGTAGCATGGCTTTGTTCATGGATTTTACATTACCCTGGTATGGTCTAGAAGCATTACTTTACTGAAATTACTGAACATCGCACACACACAGCTTTTTGCATCTCAAGAGCAATGCATTTTAAAATATGTTAATTAATTAATATAAATAATATTTTTCAATCATTGTCCATTAAAGAAAATAATGTTAAATCATCAAGAGAAGGTGAATAATATCCACAAATGCAACATCTCTAATAAGATATGTGGTGGGAATGCAGTTGAATTTATTATATAATTATGATTGCATACCTAGTTTCTCCTACGAGTGGGAATACATCTGGGAATGTTGCTCAGCAGCTGCATTCATTGGAGCATATCTCGTCTCTAAATGTTTGGATGATTGCCTCTAAGATCGGAACCCCAGGGGCACATTCTACATTGGATATATTTTGCAACCATTCCATTGGTTTCCTGCATCATACCTACAATACAAGTGAAAAGGATAGATTCCGATCTGACCTCGTTTTTACCCTACTAATAAAATACTTTCTTTGTTTCTTAAATTGCTATTTTTATATTATTTAAATAGTGCTTAATACATCAGATGCAAACTACTTAAAGGGCATATCCACCCCACAAACTAAAATTTAACCAACTACTGGCCCAGTATGTAGTTTAAAAAATCCTTAACTTAACAGTACATCTCTGCCCTTTATTGTTCTCCTGCAATGGCTGCCCAAACAGCAAACTGAAGAATAGGTGCTGTCTTCTTGTGTGAAAGGTTTCTGCCTTCTCCTTGTCCTCTGAGAGGACAGTGGCATGTGCAGGGGAGCCCTTTCCCCCCCTTCCTCCCACCCTCTAGATCCTTCTATGGCTGCCCTTCTACCTTCCTTAAAAATCTTTTAATATCTTGTTGGGCACACCTGCCCACCCCCAACCACTGAATTACATTTCTAATAAAAGAATCAGAGACATGCTTACAGCCCCTCGCTCCCACGGCTGTCTTCAAAGCTGGCAGCCGCATCTGTGATTAGTTGCCTCTCAGCCAATCACAGACGTGGCTGCCGCTCCGGCCCCTGTTTGCAAGTTCCGGCAAACAGGGAGCCAGGGAAGACAGCCACAGGAGCAAAGGGCTGTAAGTATGACTCTGATCATTTTTTTAGAAATATAACTCGGCGGTTGGGAGTGGGCAGTGGGGGCCTACAAGATATTATGTTTTTATTTCAGGTGGAGATACCAGTTAAACAGGACTGCGGTTCATGAGAGTTTAAAATAAGTACAGATTAGAGAATTGGGAGAAATCGGTTTTACATTTAATTTCAAGGAGAAGGAGAGTTCCAATTTTAGTTCACATTATGAACTAGTTGGGAGCATTTCACTTTCACCATAGTATACCTTATACAAAGGAACGTGCTTTTGGTTTGACATAACAGGTTTATATAATAAAATACTAACAGGCTCATTTACCCAGAGCTGCTATCACTCTGGGTAAATGTCCTGATCGCGATTCAATATAGCGTTTGCAAACGTGGGTAAATCCTGAAAAGGAATTTACTCACCGTGGGATTTAATAGCTGGCATTATATTCCATCATTTTTGAATCAAGAGCATCAGATGTGCAGGTCTCTTTTGCGTAACCCGCGCATCCGAGGTCTCTTTTGCGTAACCCGCGCATCCGATGCTAATATAGAGTTAATTAACGCTAACCGGTTAGTGTGACTTTACCTCCATAAATTTGCCCAGAGGCTCTGGGTAATTCGCCACCTAAGAGTTTAGAATGTAAAGTGTTTCCCCTGTGACCACAATTTAACAAGTTATTGCATTTGAAATTTCATAGAAATTGATGTTAACACATAGAATATTTTATTGCTGGCGCCATATTAGCAATGCACAAAATCACACGTGAAAAGCTCAATTGCAATGCAGTTGTTATCAAAGCACATCTGATCTGCACCAAAAATGGTGATCACATATGCTCCAATGATGGCTCAGAGCACAACACTAAAAAGGTGGCATGTCACATTTGCATGCACTGGATTCGGAAGCACATAAGAATTGCTCCTTTGTGGCCTAGTGCTAATAAATAATTATTTTGCTATATAAAAGGGAAAATTGGCAAGTCTTAGCAATAAACTACAGCAAAATCTAAATGTTGTTTTCCTTATTCTACCTTACCAACAGTGTCATTACATGCATACAAAGAAATATTAACTACAAAAACACTTCTAGTACTCTATAAAAGCTCTAATGATGTACAGTAAGTTTTCAGCATCTTGGCAGACCATAAAACATTGCTCTTACCGCTTTCTGTGGCAAATGCAAGTGCCATAGTTTTTCTTATAGTTTACTGAGATGAAATATCTGCCTCTTCATACCGTTTTTACGTCCTGTTAATGCAAATGATTGTTATTTTTAACAACAATAATAAAAGCCAATGGAAACTATCTCTGCACATATCTTTAAAGGGAGTTGTGAATTGGCTCATTTTAATTAACCACTTAAAATCTGTTAATTGGAAAAATATTGCTTAAAGGAAAAGATTTAATCTAATTGCATTTAGCATGCTTAAAACTGTTTTATGTTCATATTAGCTTTGCAGTAAACTATGAATGTTCTCCATTCTGTGTAGATCCTGTTAATCAATGTGTTTCTATTTCCTTAAGCTTGTAGATTGTTGGATTAAAAAGTGTCAAGAATTAGAGATTCCAATTAGCCCAAATTTCAGCCTAATAAACATTTTAGGCGATGCATATGAAATTCGTCAATGGAATACTGATGGCCTACCACGCGATCATGTTTCAACTGAGAATGGCATCCTTGTCACTCGCGGAAGAAGATGGCCCTTAATGATTGACCCACAAGATCAGGTAAAATGTAGAGAAAATTATATTGGAAGTATATATTACATCAATTGCAGGCCACACCTCCTGGCCTCAGTCACATGCTTCCTTGCTTTATCTCTCCTGTAAAAGGATTAGCTAGAGATTATTTATGGGTGTGACCAACTGTAACAAGTTTCTGCCATAGCTAAGGACTAAGCATGTGCAGAACATAATGGTCGTTGACCAAACAGTCTGATACTAGAATGCTGAGAAGTAAAGCACAAACCATATGTTATTTAGGTAAATTTCCCAGAGCCTGTATCAAAATGAGAGGTAAGACACAGATTACTGGTTTTATATCAAGGTGCCTTCTGGTTCAGTGTTGTTCTGTGGTTTAGTTGCCCTTTAAATCACTTATACATCGTTCCTTCAAAATGATGGCGTACGTTGTCTTCTTCAAGCATTTTTCATGCAATTTTTTGGGTTCTGTAAAAAAGTGCAACATCCCATAAACCTGAAATAAATCTATTTAAAAACTATGGGTTGTTGCACTATTTTATCAACTTTATAACTTTCCAGAGTATAGACCCAAACCTTGCTGTTTGTATTTTAATAAATATTAAAGAAGACCCATAGTACTGTACATACTGTATGTTTTGCAGCTTGTACTTGCAGAGGACCATGGAAAATTAGGGAAGGGCATGTGATTGGATTGGATAGTTTTTATATATTTGTTTTAGGTCTTAAAGAAATCATAAACATTTCTCTGTACCTCAGATTATGTGGACTGCATTGACCTCTTTTTATGACCTTTAACCAAATCAATGCCATATTGTACAATATTATAAATATTACGTTTTTATATTATCAAAAGTCTAAAACCGAAACAGCTACTGGATACTTCTCAGCCAAAAAACAAGTCTAACCATGCTTTCTATATGTTATAGGCAAATCGGTGGATAAGAAATAAAGAAACTAAAAATGGTTTAAAGGTGATTAAGCTTACTGATGCTGGTTTCCTTAGGACCCTCGAAAATGCAATAAGGCTTGGATTACCTGTTTTGCTTGAAGAGGTGTGAATTATATCTGTAATTTCACTTCATGCCATGTAGTTTTCAAAATGTATTATCCTTCTTAACTCCATCCAAAGTATTTTTGTTGATAGTTGTCTTAAAATAGCATGATCTGGGAGCAATAAAATGCAATTAGCAGTATGGGAAAAAAGTCACACTTAATTATTGCCTGCAAGGGGAAAGGAAACAATTAGTATGTGTCTAGAGTATGAATTCCTTTTGAACCATATTCCTTTGCAGCATCCATACCAAGCCAGATTATTTAGCTTTTTAAGGACACAAAGCCAAGAATTACCCTCTACCTGTAACTGGGAAAATTCTAAAGTTTCCGACTGCAAATAGTTGAGCAACAGACATTTAAAAGAACTGCAGAGATGGGCACTGTGAACAGTAATATGCTGTATCTATTTAAAACCTTGTTCTTTAAAAGTTGTATTTTATATACTTAAAATATAGTACATGCATAACACTGCCAGAATTTAAAAAACATGACTCCTAACTATTCCTATTTTAAATAAGGGGAGCCTTTTTAAATCAATGTGAATATTTCTAATGCATTTACAGTTTTGAAAAACGTGTTTCATTGTTTCTACCAGATACATGAAAATATATATATTATTAAAGAAATCTGTACTTAAATATTTAGTAAGAACATATTTAAATTACAGCTGAAAGAGACCTTAGATCCTGCATTGGAGCCAATTCTTTTAAAGCAGACATTTGTGACAGGTGGAAGAACATTAATTCGTCTTGGAGACTCTGACATTGATTATGATAAAAACTTTAGGTTTTATATGACAACCAAAATGCCAAATCCACATTATCTTCCTGAGGTAAGAGACAGTTACCAGTCTTGATATGACTTGTGAAAAAGCTATGGTATTTATTTTGTTCTGCTCTTGTATGCACATTTATTTTCTAATGTATACAGAGTGCTGAATGTATATAGCAGCACTTTCAGGAGATGAATTATCACTCACTGTCTGATTGTTGTGCTAAACCCACACAAACATGGTTTGTGGTGTTTATGGAGTTATCATGGGTTTAGCACTCAAACATGCAGATGTAATACTGCTAAACTAAAGGAGATGTATGGAGAGTCATTATCCCACTCTGCTGCCCCTGCTTTGCAATGTACAAAGGCACTTGTTATTCTCAATACATTTGCAAATGTATCATAGTTGCATTGGTAAATTTCTTGGGTAGGTTGCGCATCGGCCCCTTTTTTTATATCTGTAACTGCTGTAAATATAGTGTTAAAGTCACTTTAATCCTCTTTACACTGAAGGGTTAAGGCAACTATATTAAGCAGTTGCGGCACCCCCAATGACTGTAAAACCTATACTTCACCATGTATTATCAGGTTAACATGGAATTTACAGTAATTTTATGGAGGGCCTGCACTGTCTATAATGTTTTTCCATGGGACAACCAATTTAATTTACTTGCAGGCAGAATTACCCAGAGCTGCAAGTGGTTTTGGGTGAATTTCCCCCTCTTGTGAGTAGTTAATGCCAGCTATAACCTGCCATTAAAAAGGAGCCACGCAACTTCTGGTATATAGGCTTGCAGCAGATGAGTTAGTGTCTCTTCCAATACTCGTGCTGCTGCAACCTATATTGGATCGGTTAGCCTGACTTAAACTCTAACAACATTTTTAAGCTTAAAGGGCAAGTCCAGCCCAAAAATGAAAACTTACATACAGAGAAATCACCCCCCAAAACCCTAAATGATAATAGTTTGAAATCTGAAATATATAAGTCTAACCTGAAATCCTGCACAATGTCCTGTTGCACCTGTTTCCGCTTCCTGGTTCTTTCAGTTAGCAACTATCAGTTATGGATTTGACAGTTGACATCACAGCCAATGACTGAATGTTAATCCCCCAGCATGCCCAGGCTCAATACAGGCTCAGTACAGGTTTCTAAATTGCTCAGTTTCCATGAGGCACCCAGAAGCATAGCAGGCATACAGTAATGAATTCATAGGACAAAGTATGATATATCAGCATATTTTAAAGAGACCATTCTTTCTAAAAGATGTTCTTATGAGGGTGGAGTTGTCCTTTAACATGTATCTAATTGAGCCATGAAAGATGCTTTCCTTAGCTTTCCTTAGCGGATAGGTTAGTAGAACTTAGCACTTTTACATCTTCCCCAAAGAGTGCTGACTGTAGCACTTCTTAAAACTTTATTTGTAGCTCGGTGCAAGCAATGCAAAATCATTTTTAGGCCGGAATTGCACATATTTTTTGAGTTAATTATAATGTCAGAAAATTCCTGTTTAAAAAAGTGCAAATGGGAAAGAGGGAAAAGTAAATGTACTAGGACACACAAACATTATTGCATCGCAGGATGAGGAAAAGTAAGCAGCAAATGTGTACAGGGAGAAAATACCAGGATGCAATGCATCAATGCTAATTGCTGAGACACCTCACTGACTTGATATTTGCCCTGTTTATAATTTTTGTAAAAAGCAAATGTTTCTTATCATGCATTTTAAATATATATGTTTTCCCATATGGTTTAGCATTACTAAACAAAATATAGAATATTAAACAAAACAAAATATAGAATATTAAACAAAATAGTTTTATGGATACATTTTTTACTATAAGACTTGGGACAAACTGGCCTTTTAAGCACTCATATTTATAATGTAGTGATGACACCACTGTCCCTCACCTAAAATCACTGCTTTAGGTGTATATGGGAATGCCCATATCAAAACTTTGTTTGGTGTCCCTGACCACTGGCATTCATCCTATGTGCAATGGGATATCCAATATTATAACACATATAACATTTTAACATTTTATTTGGATCCCTGTGAAATAAGTAATACATAATCAAACTTGGTGTCTGTTTCTCTTTCTAAAAAGAAATTGAACTCGTATTGCCATGTATAAACACATGAAATAACATAGCTCATTATTATCTGTTGTATTCAATTAGATCAACTGGACTTGAAATGTAGTTCTTGAAGACGTTTCGCTAGTCATCCGACTGGCTTTCTCAATTCAGAATGACTTGTACAAGAATCTGTGGCAATTATGTACCCTGGAAAATCCCAATTAGCATATCACAGCCAGGTGTTAAGGGTGTGATTGGATAGTGGCTAAGAGGTGTTATAGGAACGCCCAGAGTAAGGTGTCAAAACAGCATTGTACATGGCAGACAGTTGGTGTCGAGCCCCCCCACCTCTATTTAGGTTTGGTTTCTTTATTTTCACATAAATGGCCTCCTTAACACCTCTCTTGAACCAGTCACGTTCAGTCACGTTCCTTCGCCAATATGTTAACATTACAATCTTCAAAGGTATGTCCTTTATCCTTAAGATGCAGGTACACGGCTGAGTCCTGACCCGAGGAATTGGCTCTTCTGTGCTGCATCAACGTATGGCCCAGCACAGAAGAGCCAATTCCTCGGGTCAGGACTCAGCTGTGTACCTGCATCTTAAGGATAAAGGACATACCTTTTAAAGTGTAATGTTAACATATTGGCGAAGGAACGTACTGAACGTGACTGGTTCAAGAGAGGTGTAAGGAGGCCATTTATGTAAAATAAAAGAACCAAACCTAAATAGAGTGGGGGGGCTCGACACCACCTGTCTGCCATGTACAATGCTGTTTTGACACCTTACTCTGGGCGTTCCTATAACACCTCTTAGCCACTATCCAATCACACCCTTAACACCTGGCTGTGATATGCTAATTGGGATTTTCCAGGTACATAATTGCCACAGATTCTTGCACAAGTCATTCTGAATTGAGAAAGCCAGACGGATGACTAGCGAAACGTCTTCAAGAACTACTTTCAAGTCCAGTTGATCTAATTGAATACAACAGATATACCATGACCTGGATGAATGAGAACCTTCACAAGCATAGCTCATTATTAATCTAATTTCTGGATATTTTATCTATTGTTTATTATTATTATTTATTTGCAATATTTTCTTTTTTTTAACTGCAGGATTTATTTTTGTTTGCTCTGCTTTCAACGTAGAAATTGGAATGTTTTTCAGCTAACCTATTTTTTCACTATTTGCCTAGGTGTGTATTAAAGTTACCATAATCAATTTTACTGTGACCAGATCTGGACTGGAAGATCAGCTGCTAAGGTTAATTTGTTTCTCTCCTTCTTATCCATGAGAATTGTAAACACAAATTCAATAGTTTTTTTCTTATATGCCCCAGTATTAACAGCTTATAAATATTGTGCTTGTGAGCTTAGTCCTTTCCTTTCCGAATATTTGACAGGCAATCGTAAAATCTTTGCTTTTTGTGCAGCTGCCTTTTCATAGACAATAGTGTTCTTTAAAAATCTCCATATACTGTATTCCTGAGAAATATTTTTGTTTTCTAGAAAGATTAAGTTTCTACCTTTAGCTCCTTTTTACAAAAACACCTATAATTGATCATTCCCAGTATGAGAAATAGACTGCCAATTGTCCAAAATGCCAGAATTCCTATGTGCTGAATAAAAGTTTATTAATTAACTCATTTTCGTTTATGCTGTGAAAATGCATGGAAATGGCAGGAGTACAAAAAAATATTTATACTCCTTTATAACGATGAAGCTTGTATTAAACTTGTGCGGCTTTCCCTTTTAAAAATCTAAAAATAGGAAAAGAAAACAACTGGTGCCATATATCAGTAAAGATAGATAGATACTCTTTTTATTTCTTTGCTACCGTTGTGTCATGTAGGAATTATGTTATTTAGACATTACAAGGACTTACAAGGACTTTTATTTTACTGTGTATGTCTGTATATAATACTGTAAAATATATCCTGATAAAGGTTGCTTAGGAAAGCCATAATTTTTATTTGGTGCATTGCTGTGCCACCTGGCACATTGCTTGTTGAAACTTGTGTATTAAAGGAAAATATGTACACTTCTGTATACTTTAAAACAGAGGAATATTAGACGGAACCTTGGTGTTCCACTATGACCTATATTAAACTAGTAGTACTTACAGTATAAAGGAAATGGTCATAAGGAGACATCTGGGGTCAGAATAACATTAGAGCTAAAAGAGGAAGCAGAAAGGAATTCAATTGATGGAGCACAAAAGTCAAAAGTACAGTATATATTGTAAATATTTTTTAAAATTAGTATCTTGTACCATAAAATTCTAATGTCTGTTTGAAATCAGGTTTTATTTACATATGTTTTTTTTTTTTACCATATCTGCTTCTTAGGCTTTAATCGTCATTTATTAAACCCAATGTTTTACCATGGATTACTGCTCACATCTACTGCTAGCAGTCGGAGCATATTGTTGCAAATTGTAAAAAGTTTTATGCACCCATCAATACAAATGGCAACGCTTCGGGCAAATCTTTGCCCTTTTTCTCCCCGAAACGTTTTGGAAATGCTTCTTAGGCTTTGTAAGAATAAGAATAATACCATAATCTGTAGATATTACTTTTTTTTTGTATACTTAAGAAAATAATACGAGGGAGTGTGAAAACTCCTGCAAACTTTTAGTGATTTTCAGTATTTTTCTGGAGAAGTATAGAAAGAGTAGAGAGAAAATAGGGAAGGATGGAGAGGAAAGTCTTTGGGAGGACACATTAGGGCATCTTATACTTAAGAAATGTTATGCATTTATTAAACAATCTATTAAGCAGTCTATTAAACATAGGCTACTAAGACAGTATAGCCTTGAGGGTTCTTCTTTGTAGTATTTTTTATTTGTGTTTATGTGGTTAGTAGAGTTTTATATGGGTCAGTTTCCATGAATAAGAACCATATTTGAGGAATTTATCCCGAGAGTCATATTTTGATGCGGTTAAGTCCTCCATACGCATTGTATGTAATAGTTCTTGGACCCAGTGGTTATTTGTGGGGCATGTTGTGGTTTTCCAAAAATGGGGAAGTACCATTTTTCCTGCTGTTAGGAAGTGTCTTAATAGTTGTTTTTGAATCTTTCAACATTTTCTGGTAGCATGGAGAGTAAGACATATTGAGCAAGTGGTTTCAAAGATTGTGCTGTAATTTGGTTGTATGTTCCAATAATTGAGGTACAAAAAGGTTGGATTACTGAGCAGGATTACCAGATATGGGACATTGTTCCTTCCTTCATTTGACATCTCTAGCATGTGGCTGGGGTTGCTGGGTAAATTTTGTGGAGTAAAGCTGGGCATCGGTACCATCTGGATACAATTTTATAGTTTTTTTTCTTGAGCTTTACTTGCCATTGACATGTTGTGTGTCATTTTGTAGCATTTCTCACACTGTTGGTCAGTGAGTGTAGTTTGAAGCTCTTTTTCCCATTTGTGGGGGAAGGTTGCTGGGTTTGAGGAGTGGAAATCTCTTAGTATTGAGTATATTTTTTAAATTGTATGTCCCGGAGTTGAGGTTTGGTTGCAGAGCTTTTCAAAAGATGTGGTTACCTTGATTTTGATGGAGTTTATGTAGTGGGATATTTGGTTGTACTCCAAGTATTGTAGAGTAGAGGGGGTATTGTCTTGCATTAATTGATTTAATGGAGTGACAGAGCCTTTGTCCATGACATGTATTAGTTTTAGATTGTCTGTTTTATTCCATATAAGAAATTTATGGGCTGATTGCCCTGGAGGAAACAATGGGTTGAGAAATATAGGGGATAGTGGTCCGGGTCTGTTGGAGAGTTTATATTTTGTCCTTGTTGTGTCCCAGATTCTCAACATATTGTCTAGGAAGTATATGATATTACTTTTTTAATATTGAAGTTCCCAGTGCTGAAATTTCGTGGTTTATCTGTTAAAACGTTTGCAATCTAACAAATATTTTTCTCACCTTCTAGTGATGTTGTAAGGATTGAGAGACCAGATTTAGAGGAACAAAGAAACCAGCTTATTATAAGAATAAACTCTGACAGGAATCAGTTGAAAGCTATAGAGGAGAGAATTCTGAAGTTATTGTTTGCATCAGAAGGAAATATCTTGGACAATGAAGAACTTATCAATACATTGCAGGAATCAAAGGTTTGTAATTGATTTACCTGCTATTCTTCAAGGCTTATGTGCTTGCTACTGTTATCTATCCAAAAGATAAGTCCATTGCACTTTGAAGGAATAATGGTAATTTGTATGTAGTTGATCAGCTAATACTAACTAACTAAAAAGTACATTACTGTATGTCAATGGCATAGAGCCAAAGTTTAGATTCTCAAAGATGATTTGTATTAATATTTAATTATCCTAAAAGCATTCAAAGTGTTAATTATGGCTCAAAAAAGTACCCAGAAGTACATAATAAATATATAACAAGTTATCACTGGTTAATTTGCTTGAATTTTAAAAATTAATTTTTGAAAGTAGTCTCACTGGTGACTTTGCAAACTTCTGCAAAATTTCACCTGTAAAGCATAATCAAGGGTAGATGAAAATTCACTGTTTACATGCTTTATTTCAAAGGTTGTGCTTGTAATAATATATAAATCTTTATTTGCCACCATACACTGCGGGTGATGAGACTTGCCTAAGGGGACCATGGGAAACAAGTATATTTTATAATTTTGCATACCATTTATACTCTGCAAAAGACAATCATATTATTAATGTATTTTTTTTTATATATTCTATTTAGAGTTATGTTTTGCTGGTAGATTAATGACAGCAGATTATTTTGCATTTAGAAATATTAATTTAATAAGTTCAAGTTGTAGTGTTTGGTTTTCCTTAATCAACTTTAAATTCCAGTGTGAGACTTGATTTCCTTTAACTCACTTGTATATTCAGATTACATCAGGTGCTATAAAGACAAGGCTTATAGAAGCTGAAACTACTGAAGAAAATATTAATACTGCTCGGGAAAAATACAGAACGGTAGCTACTCAGGGATCCGTTATATTTTTTGTAATTGCAAGTCTTTCCGAAATAGATCCGATGTATCAATATTCATTGAAATATTTCAAGCAGGTAAGACATTAGAACTTAATTTGCTGTGACATTTTATATGTATATAAAAGTATATTTGTTAGGCATGTCAAACCTGTTACTTCAACATCCTTAGAGTTTGAGAGGATGGTTTGATAATAAAATGAATAGTCACTATCTCTAGGTTTACTGTTGTTTTAACAAAATGTATTGTTTTGCACTTAAACACATATCTTCCAACAATCTTGTTGGGAGGGCTTTTGTGGTCAAGTCTGGGCAGGACATGGGTAGGACAAAGTTTGGAAGGATGAAATCACTGTGGTTGAAGCATAAGGGCAAATACTGTACAGCATAGGGGTCTGTAGGAGCATACAGCTGGGTGGTCCACTGGTGGTTGGCTACCAACCACTATTTAATGGGCCCCAACCCTGCTCCCCCATATGCTGTACCAGAAGCAGCTGCTAAAAACAGATGATCACAACACCGTTTGTCACTGCAACCCATTTTTTAAAATGCTGCAAACGCCTTTCTACATTGCATTTAATTGGTATATGTACCTGTACCAACTTACATACAAATTCAACTTAAGAACAAACCTGGTTTGTAACCTGGGTACTGCCTTTACTGCCTTGACATTTAAAACACTGTTGGGGTTATTCAATAAAATGGTGCTAAATTTGCCCCAACCAATCAGATCTTATTTAACATTTAAAAGCTAACATCTGATTGGTTGGGGCAAATTTAGCACCATTAAGAACATTTATTGAATAATCCTATGTGTATTTGAAGTGGTATTCTGTTGAGCAAGTAAACTTGATGATAAATACCTGAAGGCAGGGTGGACTTTAATTTTGGACAAGTAAAGAACTAGGTGGGGACTACTGCTAGGGCTTTCTGGACATTAAGATACAGTAATCTGTACAGTTGATCTGTACAAATACTGTATCATACATTTTAAATATACTGCACAAAACAGAAGATACAGTGTTCCTCTATTCAGACCATGTCAGGTATTTTGTATTAAAATGAAGACTTGTTGTTTCACTCATAACTGACCTCTTATGTTAGTAACCATGAGGTTATAAATATTTCAGTTTATCCTCGTACTTTATGAATAAGATCACGCAAACCATAAAGAAAGTGCAAGCTATCAACATTGTTTGTAGAGGTAGATGGTTGAGTACATTATTGATATGAATAATATATGTATAACGGTATGCTTTTGTGGGTCAGCTTAATGCTGTATGCTTTGCAACTGTAACAGTAAATAATAGCTAAATGGCACCCAAATATATTTAAATTGTTCTTTTTAGACCCACATCGTGTTCTAAACAGATGAGTAAATATCTTCTCCATTTGGATCACTTCCTGTTTTGTACAACAACAAAGTGTGTGTTCTTTAGGCCTTGAAAGCAAAATACACTGATTATTTTCAGTCCAGCTGGTGAAGTATACAATTTACAAGCATGCGACCATTAAGGAGTGATCTCTCACTGGGTCAGACAGAGGGGAATGTGTACTGGGTCCTGTCCCTTCCCTTGGTACCTGAAAAAATTGTTATAATTAGGACAATAGGTGCTGTATATTTTCATCTTTGCTGCTAACAAATACCATAAAACCATTCCAATTATTGATTGCTTACGTTCTTCCTATTTTTCATGGATCTTTGCTGGTAGTGATGTAAGCCCCATTTTAATCTATGGCGATTGTGCCAAATAAGGATTTGGCACACAGGGAGGTGCTGGCAAAAGAAGAGGAGCTTGTGGACAAAAGGAGGAGTAGCACAAACAATAACATGCATTTTTAACTAATAACATTACAAAAGTTAAGGTGGGGGGGCTTGTTGGTGGAGTTGGTTTGGGTGCGCATTTCCAGGTTTTGATTTTGTCTTGTGTCAAGTGTGGAGATGCGGGTTGTGGCCAGTGTTCCCTCTAAGCTGTGCGCTCGTGCGCGCACACACAACTCTGTGTATTTCCACGCTCACAGCCAATTTGAAGTTAGAGGGAACATTGGTTGTGGCTCTTTCTTTACATTGCACAGAAGTTGTAGTGCCGCGCAGGCATCGCATGTGTGACTTCACAAAAGACGCAATGTCGCGCACGTGACATCACCAGAACCGAGCACAAAAATTACTTCCTCACGCTCATCAATGCGCTGGTGATGTCAGGCATGCTTACACTATATAAAGAGGCCATTAGGGCACTATCTTCTTTTTGGAGGCCCGCGGGGGAAGGATAAAGACTAAAAACACACTGAGTGCTGCTGCCTGAGTGCCTGTCAAGGTAAATAGCCACATGGACATGGCATAGTAAATAGCCACATCATGGACATGGCATAGTAAATAACCACATGGACATGGCATAGTAAATAGCCACATGGACATGGCATAGTAAATAGCCACATGGACATGGCATAGTAAATAGCCACATCATGGACATGGCATAGTAAATAGCCACATGGACATGGCATAGTAAATAGCCACATGGACATGGCATAGTAAATAGCCACATGGACAGGGCATAGTAAATAGCCACATGGACAGGGCATAGTAAATAGCCACATCATTCTTGTTGTTTTACATAAATGGTGGGAGTGGCCTGGGGCATGGAAAGGGGTGGGGCCTAAAAAAATTGCAATGATACTTCCTTAGCCTTCCCTATTCAAAATGTCACCCTCCCCCCATGCTCTGAAGTATCATGTAGCAATGTCATGTAAGAGTATTTATTCCTGCCTCTTACCCTTCTGTAACTGCTGTTTTAGTTTTGACTGTGACTGTTTTTTAGTTTTGTCTCTCTCTGCCCTCAAAAGTGTCTTCTATTGTATACAGGTGAGCTGACTGTCGGAATTTCATTTTTGAAAAGTCCATAGCTGTGCTCACTGCAGTTTCTGAAAAATTTGAGGAAGGTATAATCACCTCTTTCTCCCATTGACAACTCCAGATAAATCATATTTTTAACACTAATTTTGACATTAATTTAAACATAATAAATTACATGCTCTTCAGCTGATTTCCCACTTTCTATACTAACTGAAGCTATTTATCTGAAAATCTTTTGATTGTTAGGGCAGAGTCTTCTACTTTTTCCCATGGTTCATTGCATCTGGGAACAAAAAAAACCTCAGCTTTGAAGGTTATATGGTTGCCTGGGGCACAGCCTAGAGAAAGGTCTCCCAGCCACAGGGGACCATGGCAAGAAGAGAAGAAAAAGCAACATTCATTTAATGTGGTTTGTAGTGTTTGTAATTTTACACTAATACAAAGGTTCATATCACCGAAAAAGCGGGGAATTGTAAAACCTTTGAATTAGTTATTCCTTGATTTGCTGTTGAGTTTGGAGACCAGTTAGATACATTAATTGCAATGTTAAGTTAATGTAATGGCTTCATCTTTCTTACATGACATTTCAACATTTTCTTTTCCTGCAGTTATTTAATACGACAATTGAAGCTGCTGAAAAGAGTAATGATCTCGATATACGCCTGGCAACCCTGCTAAGCCAAACTCTTTTTTCAGCTTATACAAATGTTTCTCGGGGCCTTTTTGAGCAACACAAGCTTATCTACAGTTTTATGCTCTGTATGGAGATCATGCGACAGAAAGGAGAGATCAGTGAACCAGAATGGAATTTTTTCCTCAGAGGTGCTGCAGGCTTAGATAAGGTGGGAACTGAAAGCTATTAGCGTACACAGACCCTCTTGCCATATATAGTTTCTAGCAGGGACTCAGAATTGTAGAGCAAAGGAAGAAATCTGCTCATAAAAACTATTTTACAAATATACTGGTAACAAATGACCACAAGAACTGGGTTACAGTTTTTCTTAACTTGATTACTTTCTTTACTTAATACAATGTCATACAGTAAGCAAAAAAACCCAACATAAATATAGTCAAATGTAGACAGGGAGGTTGGATTAGTAATTTCTACCTCCCAATATTGTTTCTGTGAGGAGAGCTAGCATGAAGAAAACTGCTTCTGCCAGGTATCTTTAAAGAACATGTCCACCCCCAAAACTATAATCCCCCCACTACTGGTCCCATCATGTAGTGTAGTTTAATCCTTACCTCATCCCAGCTCCATAAGGTTCTCCTGTAGTCCCCCCCTAAAGTCCCAAAAACTGCCCACCAGGAGGATAGCAGAGTCCATATAGGACTCTGCCTCCTACCTGGCCTCCGGGAGAAGTTTGGCATGCGTACTGCAGCCCTCCCTCCCCCTCCCTCTCCCTCCCGATTAGGATTCCCTCCCCCTAGTGTTAAACCCTTTTCACCAAAGATCCCCCCTGTCCCCCAGCCCCAACCGCTATGTTAGTATTATTAGAAAATGCCCGAAACATTACTTACCTTCCCTCTTGCCTCCGCCGCACTGAACTCCCAGCAGCCACGTCCGTGATTGGCTGTCGCTCAGCCAATCACAGACGCGACTGCTGGTCCCGCCCCTCTGCTTGCATTTACTCGCAAGCAGAGGGCCTGGCAGCGCGGCGGAGGCAAGAGGAAAGGTAGGTAAAGTTTGGGGCATTTTCTAATAATACTAACATAGCGGTTGGGGCTGGGGGGACGGGGAATCTTTGGTGTCAAATTTTTTTTAAGGGGGGACATACCCTTTAATACCGGAATGTCCAGGACACTAATCTGGCAGATGAAAAATGTGCATGTCAGCAACTTAACAAAACAATAATGGGAGATAGGAATAATCAATCCTTCCTCCCAGCCCCAGGTACTTTTCATTTCAATAAATCAAATTTTTACAGTGTTGTTATCCATTAAAACTTACAGGGTTATTCAAGTTCTTATAGTTTAAAATGGTACAAATTTTGCCCGAACCAATCAGATCTTATTTAACATTTGAAAGCTAACATCTGATTGGTTGGGGCAAAATTAGCATTTTAAATGATAAGAACTTTTATTGAATAACCCTATTAGTCTTTTGTACTTTTCATTGGGTTATCCCGACTACTATGCCTCTCTTCAATTTCTTTCAGCCTTTCATCACTATACACAAAACAATATATTTGGGAAACACACATCCCTTTTACTAAAATATTGGTGCTATTTGGAACTTTATATTATTAATACAACTACTGCATATGATTGAAGTATTTTAAAGTGGCCTCCTTTTCATGTTGCATTGTACATGCCAAATTTTACTGATGGACAAATGCCATTCTTAGAATACAGTATATTAGCAGCAACATAATAATTACACTATATATCATTCTGAGTGCTAAAAATGTACCTAGATGTTTGCAAGCTTTCATAAATCAATCACATGTACTCCTTTTCATTTTTCTGCTTCATTATCATTCTACATACTATTATATTAGTAGCTGCTGTTATCAAAAAATATCTGTTTATTCAGGTTCTGTAGATGGTTAGTTACTAAAGTAAACCTTAAGTAGCACTAAAAATGCATTATTAACACCAGCTATGAGCTAGCATTAAAATATTGCGCTACATTTAGTGCAAATGCGATATTTCATCATGAGTGCTGGTTGCGCAGGTGTCTTTTGTGAAACCCGAAGAGCCGTTGCAAAAATGAGTTAAAGTCACGCTAACTGAAATTTAATTGGTTAGCGTGAGTTTAACTCCTTAAAAAAACACTGCACCTCTGGATAAATGAGCGATTTAAAATTGCACTTGAAGTGCTGCTCCCTGGAAGCATTTTAGCAAGGATATGAAAGATACAACTGTAAGTGTAAAATAAATATTAATTATATAAGAATATATTATTCGTTTATGGTTTATAGAAAGGGTAAGTAAAATAGATAATTACAGCTGCAAATATTTGCAGGGCATAGAGTGTAGCCAATACATTTTACCAAATTATGGATTTTAATCGTGAACAATTTACCAATTTTTTTTTTTTTTGTTCTATAAATTAGGAGCGCCCATCTAAACCAGATGTGCCTGGGTTCTCAGACATACTTTGGTATAGCTGTTGTGACTTAGAAGACACTTTACCATGCTTCAAGGGAATTAAGAGTGAAATATTGTCAACTTCAATTGTCATCTATTTGGGTGCGTTACATTTATCAATTGCATTTTACCCCATTCCATTCTGGAAAGTGGTATATAACAATACTCACTTATTTTGCAATATTTCATAAGTTGTGCTTGTAAATTATACCCTATTTATAGAGCCATTGTGGCTGCTAACCTTGGAATAATCTTATTCAATGGGAATTCTAGTGTTTGGAAGAGATTCAATAAGCTTGAAATAGCAGAGCAAAAACTAAAGTTGATTTCAAAGTAGGTAACAATTATACAATAGCAAAGGCACATTTTACTCAGATTTACAAAGATTTTGTATTAAATACACATTGCTCTACTATGGGATGAAAAAATGATATAGTTATTTTTATTTATTAGGGTAGTATGCATTTTCATTTCATTCATACAGCGCTGTACAACTGGAAAACAAATAGTATGTGGTAGAAATAGCATATTTTCAGAACAATTAAAAAATGGCTTCCGCATGTTCTGTTTGTTAAGATTTGTGATAAATGTGCTGCATGGTTAAATAGATGGGTAACAAACTAAACATATACTTGAACTTAAGCCCTGATTTAGGCAACAACAAGGGAATTAAATTTGGTGACGAAGCAATGATCCATCAAAAATTAACAGTTTTAGCACTATAATAACTAACTGCTTGCACATGAAGAAGTGAAATAGGGTGTTAAGATAAAACACAATCAGGGAGATTCAATAAAAGTTCTTATCGTTTAAAATGGTGCTAATTTTGCCCCAACCAATCAGTTATCATTTAACATTTGAAAGCTAACATCTGATTGGTTGGGGCAAAATTAGCACCATTTTAAACGATAAGAACTTTTATTGAATAACCCTGAATGTAGGTAACTGCAACAGGTGGGAATACTATGAGGGACTCTTTCCTTTCCTGTCATTTAGGACTATATCAATAGGAAAAGGGTCTTAGTAGGTGCATAATCTTAAATAACAAACTGTGCACATATTTGTTTTTTAGTTTTAAAGAAGAGACAGCTTTCATTTAACCCCAGCTTGTTTGGAGGAAATATTTCTTCTATAATGTAAAATTAGCGCTTTTTGAATTACAACAATATGTACATGATTCATTTTCTTGGTTGCTTTATTTAATAATATAACTTAAATGCTGTCTGGTTTTGTTTTTGCCTTTTAGGAAGCCTTAAAGTACAAATAAATTCACATATTCAGGAAGGCTCTGAAGGCCAATGGAACGAAAAACTCAACTTGTTTCAGAAGCTTATTCTAATTAAAAGTACAGTGGAAGAAAAAGTATGCTCAGATACATTTCTATTGGAGGCCATTAATTAATCTTATTAGACCTGATGTTTGCTAATGACCAGCCATTGAAGCTTCAGACCTACAGACACAGTTCTTTTTTTTTTTTTTGTTTATATTAACTTTTTAAATAAACATAAAACAAGTGTAGGTGCAACACTTTAATGACATCATTTACTCAAATTCACTGAATACCGAAGTCAATTAAACACATTAGTAATACTAAACTTTCACATTATTTTTCAGTTATTAATAATCAAATTAATTAACACGAGTGTTAATAATCAATTGTGCCTTGTGTAAAGTGGCCTAAGCTCATGTTTCTCGTGTGTAGTCCAAGGACCCCCAATTTTTGGTTTTGCACTTTTGGCAGTATTGAATAGGGATGGCCGGTTCGGATCTGCCGCGGATTTATCCCGTTCGTGAACGGCGGATTTTTTCGGATTTTCCGCCTTCTGAACCGCGGATTTCTCGTATTTGCGAAAATTTTCAAAATTCAGAGGATTTCTCATATTTTCGAAGATGCGTGAAAATACGTATTTTCGAAAATTTTCGAAATTCCGAGGATTTCTTGTATTTTCGAAAATACGTATTTTAGAAAATTTTCTAAATTACGAGGATTTCTCGTATTTTCGAGGATTTTTTTCATTTTTATGGGTCCGCTCGCGGATTTTCAAATTTTCTCGAAAATTCACGGATCCTCGAGCGGACCGGATTTTGCGAAGTTCGGACATCTCTAGTATTGAATAGAAGAACTGCTCTTTGTTGCTGGAATTTACATGTTTTTATATAGCACAGTTTACAAAAAAAGTTGATCTATGTTCTTCTATCTCTGTGGTGAAAGGGATACTGTATGACAATACAATACAGTAAAGCTCTTTTCTCCTAAAGCGCGTATGAATATTGTTTGTTAATGTTTGTATTTCATTTTTAGGTAGTTTTTGCAATCACGGAATTTGTGATTAATACCCTTGGAAAGAAATTCATTGAAAATCCCCCCATTGATTTAGCTACCCTCTACCAAGACATGTCACCATCAACGCCTTTAATTTTTATCCTGAGCACTGGCTCAGATCCTATGGGAGCTTTTCAGAGATTTGCAAGAGAGAAAGGATACTCTGAACGGTATAACACTAGCATTTTACCATAATGAAAGTTTTACTTAATACACTATAATATTTATCTATTATTTATTGTGCTTATTAGTTATTTGTCATGTCACAAGTGTAATTTATGCAGCTGTATTTAAAGGGCATGTCCACCCCCAAAACTATAATCCCCCCAACTACTGGCCCCACCATGTAGTGTAGTTTAATCCTTACCTCACATCCCAGCTCCATAGGGTTCTCCTGTAGCCCCCCCCAAAGTCCCAAAAACTGCCCACCAGGAGGCTAGCAGAGTCCATATAGGACTCTGCCTCCTACCTGGCCTCCGGGAGAAGTTTGGCATGCATACTGCAGCCCTTCTCCCCCTCCCTACCCCTCCCTCTCCCTCCCTCTACCGATTCCCTCCCCCTAGCGTAAAATGTTTAATACATAAGATTTCCTCTGGGCTCCCAGCCCCAACCGCTATATTTGTATCTTTATAAAGCTCCCAAACTTTACTTACCCCTCCTCTTTCCTCCGACGAAGTGAGATGCTGGCAGCCGCATCCGTGATTGGCTGCCGCTAAGCCAATCACAGACGCGGCTGCCAGTCCCGCCCCTCTGCTTGCATTTTCTTGCAAGCAGAGGGCCGGGAGCGCAGCGGAGGAAAGAGGGGAGGTAAGTAGAGTTTGGGGGGCTTTCTAAAGAAACAAATATAGTGGTTGGGGCTGGGAGCCCTTGGGGAATCTTATATAAAAACTTTTTTTTTTTGGGTGGACATACCCTTTAATTTCCCATGTCTTATAAACTCTTTATTTAGTGTATGTTTCTGTCTAGCTTATTAATAGTATATTATTCATTATAAGCAATACATAATACAGCTCTTTTCAATATATTAAAGAATAATTAAACAAAGAATTAAATTATCAGCACCAGTAATAGCAATATCCTTTAGTGTGACTCCCATTACAATGTACCCCCTCCTTTCCTGTGTTGCCAGACAACAAATGAAAGGCACATGCTAATAAGCAGAGCACAGATTCTGTCTTCAGAAAGGAAAAAGGTCAGAAATATCAGGTGCTGCTAAACATTTTAATAAAGAAAGATCGCATTAAGGGCCATATTTAAAAACCCTCGGCATCACAAGTTTGCGATACCACAGGTTTTCCTTTCTGTACAACTGCGGCTGTAAATGTACGGGTGTGATCATACATTTACTGGGTCTGTTTTTTTGGTATAATTTTACATTAATGTCAAACTTTGGTTTAAAAATATATTATATTCTGCTATTTTGTATACAGATCAACATAGAAAGGTAAAACAGAAAAATGTTATGCTCTGATTACAAGGAAAAACAAATCAAGTCACAATCAGCACTTTACTTTAGTGAGATAAGAGGCTCATTACAGATGTAGATTTTAGAACTGAATGACCAGAAAAAAAGCAGATTTATTACTGTGGTGCAATCTGCAATAAATTAATTTCCCAAACCTAGAAATCGTCCATCTTCCTTTGTGAGATCTAGGGTGGGTTGGCTGATTAACAACTGTTTTTGAGAGTAACAATATATTAGTATTGGCTGTCATCATAATCACCAGGAATTGAAATTTAAGTAATTTAATTCAAAATCTCTTTATGAATCTTAGGGTACAGTCTATTTCTCTTGGGCAAGGCCAGGGTCCAATTGCAGAGAAAATGATAAAGGATGCTTTGAAGACAGGAAATTGGATATTTCTACAGAATTGCCATTTGGCAGTCTCATGGATGCTTCCTATGGAAGAACTTATAAAAAGCTTTACAGAGCCAAGTATGTATGCCTCTATGTATAGAGTAGAAATTAATATGTGGATCCCTATTTAATCTTAAGCTAGGCACACAAGTGCAATATTTTTAAACATAATGGAAAAGTCATTAACAATGCACCATATACTGTACATACTGTAGATTAACCAATAAATGGCTGAGAACTCATAATTAATGTATTGGGATCATTATACACAAATGTTTCAAGTAACATCGGGGTAAGCTGCTCATGTATTTATTTTAAAACATTTTTTTTTTACTTACATAGTGAGATAGTAGGGGCCATGGGGTCTAAGTTATAGTAAATAGAGGGCAGTTGTTAGTAGAGCTTAGTATCGTATTGCACTATAGCAATTTGTAAAATTAAAAATTTACTAAACAGACAAAAATACAATATAACAAAAAAGAAATATTAATTTCCAGGGAGGTATGAGTCCCACCTCTTACCTCCTATTTTACCTTACAGTTCAAAAAGAACGTTTTAAATGTCATGATCCGCTGGGTTTGCACCTCTTTATAAAGGTTTGCTGATGGACCAAATCCATTTGTGATTGGTTATTATTTCAATGCTTGCAATCAAATGATCACACATTAACCACTCATATTTGAGTTCAGAAAAAGTTCGGAAAGCAGAATGCAGGAAAATCCGTGAGATTTGTGATTTGCCACCTCTATTCACTGGCAGTGAAATATTTTGATAAAGTACAGGTGCCATATCCCCCAGCTGTAATGTAGTCCCAAGTGAGATAATTTATTTAACAGGATACTCCTGTCTGCTGAGTAAAAGGGAATATACTTCCATACTGAAATGCCCTGGTCTTGTTTTGATTGCAGTAATGAGTTTTGTTTTTTGACCTTTTGTTTTCAATTTATGTAAGAGTAAGAACAGGGTACCTACATTTAAAGCTAGAAAGTGTATGGCTTCAAAAAGTCAACAGCATTTCAATACTTGTTTTTTCCTTCTACAGATGTCTCTATTAATGAAAACTTCAGGTTGTTTTTAAGCTCCATGCCAAGTAAGATATTTCCTGTAACAGTTCTCCAGAACTCTGTGAAGGTAAGAAATCGAGTGGGGGGTAGGGGAATATAGTGCTAATTTTGTAAAGTTTTTTTTTTAACCTGCAATTATAACTAACTAATGTAAATATATAAGGGATAATACGCTACCTACAGTGTAATATAAGGATATTATGCCACCTCGGAGTTCCATGACCATATAGAAGCACAAGGCTGCAGGCTGAGTGCTTTTATACAGGTCATGGAACTCCGAGGTGAAGTAAATCTGTATATTACACTGTAGGTAACGTATTATTTCTTATAATACATATGGCCAGCCAGAAAAAAAAACCTGCCCTTTACCACTGTCTCTCCCCCTTCCTGTATTAGTCATTTATATAGGAATGACTGAGTGATTGTAATATCGATTCTCGCCACTGCACCTCCCCATTGAAAATGCCTAGCCTTATGTATTATATAAATATACTGTCTTAGAGGGGTAATGAAATAATCATATACACCCCTGACCATACAGACTACACAGTACTTGACAGCTTCTTCCTTTTATGATTTTTTACCTGCATTAAATAATTACATTTTAGGGGTAGAATTCTGTGTGCTCAGTGTACCATAAAATGAACAGCATCCAACACTGTAATTGAAAAATTTAGAAAATATAACTGTCATTATGCTGTAAAAATGTTTTCCTGGCTTTCAGGTAGTCACCGGTTTTATCCTCTCACATTTACCATGGAATGCTGATTTTATTTTGCTATACACTTATACACATAAAAATAGCATTTCGAATTCTGAAACACTCCGCTTGTATCCATTGTTTTACTGCTTTGTTTTAAAAGTTGATATTTTCACTGGTTACGAGTCATTTACAGGAATTCCAATTCCTTTAAGAACAGTTTTAAAGAACCCATAAGAATCAGTTTATAGTGAGTTCAAAATGCTTTTTGGAAGATTGTTCTAGTTTCTTTATTTTTCAGTGTTGAAAAATGCATAATATAACAATAAGCTGAATGTCAAGTAATTGCCATTCTTTGGACACTAATGCGTGTTTAGTTTCCATGTCTTTAAATATAGATCAATAAATATCACATAGTGCTGTTTGTTTAGTAATATATGTGGCCATTTTTACCAGTGCATTCACTAGTAGATTTTTTTTTTATGTTTACTTTTTTGCAAGGTATACAAAAACACATTTTATTATAGGTTCAAGACCAGGGCCAAAACATTGACACTTATGTTGGATTAATAAACTCACTTTATTAGCAAGTCCTTGGCGTGCTCTGATATATTGGGAATTGTGTTGTTTGATTGTTCAGAGTAACCCAGGCAAATTAACTAACGAGATAGTGCCAGTGTAAAAGTTCTAGTTCTAATTTTGTTATTGATATTCAATTCCACAAACTATGATTGACTAATTTCCCTGTAAAGGTTAATTTTCTTTAAACCTTTCCTAAGGGCAGCTTAAATTGTTGAAGTAGAGAAATTAAGGCTGTTCATTTCCTGGAGCCATCACATTTACCTCTCTGTAACTTGAAATGGTCTGTCAATACACAGCTCTGTGTCCCATGGGGTAATGTGCTTGTCTGTATGAAGCGAGCAGAGGATATTTGCTCAAGATGTGACTGATTTTCTGATCATGTTCAGTAGAGAAAATAAAAAGATTTCAAAGGCATGTTATATGAAATGTTACATAGTGCACTCTTGGAACCTAATTATCAAATATTTGAAGTTAGTCTACAGCTTACCTTTAACCCTTGTATTGCTTATCTTAGGGTAAATGGATAGTTGGTGGATTGCTATCCAGGTTCCTACTAGTAAAATTAACAACATGACTATTTTATAGACAGTTTGTAAGTACTGAAAATCTATAGAACAATTCTGTTTTTTGTTACTTTATTTCATGTTAAGGAACTATAAAAAGTTCTACCAATCTTAACCTCAATCTGATGGTGAATGCTACTCCACCCTCTCATCCTAATTAACATTATTTTATTATAATTTTAAACACACTATAATTCTGTGAATAATAAACTGTAAGATTGCTAAAAGAGGTTTGAAGGGCAAACCTATTATGTATTGTTGCAGGTTACTAATGAACCACCAAAAGGTTTGCGTGCTAATATTCGACGTGCATTTACTGAAATGACTCCAACATTTTTTGAAGAGCACATTCTTGCTAAAAAATGGAGAAAAGTAATTTTTGGGATTTGCTTTTTCCATGCTATTGTTCAGGTAACATTTTTATGAAATGCTTTATTAATTAATAATAATGTTTTTCACAAGAGTAATTTGTTGGAGATGGTAAAATAACACCTATGGGCAAACTACTGCAATTTATACATTAATACTATCAGGGTTATTCAATAAAAGTTCTTATAGTTTAAAATGGTGCTAATTTTGCCCCAACCAATCAGATCTTATTTAACATTTGAAAGCTAACATCTGATTGGTTGGGGAAAAATTAGCACCATTTTAAACTTTTATTGAATAACCCTGATAGTATATATATTGGAATAGCAGTTCTATACAATATTATAACAAAGAAAACTGAGATAAAGGAAAAATATGATCAAATACATAAATAAGTAATAAATGTATATATAAATGTAAAGTTATAATAAAAGTGCTTTCATTAAGAAATAACAGAGGTCCTTAAAGATCTCAACATTTAGGTGGGTGAATAACATACACATTCAAAGTGAAGGGTAGAAAGTGGCAAAAAAGGTGCACTGGTTAGAGATGGACTAGAACTCGAACCCGAGTTCAAGCCGAACTATTCGAGTTTGAACAGACTTGGACGAACTATCCCGGACTTGTCAGACTTTCGATAATTAGCAAATGTCCAAACGTTCGAGGTGCGCGAATATACAAGTAAAATCTCTATTATACCAATACGGGAGTAAATATCGAATTATCGAATCTGTGAGTATAATGTCTATTATACCAATACGCGTGTAAGTATCGAATTATCGAATTTGCGAGTAAAATGTCTATTATACCTATACACGAGTAAATACCGAATTCTCGAATCCGCGTGTGAAATGTCTATTATACCTATACGCTAGTAAATATCGAATTCTCGAATCCGGGAGTAAAATGTCTATCATACCAATACGCGAGTAAATATCGAATTATCGAATCCGCAAGTAAAATATCTATTATACCAATCCGCAAGTAAATATCGAATTATCAAATATGCAAGTAAAATGTCTATTATACCAATACACGAGTAAATATCAAATTATCAAATCCGAGAGTAAAATGTCTATTATACCTATACACGAGTAAATATCGAATTATCGAATCTGCGAGTCGTTCATGGGATAGTTATCGAATGTTCAAAGCTTGAAAGTATCGCGTGTGAGAGTAAAATCGATTTTCAAAAGTCCTGGATATTTGAACATGTTCCCCAGACCATTTCCCAGGTCCTACAGCCATTTACATTAAGTTACCATAGATCAGACATAGGCAACCAGTAGATCTCCAGATGTTTGAAAACTACAAGCAGGCATAGGCAACCAGTAGATCTCCAGATGTTTGAAAACTACAACTCCCAGAATTCCCTAACTACAGAGTACTTTTAGAGGAATGCTGGGAGTTGTAGTTTTAAAACATCTGGAGATCTACTGGTTGCCTACCCCTGCGAGATATTATAATTCGTTCAAACTTATCGAACTATTTGACTCCCATTGACTTTAATGGGTCAGTTTTTGATCTTTCGAAAGGACAGAACATCTCTAGCACTGGTTTTGGCCGAGTTCTGTGATCGATGTCCTTGTTAGAGGACAAGGGATTAGTAGGCACTGGATTACACACATTTTATTCTTAGGAGACAGTGAAACAATGAGTATGCATAAGCAATGCATATGCATAAGTATGCATAAGCAATATACTAGTCTGTTGTAAGAGGAAATTATAAATTTCTGCTAAATGACAGGTTTAAGCAACATTAAGGATTATCTCAAGTCTTAAGCAGTGTGCTAACTCAACAGGGTTAATAAATGTATTGTCAATAGAAACTGAGAAAGCTGGGATGAGGCCAGGTTTAGATGGAAAAAAGATTAATTCAGTTTTTGTAAAATTTAATTTAAGGTGGCAGTGTGCCATGCAGGAGGAGAAAGCAAATTGACATTTTGAGATTCCTGTTTGGATGTCAGGGTTTATAAATGTCTTTTAATGGATTGTGAGAAGAGACAATGCTGTATCCATGCTGTCAATTCAGTGGTTTCTGCACATACGGTTAACCGCAAGTTCTAAGTGGAGTAACATTATATGTCATCACTCACAGTTTACTTATATAGGGGCTGATGCAATAAAAGGTGCAAAAGTTAATCTGTGCTATTAATCTGCAGCAACCAATTAGATTTTATCTAACTGAAGTAACCCAGTAGAACTTTGCAGATTCTTCAGAGAGATATTATATGCAATGCACCCATATAAATATCATTAGGAAATAATGCCTTGTTAGATTGTGTCAGTAATGTGTAATAAAAAGTAACTTGTACAATGAACCTGTGAATATTATCGTTCACTTTTATATAACTTTGAGTATGTATGTATCTTTGGGCACAGATTTCACATTTCTTTTACATTTTCTAGGAAAGAAAAAAATTTGGCCCGCTTGGATGGAATATCTGTTATGAGTTTAATGATAGTGACAGGGAGTGTGCACTGCTCAATTTAAACTTGTATTGCCAAGAAGGAAAGATACCATGGGATGCCCTTCTCTATATTACAGGTAATTTAAAACAACAGTTTGGTCACATTTAATGCTGGATCTGTTATATTTAATATTACATATATATTACATTTAATTCAAGTAAATGATATTGTAAATGTATATAGTGTGTTTGCCTATTTTGTTTGGTAACTACCACAAAATATAATTTGTTTGTAAATTCTTGTATTTTGCATACACTGAATATTTGGGACATGGGGAAAGGGCTAGTATCAAACTTCTTTCCTATAGCTATTCTACCTAACCCGATTACACCAGACCTATCAGATAAGTTTATAGCAAACTGGCAACTGAAAGGTGTAAAACATGTATAGAATGTATGGGATGGTCCCACCATTCTACACTGGGCTATAGAAAAATACAAACTACATCCTAGGGGCTGGCTACAATCATCAGATTATCCGCTTTACTTAAGGGCGGCTAACCATAGACTCACACTACAAATAGAGGACCTGGAGAACAGCTCACGCCGCAGCAAACTAAGGATCCGAGGGATCCCAGAATCCTTCACTAACACCCAAGAAACAACCCAAAAAATATTCCAGATGCTAATCTCAAATGAAGCCCTGAAAGACTCAAATGCGATCGAGCGCAAAGGGCCCTCACAAAACCACCAATAGACAACATGGCAAGGGACATTATTGTCAATTACATTACCATAATACAAGGAAAAACTGTGGTGTTTGGCTTATTTTGGGTGTGGCTGTAGCGTGTGAGTGTTATAAATTTGTATTATAAATTTGTATTTGGTTCTAGATGCATTTTCCCATTCATGACTGTCTGTATGGTTATGATTTTGTTGTAAAAAATAAAACAATAAAATATTAATACTATAATAAATAACTTCAACTTGTGGTAATAGTAAAATAATTACCTAGTCTAGAGTGTCGCCTTCCTCCTTTTTCTGGAGGTTTGGGGAGACTCTTTTTGGAGGCTCTATAAAACAACAGGTTTGGGGAGACTCTTTTTGGAGGCTCTATAAAACATAGAGCAGCTTATGAAATGGTATTTTAAATACATGTTTCTAAATTGGCATATAAATGACCAAGAGGGGGAGCCCTTATATCTGTGATTTACATGTATTTGAATACTTTCTTCCCTGTCAAAATATTATTAAAGTTGGAAGTACCGTATATACTCGAGTATAAACCGACCCGAGTATAAACCGAGGTACCCAATTTCAGCTAAAAATCCTAATAAAAGTTGTTGACTCGAGTATAAACCGAGTCCGAGTTTTCAGGCTGATTTTTCAGCCTGAAAAACTCGGTTTATACTCGAGTATATACGGTAGTCTTTATTTATACCATAGAGGAAATATGTGTATTAACATTTTTTGTCTAAACATAATTAAGACTTGGCATAACAATTTCTACCATATATCAAGTCAGAAATAAAAAAAAATTATCTATCTATCATAGAGAAAACATTTAAAAAACAATTCATATTAAAGCCCATAGGTTGAAAAGTGTTTAGATTTTTTATCCACTGGGCCTTACATTGCAAGAGCATTCTGGACCTATCCCCTTACCTTCTTTGTTGTTATACGTAGTAACTGGACAAATACTTGTAAAAAATAAGTAAAATAATTCTGATAAGCTAAAAAATGGTTTGCTACAAGCTTAATGATCTTACCATCCCTGTGATATTTATAGCTGACCTGTGGCCATCTATTATAGTTCTCAGCAACAGGTCAGGTTAACCCGCATAAGCTAAACCAGAAGAACAGATTTGAAGATTAGTCACATATGTACAGTACATGCTTAACCTTAACAAAAGCTTTTGTGTGTGGATGTTTAAAACATGGAGCTGGACACATTTACAAGATAAACATTTTTGTCCCTTGTAACACCCAGGATGCTTTTTTGATGTGCTAACACCAAGATGTTATTTTTATTCATTTGCTTTTTTTTGGTGGAGAATAGTTTATTTGTTGTAATTCTGATGTTTATATGTTTAATTTACACACACACCAATGGATTATTTATTCAGTGAGCACTTTTTCACTGGTGAACATAAAGGTTTTCATCCTCTCAGTCTTATTAATATTTAAACTGTGTTTTAGGAGAAATAACATATGGTGGAAGAGTAACTGATGCATGGGACCAAAGATGCTTACGCACAATATTAAGAAGATTTTTTTCTCCAGAAAGCCTGGACGATAACTACTATTATTCCAGTTCAGGTAAACAAAATTCTAGTTTTCTATTAAAGGCTATGTCCACCCTGAAAATTAAATATACAATTCTGCAGAAGTTTCAGGGGCAGGGCAATCTTTAGGTACTGGGGCTGGAATCAAGGTGCTAACCGAAGGAACACGCATGAAAAAGTCAGGAGAGCATTCAAAAGGTCAAGGCTGCAAGAATCATTACTAAATTCCAAGCTAAGGCTGAATATAAGGAAGTCTGTAGGAGGAGAGAAGAACAGGAGCAGAAGGGCTAGACACAGCAGAACCTTTTCATCAACTTAAATATTTTCAACTTTAAAAAAAAAAGTGATTAAAAAAAGGGACTAACGAGTCTCATTGGAAGCCTGCAGCAGATATCAATGGCATAAACAGAAATTAATGACATTTGCAAGGTTTCACATTTTACAACACAAATAGATTGTTTGATTGAAAACAAAGATTTAAATTGATCGTTTTGTGAAAGTAAATAAAATCTTAATGTATTTAAATCCTGTATTTTGACATTTTGTTTTAGTTTGAGATTATAATGTATGCATTGCAAATAACATATTTGTTTAGCCTACAATTAAATGATAACAGAATATTATACACACATTGCAGATTTATTTATGAAAGGGTTCAAGTTAATCATCCTAAAGAGGATTGGAACTCATAAAGACTTTAATAAGAATTACAATATCTTTTATCGTTTGTTTAAATTCTGAAATGTCACTTTTGAAATTAAACATCTGCCTCATCTCAAGCAGTTCTTAACATAAAGTATTCTTCTTGCAAGAGGTAAAACAGACCATAAATTGTGCATTGCATTATTCAGTGCCTGATGGATAAATATTACTTTCATTCTCCCGTTCTAGAGTTAAAAAATAAAGTTAAAGTAGTCACTTAAAGTGCATTATTTATACAGGTTAAGTGGCCGCATACAATTCCTAGTGTTAGGCATGCTTGCTACATTATAACATCAGAAGCTAGTATTTATTATTTATTTATTTCTGATTGCATTTTAAAAATTGCTTTGAAGACGCTTGTTAATAAAGTATATTAATTGTACATATACATCAAACCATAAACCCATCTGAATGCTATTATCACCAATATCTTCTTGTTTCAGGTATATATTTCAGTCCAGATGCTGACAGTTTGCAGTCGTTCAGAGATTATATAGAAAATTTGCCCTTGACAGATGACCCTGAAATTTTTGGAATGCATGAAAATGCCAATTTAGCTTTCCAGGTTTGTGAGTTTATATAGATTCAATTAAATTATATAAAGCATCATTTCCGCCATAGCTCAAAGCAATAACAATGGTTTAATCATAATAGTCTGTTAAACAAAAATAATAGGCAAGAGCTTCAATTTTGATCTCTTTACTCATGATTTCTTTTTCCTTTTTTTTGTTTTCTGCACTAGAAATACAGTACGGATTGTGATAAAATGCATATATAATTTTTCAAATAAATTTTGTTTTTTATTTTTGAAAACACTAAATTATATTAATACTGATTGAAACACATACCATTTTATTTTTCTTATTATTTAAAATTAAATACTGTATTCACTGTCACACAACTATTGATACAAATGTGGTCTAGTTAAAAATAAACTCTGTGATAGACTGTATCATCAAGTAACATATTACTCTTATTTTCATCTTAAACAGTTTTCTTAAAGGTAATAGGCCTAAAATGATTTTACATGACACTCACAAGTGATTCCCATTCAAAAGCCACCAATGAGAAATCAATATGATGTATGATCTATTTTTCCCCTTGTTCTAAGTGTGCATAGAAGTGACTGGCCTGTCTGTTCCATGTTCAATTAGAAGTCAGCAAAAATAGTTTATAATTAACAACCTATAGCATAAAAAATGGCATTGCTGTTGTACCTTTAGGAAGTATTCTGCCAGCCTGTTTAATAGTATATCCCAGACTAACTTTCAGAGACATAATATATGTTGTCAGAGCCACAAGTGCTTACACTGGTAAATAGACAGAGAAAAGTGCACTCGGTTAAAGAAAAATAAAAAGTCCTTAGTTCTTATATTGATTTATGAAGTTAATTCACAATGAGGTATAAACAAAAATATACAGTAGCTGTTTATTGAAGCAAATTCAGGGATGATTAAGTGTCCTGAGCATTGCAGTTATTTATTTTGTTCGTATATAAAATGTCATTGGAACGCTTGCAGAGTAAATTGTTTCCTTGTACTTTCCTTTTTATTACAATCATTTCTATTTTGTAAAGACATGAGCAAGCAGTATTTAACATTTTGTCTTGGGGTTTTTTTGCAGCGGAAGGAAACAAGCACATTAATTAACACAGTGTTAGATGTCCAACCCAGATCTACAGCCCAAGGATCTGGGAAAAGCAACGATGAGATTGTTAATGAGTTGGCAACATCAATCTTAGCTAAGCTACCAGGTATTTTAGAATTTTAAAAAAAATGTAATACATAGAATGCTTTTTATTCGACTTTTTGCAAAAGAATGTGGTACCAACCCCCCCCCACCACCACCACCACCACCAAAATATATATATATAAAAGTTAAAAAGGTAAGGGGGAGAAAATCTAAAAACAATTTATAGTAATTTATGTCTATAAAAAAATAAAGTAGCAATCCAGCACCACTTAAGGCTGCATTTCTTTTCTTTAAGTAAAGAAAAGCCAGCCTCTGAAAGAGATTATCAGGCTGAGGAGCTTAAATCAGAATATTGTCAAATAATTTTATTTTCTGTATTATTGCAAAGTGCAAGTAATATTATTTATTAGATTACTAAAATAATAATGTTTATGGCTAAAAACAAGTGCCCCATACACACGCTGCTTTCTTCTTCCTCCTCTCTTTCTTCTCTTGTTACTTCCCATTCCTGAAACTCTGTACCTCTCTCTCTTTATAAACCAAAACAGTTATATATGTGAATGTGGGTGTGTGTGATAATACATGTGTGCACACCCAGGGAGTGAACTCTGGGAAAAAAAACCCTTCCCCCACACTCACTGAATGTTGTCGGGAGGTCCAGGTATTTGTAACCCTGAACCTGTCGCTTCCTATGGCATCCTCACTGTTTTCATGCACTCAAAACACACGGATTGTTTAAATCGACTCACCTACACTGCCGGGTGGTCCAGGTGCTAGCCAGACCCTTTGCTTGACCTGTTCAGATATCTGTACTTGTAACAAGGATAGTCAGCCCACTTGTAAACACTCATTCCAGGCACCAAACACAAGGTTTTCACTAGTCTATGATTAAGGGAACGGGGAGTTCATGAAACGCGTCAGGTGTACTATTGTTTTTAGAGTATATCAAATAAAAGATGTGATTTTAAGGAGTAACTGTCTGTGATGAGTGTTTACAAGTGGGCTCAGCGCCGTCTCTAGACTATTTGTCACCTGAAATAAAATTCCAAAAGCTGTCTCTCCCTCGCCCCCAGAAGGGGTGTGGTTTTATAATTGTAAGTGGGTGATGCTTTATCTGGAAGTGGGGTCTGGCTTGTCCAGAAGTTGGAGGGGCTTTAACTGGTAAATAATGCCCACAAAGACTGGTAACTGATGCCCACAGTGAATGGTAAATGATGCCCAACATTGATTTTGATCAAATAAATTGCCAATCATAAGGGAGGGGGAGGAGTCGTAGCTGCATTCTGTTGTGCAATGAAAGTCATGGCTTCCCCTGCTATTTAAAGTGACAGTACCTTCCGAAAATGTGTTTTTTACAAATGGCATTTATGGGCCACCCTAGCATCTGGACCTTAGGCACATGATGCCTGAATCTTTTTTTTTTTCTGGCGTCAAAACTGCTGCCTCCCTACAGGGTGCTGCTCTGTCATTTTTTTCATCTTGCCTCATTAGAGGCCCTGAGTGGGCTGACTATCCTTGTTACAAATACAGACCTCTCTCGCTTTACCAACTACTAATCAGGTTCAAATAATTTTTTATACCTTAGTAAACCAGCACAGTGTTATTATTAAATCTTTACTTTTGTACTATATTTATATTTCCCACCCACCTCAATTGTAAGCTCTCCTTTCTCATGTCTTACAATTTCAAGCACCATATTTTGCCTGAATACTATTATAATTAATGTATTATTGAAGTGGCAATTTATGTAAAAAATTAATTACATAAATTACATTAACAGGGGCAAGAGGAAATATTTCTGCTTTTTTAACTTTGGTCTTTGCTGCTTTTCTGCCATACATAAACCAGTGAATAGTTGTCACTTTGTGATGAAGCACCAATGTATCATGTAATTTAAGAATCAAAACATTAACATTACAGTAGAAATATATGTAGGTCTGGAAAATTAAACCTGCATCTTCATTTATGTTTCCTTGTGGGAATAAACCAAAAAAGTCAGTAAAATTTAGGGGACTTTTTCATATTGTTTCCCAAGTAAGTCTGGGGAACCCACGTCATGGGTTATAGGTTCTAAAAATATAGTATTTGTATGCTGAGGAGCTACAAAAGATAATACAATAAATACTAGTACATTTAGAAACTTTCAGGGATTCAATAAAAGTTCTTATCGTAAAAATCGTGCTAATATTGCCCCAATCAGATGTTATGTTAGCTTTCAAATCAGATCTGATTGGTTGGGGCAAAAGTAGCACACTTTTTAACGATAAGAACTTTTATTGAATCTCCCTGCTTATCTTTTGCTAGGAAAAGAAACCGAAAAAAAGGCAGTAAAATCAAATAACTATTTTGTATTGTTCCTGGAAGGCTGTCAGCAATGCATGCTGGCTGGAAGACTGCAAGAGAACAAGCAACATTCAAAGTTTTATAAGGGACTGATATATATTGGTGTGGAGACATTTTTATAGAACATATAGAGGCAGTGAATAGTGGGGTCAGGGGCGTGGATAGTAGATGCAACACTTCTTAATTACTGAATAGATTTCTTACATATATATAAATGCAACTTACTAGAAAAGTATAATATCTAATAACATACCGGTATGTATAAATGTTTTGGGGAGAAACGTTTTCAAATTAGTATTTAAAAATGTACTTTATTTCTTCTTTAAAAAAAATTCCTGCTTTGTCAAGTTTGCTGGTTGATGTGGCACCTTAAAAGGTGGCCAAAACAAATGTGGCCTACTGATTTCCTTTGCACACTTAACTATATGCATGTATATACAACATATGTATATTAAAATTATTAATTACTACTTTGAGAAGTCTAATAATATTTTTAAATATATCTAAAAATGCTTGTGAAGGTTCTCATTCATCCAGGTCATGGTATATCTGTTGTCTCTCTTTGAGAAAGCCAGTCGGATAACTAGCGAAACGTCTTCAAGAACTAAACTTCAAGTCCAGTTGATCTAATTGAATACAACATATATATCTAAAAATCTAATTTTATTTTTTTCCAGGCAAATTAGATATGGAGGCTGCATCAGAAACATTATTCATCAAAGATTCAAAAGGACGTGTCAACTCTCTTACCACTGTGCTTGCACAGGAAGTTGATCGGTTTAATACCCTTCTTCATGTGCTTAAAGTAAGTAAAAATGTATATTGAAACAATTTGCCTGGTTCTATGTAATAGAAAAATAATTTTGTCTTAAATTTTACAGGGTATCTCCACCCCCACAACCCAAAATTTGGAAAAGGTAGAAAAGCCCCGAAACCTAGACATTGCTAGGTTTAAAACCCGCAAATTGGCTCCTAAATGTACTTACCAGCCTTCATCCCATGTTCCCGGATGCTTATGCTGCTCTTTCACATTAAAGCAGCAGAAGTGGCCAGACTTAGCCAATAACTGACGCAACTGCTGGTCCCGCCCCTTCTGCTGCTTTTGTGCCGAAGAGCACTAAAAAACAAGAAAAGAGATGATCAATGCACATTCCTGGGCCCCATATATCATAATATCTGTGCTAGTGCAAACAGTAAAAACATGGGGGGTTTTAGTTACAATTTTATGCATAAAAGTGAAAAGCCTTCCAACCACGTCAAGGTAACCCCAGTATGGAAGGTCCTAACAGTTTACCTTGGGTCATTTATCTGGGCTGACACTCCCTGCTTGGTTGCATTTTCTTGGAAAGACAACCTAAGTACAATATCGCCATAAAGGGACTTAAAATCCCTTCCCGGCGCCTCCGGCTTCAAGGGCGGGGCATACGCCCACCCCGCCCTCGACCCCCGCGGTGGCAGCGACCACATGCCCCGCCGCTTCCCAGCAGCCCCTCCTAACCCCAACCCAATTTCGGAAAATCTGATTGGTTAAGTTAAGCATGTAAACCAAGCATTAAAAAATTGCACGGCGGGTGTTTGTGACCACCTGCTGTCGCCCCTTCCCAGCAGCCCTTCCTAGCCTTCTGTTCCATATGTTTGATGCAAGTGGGGATGGGGTTGGGAGGGGCTGCTGGGAAGTGGCGGGTGGGCGAATGCCCCGCCGTGCCCCTTCGCAGTGGCGACCACTTGCGGCAAGGTGGGCGAGCCTCCTTGGGAGCGTACGACCACCCGCAGCGATCCGGGGGAATCTCAGCCGTTTTCGCCACCTTCAAGGTGGCGAAGCAATATGGCTGAGAATAGCGATGTGTAACAGTTACTGCTGCTTTATAAATAGAAGCGGCGGTAACTGTTCAGATAGGCGCGATTCGTTACCTTTTTGCGGATGTTTTCCGCCCATTTATAAATCGCAGAAAACGTGTTTTTTGCGAAAATGCCGGGAATAACGGCCGCGAAAAGTTAACAAACCTTTATAAATATGCGCCTAAGTCTTAAAATGGCTTTAACAGAGAAACACTTGAAAAGTGATGAGGACATTTACTTAAAGGACTAAATGTAATTAAATGTAATGTAAAATGACTTATAAATATTGTGGTTTAATATTTTTTTTCAGAATTCTTTAGAGACACTTAATAAAGCCATTGCTGGCCTTGTCGTCATGTCTGAGGAAATGGAGAAAATTTACAATAGTTTCCTCAACAATCAGGTTCCATCTTTGTGGTCTGATGCTGCTTATCCCTCTCTAAAGCCTTTGGGATCCTGGGTCAAGGATCTAGTGCTAAGAACATCTTTTGTAGATGTAAGTAGCAATATTTTGATCAGTCTTTGTGATTGTCTGGCTTTCTCTGTATCCCTATGACGCTAACTAGTAATGTTACTATCTTGCCTTAAATAGTCACTAGTAAGTCAAACTGACCCTGATACAATAATCAGCTAATAAAATGATAATAAAACAAACCAAAACACTTTTTATGGCTTTTACAAAAAGAGTGCATTGAAGATTGTACATGCTTAGTTTGAAACACTGTCTGAACAAATACAGTAATTGCAAGTTGTTTGTAATAAGGCATACAAGTCCCAGAATGCACAACACCAAAACCTCATCACTGTTTTTGTCTTGATTGCAATCATGTTGCATATGAATAAAGCTGCGGTATGGAAAATACCAGGGGCGTAACTGCAGGGGCTCGGCACACTCGCAAGAATGGAGGGTGGGCCCCTGAAACAAGGGGAGATCCATGATCAATGTAAATATACATGCGATCAGCTGTTCTTTTATATCTGTATCGTGTGTATAAAGATATTTTGAAAAACAGTTAAACTGAAGAGTACTGGAGACAGAGATATAATATTGTTTCTGTGAGGAACACCAGCCCAAAGATTCTGCCAGTCTTCCTCCTGGCTTCAGCACTATCTTTAATACAGGATTAGTCCAAGACTAACCTGGCAAATGAAAACTGTATGTATGCTTGTGAAGGTTCTCATTCATCCAGGTCATGGTATATCTGTTGTATTCAATTAGATCAACTGGACTTGAAATGTAGTGAGGTGGGGGGGTTCGACACCAACTGTCTGCCATGTACAATGCTGTTTTAACACCTTACTCTGGGCGTTCCTATAACACCTCTTAGCCACTATCTAATCACACCCTTAACACCTGGCTGTGATATGCTAATTGGGATTTTCCAGGGTACATAATTGCCACAGATTCTTGTACAAGTCATTCTGAATTGAGAAAGCCAGTCGGATGACTAGCGAAACGTCTTCAAGAACTACATTTCAAGTCCAGTTGATCTAATTGAATACAACAGATAAAACTGTATGTACTGCAGCTCCTCAACGAAACAATATTGTGAGGTACGAATAATCAATCCTACCTCCCTGCCTCAGGTACTTTCCATTTCTAATTAGTTAATTTTTAGAGTATAGTTATCCTTTAACTTCATACACACGATCAGCTGTTTAAAAACAATTGATTTGCAGATCTTCGGGAGGAGATCTTGGCCCTTTTAGCTCCCGCGTGCCCCATGAGCGCCCCCGCTGTAATGGGCCCTGCAGGCCCTATAGTTACGCCACTGAAAATACCATGCGCTGGGCAAAAATATGGAGTTAAAGCTGCACTAACTGGTTCGCTACCGGTTAGCGTGTCATTAATTCCATATTAGCGGCTGATGCGCGGGTTCCGCAAAAATCACTTGTGCGTCCGACGCTCAGGATTCAATATATCGCGTTTGCGCTAGTTTAAGCGATAGATTTTAATGCCAGTTAGTGGCTGGCATTAAAATCCCGCAGTGGGTAAATCCGTTACCGGGATTTACCCACATTCGCAAGTGCGATATTGAATCACGAAAGGAGCATTTACCCAGAGAGATAATTGCTCTGGGTAAATGAGCCTGATTATCTTCTGTCTGCGGTTGTGATGGACGCCATAAGGTGTGGTTTTACACTTCTGTTGCTATTTTACATTACTGGGTTTTATTTTACAGTACCATTGTTATTTTACATTACCGGGTGTTCATTTTTAATGATATCGGTTCTTAATATTAGACCACATCATTATTTTATGGGGGCAGGAAGTGCCAATAATAAACATGGTGGGTCCAGGCATAGGTGCATTGGAGCACAAATATAACTTAGTAAAATTGTAGTGAAAGTTAAATAAAGGCAGACGCTCATCTAGTACAACTTTTTTTACCCTACTCATAATACCTGATTTACAGTTGATCCAGAGGAAGGCAAGACAAATGCCAGTATGAAGGGAGAAAAATGTTCTTTAATTCTTGAAACATGTCCATCTCTCTGTTGATGAGGGAAATAACTACTTAGCATTTAATGAAATTTTATTACAGCATTTAAACTCTCTCTTTCTACACTATTTTTCCCCTTTAGACATGGATCCGAATTGGTCAGCCAAAGTCTTTTTGGATATCTGGTTTCTTTTTTCCTCAAGGATTTTTAACAGGTACATTACCATACTAATAATAAAAATTACTTAATAGGGAAAAATAAAAAAATCAGGAATATATTAGAACTTTAAAAACAACTTTACCTAAACATGTAATCACTCCGGGCATGACATAATTTTTTATTTTCCTAGTCTTTTTCACCCATTTATCTGTAAATTTATTTGATTCAATTTTGTCACTCAGCAGGTAGCAGGGATAAGTAAACTTATCATTTAAGGATCTAGATGCATGAGGCTTGGTAAAACCAGCAAGTGAACACACAATATACAATCTTCCCATCCACACTGTTGGAAATACAAATAAAATGCCCTAAAATCTGCATATTGTAAATGTTCATGATCCTCCTTTGTAAACATTATATATCTTACCTAGATGTGCTTTATTATCTTTTATTATCTTTCTATCTGAAAATATTACCATTTAGCATTAATCAAAAAATAATCAACAAACATGTAAATTGCCATGTTAAATTAAAATAAGGAATATATTCTATGAATGGAAAACTCACAGAACTACTCACAGAAAAAATATATTTAAACAATATAACATTTCATTGCTGAATTGTAACAAAAGTTACGTTATTCATTTAAACGGCATGTCTACCCCTTTTAAGAACCACATAATAGCTCTCCTTCCCCCAGCCCCAACCGCTATAAAAGATTTGTTAGAAAGTCCCCCGATAGTAGCTTACCTTCCATCGCCGCACAGTCCCGGGCCCTCTGCTTGCATGAAACTGCAAGCAGGGGGCCAGACCGGCAGCTGAGTCCCTGATTGGCTGAAAGGCAGCCAATTACGGACGTGGCTGCCGGCTGCTCAGAACTCAGAACGTCGGGGGAGAGAGGGAAGGGAATTTAAGTTTGGGGGGCTTTCTGATAAATCTTTTAGGGCTGGAGGAAGGAGAGCAACTATATGGCAAAGGGATTGGTAGCTAGGGGGAGGGATTGCAAAACGGGAGGGAGGGAGAGGGAGGGGGGAGATGGCTGCAGTGCACATGCCAAACTTCTCCCAGAGGAGAGACAGGAGGCAGAGTCCTATATGGACTCTGCAGTACTCCTGGTGGGCAGTTTTTTTGACTTGGGGGGATTACTGGAGAACCATTTGGAGCTGGGATGTAAGGTAAGGATTTTTATTCACTACAGAGTGGGGCCAGTAGTAGGGGAAATTATAGTTTTGGGGGTGGACATGCCCTTTAATATTGTTTCCACATATGTTGAATGAAATACATTAAACTTTCGCATATAGTACAAAATTGTTGTGAATAGTATTGTATAATGTATTTATATCAGCATTTACAAATAATACATTTTAATAGGTACCCTTCAGAACCATGCCCGGAAATACAACTTGGCAATAGATGAACTTAGCTTCCATTACAATGTACTCCCGCACTTTAGAGAACAAGCTACAGTAATGGAAGCCTTGAAGTCCTTAAAGTTTGGAGAAGAATTATCTATGGATACAGTGGTACAGTATTTGCCTTTTCTTATTTACAACTAAAGGCTAAATTTAGGGTAGGAAAATGCAGAAATCCAAGACCACTAACGTTTAAAGTTTTATATTTACTGGGATATACCTCTCTAAAATCTTTAATGGGACTGAGAAATTAACATTCCGTCCATCTGCAGCACCTCTTAGCTCTGGAGAACTGTAAAGGCTGAAACCAGCTCTGCTGCATTATACTGCATAACTGCACTGGCCTTCATGTAGCCTTGCTGGACAAGACCAAAGTACTCATTAACTTTACTATAGTCATACAGTATATTTAGATAACATATTGTTAAAGGTTATGTCCACCCCAAAATCACATTTTGTATGTTGATAGATAAGCCCCCAAATCCAAAAAAACTTACATTGCTCAATACTCCACCCCCTCCTCTCTGAGCTCAATACTCCACCCCCTCCTCTCTGAGCTCAATACTCCACCCCCTCCTCTCTGAGCTCAATACTCCACCCCCTCCTATTTAATTTTAATGCCAGGCAGACCAGAGCGGGAATCAGGTATTTATATATTTTTTTGTCCTGAAAGATGCAGTGATAAGGTTCGTACACATGTGTGATCACGGGTCCCAACCCGCGACGCACGATGTGTCCGAACGGTCGTTTCAGACGATAATCGGGCTGAAACGACCTGCTTGTGGTAGGACATGTGACTGTTAATGGATGTAACACTTTCATACAGGCATTGAGAAGAAAATAACTGGGACCCGCGACGTACAATGTGTCTGAACGGTCGTTTCGGACGATAATCGGCCTGTGTATGGGCCGATAAAGGGCCCATATACGGGCCGATTATCGTCCAAAATGAACGTTCGGACACATCGTGCGTCGCGGGTCAGGACTCGCAATCGCATGTATGTACGAGGCTTAAGTGATTATATTGGTGAACTAATCAAATGACTATACAACTGAATCTCACACAAAAAAAGATGTCTGTAAATATCTAATTTGTACCACTTGGTATGTGTGAAAAAACATTCTCACCTTGAAATCTGTACAAAAAAGTGGAGGGGAAAATTACATCTGCAACAGATAACAAGAAATTCAGCAGAAAAGAGAATTAAAGGTAAAAATAATAGGTTTCTTAGTTTGGAGGCACTGGGTACCGTTGCCCTTACCTTCCTTTGTTGCCCAATTTTCCTGCTAGGTGTTTAAATTTGTAACCAGGAAGAAAGATGATGTTTTTGTGCCTGGTCACATCTGTAGTAAAGCTCATACTGACTACACTGCTTCTGCATATGTCACTGGTATGCCACTTGGCCCACATTCAGGGGCTTGTGGTAGGACATGTGACTGTTAATGGATGTAACACTTTCATACAGGCATTGCAAAGAAAATAACTGGGATTGGTATCATGCATCGATAATTAAAATGCCCAAACTAGCTATAAACAGCCTAAACTGTGAACAGTCCAAGGGAGAGACGCAATAAGGTTCCCTAAAGAAACTGACCTGCACTTGTTCCCGTGATGTAGTAACCGCTTTGCAACTATTGCATTGTGTGAATGCGGACAGTAAGTTGTGATATTTTGCACATCTTTAAAGCCACAATTAAAAAGGCTTTAAATTTGGTACAAAAAACAAGAGCAATAATCAGCACTATATATATTGCATTGCTTGCACTGTGCTATTTTCAAAAGTCTTTGGAAATGGCACAGGCAATACTAAATGAATACAAAACCTTATTAGCATCTCCCTGCAAATGTCCTTTAATGTAGTATATAGTGTCTGCCAAGTGCATTTCTCTTTGTAAACAACATACCATTAAATAAAATATTGTTTCTGAAGCATGGTACACATGTTGCGATCCTTCCTCCTGACTGGAACTTCTGACCAGATTTTCGGATGTGTCTGATTATCCATTTGTTTGGTTTGGGGAACGGTCGGTCGGGGACAAAAACCCATGCAATTATTTCAGCCTGATCGACCGATACACTGAACTATCGGTCAATTGGGCCGTAATATTGCATGATGTGTACACAGCTTTAAACGGGGTAGAAATTTTATACTCCTCTGTATGAAAAATTTACATCAGAGTTGCAACAGTGCCTCTCAATGTCTTAGAGAACCGTAACCAACAAATCCAAGTAATTTATATTGAGTAACCTCCAGACAGAAGACCTGATAAAATGTTATTATTGCTTTTCTCTTATTTCAGAATCTATAAACCATATGTTGAGAACATAAGATTAGGAATAGTGATATTTTACACAAACTCCAGTAACTGCTTACAAATATTTAAGGTTTTTATGATTATATTTCCAATAGAAAAATGCAGCCTTGTACTATAAATGTAAATGTATATTTACTAATTAAATTGTAATTCAAGGTTTTAAACTTCCATTTTATATCTATTCCATGTTTAGTTACCAACTCCAGAAGATGGTGTGTTGGTGCATGGGATGTATATGGATGCTTGTCGTTGGGATGATAAAGCTATGGTATTAGAGGATGCATTGCCAAGACAAATGAACCCCATGCTACCTGTAGTTCACTTTGAGCCACATCAAAACTATAACCCAAGTGGTACTTTATATCAAGCTCCACTGTATAAAACTGGAGCAAGGGCAGGAACGCTATCCACAACAGGTATTGTATAAACGTTTAAAATTAGTTTTCTTATTTGTTTTAATCTTTATGTGGATCATATACTTGTATTTGGGAAGGGGCCATAATATTGGATATTTTCCTATGATTATGTTGTAAGTAAAAATATTAAGGATTAAAAGACAAATAAAATTTAAAGAGATCTACATATTGTTTGGCATAACATGAACTTGTAAAACTAAAACACTCATGGACAAAATTAATCTAGTTTAGGTTTACAAGGCCCTATTACATATTTATTTATCATTATCGATCATTTTCCTAGTATTGATATATATTATATTGATATTAGTATAGTATAGTATTTGAGGTTGAATAAAGACACGTCCATCCAGTTCAACCCATCTAGCAATATCTTCATTTCCTGCCTAACTGTTGATCCAGAGGAAGGCAAAAAAAAACCCACCAAATTTATGGGGGGAAAAAATTCCTTCCTGACTCCAAGTGGCAATCGGAAATATCCCTGCATCAACTCTACTTTATCTATCAATACCAATAACTTGTAACATTCCTTGTTTGCAGAAACTCATCCAGCTTTTTTTTGAAACTGACCAATGAACCTGCCATAATAACATTCACTGGAAGACAGTTCCATAGCTTTACCATATAAAAGTAGCAACTATAGCAATGTGAAGTAATTCACATTGCTATAGTTGCTACTTTTATATGATTTAATCTTTATTTGTGCTGGTAAATTGCATGTACTAGGAATACAAATGCATTATTTAAAAAAAAATGCAAGAGGGGAAAAGAAGACTCCATAATGGTCCCACACTTCTGGAGAAACTTTTAGTAACATAAAATAATTCTTTATCAGCAAAAACTGTAAAACATAGGTAATTAACATAAGAAGATCCAGAAAATAATTACTCAGAAACCGTAAATATTCTTTAGTAATGAGAAGACCCTTATCATATGTACAGAGATGTACATATAAAGGGATCTTGTGTTTATGGTAACCAATATATATACTGGTTTTTATTGAACATCTTCCAGTGTATACAAGTATACAGGTACATAAGTCATATGACTACTGCGTTACAGTATTCATATGCTTTTGTTGATTTGCAATCAGGGGCGTATCTAGGGTCTAAGAAGATCCGGGGCACTCTTGGGCACTCCCTGCAAATTTTTTAGGCCACGCCCCTTTCTCCACCCCAATTAGGACACACCCACTAAGTACTTAATGAGATGGCCAAAAAGACACAGACAGACAGATAGATAACCACAAACATAGACACACAGCCCGATAGTGATAAACAGACAGAAAGACAGTGAAATAGACAGACAGAGATAGAGATTTGGATAGAGAGACACAAATTAATGACACAAAGGCACAGTAAACTGGCAATATCATTATATACTGGTAGCAATCTGGTAATTTTAAACTTACTGTTGTGTTCAGTTGTAGTCAGTCGCTTGGCCATACCTTTGGCCAGGGAGACCTTCTTGTACCTTTTACATGGACCTCTGCCCCTATCTATCTGTCCCTCTCTCTCTCTGTATATCTATCTATCTAACTCTGCTATCTATCTATCTATCTATCTAACTCTGCTATCTATCTATCTAACTCTGCTATCTATCTAGCTGTGCCCTCTCTCTCTCGTATACTATCTATCTAACTCTGCTTCATGTATCTATCTAACTCTGCTATCTATCTATCTATCTCTTATATCATCTATCTATCTCTATCTATCTATCGTATCTATCTATCTATTTCTATCTAACTCTTCTATCATCTATTATCTAACTCTTGCATCTATCTAACTCTGCTATTATCTACTCTGCTATATCTATCTAACTCTGCTATCTATCTATATATCTATCAACTGCTATCTATCTAACTCTGCTATTTACTCTGCTATCTATCATCTATCAACTATCTATCTATCTATCTATCTACTCTCTATCTATCTAACTCTGCTATCTATCTAACTCTGCTATCATTCTATCTATCTAACTCTGCTATCTATCTATCTATCTAACTCTGCTATCTATCTATCCTAACTCTGCTACTAGCTATCATCATCTCACATCTATCTATTACTATCTATCTAAACTCTCTATCTACTATCTATCCTCTCTCTCTTGCTTATATATATCTAACTCTGCTATCTATCTATCTATCTAACTGCTATCTATCTGTCCCTCTTCTCTCTGCTATCTAGCTATCCTAACATGCTATCTATCTATCTAACTCTGCTATCTATCTATCTAACTCTGCTATCTATCTATTAATCGCTATCTATCTATCTAACTCTGCTATCTATCCTATCACCTATCACTCTATACTATCTATCTCTCTCTCTCTCTGCTATATATAATCAACTCTGCTATTCTTTCTATCTATCATCTAACTTGCTATCTATCTATCTGTACCCTCTTCTCTTTGCTATCTATCTATCTAACACTGCTATCTATCTATATATCTAACTCTGCTATCTATCTATCTATCTAACTCGCTATCTATCTATCTAATTCGCTTACTATCATCTAACTCTGCTATCTATCTATCTAACTTGCTATCTATCTATCATCTATCATCTATCTATCATCCCTCTCCTCTCTGCTATCTATCTATCTACTTGCTTTATCTTCTATCTATCCCCCTCCTCTGCTATCTATCTATCTAACTATGCTATTATCTATCAACACTGCTATTATCTATCTAACTCTGCTATCTATTCTATCTATCTAAACTCTGCTATCTATCTATCTACACTCTGCTACTTATCTATCTAACTCTGCTATCTATCTATCTAACTCTGCATCATCTATCTATCTTTCTATCCCTCTCTATCTCTCTGCTATCTATCTATCTAACTCTGCTGTCTATCTATATTCTATCACTCTCTCTCTCTGATATCTATCTAATCTAACTTGCTATCTATCTATCTAAACTCTGCTATCTACTATCTCAACTCTGCTCTCTATCTATCCCTCTCTCTCTATGCTATCTATAATCTAACTCTGCTATCTATCGATCTATATAACTCTGCTCATATCTAACTCCACACACACTCAGCACACACACACAACAACGCAGCGAACACACACTATGCAACACGATGAGTCACGACGACTACACAACACAACACGACAACACAGCAGCACGACAGCAGATCACACGACAGCGAGCGATCTAGCGAGCGAGCGTAGCGAGAGCGACGACTACTAGATCTATCATCTATCTATCTACAGCTAGCGACTAGATCTATCTCGCTATCATCTATCTAGCTCTATATCTATCATCATCATCATCTATCTATCTATCTATCTATCTCTGCTATTCAACTCTGCTATCTATCTAACTCTGCTATCTACATCTATTAACGCTGCTATCTAAATCTGCTATCTACTAGTAGGAGAAGGCCGGGAGCGCAGAGGCCGCCTGTTGTCTTGTGCCGTGCACGCGTGACGTCATCGCGCCGGCGTGCGCGTGACGTCATCGCGCCGGGGAGTCCGCCGGGGAGTCCGGGAACTAGGGGCACAAGTCAGTAGTAAAACATTCGGGGCACTTTGCAAAACATCCGGGGCACGTGCCCCGAATGTTTTTAACGTAGATACGCCACTGCTTGCAATGTTTAAAAATAGCGTAATCTGTATATTCTTCCCCTGGTTTCATATGAGCAAATGTTATTTTGTTTCTCTACCATTTTTTCAGGTCATCCACTAACTTTGTTGTCACTGTCCTCTTACCATCAAATAGACCAAGTGATTACTGGATATCCAAGGGTTCTGCTCTGCTTTGCCAACTGAATGACTGAATGTATCAAAAATTAGTTTGACTAACTAGTTTTTATTGTTTTTTTAATTGTTCGAATTTTATTTTTAAAGTGGTTTGCTAATATAAATGTATGTGTTTCTGAAATAAGATTAAATATTTTTTAATGTTTTTTGTCTCCATTTTTTTCCACTGCCCTAAAATTTGATGACCACCAATTTAGCATAACATTTAATAAAGAATTAGTCCCTGAATGCATTCTCCTAGGGTTTTTGGCATCTTAAACAACTTTTGAATGCCTTCTATAGGCAAACGAGGCAATGCAAAGTGGGTGTGGCTTTTTCAGGGAAAGTGGAGATGGCTTGTTGAGGTGGATGTGGTGGGATGGCTGGTGAACTGGAGGGCTAACTCGACACTGGCTATTGGATTGGAGGGCTGACAATACTTCCTGGTAAACTAGAAGGCTGATGTTACCCTGGTGTATTGGGGGGCTGCCTTAATACTGGCTGGTTTTAAATGTCGATCAACTGGAGGTCCAAATACCTGCTGTAGTTCTAGCTGAACCTCATCAAGTAGTAGATTGTTCTTATCATCACTAGAATCATTATGGCCAGAAGGATTTACAAAGACCAATGAAATAACATGTCATCTATTCCCATGCAGACACTTGCTCTGGTCTCATGCATAGGTACAAGTGCAGATAGAAGTTTGTTACTTTGTTCTAAGGTAGATTTTGACTTTGCTGGCTCTGACCTCTGCTAGTAAAACCAAGGTCAGAAGTTTAACCCCTGCCTTTCCAGTCACTCATTAACTGCTTTTTTTATCCAGTGATCTCTGCAAAACCTACCCAGGCACTACAAGAGTTAAAGTTCAACATAGCTGTCTGTATTCTTATCAACAATGGCATCATGTTTAAGATTCTTAGTACATTAGTACTAAGTTTAGTACATTAGAATGTACTAAACTTACAATCGTATCGTTATTTTACGATTGTTAAACCTATTAAAAAATTAATGATGGGAAATTAATGATTGTTAACCCCATCGGAAATTACCGATCGGTTTAATGTTCGTTTTACCAATCATTAACGGCACGGTATCACTAAAAGGTGATACAGCGGCTTTATAAATACGGCCCTAAGTTCCTTCACTTCGTTCCTGGCTCCTGCATATTTTATTAAAGAATGGAAGGAAAACCCCAAACTCCATTTACCCAGTGGAGATACTCTTTGTAACCATTCTCCTAGCAACTACCTCACACTCCTACCCACAACCAATACACATAATCTGCAATGTATCTGCTTTATGGCTCATTACACCTTTGATCTAAATCTGTTCATGCTCTTTTTTAGAGAAAGTTTGTGGTTGCAAATACTCTCAAATGAAGTAATCCTTCCTAAATCCAACTGTTAAATGGAAAAGATCCTGGGATCAACAAAAATATATGTATTAATACCACTCAAATTTAATCTTTTTAAATTTTCTAAATTTATCCAGCCCAGTCTTGACTTGCCATTACCACATATGCTGGAAGACATTTTTTCACAGTTTTACTGTTCTTTCAGTAAAGAAACCTTTTTTAACCTGAAGATGAAAGTTTTTTTCTTCTAATCTTAAAGGATGTCCATGAGTCCTTGGAATTACCTATTGGTAAACAATGCACCAGAGGGTTTATTATATGGCCCATTAATATATTTGTATAAAGTAGATCTATAAAGACAATTTGGCAATATGTGGTTTATATGGAAGAAAATTTGTCCACATACTTTTATGGCCAATTAGGATTTATCCAAGTAATATTTTTACAAATGTTGGTAAAGTTGTAGAAAGATTGGTTTACTATTTTGTACTAATGCAAAAAATATTCAAAGGAAACAAAAAAGATAGCAGTGTAGACGTTTGGTGTGATTTCCTCTGGGGGGGGAGCTTCTACATTCCTCTAGGTGACAAATAAGAGTACTTGTATATAAATTCAACATTCAATTATCTAATATCTAAATATAGTCTAACCTTCTGGCTTTAAAAGACATGTCCATCCTTCAAGGGCATGTCCAAACATAAATTGAAATTTTACATACCTATGCAGGACACCCCATAAACCCCACTTACATTTTACTTGCCTTTTCCAAAGTCGCAGCTAAAGAAACTTACAAAACCTGTTCCCTCGCTGCTCTGCTGTGTCACCACTTGCTGCTTCCTGGTAAGGAAATGCCTCACCGCTGCTGTTCTTGCTCAAAACTATCAACAGCAGCAGGGAATGGGGCTTGTATGTTTCTTAAGCTGCATCTTTGAAAGAGGTAAGTAAAATGTAAGTGGGGTTTGGGGGGTCCTGCATGTGTAAGTAAAATTTCTATTTATTGGTGGACATGCCCTTTAAAACATAAAACTAGACCCTGCTCTTTCCCTTTCTGGCAGAGGTTGCCACCTACTCCCCTTACTCAATGAGCTTTTAGGAGTTTTTTAGTGAAGAGAAGAGGAGGCAGCCATTGAATGAGATGCCAGCAGCCACAGCATTGATTGAATGTATGGAGGCATGGGCCAGCTTCCTCTGCCAGAATGGGAGCAATAATTGTCTGGTTAGTAAAACATTTAATAATGTGCGGAATATATTATTTGGAATTTGGGTCAGGTACCTGACAAGTGACCAGAATTTTGTTTTAAGGGTAATCATGCCCTTTAACACTTCCCAACATTCCCAACAGTCCTGGCCCATTTATTCTGTAATCGAATAATCAGGCCCAGTGTATTTCATTGTGAGAATGGGAATGCCAAGTGGTAATTTTGTGTGATGGCATGTTCATCCTCCAAACTAAAATCTATTCTTACCTTAAGAACCCAACAATACCTAAAGATTTTTCTCCTTAACTCTCACTGGCTGCTCCTTTCTTCTTCCTGGTTCTTCTAATGATCTCTCTAATATTATCTATGTTTGTGCAGATATGTATTATTTGTGCCCATTTTGTGTGCTACATCAAAGTGCCTATTTTCCAGCAGATATTTCTGTGCCCATCACTTAGATCTGTATATGCAGGTGCTTTGTGTGCACCCGCTTGAAGAGAACATACAAACTCCTAATAGATATAATCTGGGGTGAATTTGAACCCATGATTAACCAGTGAGCAACAATGCTGCATAAAATAAGATCTCATAAAAAGCCTTCAGGTTAAGCAAAGCTATTGAGAGTTAAGAATTACTCTCTTCAGGGATATCAGAGGGACTGGTAAGTATAACTGTCTTTAGGTTTTGGCTTTCCTGAAGTTAAGTAGTGGTGGAGGCATAACCTGTATATACTGCCTGTCAACATGTCTAGGGATGCAGAATAAGGATCCATCTACCTAACTTGAAAATAAGGACATACAAATCCCTTATAGAACTAGTTTACGGTGGACTTGAACCCATGACTAACATGTAAGCCACCATGCTGCATAAAACTACATCGTAGTGTAGTTTTATGCAGTTTTATAGTTTTTTGCGCGCTACACATGCGTATTCGCGCTTTTCTTTTCGCGGGCAACACATGCGCATGCGTATTTGACATTTTCGCATTTTTCTTTTCGCGCGCAACACATGCGTATTTGCCATTTTCGCACTTTTCTTTTCGCGCACAACAAATGCGCATGCGCACAATAGATCTAGCTGGCTGGCTGGCTGCCATAGTTTGCTACAACTGTTGCACAATACATGCCCAAAGCAAAGGTCTGTGGGGGACTCTGGGAAAAACACTGTGGGGGTCTCATTTTTATCTTTCTCCAAAATAACCCTTTGGTTTAGGCCCACTTAGGTGTTTGGGGCTCAGGACTATAGCTCTGTTTGCCACTATGGTAAAACATTTCCTGCCTCCTTATTCAATAAACTTTCACTTACCATTGTCCAACTTAAATTGAAAACAGATAAAGGATTTTTCAATCTCAATTAGATCTGACTCTTTTCTGCCCATTTCAGTAATTACATAGATAGGTTTGTAATGATTTTACATCATATGTAGATGTTATTGCCCTACATAACATATAGTAGCAATTGGCACAGACATTACTCACACCTGTTTCTAAGCCCATAATAAATATATAAAATAGAACCATCCCAGATATAGAACCTTGCAGTACACCGTCTATCAGAGTAAAGAAGACAAGGACACAGAGAATAGTGTAATGAAATCTAATTTTATTTTATGGCTATTTTAAATCAAACCACACATATATACTAATATGTGTTAAAATTTGATTATTTGCTGAACTAGTTTAATGAAAAACATCCTTTAGATTTTTATACAATTATATTATTTTAAGTGAAATGATTAAACATGATGTGGAGGTGCAAAGGGAGAAGCAGAGGGGTGGAAAATTTGAGAAACTTGGTAGAGAAAAAGGAATGAAACAAAGTGAGGAGGTGAAGAGTGAAAGAATGGAACAGAGAATAAGGAAGTGTGGGCTAGGGAGCGAATAGAGGAATTGGTAATAGGCAGGAGAGGGACAGTCTGGGAGATGGAGAGGAGGGAGTGGAGAGAGGGAAGATGGGGAGTTAATTGAAACAAGTAGATGGTCAGAGGAAAGTAGAAATGTCAGTGAGAACGATACAATAACTGACGTAAACAGGAATACGTCAGTTATTGCATTGAGGGATCGGGCTAAGGTAAGGAGCGCGAACTTAACGCTCCACAGCAGGGGTTTTGGATCATTAGCACAGAGCTATTTCCAAAAACATTCGGAAATGGCGCTGTGCTCTAAATTTCATCTAAAACCCACGTTAACCCGATTTTTTTTCGGGTTAACGTGGGTTTTAGACGGAAAAGGGGCATATTGAATCTGTTTTCAATAAAGTTCTTATAGTTTAAAATGGGCTAATTTTGGCCCACCAATCAGATCTTATTTAACATTTGAAAGCTAAAATCGAATTGGTTGGTGGAAAAATTATCCCATTTTAAACTTTTATTGAATAACCCTGTATTATATATATTGGACTAGCGTTCTATACAATATAGAACAAAGAAAACTGAGATCGGAAAATATGATCAAATACATAAATAAGTATAAATGTATATATAAGTAACGTTAAATAAAAGTGCTTTCATTAAGAAATAACAGCTGTCCTTAAGATCTCAACATTAGGTGGGTGAATACCCTACACATTCAAAGTGAAGGGTAAGAAAGTGGCAAAACAGTTGCACTGGTTTTAGAGATGGACTAGAACTCGAACCCGAGTCAACCGAAGCTATTCGGTTTGAACAACTTGGACGAACTATCCCCCGGACTTGTCAGACTTTTCGATAATTTAGCAAATGTCCAACGTTCGAGGGGCGCGAATATACCGTAAATCTCTATTACCAATACGACGGAGTAAATATCGGCAATTATCGAATCTTGAGTATACTGTCATGATACCAATAAAACGCTGTACGTATCGCATGACCCACGAATTTGGCGAGTAAAAGTCTATTATACCCTATACACGAGTAATACCGAATATCTCGAATCCGCGTGTGAACTGTCTTTATACCTTACGCTATAATAATCTAATAGTCGCTCATCCGGGACTACAATGCTATCATCCCAAATAACGCTAGTAAATAATCGAAGTATCTCATTCTGCAGTAAAATTCTATTATACCAATATCCGCCAGTAATGCGAATTATCCAATCTGCAAGTAAAATTTCTTTATACCAATACACCGAGTAAATATCAATTATCAAATCCGCGAGTAAAATGTCTATTATACCAATAATACAACCGATACTACACCGAATACTCGAATCCGCGGTGAAATGTCTATTTACCTATAACGCTAGTAAATATCGAATTCCCCGAATCCGCGAGTAAAAATGTCTATTATACCAATACGCTAGTACATTCGATTATCGAATCCCCAAGTAAAAATCTATATAAACCAATCCTCAAGTAAATATCGAATTATATCAAATTTGCAAGTAAATGTCTATTATACCACTACACGATTAATATCAAATTATCAAAAAATCCGAGAGTAAATGTCTATTTATACCCTCTACCCGAGTAATATCGAATTATCGAATCTGCGAGTCGTTCATGATAGTTTCGAATGTTCAAAGCTTGAAAGTAATCGCGTGTGCGAGTAAAAGCGATTTTTTCAAAAGTCCCTGGATATTTGAACGATGTTACCCCCAGACCATTTTCCCCGGTCCCAGCCATTACCTAAGTTTACCCTAGATCATACATAGCACCAGGTAGATCTCCGATGTTTGAAAACTACAACCGGCATAGGCAACCGTAGATTCTCCAGAGATGTTTGAAACTACACTCCCAGAACTTCCCTAACTACAGAAGGTACTTTAAGGAATGCTGGAGTTTGTAGTTTTAAAACATCTGGAGATCTACTGGTGCCTACCCCTGCGAGATATTATAATCGTTCAACTTATATTCGACTATTTGTTGACTCCCATTGGACTTAATGGGTCAGTTTTTGATCTTTCTAAAGGACGAACATCTCTAGCACTGTTTTTGGGCCGAGTTACTGTGATCGATGTCCTTGTTATATGACACAGTGTTAGTATGCATGGGATATTACACAAACATTTTTTCTTAGGAACAGTGAACAATGAGTATGCAGAAGCATGCATATGCCTAGTATGCATCGCACTCTACTAGTCCTGTTGTAAGAGGAAATTATAAATTTCTGCTAAATGACAGGTTTAAGCACATTAAGGATTATCTCAAGTCTTAAGGCCGTGTGGCTAACCTCACAGGTTATATGTATTGGTCATAGAACTGAGAAAGCGGGATGAGGCCAGTTTAGATGGAACAAAGATTAAATTCAAGTTTTGTAAATTTAATTTAAGGTGGTCAGTGTGGCCATAGCCGGAGGAAGAAAGCAACATTGGACCTTTTGAGATTCCTGTGGATTTCAGGTTTTAATAAATTGTCTTTTAATGGATTGTGAGAAGAGACCAAATGCTGGATCCATCTGTCAATTCAGTGGTTCTGCACATACGTTTAACCGCAAGTTCTAATGGGAGTGAACATTATCTGTCATCACTCCACAGTTTACTTATTATAGGGGCTGATGCACTAAAAGGTGCCAAAGTAACTGTGCTATTAATCTCAGCACCAGATTAGATTTTATCTAACTTAAATTAACCCAGTAGACTTTGCAGATTCTTCAGAGAGATAATTATATGCATTCACCCATATAAATATCCTTAGGGAAATAATGCCTTGTTAGATTGTGTCAGTATGTGTGAATAAAAGTACTTGTACAATGACACCTGTGAATATTATCGTTCATTTTATATACTGCTGTGAGTATGTCTGTTCTTTTTGGGCCAGATTTCACATTTCTTTACTTTTCTAGGAAAGAAAAAAATTTGGCCGCTTGGATGGAATATCTGTTATATTGTAATGATATTGACAGGAAGTGTGCACTGCTCAATTTAAACGTGTATTGCCAAGAATGAAAGATACCATGGGATGCCCGTCTCTATATACAGGTAATTTAAAACAAACATTTTGGTCCCACATTTATGCTGGATCTGTATTTTAATATTACAATATATTACATTTCTTCAAGTAAATGATATTGTAAATGTATATAGTGTGTTGCCTATTTTTGTTTGGTAACTACCACAAAATATAATTTGTTTGTAAATTCTTGTATGTTTGCATCAAAACACTGAATTTTGGGGACATGGGGAACGGGCTAGTAATCAAACTTCTTCCTATAGCTATTCTACCTAACCCCGAGTACAAAGCCATACCTATCAGAAACGTTTTGACTAGGCCAACTGCAACTTGAAAGGTGTCAAACATGTATAGAAGTTGGGATGTCCCACATTTCTACACTGGGCTATAGAAAAATACAAACTACATCCTAGGGGCTGGCTACAAGCATCATTTTCCGCTTTTAACTTCGAGGGCGGCTAACCATAACACCTCACACTACACATAGAGGACCTGGGAACAGCTCACTGCCGCATCAACTCAGGATCCGAGGATCCCATAATCCTTCACACTAACACCCAGAAACAACCCAAAATATTCCAGGGCTCAATCTCAATGAAGCCCTGAAAGCCATCAAATGCGATCTCGAGCGCAAAGGGCCCTCAACAAAACCACCAATAGACAAAACAGGCCGGGACAATTAGTGTCAATAACATTACATAATACCAGGAAAAAACTGTGGTTGTTGCTAGTTTGTGTGGTGGCTGTAGCGTGTCTAGTGTTAAAAATTTTGTATTTAAATTTGGGTATTTGGTTCTAGAATTGCTTTTCCCATTCAATGACTGTCTTAATGTCTGATTTTGTTGAAAATAAAAACAATAAATATTAATACTATAATAAATAACTCAACTTGTGGTAATAATAAAATAATTACCTAGTCTAGGTGTCGCCTTCCTCCTTTTTTCTGGAGGTTGGGGAGACTCTTTTTGGAGGCTCTATAAAACCACAGGTTTGGGGGACTCTTTTTGGAGGCTCTATAAAACTAGAGCAGCTTAGACATGGTATTTTAAATAACATGTTTTTCTAAATTGCATATAAATGACCAAGAGGGGGAGCCTTATCCTGTATTTACATGTATTTGAATACTTTCTTTCCTGTCAAAATATTATTAAAGTTGGAAGTACCGTTATATACTCAGTATAAACCGAACCCGAGTAAAACCGAGGTAACGGCATTTCAAGCTAAAAATCCTAATAAAAAAGTTGTTGACTCGAGTATAAACCGAGTTGTAGTTTCCAAACAATCTTGACTGCCAATGAAGGGTGGCATTCAAATAGATTAGATATAATGCATGGTAAGGATGATAGATAGATGATAAATAGCAGAGATTTAGAATAGATGATAGTATAGAATTCAGGATTAATAGATAGATAGATAGAATGGAGAGGATAGATCGATAGTAGAATAGCAGAGATTAATAGATAGATATAATAGAATGGCAGGATTAGATAGATAGATGCTAGTTAGATAGAATGTAGAGGATAATAGCTATAATGGAGAGATTAGATAGATAGAATAGATAGATAAATGGCAGAGATTAGATTAGATAGATGCTTAGATAGATGCATGGTAGAGGATAGATAGATAGAATAATAGATATAATGGCACGAGATTAGATAGATATATAGGATAGATACGATAGAATGGCAGAGATAGATTTCCAGTTGTACCTCAGTGGCTCTTCTTTCCTCCGGAAAACTGTTGGCTCCTCCTCCATCCAGGGCTTCCCTCTGTGCCAGGGGACTGTGTGCCAGCACGAAGGTAAGCATTGAGGTGCTCTTGAAAGGTACCGCGGTAGCATTGAGGTGCTGCATTCCGGAGCCGCTTCGCCTCATTCCTGTCTGGCGCGCCGGCTGACGTCCCTGGCCCCCCTCGTCGTCCGGGCTTGGCGCCGGGCAGTACGTCGACCGGCGCGCCAGTTACAGAGAAGAATCTTGCGGCTGCCGGATTCTCCCGGTAAGGCTTGACATTCGAGTATAAACCAGGCCGAGTTTTCAGGCTGATTTTTCAGTCCTGAAAAACTCGTTTATACTCCGAGTAAATACGGTAGTCCTTTATTTACTACCATAGAGAACTAATTGGATTAAAATTTTTTTGTCTAAACATAATTAAGACTTGTTCATAAAAAACAATATTCTACCATATCTCAAGTCAGAAATCCAAAAAATTTCTATCTCATCATATAGAAAAACATTTAAAAACATTCTATTAAAGTCCCATAGTTGAAAAGTGGTTAGATTCTTTTATCCAATCCACTGGCCCTTACATGCCGAGCAATCTGGACCTATCCCCTTACCTTCTTTGTTGTTATACGTAGTACTGGAACAATACTTGTAAAAATAGTAAATAATAAATTCTGATCAGCTAAAACTGGTTTTTGCTACAAGCTAATGATCTTAACCATCCCTGTGATATTATAGCTGCTGTGGCCAATCATTATAGTTCTCACAACCGGTCAGTTAACCGCATAATCTAAACCAGAAGAACAGATTTGAAGATTAGTCACATATGTACAGTACATGCTTCACCTTAACAAAGCTTTTTGGGTGTGGGATGTTTAACACTGGAGCTGGACACCTTTAACAAATAACACTTTTGGTCCCTTGTACACCCGGATGCTTTTTTGATGTGCTACCCAGATGTTATTTTATATTCATTTGCTTTTTTTGGTGAGAATAGTTTATTTTGTTTGTAATTATGATTTTTATCTTTTACTATTTACAACACACCCCAATGGATTATTTATTCAGGAGCACGTTTTCACTGGTGACATAAAGGTTTCTCCGCCTCAGTCTTATTAATATTTTAAAACTGTGTTTTAGGAGAAATAACAGATGGTGGAAGAGTAACGGATGCATGGTACAAAGATGCCTTACGCACAATATTAAGAAAGATTTTTTTCTCCAGAAAGCCTGGACGATAACTACTTTCTTCCAGGTTTCAGTTAAACAAAAGTCTAGTTTTTCTATTAAGCTATGTCCACCCTGAAAACTTTTTTAATATTGGTCCCCCCTGGAGCTCCCAGCCCCACCGCTATATTTTTTTTTTTTAGAAAGCCCCCCAAACTCGAACTTACCACCTCCCCCGCTCCCCGCCGCGCTCCCGGCCCTCTCTTGGCAGGAAATGCAAGCAGAGGGGCGGGACCGTCAGCCGCGTCTTTGATTGGCTGAGCGGCAGCCAATCACAGACGCGGCTGCCGGCAAGCTCAGTTTTCGCCGGAGGAAAAGGAGAGGTAATTATAGTTTTGGGGAGCTTTTCTAAAAAAAAAAACAATATGCGGTTTGGGCTGGGAGAACATGGGGGAGCACATATTAAGGGGGAGTGAGCTAGGGGAGGGATAGTAGAACGGGAAGGGAGAGGGAGGGAGAGGGAGGGAGATGGAGGGGGGAGGGAGGGGGGAGAAGGTCGGCGTAAACCTGGCAAAAATCTACCTGGAGGGCCAGCTAGCCGGCAGTTGGTCCTAATGGACTCTGCTAGCCTCCTGTAGTCATTTTTGGACTTTGGGGGGGACTACAGGAGAACCCTATGGAGCTGGGATGTGGAGGTAGGATTAAACTACACTACATGGTGGGAGCCGTATTTTGGGGATTATAGTTTTGGGGTGGACATGCCCTTTCAAATATTCACCAAAGGCTGATTAATTAATATCCAATTCTGCGAAGTTTCAGGGCATGGCAATTCTTTAGGTACTGGGGCTGGAATCAAGGTGCTAACCGAGGAACACGCATGAAAAGTCAGGAGAGCATTCAAAGGTCAAGCTGCAAGAATCATTACTAAATTCCAGCTAAGGCTTAAATATAAGCGTCCCCACACCCCCCCACACCAACCCCCCCCCCCCCCCCCCCCCCCCCCCTGTAGAGGATATAAGAACAGAGCAGAAGACCACAGCCAGAAACCTTTTCATCACTTAAATTATTTTCAACGTTAAAAAAAAGTGATTAAAAATGGAGTTTTTTTTTCTAACGAGTCTCATTGGAAGCCTGCATCAGATATCCAATGGCATAAACAGAATTAATGACATGTGCAAGGTTTCGCATTTTACAACACAAATAGATGGTTTGCTTTAACAAAGATGTAAAATTGATCGTGTTGTGAAAGGTATAAAATCTTAATGTATTTAAATCCTGTCTTTTGACATTGTTGTTTTAGTTTGAGATTATAATGTAAGGCATTGCAAATAACATATTGTTTAGCTCCAATTAACTGATAACAGAATATTATACACACTGTGCAGATTTTTTATGAAAGGGTTCAATTTAATCACCCTAAACGAGGATTGGAACTCATAACGACTTTTAATACGAATTACACTATCGTTTATCGTTTGTTTAAATTCGTAAATTCACATCACTTTTTAAATTAAAACATCGCCTTCATCTCAGCAGTTCCTTAACATAAAGTAATTCTTCTTGCAAGAGGTAACGAACCATAAATTGGCATTGCATATTCAGTGCCTGCTGGATAAATATTACTTTCATTCTCCCGGTCTAGAGTTAAAAAATAAAGTTAAAGTAGTCCTTAAAGTGCTACGTTATACAGGTTAAGTGCCGCATACAATCCTAGTGTTAGAGCATGCTTTGCTACATTATCACATCAAGCTATTATTTATTATTTATTTATTTCTGATTGGCATTTTAAAAATTGGCTGAAGACGCTTGTTAATAAAGTATATTATTGTACATAACATCAAACTATAAAACCCATCCTGAAATGCTATTATTACCATACTTCTTGTTTTCAAGGTATATTTCAGTCCCGAGGCTGCCAGTTTGCAGTCGGTTCAGAGATTATATACGAAAATTTGCCCTTGACAGATGACCCTGAAATTTTTGGAAGCATGAAATGCCAATTTAGCTTTCCGGTTTTTGTGAGTTATATAGAATTCAATACATTATATAAAGCATCATTTTCCGCCATAGCCTCAAAGCAATAACATGGTTTTACTCATAATAGTCTGTTAACAAAAATAGAGGCACGAGCTCAATTTTGATCTCTTTACCTCATGATTGTCTTTTTCCTTTTTTTGTTTTTCTGCCTAGAAATACAGTACGGATGTGATAAAAGCATATATAATTTTTCAAATAAATTTTGTTTTTTATTTTTTGAAAAACTAATTATATTAATACTGCATTGAACACGACCATTTATTTTTCTTATTATTAAAATTAAATTCACTGTATTCACTTGTCACCAACTATTGATACAATGTGGTCTAGTTAAAAAATAAACTCTGTGATAGACTGTATCACAAGTAACATATTACTCTTATTTCATCTTAACATTTCTTAAGTAAAGGCTAAAATGCTTTTACATACCCCTCACAAGTGATTCCGCATTCAAAAGCCACCCATGAGACAATAAATATGATGTAGGATCTATTTTTCCCTTGTTCGAATGGCATCGAAGTGACTGGCACTGTCTGTTCCATGTTTCAATTAGAAGTCAGCAAAATAGTTTATAATTAACAACCTATAGCATAAAACATGGCATTGCTGTTGTCCCTTTTGGAAAGATCTGCCATCCTGTTTAATAGTATATCCCCAGACTACTTTCAGAGACATAATATAATGTTGTCAAGCACAGTGCTACACTGGAAATAGACCGAGAAAAGTGCCTCGGTAAAGAAAAATAAAAAGTCCTTAGTTCTTTATTGGATTTAAAAGTTAATTCACAATGAAGGTTATAAACAACAATAACGTAGCGGTTTATGAAGCAATTCAGGTATTAAGGTCCTAGCATTGCATTATTTATTTGTCGTATATAAAATGTCTTGAACGCGTGCAGAGTAATTGTTTCCCCTTGTACTTTCCGTTTTTATTACAATCAGTTCTATTTTGTAAAGACATAGCAAGCAGTATTAACATTTTGTTGGGGTTTTTTGTCAGCGAGAGGAACAAGCACATTAATTAACACAGTGTTAGATTGCCAAACCCAGATCTACCGCCCAAGATCTGGGAAAAGCAACGATGAGATTTGTTAATGAGTTGGCAACATCAATCTTAAGCTCAGCTACCCGGTATTTTAGAATTTAAAAAAAATGTAATACCGAGAATGCTTTTATTCGACTTTCTGCAAAGAATGTGTACCCCCCCCCCCCCCCCCCCCCACCACCACCACCACCACAATATAGTTGTGTTCTGAACGAAATCAAGTGAATGAAAGTTAAAAAGGTAGGGGGAGAACAGCTAAACAACAATTTAATAATAATTTATGTCTATAAAAAATAAGTACAATCCAGCCACCACTTAGGCTGCATTTTCTTTTCTTAAGTAAAGAAAAGCCAGCCTCTGACAGTATTATCAGGCTGAGGAGCTAAATCATAATATTTTTGTCAAATAATTTTATTTGCTGTTTATTGCCAAAGTGCAAGTAATATTAATTTATTAGATTTACTAAATCATAATGTTTTATGGCTAAACCACAAGTGCCCCAACCAACGCTGCTTTCTTCTTCCTTTTCTTCTTCCCTCTCTTCACATCTCTTGTTACTTCCCATTCCTGAAACTCTGTACCTCTCTCTCTTTATAACCAAAACGTTATATATTGGATGTGGGGTGTGTGTATAATACATGTTTCACACCCAGGGAGTGAACTTCTGGGAAAAAAACCCTTCCCACCACACTAACGGATTTTTGTCCGGGCGGTCCAGGTATTTGTAACCCTGAACCTGTCGCTTCCTATTGCATCCTCAACTGTTTTCACATGCACTCAAAACACACGGATTGTTTAAATCGCTCCCTACACGGCCGGTTGGTCCAGGTGCTAGCCAGACCCTTTGCTTGACCTGTTTTCATACCTGTACTTGTAACAAGAGTCCCGCCCACTTGTAAACACACTCTTCCAGGCACCACACACAAGGTTTCACTAGTCATGATTAGGGAACGGGGAGTTCTGAAACCTTCAGGTGGTACTATTGTTTTTAGAGTATAGCAAATAAAGATGTGATTTTAAGGATTAACAGTCCTGTGAGGAGTGTTTTACAGTGTGCTAGCGCCGTCTCTAGACTATTTTCACCTAAATATAAATTCCAACAGCTGTCTCTGCCCTCGCCCCCAGAAGTGTTGGTTTTGTATAATTGTAGTGGGTGATGCTTATCCTGGAATGGGGTCTGGCTTGTCCAGAAGTGGAGGTGCTTTACTGGTAATCATGCCCCCAAAGACTGGTAAACTGCAATGCCCACCGTGAATGGTAATGATGCCCAACTTGATTTTGATAAATAAAATTGCCATCAAAAGGGAGGGGGAGGAGTCGTAGCTGCATTCTGGTTGTGCAAATGAAATCATTGCTCCCCTGCTATTTAAAGTGACGTACCTTCCGACATGTGTTTTTAACAAGGCAATTTATGGGCCACACTTACATCTGGCCTTAGGCACTGATGCCTGAATCTTTTTTTTTTTTCTCTTGAGTCAAAAACGCTGCCTCCCTACAGGGTGCTGCTCTGTCCATTTTTTTTTTCATCTTGCCTCATTAGAAGGCGCCTGATGGGCTGACTACTCCTTTTAACAAATACAGACCTCTCTCGCTTTAAACAACTCCTAAGCAGGGTCAATAATTTTTTTATACCTTCGTAACCAGCACAGTGTTTTATTACATCTTTACTTTGTACTATATTTATATTTCCCACCCACCTCAATTGTAAGCTCTCCTTTCTCAGTCTTACAATTTCAAGCACCATATTTGCCTGAATACTAATATATTAATGTATTATGAAGTGCCATTTTATGTAAAAATTAATTACATAACTTACATTAACGGGGCAAGAGGAAATATTTCTTTCTGCTTTTTGTAACTTTGGTCTTTGCTGCTTTTCTGCCATACATAACCAGTGAATAGTTGTCACTTTGTGTGAAGCAATCAACCAATGTTCATGTAATTTTCAGAATCAAAACATTAACTTACAGTCGAAATATTGTAGGTCTGGAAAGTTAAACCTGATCTCTTCATTTATGTTTCCTTGTGGGAATAACCAAAAAAGTCAGTAAATTTAGGGGACTTTTTATATTGTTTCCCCAATATTCTTGGAACCCACGTCATGGTTTTTATAGAGTTCTAAAAAATATAGTTTGGTATGCTGATGAGCGACAAAAGATAATACAATAAATACTAGTCCATTTAGCAACTTTCAGGGATTCAATAAAAAGTTCTATCGTACACGACCAAACTCGTTAAAAGAAAAAAGCTAATTTGTGCCCCAATCAGATGTTCTTTTAGCTTTTCCAAATCAGATCTGAATTGGTTGGGGCAAAAGTAGCACACTTTTTAACGATAAGAAACTTTTATTGAATCTCGCCTGCTTACCTTTTGCTAGGCAAGAAACCCGAAAAAAAGGCAGTAAAATCAAATAACGATTTTGTATTGTTCCTGGAAGGCTGTCAGCAGGCATGCTGGTCTGGAAGACTGCAAGCAGACAAGCAACATTCAAGTTTTATAAGGGACTGATATATATTGGTGTGAGACATTTTTATAGACATATAGAGGCATGAATCGTGGGGTCATTGGCGATGGAAGTAATGCAAACACTTCTAATTTAACGGAATAGATTCTGTACCATATATAATACATGTCAACTTACTAAGAAAAGTATACATATCTAATAACATACCGGTATGTATAATTTTTTTGGGGAGGAAAGTTTTTTCAAATTAGTTTTAAAAATGTACTTATTTCCTCCTTTAAAAAAAAAAATTCCTTCCTGCTTTGGTCAGTTTGCTGGTTGATGTGGCAACCTTAAAAGGTGGCCAAAACAATGTGGCCTCACGTGATTTCCTTTGCACACTTACTATATGCATGTATATCCAACTATGTATATTAACTTAATTATTAACTACTTTGAGAAGTCTAATAATATTTTTAAATATATCTAAAAAGGCTTGTAAGGTCTCATTCATCCAGGTCAATGGAATCCCATGTGTCTCTCTGTAGAAAGCCAGTCGGATACCTAGCGAAACGGTCTTCAGAATAACTTCATTCCCAGTTGTCTAATTGAATCACCTATATATCTTAAAAATCTAATTTTTTATTTTTTTTTTTCCAGGCAAATTTAGATATGGAGGCTGCAAGGTCAGAAACATATTCATCAAGATTCAGGACGTGTCAACTCTCCTTACCACGTGCTTTGTCCCAGGAAAGTTGATCGGTTTATAATACCCTTCTCATGTGCTTAAAGTAAGTACAAAATGTCATTGAAACAATTTGCCTGTTCTAATGTAATAGAAAATCCATTTTGTCTTAAATTTTCGGGTATCTCCACCCCCACAACCCAAATTTGGAAAAGGTAGAAAATCCCCGAACCTAGACATTGCTAGGTTTTAAACCCCCGCAAATTGGCTCCTAACTTGTACTTACAAGCCTTCATCCCATGTTCCCGGATGCTTTATATCTGCTCTTCATCATTAAAGCCGCAGAAGTGGCCAGACTTGCCCAATACTGACGCAACTGCTTGTCCCGCCCTTCTCTGCTTTTTGTTGCCGAAGAGCACTAAAAAACAGAAAAGAGATGATCATGCACATTCCCTGGGCCCCATATATCATAATATCTGTGCTAGTGCAAACATTAAAACAGGGGGGTTTTTTTACAATTTAAATGCTAAGTGAAAGTCCTTCCACCACGTCAAGGTAACCCCAGTATGGGAAGGTCCTAATCAGTTTTACCTTGGTCATTTATCTGGGCTGGACACTCCCTCTTGGTTGTAACATTTCTTTGAAAGACCACATAATACAATATCGCCATAAAGGACTTAAAATCCTTCCCGCGCTCCGGCTTCAGGCGGGGCATACTGCCCACCCCACCCTCGACCCCCGCGTTGGCAGCGAACCACATGCCCCGCCGCTTCCTCCTTCCTCCCAGCAGCCCCTCCTAACCCCACCCAATTCGGATCTGATTGTTAGTTTAAGCATGTACAACCACGCATTAACAAAATGCACGGCGGGTGTTTGTGACCACCTGCTGTCGCCCCTTCCCGCAGCCCTCCCTACCTTCTTTCCATATGGTTTTGATTGCAAGTGTGATGGGGTTGGGAGGGGCTGCTGGGAAGTGGCGTGTGGCGAATGCCCCGCGTGCCCCTTCGCAGTGGCGACCACTTGCGGTAAAAAAAAGGTGGGCGAGCTCCTTGGGACGTACGCCCACCCGCACGATCCGGGGAATCTCAGCCGTTTTCTCCACCTTTCAATGTGGCGAAGCAATATGGCTGAAATAGCTATGTGTACCAGTTTACTGAACTGCTGCTTTATAAATAGAAGAGGCTTTTACTGTTCAGATGGCGCGATCGGTACCTTTTTGCGGATGTTTTCCGCCCATTTTAAAAATCGCAGAACGTGTTTTTTTGCGCAAATGCCGGGAAAAAACGCCGCGAAAAGTAACACACCTTTATAAATTGCGCCTAATCTTAAAATGAATGGCTTTAACAGAGAAACCCTTGAAAAGTGATGAGTGACATTTACGTAAAGGACTAAATGTAATTAAATTTCATGTAACGACTTATAAATATTGTGGTTTATATTTTTTTTCAGATTCTTATAGACACTAATAAAGCCATGCTGGCCTTGTCGTCATTCTGAGGAAATGGGAAAATTTACAATATTTTCCTCACACATCAGGTCCATCTTTGTGGCTGATGCTGCTTATCCCTCTCTCAAGCCTTTGGGATCCTGGGTTCAATGATCTAGTGCTAAGAACATCTTTTGTAATGTAAGTAGGCAATATTTTGATCAGTCTTTGTGATTGTCTGTCTTTCTCTGTATCCCTCTGAACGCTAACTAGTAATGTTACTATCTTCCTTAAATGTCACTCTAGTAAGTCCAAACTGAACCTGATACATAATCAGCTAATAAAATGATAATAAAACAAACAAAACACTTTTTTATGGCTTTTACAAAAGAGTGCACTTGAAGATTGTACATGCTTGTTTTGAAACACTGTTCTTGAACAAATCGTAATTTCAAGTTGTTTTGTAATAAGCATACAGTCCCATAATGCACAACACCAAAACCTCATCACTGTTTTGTCTTGAGTGTCAATCAGTTTGCATATGAATAAAGCTGCGGTGGAAAGACCAGGGGCGTACTGTGCAGGGGCTTCGGCACACTCGCAAGAATGGAGGGTGGGCCCCTGAAACAGGGGAATCCATGATCAATGTAGAAATAGCATGCCTTCAGCGGTTCTTTTATATCTTGTTCTGTGTATTAAGAATTTTGAAAAAAACAGTTAAACTGAAAGTCCTGGAGACCGAGTATAATATTTTTTCTGTGCGGCAACCAGCCCAAAGATTCCCTGCCAGTCTTCCTCCTGGCCTTCCAGCACACTTTAATACAGGATTAGTCAGACTAACCTGGCAAATGAAAACTGTATTTATGCTTGTAAGGTTCTCATTCATCCAGTTCATGGTATATCTGTTTTATTTCAATTAGATCACTGGACTTGAAATTAGTGGATGTGGGGGGTTTTCGACACCACGTCTGCGCTCCATTTACAATGCTGTTTTAAACACCTTACTCTGGGCGTTCTATAACACCTCTTAGCCACTATCTAAATCACACACCCTTACACCGGGCTGTGATATGCGAATTGGGATTTCCAGGGTACATAATTGCCACAGATTCTTGTACGTCATTCGAATTGAGAAAGCCAGTCGGATGACTAGCGAAACTCTTCACGAACTACATTTCAAGTCCCAGTTGATCTATTGAATCAACCGATAAACTGTATGTACTGCAGGCTCCTCAACGCAACACTCTTGTTAGGTACGATAATCATCCTACTCCCTGCCCAGGTACTTTCCCATTTCTAATAGTTACTTTTTAAAGTATTTTATCCTTTAACTATCATACCCAACGACAGCTGTTTAAAAACAATTGAATTTTGCAGATCTTCGGAGAGATCTTGGCCCTTTTAGCCTCCCGCTTGCCCCTGAGCCGCCCCCGCTTTAATTGTCCCGGCAGGCCCTATAGTTACGCCCCTGAAAATACCATGCGCTGGGCAAAAACTTGGAGTTAGCTGCACTAACGGTTCGCTAACCGCTTAGCGTGTCATTAATTCATATTAGCGGCTGATGCGCGGGTTCCGCAAAATCACTTGTGCGTCCTACGCTCAGGCTTCAATAGATCGCGTTCTTGCGCTAGTTTAAACAGCGATAGATTTTAATGCCAGTTAGTGGCTGGCATTAAAATCCCGCAGGGGGTAAATCCGTTACCGGGATTTACCCACATTCTGCAATTGGATATTGAATCACGAAAGGCATTTAACCCAGAGAGATAATTGCTCGGGGTAATAGCCTGATTATCTTCTGTCTGCGTTTTGTGATGGACGCCATAATGTGTGGTTTTACACTTCTGTTTGACATTTTTAATACATTACTAGGGTTTATTTTAGCAGTAACCATTGTTATTTTACATTAACCGGGTGTTCATTTCTTTAAAGATCTCGGTTCTTAATTTACCACATCTTATTTTTATGGGGCAGGAAAGTGCCACTAATAAACATGGTGGGTCCAGGCATCGGTCATTGGAGCACAAATATAACTTAGTACAATTGTAGTGAAAGTTAAATAAAGGCGACGCTCATCTAGTACACACACCTTTTTTTACCCCTACCATAATACCCTTAATTACAGTTGATCCAGGAAGCAAGAGAAAAAACAAAACAAATTCCAGTAATACAATATCATGAAAAATTTTTCTTTAATCTTGAAACATGTCATCTCTCTGTTGATGAGGAATAACACTTAGCATTTTGAAATGTTTATTACAGCATTAAACTCTCTCTTTCTACACTATTTTTCTCCCCTTATACATGGTCCAATTGGTCAGCCAAAGTCTTTTTGGATTCTGGTTTCTTTTTCGCTCAAGGATTTTTAACAGGTACATTACCATACTAATAATAAAAATTACTTATAGGGAAAATAAAAAAATCAGGAATATATTAGACCTTTAAAAACAACTTTAAACCTAAATGTCATCACTCACTCCGGGCATGACAAATTTTTTATTTTCCTCGATCTTTTTCACCCATTTATTTATTCTGTAATTATTTGATTTCAATTTTTGTGCACTCAGGAGCAGGTAGCAGGGATCGAGTAAACTTATCATTTAAGGATCTAATGCATGAGGCTTGGTCAAACCAGCAGTGAACCACAAGCTCAATCTTCCATCCACACTGTTGGAAATAAAATAAAATGCCTAACATCTGCTATTGGTAAAATGTTCACTGATCCTTCCTTTGTAAACAGTAATATCTTACCTAGATTGGCTTTATTATCTTTTATTATCTTTCTTAATCTGAAATATTACCATTTAGCATTAATCAAAAATAATCAACAACCATTTAAATTGCCATGTTAAATTAAAATAAGGAATAGATTCTATGAATGGACAACTCACAGAACTACTCACAGAAAAAAATATATTTAACAATATAACATTTCATGCTGAATTGGTAACAAAAGTTACGTTATTCATTTAAAAAACGCATGTCCCCTACCTTTTAGAACCACATAATAGCTTCCTTTCCCCACCCCCAACCGGCTATAAAAGATTTGTTATAAAGTCCCCCTAAAAAAAAAAAAAGAAAACAAAGTAAAAAAATTAGATAGTAAAGCTTTACCTTCCACTCGCCGCACAGTCCCGCCCTCTTCTTGCATGAAAACGGCAGCATGGGGCCAGACCGCAGCTGAGTCCCTGATTGCTAAAGCAGCCAATTACGGACGTGCTGCGGCTGCTCAGAAACTCAGAACGTTCGGGGAAGAGGGAGGGAATTTAAGTTTGGGGGGCTTCTGATAAATCTTTTAGGGCTGTAGGAGGATAGCAACTATATGCGCAAAGGGATTGGTAGCTAGGTGTAGGGATTGCAAAACGGGATGGAGGGATAGGGAGGGGGGAGATGGCTGCAGTGCACTGCCAACTTCTCCCAGAGGAGAGACCAGGAGGCAGAGTCCTATATGGACTCTGCAGTCTCCTGTGGGTCAGTTTTTTTGACTTTGGGGATTACTGAGAACATTTTGGAGCTGGGGAGTAATGTAAGATTTTTATTCACTACCGAGGTTGGGCCAGTAATAGGGTAAATTATCGTTTTGGGGGTGGACATGCCCTTAATATTGTTTTCCTCCACATTATGTTGATGAAATACCATTAAACTTCTCGCTAAGTACAAATTGTTTGTGAATAGTTATTTGTATAATTATTTATATCAAGCTTTACAAAATACATTTTACTATGGTAAGCCCTTCAGAACCATGCCCGGAAATACAACTTGGCAATAGATTTAACTTAGCTTCCATACCATGTTACTCCCGCACTTTAGAGAATCATCTACGTAATGGAGCCTTGGAAGTTCCTTAAAGTTTGAGAAGAATTATCTATGATACAGTGGTACCGTATTTGCCTTTTCTATTTAACAACTAAGCTAAATTTGGGTAGAAAATGCAGAAATCCAAGACCACTAACGTTTAAAGTTTTATATTTACTGGATTACCTCTCTAAAATCTTTAATGGGACTGAGAAATTTAACATTCCCAGATCCATCTGCAGCACCTCTTAGCCTCTGGAGAATGTAAAAGAAGGCTGAAACCATCTCTAGCTGCTTCATACTGACATAACTGCACTGGCCTTCATGAGCCCCTTGCTTGAACAAGACCCAAAGTACTCATTAACTTTTACTATGTCATACATATATTTAGTCCATATTGGTTAAAGGTTATGTCACCCCAAAATCAATTTTGTATGTGATAGATTAAGCCCCCCAAATCCAAAAACTACATTGCTCAATACATCCACCCCTCCTCTCTGAGCTCAATACGCCACCCCCTCCTCTCTGAGCTCATACTCCACCCCCTCCTCTCCTCTCTGAGCTCACTAGACTCCACCCCCTCCTATTTTACTTTTAATGCCCATGCAGACAGAGCGGGAAGCAGGTATTTATCTATTTTTTTTTTTGTCCTGAAAGATGCAGTGATAATTTCGTACACATGTGTGATCACGGGGTCCCAACCCGCGCGCACGTGTTCCGCAAGACGGTCGTGGCCAGACGAATCGGGCTGAAACGACCTGCTTTGTGGTAGGACATGTGACTGTTATATGGATGTAACACTTTCTCCAGCATTGAGAGAAAAAAATAACTGGGACCCGCGACGTAGAAAAAACTTGTTCTGAACGGTCGTGTTTCGGACGTACATCGGCCTGTGGGATGGGCCGATAAGGCCCTATACGGGGCCGATTACGTCCCAAAATGTAACGTTCGGACCCACGTGACGTCGGCGGGTCAGGCTCGCAATCTGCTCTGTAATGTACGAAGGCTTATATTATATTGATTTGAACTAATCAAAATGACTATACAAACGATATCTCTCACCAAACCCCAGGATGATCGATACTATCTAATTTGTTTACCAACTTGGTATGTGTGAAAAACATTCTCACCTTGAATTGTACAAAAACGGGAGGGGAGGGGGAAATTACATCTGCAACAGATAACAAGAAAATCAGCAGAAAAGAGAATTAATTGATATTAAACGGTAAAAAATAATAGTGTTTCTTTCTTTGGCGCACTGGGGCTGTACCCGTTGCCCTTACCTTCCTTTGTTGCACCAAATTTTCCTGTAGTGTTTAATTCTGTAACACAGGAAGAAAGATGATTGTTTTTGTGCCGGTCCATCGTTAATTAAGTTTGTGTAAAGCTCCCAACTGACTACACTGTCTCTCTGCATATTTCACTGGTATGCGCACTTGCCCCCACAATTCAGGGGCTTTTGGGGCATATGTGAATCTACATGTGACCTGTTAATGGATTGTTGTAACCACTTTCTAAGCCGCATTTCAAAGAAGAAAAGAAGAAAATAACTGTGGATGGTATCATGCACATTTAATTTTTCTATTATTAAATGCTCCGCACCAAACTAGCTATAAATACAGCCTCAAACTGTGAATCATCAAGGGAGAGACGCAATATAGGTTCCTAAAGAAGAACCTGAACCTGCACTTGTTCCCGTTGTTTGTGTAACCGCTTTGGCAAACTATTGCATTGTGTGAATGCGTGACAGTAAGTTGTGATATGTTTGAACAATCTTTAAAAGCCACAATTAACATAAGGCTTTAAATTGTACAACAAAAACAGAGCAATAATCAGCACTATATATATTGCTTGTTGCACTGTGTCTATTTTCACAAACGTCTCTTGGAAAATGGCACGGACCAATACGAATGAATACAAACAACCTATAGCCATCTCACCTGACAATGTCACTTTAAGTGGGTATAGTTGTTCTGCCACGGGCATGTTCTACTTTGTAAACAACATACCATTAATAATATAATAGTGTTCTGTAAGATAGGTACACATGTTGCGCTCCTCCTCGCTGACTGAACTTCTGACCAAATTTCGGGGTTGATACCATTTGTTGGTTGGGGGACGGCGGGTCGGCGGGGAAAAATCGGGACAAAACCCATGCAATTATTCAGCCTGTACGACCGATACACTGAACTTGGCAATTGGGCCGTTAAATTGCATATGTGACCACAGCTTTTAAACGGGGTCGGTAGTGAAATTTTTTTACTGCTTCTTGGTTAGTAGGAATAGAAGAATTGTGTAAGATTACTTGTATAAATACACGAGTTGCAACACGTGCCATCTCAATGTCGTTTAGAGAAACCGTTCACCAACAAATCCAAGTAATTTAATATATTGAGTACTCTCCAGACAGAGACCTGAATAAAATGTTATTATGCTTTTCTCTTATTTCAGAATCTATAACATATTTGAGAACAAAGATAGGAAGTAGTGATAATTTACCAAACCTCCATCCTGCTGTACAAATATTTAAGGTTTTTTGATTATAATATTTCCAATAGAAAAAGTGCAGCCCTTACTACTAAGATGTAAATGTATATTACTACTTAATTGTATTCAAGGTGTACTTTTTTATTAAACTTCCATTTTTTTTTAGTATTATTCCCTGTTTTGAGTTACCAACTCCAGAAAGGGTCGTTACTTATGTTTGGATGGTTCGGTTGTGTGGTGCATGGGATGTATATGGATGCTTGTTGTTGGGAGAAAGCTATGGTATTAGAGGACTGCATTGCCAAGACAATGAACCCCATGCTACCTGTAGTCACTTGAGCCACACATCCACAAACTATAACCCAAGTGTTACTTTATATCAAGCTCCACTGTAATAAAATGGAAGCAAGGCAGGAACGACTTCCCACAACAGGTATTGTATAAACGTTAAAATTTTTTTATTTTTTTGTTTAAAAATGCTTATTTGTTTTAATCTTTATGTGGATCATTATACTGTATTTGGGAAGGGGCCATAGAAATGGAATTTCTGATAGTTGTTCCTATGAAGTATATTTTGTAAGTAAAATTTAGAGGATAAAAGGACACAACATAAATTTTAAAGAGATCTCCTAGTGTTGTTGGCATTAACTGAACTTGTAAACACTAAAACACTCATGGACAAAATGTAATCTGTTTGTAGGTTTACAAGGCTATTACATCTTTATTTATCATTATCGATTCATTTTCCTAGTATTGATTATATTATATTGAATTAGTAATAGTATAGTATTGTAGGATTGATAAAGACAACGTCCATCCAGTCCCATTCACACCATCTAGGCAATATATCTCATTCCTGCTACTGTTGATTCCAGAGGAGATGCAAAAAAAAAACCCACCAATTTATGGGGGGGAAAAATTCCTTCCTGACTCCAAGTGGCAATCGGAAATAGCCCTGCTATCAACTCTACTTTATCTATCAATTACAATAACTTTTAACTCTTGTTTGCAGAAACTCATCCGCTTTTGTTTAATAAGATACTGCCAATGAACGCTGCATAAAAAACATATCACTGGAAGACGATTTCCATAGCTTTACCAATAAAAGTAGCAACTATGACAATGTGAAGTATTCACATTGCTATAGTTGCACTTTTATATGATAATTTTCGTCGAATGTTTAATTGTGCTGGTAAATTGCATGTACCTAGGAATAACAAAGCACTATTTAAAAAAAAATGCAAGAGGGGAAAGAGAGGAAGTAAGACTCCATAATTCCCAACACTTCTGGAGAAAAATTTTAGTCACATAAAATAATTCTTTATCAGCAAACTGTATAACATAGGTATATTTAAAAACAGAGAGATCCAGAAAATAATTACTCAGAACCCGTAAAATATTCTTTAGTAATTGAGTAAGAAACCCCCTGTATCATATTACAGAATGTACATTATAAAGGGTACTTGTGTTGTTATGGGTCAACCCAATATATAACTGGTTTTTATTGAACACTTCCAGTGTATACAAGTATACCAGGTACTAAGTCATATGACTACTTCCGCGGTAACGTATTCTAGGCTTTTGGTTTGATTTGGCAATTCAGGCTATCTAGGCGTAGAAGATTCCGGGGCAACTCTTGGGCACCCCTGCAATTTTTAGCGACACGCCCCTTTCTACCACCCACAATTGGACCACACCCACTAAGTACTTAATGAGAAATGGCCAAAAAAGACACAAAAAGACACGACAACAGATAGATAACCACACAAACTAGAACATCACCGATCCGATGAGTGATAAAACAGACAGAAAGACCAGTGAAACGACAGACAGAGATAGAATTGGATAGAGAGACACCCAAATTTAATGACACAAAGGACCCAGTAACTGGCAATATTCTATATACTGTAGCAATCTGGTTAATTTTTTTAAACTTTCCTGTGTGTATTAGTTGTAGTCCAGGACGCTTGGCCATACCGTTGGCAGGGCAGACCTTCTTGTACCTTTACATGGACCTCTGCCCCCTATACGTCTCTTGTATCTTCTATCTGTATCTACTATCTACTAACTCTACTGCTATTTCATCTACTCTGTATTATCATCTGTCCCCTCTCTTTATCTATCTACTAATCTCTATTATCTTGCTACTTCTACAACGCTATCTATCTATATCACTCTCACCTCCTAATACTCTTCATCTCCTAGCTATATCTAACTCTGCTATCTACTAAACTCTGCTATCATCTATTAACTCTGCTTATCTTTCAACTGTTCTCCTCGCTACTCTCTCTTCTATTTCTAACGTATCATCTATCTAACTCTCTGCTTATTACTATTATTGTTATCTATCTAAACTCTGCTATCTATCTATCTATACTCTGCTATCACTCTAATCTTATCTAATCTATCTATTTGTATCATATCTATCGTAACTCTATCTATCTTCTATCATCCCGTCTTGCTAATACTATCTAACTGCTATCTATCTATCTATCTAACTCTGCTATCTACTCTTTCCTATTACTCTAACTCCTGCCATCGATCTATTGCGTTCTAACTACTGCTATCTCTACTATCTATATCTAATCTATCAATGCTATTATTCTCTCTACTCTGTATTCTATCTATCTATATAACTCTGGCTATCTACATCTAACTCTGCCTATCTCATCTTCCTATCTACTCTGTCTATCTCTACTTTCATCTCTAGCTATGTATACATATCTATCGACCTCGCTATTATCTATCTGCATCTATCGTAACTCTTCTCGATCTATCTATCTATCTACCTCTCCTCTCGCATCTATCTATCTATACACTCTATGCTTCTCCTATTATACTATCTAACTCTGCTATCTATCTCATACTATCTATACTTCTTGCTCCTCTCATCTATCTGTATACTATCTATCTCATCTCTACTGAACTCTTGGGCTTATCATCATATCTTAACTATCTTGCATCTATCTATCCTGGATATCTATCTATCTATTTAATCTACTATCTCTATCTATCCGCCTCTCGCTTATATTCCTCCTGCTATAATCTATCTAACTTGACTTCTATCTCTATCTATCCTCTCGCTCTCTGCCGATCTATCTAATCTAACTATGCTATCTATCTATCTATAACTCTGTTATCTGATCTATCTACTCTGCTATATCTATCTATCTAACGCTCGCATCTATCACTAACTCTGCTAATTCATAACTCTGCTATCTAGCATCTCTCTATCTATCTATTAACATTCTTCTGCTCATCTATACTCCTCATCTATCTATTCTATCCCTCTCTCTCTCTGACTTGCTATCTTTAACTTATCTATCATCATCTAACAGCTGTTTCTAGTCTATCTACTCTATTCTATCTCCTCTGTACGTCTTCTCTACTATGCTATTCTATCTAGCTACTCGCTATCTATCTATCTAACTCTGTGCTATCATCTATCTTTATACTCTATCCCTGTTATCTTTTATCTGCTGATATCTCTATATATCCCTCTCTCTCTATGCTATTATACTAATCTAACCTATTGCTATACTTCTATCGCTTAACTCTGCGTACATCTATCTAACTCTGCTATCATAACCTCTCTAACTGCTATCTATCGATCGAAACTCCGTGTCCTATCTATCTATCCTAAACTATGCCTAGCTATCTAACTCTGATCTATCTATTACTCAAACGAACTATCTACTACTCTGATCTATTCATTATCAACTCTGCGATCTATGCTACATCTCTATCTATCTACGTATGAGTCTATACTAATCTGATCTATACTACTATGAGGGGAGTCATCTACGAACGAGCGAAGAACCGGCTAGTCGACTATTCTATCTTCTATCTTATCTATCTATCTATCTATCTATCTATCTATCTATCTATCTATTCTTCTAATCTATCTATCTATCTTCATATCTATCTATCTATCTATACTATCTATCATCTCTTGCTATTCTATCTTATCTTATATCTATCTATCTTATCTATCTAGATCTATCTATCTATCTATTCTATCTTGCTACATCTGCTACACCTCTGCTATCTATCTAACTCTTGCATCATCACTTCTATCTAACCGCTGCTATCTAACTCTCGCTATCTATCTAGTACGGAGAAGTGCCGGAGAGCGCAAGGCCGCCTGTATTTATTTCTGTGCCCGTCGCAACGCCGTGACGGTCATCGCGCCGGTCGTGCGCTTGACGTCATCGCGCCGTCGGAGTCCGACCGGGGAGTCCGGAAGGACTAGGGGCACAAGTGTTAGTAAAAACAGTCGGGGCACTTTGCAAAACATCCGGGGCACGTCGCCACCCGACCCCACGATCCGATTTTTTTAACGTAGATATACGCCACTGCTTCAATTTGTTTGAAAAATAGCGGTAAATCTGTATTCTTCTTCCCTGTTTTCTTCATATAGCAAATGTATGTTTGTTTCTTCTCACCATTTTTTCAGGGCATTTCCACTACTTTGTTGTCAATGTCCTTTACCATATCAAATAGACCAAGCAGTGATTACTGGGATCCCAAGGGTTCTGCTCTGCTTGTTGCCAAGCAATGAATGACTGAATGTATAAAAATTAGTGTTTTGTTGCTAAACTAGTTGTTCTTGTGTTTTTTTTTTAATTTGTTCGACTTTAAATTTTTATTTTAAAGGGTTCTGTGCGTATAACATGTATGGTTTTCGGAAAAAGATACTATAAATATTTTTTAATGTTTTTTGTCTCCATTTTTTTCCACTGCCCTAAATTTTGATGATACCAACCAATTTTTATACATAAACAGTTCATAAAGAATTATCCCTGAATGCATTCTCCTAGTGGTTTGTTTTGGCATCTTACAAACAACTTTGAATGCCTTCTATAGGCAAAGACGAGCAATGCAAAGTGGGTGTGGTTGGCGCTTTTTCAGGGAAAGGGGAGATGCTTGTTGAGGTTGGATGTGGTGGGATGGCCTTGAACGGGTGAGGGCTGACTCGACACTGGCATCTTGGATGGAGGGGGCTGACAATAATTCCTGGATAACTAGAAGGCTGCATGTTACCCCTGTGTTGGTAATTGGGGGGGCTCTACGGCTGTTTTATGTCGATAATGACAAATTCTATTTAACTGAACCTCAGTGATGTTCTTACATTGAATCTTGCCAAGTTTACAAGATGAAATATGGCATCCTGCAACCTGCGGTCCCAACTGAGGCTCAATGAGACTAGTTGTTACGTTCTAGAAGTAGATTTACTCTGCATCGACCTGCTAGTAAAAGCAAGTCGAGATTGTTACCCCTGCTACATCACTCATTACTCCTTTATAGGTCCGCAAACTACCGAATACAGGTAAATTATACTGCCCTTATCACACAAGATCCTTAATCGAGCATATACATTAGTACAATTCCATGAGACTAACTTGACATCGATCGTTCATTTTACGATTGGTCATAGATACAGTATGTATTTGATGGGAGTTATGATTTGTTACTAAAGTATAACGATTGGTTGATTGCTTCGCTTGACCATCATAAACCACGGTTCACAAAAGTTTGATACCACGGCTTCTTATAGCCTAAGTTCACTTCATTACGTTCCTTTTATCCAGGCTCTCTGCAAATACCCGCATCAGATTTTTAAAGTAACTAGCGTTTATCTAAACAATAGCGCATCATTTATGAGATCTTTTGTAACATTTCCTAGTCAACCTACCTCATGACTAATCGAACTCACGTCTTCACAATCCGTCCCTATCGTATACGTTTTTGTAACCTCATTAAAATACATTAATCGACCTCTCTGGATTAACTATTCACTGAACCTTCTAACACTCCATCGTAACAACACTCTACACTGCCGTATCGGTCACAATTATCGTTATCTAGCCATATTCCAACCACTGCTCCTCACTAAGGTGATACCACGGCTTCACAACTCGGCACACTCTAGTTCCCTTCTAGCCTCGTTCCGGCTCTTCAGCATCCTCTCATCATTTTAGACTCATGGAAGGAACCCAACTCGTCACTACCCACTCTGGAGCTACTACTCTCTGTCCTGAAACCTCATTCTCCTAGCAACTACCAACTCACACCCACGCCACCAAACCAATACACAATAATCTGCATGTATCTGCTTTATGGCTCATTACACCTTTGATCTAAAATCTGTTCATGCTCTTTTTAGAGAAAGTTTTGTGGTTGCAAATACTCTCAACGAATGAAGTAATCCTTCCTAAACTCCACTGTTAAATGGAAAAGATCCTGGGATCAAACAAAAATATATGTATTAATACCACTCAAATTTAATCTTTTTAAATTTTCTAAATTTCCAGCCCAGTCTTGACTTGCCATTACTACATATGCTGGAAGACATTTTTTCACAGTTTGACTGTTCTTTCAGTAATAAACCTTTTTTAACCTGAAGATGAAGTTTTTTTCTTCTAAATCTTAAAGGATTCCATGAGTCCTTGGAATTACCTATTGTAACAATGCACCAGGGTTTATTCATATGGCCCATTAATATATTTGTATATAAAGTAGATCTATACAGACAATTGGCAATATGTGTTTATATGGAAGAAAATTGTCCACTACTTTTATGGCAATTAGGATTTATCCAGTAATATTTTTACAAATGTTGGTAAAGTTGTGAAAGATTGGTTTACTATTTTGTACTAATGCAAAACAATTCAAAGGAACAAAAGATCGGCAGTGTAGAATTTGGTGTGATTCCTCTGGGGGGGGGAGCTTCTACATTCCTCTAGGTGACAAATAAGAGACTTGTATATATTCAAAATTCAATATCTAATATCTAAATATAGTCTAAACCTTCTGGCTTTAAAAGACATGTCCATCCTTCAAGGGCATGTCCAAACATAAATGGAAATTTTACATCCTATGCAGGACACCCATAAACCCACTTACATTTACTTGCCTTTCCAAAGTCGCAGCTAAAGAAACTACAAAAACCTGTTTCCCTCGCTGCTCTGCTGTGTCCACCACTTGCTGCTTCTGTAAGGAATGCCTCACCGCTGCTGTTCTTGCTCAAACTATCAACAGCAGACAGGGAATGGGGCTTGTTATGTTTCTTAAGCTGCATCTTTGAAAGAGGTAAGTAAAATTTAAGTGGGGTTGGGGGGTCCTGCATGTTGTAAGTAAAATTTCTTTTATTGTGGACATGCCTTTAAAAACATAAAAACCCTGCTCTTTCCTTTGTGGCAGAGGTTGCCACCACTCCCTCTTACTCAATGAGCTTTTAGGAGTTTTTAGTGAAGAGAAGGAGGGGAGGCAGCCATTGAATGAGATGCCAGCAACCACAGCATTGATTTGAATGTATGGAGGCAGGGCAGCTTCCTCTGCCAAAATGGGAGCAATAATTGTCTGGTTAGTAAACATTTAATATGTGCGGAATATATTATTTGGAATGTTGGTCAGGTACCTGAAATGACCAGAATTTTGTTTTAAGGGTAATCATGCCCTTTTAACACTTCCCAACATTCCCAACAGTCCTGGCCCATTATTCTGTAATCGAATAATCAGGCCCAGTGATTTCATTGTGAGAATGGGATGCCAAGTGGTAATTTTGTGTGATGGCATGTTCATCCTCCAAACTAAAATCATTCTTACCTTAAGAACCCAACAATACCTAAGATTTTTCTCCTTAACTCTCACTGGCTGCTCTCCTTTCTTTCTTCCTGGTTCTTCTAATGATCTCTCTAATATTATCTATGTTTGTGCAGATATTATTATTTGTGCCCATTTGTGTGTGCTACATCAAAGTGCCTATTTTCCCAGCAGATTTCTGTGCCAATCACTTAGATCTGTATATGCAGGTGCTTTGTGTGCACCCCTTGAAGAGAACATACAAACTCCTAATAGATATAATCTGGGGTGAATTTGAACCCATGATTTAACCAGTGAGCAACAATGCGGCATAAATAAGATCTCATAAAAAGCCTCAGGTTAAGCAAGCTATTTAGAGTTAAGAATTACTCTCTTCAGGGATATCAGAGGACTGGGTCGTATAACACTGTCTTAGGTTTTGGCTTTCCTGAAGTAGTAGTGGTGGAGGCTAACCTGTATATACTGCTGTCAACATGTCTAGGGATGCAGAATAATGATCCATCTACTAATTGAAAATAAGGACAATACAAATCCATATAAACTAGTTATACGGTGGACTTGAACCATACAACATGTAAGCCACCATGCTGCATAAAACTACATCGTAGTGTAGTTTTTATGCAGTTTTATAGTTTTTTGCGCGCTACACATGCGTATTCGCCTTTTCTTTTCGCGGGCAACACATGCGCATGCGTATTTGACATTTTCGATTTTCTTTCTCGCGCGCAACACATGCGTATTTGCCATTTCGCACTTTCTTTCGCGCACAACAAATGCGCATGCGCACAATAGATCTAGCTGGCTGGCTGGCTGCCATAGTTTGCTACAACTGTTGCACAATACATGCCAAAGCAAAGGTCTGTGGGGACTCTGGGAAAAACACTGTGGGGGTCCTCATTTTTCTCTTTCTCCAAATAACCCTTTGGTGTAGGCCCACTTAGGTGTTTGGGGCTCAGGACTATAGCTCTGTTTGCCACTATGGTAAAAACTTTCTGCCTCCTTATTCAATAAACTTTCACTTACCATTGCCAACTTAAATTGAAAACATTAAAGGATTTTTCAATCTCAATTAATCTGACTCTTTTCTGCCCATTTCAGTAATTACTAGATAGGTTTGTAATGATTTTACATCATGTAGATGTTTATTGCCCTACATAACATATATAGTAGCAATGGCACAGATCAATACTACACACCCTGTTTCTGAAGCCCATAATAAATATAAAATAGAACCATCCCAGATATAGAACCTTGCAGTACACGTCTCTATCAGAGTAAAGAAGGACAAGGACACAGAGAGAATAGTGTAATGAAACTCTAATTTTATTTTATGGCTATTTATAATCAAACCACACATATATACTAATATGTGTTAAAATTTGATTTTTTGCTGAACTAGTTTATGAAAAACATCCTTAGATTTTATACAATTATTTATTTTAAGTGAAATGATTAAACATGATGTGGAGGTGAAAGGGAGAAGCAGAGGGGTGGAAAGTTTGAGAAACTTGGTAGAGGAAAAGATAGAAAAAAGTGAGGAGGTGAAGAGTGAAAGAATGGAACAGAGAATAAGGAAGTGTGGGCTAGGAGCGAATAGAGGAATTGGTAATAGGCAGGAGAGGGACAGTCGGGAGATGAGAGGAGGGAGTGGAGAGAGGGAAGATGGGGAGTAATTGAAACAAGTAATGGTCAGAGGATAAGAGAATGTCAGTGAGAATAGTGAGAAGAGATTAAGATATACAGGTGGGGGAGGGAGGAGGACACAGTAAAGACAACATAGGGAGAGTAAAGAAGGGATGAGAAAATAGGAGGGAGGGGAGAGAGATAAAAGTATGGAGAGAGGAAGTTAATGCAAGAAATAAAAAAATATTAGAGACTGCGGGAAGAAGAGATAGAAAGAAAAAATAGAGAGAAAGAAGGGATAATAGAGGAAAGGACAGAGGGAGAGATAGGAAGAAGATAAATATAAAAAAGATACCGTTAGAAGAGCGGAGAGAAGAGACAGAAGGTGACGGACAGTGACAATGTAATGTGTGTGTGTCAGATAGACAGTGTGTGAGAGTGTTTGCTATATTTATATTGTGCTGATAAAGGCAAATATATCCATTTAGTTAAATCTTTTTACCCTACCCTAATGGTTGATCCAGAAGAAGGCAAAAAAACCCCCTCTTAAGGGGGAAAAAATTCCTTCCTGACTCCAAATGGCAATCGGAAGAATCCCTGGATCAACAAGAACTTTGCACTGTATTTTATTAATTATAAATAGCAGTACCAGCGGTATTTGCTACCCTAAAGGGCCAGAATTTAGATCTATCACTCCTAATACTGTTATAATGACTTTACATTGAGTTTTGTGTGTGATAAGTGTTTGTATTGCTAGAGGTAGAGAAAAAGGGAAAAAAGTGTAAATAGTGAGAGAGATTGGGATAGAAAGGGAAGGGGTCAGAAAGCGAAAGATGAACCTGCTGAGAGAGAAGAGATGAAAAAACATCGCAGTGCTCTCCGCGTTTCCTTCCTTGCCCATCCCTGGTCGTCACTTCGCTCGCGTTGCCAGGCCCAGTGGGAGGGTTAGCTGCCATCATCTAGAGAAATACACAAAAACACATTATATTTTTCCTGTTTGCTAATAGGATCACTACATCAACATATCACATTACATCACAACAATTAAGAGGGATCCTTCATGGACTTATTTTTTTTTAAAATATTTGACATTTGATAAAAAACGTCAAGTTAATGTACCAAGCGGCACCATCGCACCTTAGTTATTACCACCCAGTAAGTCAGTAGCACGTCATATAACATTTATATTCAGTCTTTGTGTGGTGTTTATGACCGGCTGTTAATATCCGCCGGGACCTGTCAGATGAAGCGGCGGGAGTGAGCGAGAGATTAATGTACCAAGCAGCACAATCGTTTTTTGAAGAACGGGGGGTAAGACCCGGCTCTTATCTCTTTATCTTAATAAACTGATTAGAAAAAAGGGGGTTTACCAGTGGAGATACCACTTTACAATATTTAAGTTGTATCCAGACACTGCATCCAATGTGGCTTGAAAGACTTCATTTTATTTCTGTAAATCAGTATTGTAGCCAGGAATGTCCTGATATTTAGACTGGGATTGTGGGGGGGGCAGAATTCATTCAAGTATATATTTAGTATATAAGTCTAGTGGCCTTTGGTCTTGTGGCTGCAGCTACTCTGGGAGAAATAGACTAATAATCGATTTGGGGTTTTGTTTTTGTCTTTATCTGGACCAGTATAAATAAGATACGTTTTTGTGTGTGGTGCAGACAGGCTGTTTGTTTGTTAGTGTTGTTTACCATGTGTCTATGTAGACGGTATTAATAAAAATCATTATATACTACATACCTGATCACAAGATTGTCTGGTGACTAGAGCCCGGTAGTCCATCCTGGTCCACAGCTCCAGCTTGGCCCTCTTCAACTTCGCAGATACCTCCTCCGATTCCTTCCCAAGCGATAGTCGATGATGCTTGTGAAGAAGTCCTCCTCCATCTCAACGGCGAGCAGCCTAAAAATTATTTTGACGTTTATGTAAATAGTGGTAAAGTATTACTACGATAATGTATATGCTGCTTTATACATTAAATTAATTGTTAGGAAATAAAATGTGTCTCTTTTAATACTATAATTTATAAACAATCGGGGAGATTCAATAAGTGAGAGCCGCGTTACTTACCTTAGCCCGATCCCACGATACAATAACTGACATAAACAGGAATACGTCAGTTTGTCATGCGGGATCGGGCTAAGGTAAGGAGCGCGAACTTAACGCTCCACGGCCACAGCAGGGGTTTTGGATCATTAGCACAGAGCTATTTCCAAAAACATTCGGAAATGGCGCTGTGCTCTAAATTTCATCTAAAACCCACGTTAACCCGATTTTTTTTCGGGTTAACGTGGGTTTTAGACGGAAAAGGGGCATATTGAATCTCCCCCAGTGTTTTTTATTCAGTAATTTCCATGCAGGTTGGTACATCCCACAGATTTGTTACAGGTTAATACAGTAAACTGTTAACTATTATGGGGTTAAAGAGAAAATACTTACAGGGCAGCAAAAAAATTAAGGGCAGTAATCTCATGGTCCTGGAGCTTGGCCTGGTGGAAATATACCAGGACCATGGCGAGGAGGTACTTGTCAGAGACCCTTCTGCACCGGTCCATCTCCAGGCATTTCCTGATGTCTTTATTCTCTACAAGAAATAGAACCATATGAATATTTCTAATAATGTTTAGCCAAATGCTAGCAAATGAACCTGTTTTTGATTTGGTATTAGGTATTGGTTGACAGGATATTTTTTATTGACATTAAGGTTGTGGTTAAACCAATGTAAGCTCTATGCCTGCATTAGAGGATGTATTAGCTGTGCCATTTGTACAAGGCTTTTCCAACATTCAAAGTATCTCTGTGACCGATGGCTCTGTAATAACAGGAGGAACTTGGAATACAAGTAAAGGGAATTAAATAAATCATTTGAAACTTTTCCATTGCCGTGCTGAATTTCACTGAATTTTCTTTGTTTTATTTCTCTATTATTTATTGTGGTCACATTCACTGGTAATACCTGTTTACACATTGTGTTCCATCTGTTATTACTACAATGTGGCTGATGCAAAAACAGGCGAGAAAATTTACCCCTGTTATTCATTTGCAGACGCTAAATAGATATTCGTTTTTCACTGGGTTACTGTTAGATAACATCTGGTTGGTGGCTGCACATTAATAACATGGACAAACCTCTCTCAAAATATATATATAAATATAAAGAGAGAGAGAGAGATGAAGTCCACAAAGCACTCCTGGGATTTTAAATGAATATGGCTTATTTAAGGAAACAACACAGCCTAATCAATGCATTTCAGCCATCTTAAACCTGGCCAGCTGATGATGGCCACGTTTAAGATGGCTGAAACCTGTTGATTACGTTGTGTTGTTCTTTTGACGAAACCATATTCTTTAAAATCCCAGGAGTGCACTGTGGACTTCATCTCTGTTTAATGCAGTATGGTAGCACCCGGGTATTACCCAGGAATATATATATATATATATATAAACGTAGTCTAGTGCACATGCGGGATTTATCTCAGAAATGCCTTTCATTGGCTACATCACAAAACAGGCAACATTTCGGCCCTGTGTTCTGGGCCTTTGTCAAGCTAAATATTGGCATTTGTCATGCCAATTAAAGGCATTTTTTAGATAAATCCCACGTGTGCACTGGACTACATTTACTTCTATCTATTTATCTACTGGTAGCACCAGGGTACGTAACCTTTAATCTTTTAACTACAATTATAAGGGAGAGTGTCCACATATGTATATTCAAAAAAGATCAATGCACACCAGGATTTATTAATGGTTTTTATTCCACCAACAATCAAAACAGTCTGTTGGTGAAATAAAACACCATTATTAAATCCTGGTTTGCATTGACCTTTTTTAAATATACGTGTTACATTGTATTGATGTTCTATAGCTGGTGTAGTAATAGTTGAGGAAATAAATATCTTACCCAGGAGCTGGTAGAACCCGGTGTCGGTACTTCCAGTGCTCCACGTCCTGCAGGTATCAAAAAGAATTTCATTTAATAATTTGCCGTAACATGCTTCTTTCTACAATACTTTCTTTATCCTAACTGGTCATTATTTCTATGTAGGCTACCAGCATATGTAGTAAATGGGTGTAGGTGTTTAAAGATGTGTATCATAGTTTTTGATGTTGAATAAAGCTATGTGTCTATCTTAATTGTATTTAATGGAATTACAATACTTAAACTACAGTTGGACAAGGAGACATTTAGTCAGGGCACCTTAAACTTTACAACTGGGGACAAACTTTCTAGAGATTTCCATTTTCTTTTATGCAGAGCAGGATTATCCACAAGGCAACACTAGGCACCTGCCTAGGACCCAGGAAACTTCTGGGGGCCCAGCTTCAGAAGCTGTAACAAAAAACAGTCTATACAATATATGTAGCAAAAAAAGGGGCCCTAAATGATGGCACTGCCTTGGGCACCATTTGATCTTAATCCATCTCTGCTTTTATGGGTTTTTTTGGCTGCTCAAACAGTCATAATGGGTCCTAAAGTTATCTGCCTGGTTCCTAATGTCAAAAACAACTTGTCTATCCCTGACTCACAAGAAAGAAGAACCAAGCTTAAATATACATTGATTTTCTTTAACTACCTGTCGCAATCAGTACAATCCTCTTCTTCCTGTCTTCTTTTCTTCATCGGAGGATCCTGATGGGGAGGGGAAGTCTCTATGATGTTCATCCTACGACGCTTCCGCTGCCTAGAGAGAAAATAAAGGAAGGTGCAATGATAAAGAGACAAGCAGGAATATCTAATTAAGGGTATAACTACAGAGACTTTACACATGTTGACTGCACCCAAGGCTCAGAGCTTTACCCCAGTACAGACAATGTAGATCTTCCACCAGAATGAAAAGAACTGCATATAAAGTGACCAATGTAAAGCTCCACAGTGGGGATAAGGCTGCCAAGAGGGAGTTGGATTAAATTAAAATAGGAATGATTAAGGGAATGAAGTGAAATTTAACACTATGGTTTTCAAGCAATTGCAAAAAATGTTGGTGCAGCCAACACTGAAGGACACGGTACCGATAATTTATACTGTATATGAAAGGGAAAGGCCATAGACTGTCTGTGCAGTAGTGAGAAATGGGCTAAGAAAATCTAACTAGTAACAGGGTTAAATGTAGTCACACCAGCCAAGAAATGTACAGAGTCCAATGGAGAGAACCGTAGGTGGGTGACCAGCAGAGAATAAATGACACTGGTTACAAGGACTAAAGTCATATTGGTTCTTGGAGCAGGAATACAGGCCAAGCCCAACTGTCACCATGTGATACTGGGACATATGTAACTCACAGAAATCATTATATGAATGGTTCTGCCCCTCAAATATCTATCACTTAATATGAAGAAAACAGGTCAGTCCATACACATTGCCACTGGTATTAATAGAAACAAGACAGTGTCCATGTAGTTATCCCCCCCCCCATCATCTCTATCACCTACACATCTTACTGACCAACCCCTCACTTACCTCCCAGCCATGTCTCTGATCACAAATTGGAGATTCCTAAATAGAGGGAAAAATGAAAAGAAAAGGAAAGAAAAAATGTTCTGTGTAAAACGTGTTAATTACGATAATAAAATGTGTGTGTGGTGTGTGTTATGTGTGTGTGTGTAATGTGTGTGTATAGTATATATCTATAAATATTTTATATATGAGTATCGCTGGGTAAAATAGCTTTTAAAAAAGCTTTTAAAGAAAAAAAATCGAAGACAATCGAAGACAATCGAAGACAATCCAAGTCAATCCAAATCAAGCACAGAGCCGCCAATCCACTCTCCTCTCTCTCTCAGTAGCTCAGCACAAGTGAAAATGACAGTTGGTTGTATTTCTAATGGCAGTTATTTTTTGTTCAATAAGATTCCATTTTAATTTTTTTCATTGGTTTATCATCAGCGTTCAATAAGATTCCATTTTAATTTTTTTCATTGGTTTATCATCAGCCAATCAGCTCTTGCATAATATTTAGTATCTAGGGAAATATTTAGTTAAGGTTTGATGTGCTAAATGTTCCTATGATTACCTATATGAAATATTTCGACATGGTTTATCTGCTGAAATATTTATAATTACCAATGCTACTTACCTGCTATGGTTGTATATTAGATATGACTCAATGTTACTACCTGCTATGGTTGTATATTAGATATGACTCAATGTTACTTATCTGTTTGGATATCTGTGAACCTTTGCTATACTTGTTTGATACACTAATTTACTTATCTTGTGAGTTCACCTGAACGACACCAGGGCACTGCTTTTGTATATATTAGAGCAATATACACCTGGGATATTCCTCAGTATATAATAGTGACCCTGGAATGATATACCGGTATATCTAATGATAATGATTGTCTAGGATACTATTCACTACATCCAGCTATTCACTGGTTACTCTATATGGGATGTGATTTTAACTTTTTTCTTTTGTTTTTCTCTATACCTAATATATATAAGACATTGTATCTCTTTACTCCCATGCATGTTTAATAAAGGAGTTCTTATATATTTTTTGATACCCGTGTTTTATATCCATTACTAGATCCTCCTGTTTTTGCTTATGCTAATTTCTGATGGATGGAGCACCTTAACTACTTACTTATAGCTCTGACTAATAGATCTATTCGACCAGTGCCCCTTTGGACATTTTTATTATATCCAAAATAACGCCGTAACACCTCCACGGGTTTCTTAGATAGGTAATAGCACACTTCTCCTATATGCCCCACATATCTGTACCGAATTTCATGTCTCTAGCTCAAAAACTGTGGGAGGAGATACAGTCCAAAAAAGCTAGCCCGATCCACCTAGATGTTGGCACCGTGACTGTGAGTACTGGCCAGTCTCTACGAGGACACCGTTCCCAGAAGGAGCAACACAGCCGTACCAGGAAACAATTGATGTTAGCCGAGTTCAGAACTCGGGTGGCTCGTGGTTATGGCAGCTGGAGCACTACTCTATAGATGCAATCAAGTATCCTGGCAAGGGTGAGATTGTTCCATCTTCCATTTCAGTATTGCTCTATTTGAACTGCATGTTGGATATCTTCTGAAACCAATACACTATTATTCTGGTACCACTTTGGAACTGTTTTTGGACAGTAGGACTGTTTTTAACTTATGGATACAGGGCATTCTAATTAGGGCTTATTATGCCTAGGACTCCCATTGTCCCTAATTTATATGTGTTTTTTAACTTTTTGATACTATATATATATATATATCTACCAGTTGTATCATGTTTTTTCTAATAAATATGTGTGTTTATCACTGGACAATAGGTATTTACATTGTTTTGTTCTTCTGGTATCATAGGGAAATATTATTACTATTAGGATATGATGATGGAGTGCCATGGTACATATGGTCCTATGTTATATTGTTTAACTTTTTGATACTATATTATATAATAATCTACCAGTTGTATCATGTTTTTTCTAATAAATATGTTTGTTTATCACTGGACAATAGGTATTTACATTGTTTTTGTTCTTCTGGTAATGCATAAGTAAAAGTAAATTATTACTAGTATCGCTGGGTAAAATAGCTTTTAAAAAAGCTTTTAAAGAAAAAAAATCGAAGACAATCGAAGACAATCGAAGACAATCGAAGACAATCGAAGACAATCCAAGTCAATCCAAATCAAGCACAGAGCCGCCAATCCACTCTCCTCTCTCTCTCAGTAGCTCAGCACAAGTGAAAATGACAGTTGGTTGTATTTCTAATGGCAGTTATTTTTTGTTCAATAAGATTCCATTTTAATTTTTTTTATTGGTTTATCATCAGCCAATCAGCTCTTGCATAATATTTAGTATCTAGGGAAATATTTAGTTAAAATAAGGATATCAGAAGATGTCCAAGGAGATCCGTAACCATATAGCAGGACAAGGCGTCATTAATATATAATAACCAACATTTATTTGGGAATTATGATTTATGCCTATATATCTTTAATAAAAAATAAAACATTGTGGCTTTGTTGAGATCTAATGGGCTTAAGTTGCCCATACACACAACAATCTAAATTCAATTGTCAGATTGGCCTCTTATCTATTGCAGTTCGCTATTATCTGTTGGTTGTTGCAGATTAAAGGACAACTAGAAAGGGAAAGTATAAACTTTGAATTTGGCTTGAAAGTCCACATTTTAAAAGGGAATGTGTGTGTTTGTTTTGCAGATTTTCAAAATCAATAATGCCAATGAGGACATTGGATTTTTACTTACCCTTTAAATATGGCTGTCATGTGAATTAAAGATAGATCAGTTGGTGTGTATACTCAGGTTGGGGGATAAAATGCTAACTTTTTTGATGATTGGTCAAAATGTGTTTTTTTTACTATACTTACCTTTCAAATATGGTTATCAAATGAATGAATGGGTAGCTCAGTTGTTGTATGTACCTGCATCAGGATGGAAGTACAAAAAACAAACTTTTTTGATTACTGATCAAAATTTATTTTTGACTATTGTTACTCTTTAAGTATGGCTGCCCCAGAAATGGAAGGGTAGGTCAGTAGGTATGTGTACCTGGGTCGGGTTGGGGGTTAAAAAATTTTTTTTGATGATTGGTCAAATTTTTTTTTTTTACTTTAGTTATCCTTTAAGTATGGCTGCAAAAGTTATGGATAAGTAGATCAGTAGGTGTGTGTGCCTGTGTCAGGTTGGGGGTTAAAAAAATAAACTTAGATGATGATTAGTCAACATGTTTTTTTTTTTACTTTAGTTACCCTTTAAGCATGGCTGCAACTGTAATGGAGGGGTAGATCAGTAGGTGTGTGTACCTGTGTTGAGTTGGGGGTTAAAAAAACAAACTTTGTTATTGATTAGTCAAAATAGCCTTTTTGACTATAATTACCCTTTAAATATGGCTGCTATGAAAATGGAAGGGTAGGTCAGTAGGCGTGTGTATCTGTATCAGGTTGGAAGTTAAAAATACAAACTTTTTTGATTATTGATCAAAATTGTTTTTTTTACTTTAGATACCCTTTAAGTATGGCTGCCACAGTAATGGATAAGTAGATCAGTAGGTTGTGTACCTGTGTCGGGTTGGGGGTTAAATAAACTAAACTTTTTTGATGATTGGTCAAAATTAGCTTTTTTTAAAACTTCATTTACCCTTGAATTTTGGATGCAACAGGAATGAAAGGGTAGGTCATTAGGTGTGTGTACCTGTGTGAGGTTGGGGGTATGTGTTTTTGCAGTATGACCATATATGATGATTGATCTAAAAAAGTATGGCTTCCATGGGAATAGAAAGGTAGGTCAGTTGGTGGGTGTACCTGTGTCTGTATGGGGGTATCAGCGTTTGTGTTTATGACCATGAAACAAATTATTTTGATCTCGTGACTCTTAAACCTCAAAATATTCACATTTGAGGATTATTACCATTATAATCTATAAGAAAAGATGTCCCAAAATTTGCCAAACATGCTCCCAAAGAGTACCGAATATGATCTATACTGGTGGAGTATCACTTTATGTTGTTATTATGTTCTGAGGCTTGTGTGATATCTGCCACAGAGTTATCCAGGTTTGATGTGCTAAATGTTCCTATGATTACCTATATAATTTTCGACATGGTTTATCTGCTGAAAATTTTAATTACCAATCACTTACCTGCTATGGTTGTATTTAGATATGACTCAATGTTACTATCTGTTTGGATCTGTGAACTTTGCTATACTTGTGATACACTAATTTACTTATCTTGTGAGTTCACCTGAACGCCACCAGGGCACTGCTTTTGTATATATTAGAGCAATATACACCGGGGATATTCCTCATTATATATGTGACCCTGAATGATATACCGGTATATCTAATGATAATGATTGTCTAGGATACTATTCACTACATCCAGCTATTCACTGGTTACTCTATATGGGATTGGATTTTAACTTTTTCTTTTGTTTTTCTCTATACCTAATATATATAAGACATTGTCTCTTTTACTCCCATGCATGTTTAATAAGGGAGTTTTTATATATTTTTTGATACCCGTGTTTTATATCCATTACTAGATCCTCCTGTTTTTGCTTATGCTAATTTCTGATGGATGGAGCACCTTAACTACTTATTATAGCTCTGACTAATAGATCTATTCGACCAGTGCCCCTTTGGACATTTTATTATATCCAAAATAACGCCGTACACCTCCACGGGTTTCTTAGATAGGTAATAGCACACTTCTCCTATATCCCCACATATCTGTACCGAATTTCATGTCTCTAGCTCAAAAACTGTGGGAGGGATACAGTCCAAAAAAGCTAGCCCGATCCACCTAGATGTTGGCACCGTGACTGGAGTACTGGCCAGTCTCTACGAGGACACCGTTCCCAGAAGGAGCAACACAGCCGTACCAGGAACAATTGATGTTAGCCGAGTTCAGAACTCGGGTGGCTCGTGGTTATGGCAGCTGGAGCACTACTCTATAGATGCAATCAAGTATCCTGGCAGGGTGAGATTGTTCCATCTTCCATTCTTATTGCTCTATTTGAACTGCATTTGGATATCTTCTGAAACCAATACACTATTATTCTGGTACCACTTTGGAACTGTTTTTGGACAGTAGGACTGTTTTTAACTTATGGATACAGGGCATTCTAATTAGGGCTTATTATGCCTAGGACTCCCATTGTCCCTAATTTATTTGTTTTTTTAACTTTTTGATACTATATATATATATATATTACCAGTTGTATCATGTTTTTTTCTAATAAATATGTGTGTTTATCACTGGACAATAGGTATTTACTTGTTTTGTTCTTCTGGTATCATAGGGAAATATTATTACTATTAGGATATGATGATGGAGTGCCATGGTACATATGGTCCTATGTTATAGTGGAGCTTTTCTGTCTCTTTGTTTTTGTAATATATTGTAGATAACCCCCCAAAACCTAAAGTTCGTTTTAGTCAAAAGCTAGACATCGGCTCCCAGCCTGAGCTATTTTAAGACATCGGCTCCCAGCCTGAGCTATTTTACTTACATACTCCTCCTCGCTCCACCGCCGCGGCTCTACACTTCTGGGTAAGGCTGTCAGTGATCGGCCCTGACAGTGACATCACAGCCAATCACTGACTTCCATTCCCGGAGCAGTCTCCACTGCGGCTGCTCGGGAACACAAAAAGAACAGAGCAGCCACAGTGGAGACTGAGAGAAGAACCCGGAAGCGGCGGTAGAGCGAGGAACTTGTAAGTATAATAACTCAGGCCGGGAGCCGATTTTGACTAAAACGAACTTTAGGTTTTGGGGGGTTATCTACAATATATGTCTTTTTGAAAAGAGGGCTGGACAGCTAACTCTTAGTAAATTAATTTCTTATATTACAGACCACTTTAAAATCTCATACAATATATTGCCCTGTATTCACAGTTCATAATCATCATATATGACAAGATATCTTTTGGTACTGAAAATTCCTACTTCCAAATCTATAAACTAAGATATCTTTTGGTACTGAAAATTCCTACTTCCAAATCTATAAACTCCAAAGGTCGAGTAATAGAAAATTGGTTAAATTACAATTTAAATTAACTATGGGGTTGGACAGTAAAATGTCATCTTGGATTACTCTTACAAGAAATTCAAAGTGATGTATTATAAATCCAATAGTTTGGCTGTTGCACCAGTCTTTCTCAAGGTTTGCTTTATTCATATACCATACTCTTTACTTAGCGAAGTCCTACAATGAACCATATTATATATAGCGGATCCACCATGCTTTACATCTTAGCACTGCCCTGTCTCTGTCACATCCTTCAGTGGGGCTTCACATAGTTTATAGCCATCCCTCTTCAGGTTTCCAAGGGTGCACTAGCCTGGCCCTAAAGTGTCTGAGATCCATATCCAATAACCAGAGGAAGGGGGCCCAGACTTCCCCGAAACATTGTGAACTGTATTGGTTTTCGCGCCCCTTATAATTTTTATATTCCAATTGCTCCTCACCTCCAAACAATCCTTCAAAACCCTTTTTGTACTAATTTATTCTAAATATTTATATGAATGGTCCAAACACAGACCCCAAAATTCCCCAATTTTTAATAGCACTCACGACATCCCCTAATTTATACACCAACTTGCAGAACACTGGGACTAAACACAGTGTTTTGCTGCATAAAAGAATCATTTTCATTGTGATACACACACTTCTATACGAAAATTGTAAACAACACATAATCAGGGAGATTCAATAAAAGTTCTTATCGTTTAAAGGGCATGTGCACCCCCAAAACTATAATCCCCCCCACTAATGGCCCCACCATGTAGTGTAATAAAATCCTTACCTCACATCCCAGCTCCATATGGTTCTCCTGTGTCCCCAAAGTCCCAAAAAACTGCCCCCCAGGAGGACAGCAGAGTCATATAGGAACTCTGCCATCCTGTCCTCGCCTCCGGAGAAGTTTGGTATGTTCTTACTGCAACCCTTCTCCCCCTCCCTCCCCTCCCTCTCCCCTCCCTCCCCGTTTTTGCGATCCATCCCCCTACCATAAAAACCCTTGCCCATATATTAGTATATCTTCCCCCAGCCCCACCGCTAAAAATAATTTAAGAAGACCCCCCTTCAACCCCTCTACTTACCTTCCTCTCTCCCCCGGCATTCTGAGAAGCTGGCAGCCACGTCGTGATTGGCTGCCTCTCAAGTCAATCACGGATGCTGCTGCCGTCCCGCCGGGCCGGCGTCGTGGAGGAGAGAGGGATGGTAAGTAACATCGGGGCCTTTCTTAAAATTATTTTAAAGCGTGTTGGGGGCTGGGGAACATATACTACTTCATAATAGGGTGGACATGCCCTTTAAATGGTGCTATTAAATACCCAACCAATCAATCTTATTAACATTTGTAAGCTTACAATCTGTTGTTGTGGCAAAATTAGTACCATTTTTAAACGATAAGAACTTTTATTGAATAACCCTAAATATCCCTTTAAAGCTTCAGAAAGCCACATCACTTATATAAACAAATAATCAAAACATATAGCACGTGATGCAAAACTTTCAGAGACCATTTAACTTTAAAAACATCCTTGAACTCTGCCATATCACTTAAAAAATGCGGCATTCGGTAAACCCTTTAATATCAAGGTCGACAAGGACGAACATTACGAATCGCACCTTGAATGTAGCTTGCTAACCCTTGAATTCAGCAATACCCGCAATGTGGTCATCGATTTCGCTAACCTTGGAAATTTAATGCGGACAATTGCCGATCGTGAGGAAAGTTACAGGCTCATTTACCCAGAGCCGCTATTGTTCTGGGTTAATGCTGCTTTCGCAATAACCCCCTTACCAGGATTTACCCACTGCGGGACGTTAACGACCAGCTTTTAGCTGGCATTAAAATCTAAAATCAAGCTCTAAAAACTCGTGCAACCTGCGATATTGAATCAATTTGAGTAAAAAAAATTAGACAGTTGCAAGCAATGAAGGATATCACCTGCCTGTAGTTCAAATGGATACCTTTGTTACATTGTTTGTACAAACCCTGGGGCAGCAAAGACCATACCTTTTATCTCTCTCTTTTTTTACCATTGATCTATTTCCGAGACTCATGTGAGCTTACAGAGCTTATATACATTCTTTGCCTTCTTTCTATCTGGACTGCCTTAAAGGTACTTTCAGATATTTTTTATTTATTTTTTAAAGGGCCAAATCAAATGGGGGGGAGGTAATTAAAAAAACCTAGTACGTTTGATCCTCCTTCGCGGCGCGATTACGTTTAAATAGCGTGGTTCTGCATGTATCTTAGGGAACCTAGGGCACGCCAGGATAATTTAATATAAAGGATAATTTAAATAAGACCCGAGAGAGCCTTGAATCTCTATGCTCCAATTACAACGGTTACTTATACATGCTGGCTGACAAAGGTGGTGCGATAGACTGCTGGAATTCCCGCATACTATCGGAGTAAGTTGTTGTCACAGCTACTGTTGGCAATACATATAGCATTGAAGCGGTGATCTATCAGTGAATTCACAAGAAAGTTTGATAGACAATGGTGGCCTTGAATGGATGGTGGGGATATGGAGGATGATATGTATTAGATGGTTAGTGAAGCCTAGTGCCCAATTAATTTACACAATCCCAAAGTTTCCTGAGTCCACTGTTTCCTTCCCCTCCGGGGCATCCAATTAGAGTCGCTCTAAAATGTTCACTTTGTTAAACCGGTGGCTCAATATCTTGTTCACTTTCTGCAACCGTATTGTGAGAACTATGGCGCTCCTATTTGTTGTCATCTCTAAATAAATTCAGTGGGGACTTTGGGAAAGTGGTGTTGGTAACAGCAGATGTGGGGCAGTCCTCTATACATTATCCCCAGAACCAAGGTGTTCAAGTTTGCGGGGAAGCCATTGAAGGGGGGACACCAGGGACCTCGATTAGTTTTTTGAAGATATTTTTTGCCTTGTATTTTGAGTAAAAAACAGCAGTTTGGAGTCCTACCATCAATTGCTGAAACGGCCATGGGTTTCCAATGTTTGCCAAATTAATACACCATTGTTTGAGAAAACATATGTTTTCCCTTGTATGAAGACCCACGTTGCATGTACAGGAGGACAATAGATTATGTATTTAATGATTGGGCGGGGGACCACGTTGGAACCCAGATTTGCTTGATAGTTTGAAAGGGTTAGATTACTCCCCATCAAATTCAGTGATCCAAGTGATCATGTGATCAGTGCAATTCATTGATTTTTTGGTGTAAGAATATTTAATTGATGAGAACAAGCTTGTACCACTCTTTTTAGGAAATCCACTGACTTGCAACACAGTTTTGCACAAAGACAGCTTTCACTCATTACAGATCAGGAGTGTCCCTTTTTCTCATTTTTCAAGAGTCCCCGCAACACAACGACCCTGAATTGGCTTCGTCCTAGTGAAGGAATGGTGGAGAGATTTGTTACAAGAGTAAACACAAGGAGATTTTAGAGCAACAGTTGTCTAAAGCATATGAACGATTTGCCCATAAAAGTGAAAGCCTAGGATTAATGCCCCACAAGAATGTTAACTTTATGAATGGAGATACCCACTCAGCCCAGATATTACCGTAGACGGAGTATATCCAAACATTGAGAGATAGTAAAGTGAAGTTTAAAGGGCATGTCCACCCCAAAACTAAATTTAACACCCTATTTATACACCACTCTGTAGTGTGATAAAATCCTTACCTTACATCCCACACTCCAATTGGTTCTCCTGTAATGTCCTCCAAATTTATAAAACTGACCACCAGGAGCTTTGGCCACCAGGGAAATTGTTTCCCCCTTGTGAGCTGTCCTCTCAGAGGTTTTTAGCTTGCTCAGAGCGCCCTTCACATCCTCCCCTACTTCCCGTTTTGCTCTCCCCCCCCTAGTGTAAAAACCCTTAGGCAGATATTAGAGCTAGTTCCCCCCCCCCAGCCCCCCAACCGCTATAATATCTTTTCTCAAGACTCCCTCCCCCGATCTTTACTTACCTTCCCTCTCTCCTTCGGCGTTCTGACCTGCAGCAGCCCGCGTCCGTGATTGGCTGCCTCTCAGCCAATCACAGTTCGCAGCTTGCCGGTCCGGCCCCCTGCTTGCAGTTCTATGCAAGCAGACGGCCGGGCATTGCGGCGGAGGAGAGAGGGAAGGTAAGTAACGATCGGGGGACTATCCTGAAAAAAATATTATAGCGGTTAATAGAACATAGCAACAGGCTGTGTTCATTGCTTGGTTGTCGACCTGTCGGTATGCTTTGGTTGGCAAGGACTTACCTGCATAACACCTAGGTGGTTTATATTGTGAAGCCCCTTAAAATTATAAATTATTAATATTTTAATAAGGAAAGAAGGAAACTACCAAATTTCCCCAACACAAGGCTTTAGTGATATTAATGGAAACATATATGTGGGCTTGATAATCTCATCATTGGGGTAATAAGTGATTTGGGTAGCAGAGAGGGGCCAAAAGGCTAGAGTATTGTGCTCTAACCATAAGGCCACAATGTATTTTTATTTTATTCAGATTGTTCCAAAATTAAATATTCTTTGTAATGGAGACAGGAGCACTTGCTCCTATATCCTATAATTCCCCCAAGCTCTAAGTTCACTACTGACAAATACACAATCTAGCAGTGTCCCTGGTCTTTCCTGTGAGCTCACTCCCCTTGCGTACAAGCGCCTATGATAAAGATAGGAGAGCTGAAGGATGACAGAGCAGCACCACTGGTCGCCTATTTGTAGTAGTGATCTCAGGGTTGTGCGGAATTACGGAAAACAGGAGCGAGTGCTCCAGTGTCTCCATTAAAATAACCTTTCATTGGCCCTCAGGTAGGACATCCCTGGTATAGAGTACATGTATCACTTTTATAATATATCCCTACAGTCCCCACTATCTATCCATATGCCTCTTCTGATCCCTACTACCTACCCATGGGCTTCTAATGTCCCCCCAACTTCTACCTACCCATGGGCCTCGCCAGGTATAGCCACCCTTCCCCTGGATCGTCGGAGTCTCTCTCATTCTGGGGTGGTCTCCTGCACTCCTGTGAACCCACCCCAGACTCCGGACTGAGAGGAGACTTGAGCCCCTCATATGTCACGCCCACTTTCCAAGGCCACACCCCCACAATGCCCCAACCCCACCCCCCTAACCCCCGCCTCGCACGACCCGAAAACAACCTACGGACCCTGTGAATCCCAACACCGCCAAAGCCCCCTTGTGACATCATTGGCCTGTGTCACGCCCCCTTTCCCCACCCTGCCCGAAGCCTAAAGAGGCAGGGTGGGATGTCTGCTCAGCTCATTTTAAGTCTATCTGCAACTATTTTTCTTGTTGATCTGTGACAGGGATGGGTAACCAGTAGTTTTATCTGGATGGTTTAAAAAAACTACAACGCCAGCATTCACTCTATATACTTAGCCAGGAATTAGAGTTTTCAAACATACTGGTTTACCTATCTATTATTTTATCACTATGTGCTGCAGAATATACTTTTAATCTCTAACCCACTGTGTAAACTTGCATTAGGGAGATAACGTAAGTTACAATGAGCAGGTACCCATGACAGGAGTTATGGGTGGGAGCAGGTGGAATACATTTATGTGGTGTAGATATTCATGCAATGTTTTATAAAACTAAAACTCCCAGCATTCCTCCCCTGTCTGCAGTCTGCTGTTGTTACAATGATGGAAGTTTTAAATGTCATCTTCTGGAGGTCCAATACCTGCTGTAGTTCTATCTGAACCTCCTCAAGTGTTAGATTGCTCTTATCATCACTATACATCCACATCCCATAGATCAGACCCAAAAAGATTACAAGACAATGAAATCACATGTCATGGCAGACACTTGCTCTGGTCTCATGCACGGTGCAGGTGCACATGGAAGTTTGTTTACTTTGTTCTATGGGAGATTGTTACTTTGCTGGCTCTGACCTCTGCAGTAAAACCAAGGTCAGAAGTTTCTTTCCAGTTGCTCCAGTTTGCCTTTCTAGTCACTCAGCATTTACTTGCTTTTTTTTACCTCAGTGATCGCTGCAAACTTACCCAAGCACTACAAAAGTTAAAGTTCAACATAGCTGTCTGTATTCCTATCCACAATGGTATCCTGTAAACATTCTAGCTGTTGATAATGATTCCAGACATCCTGTGAGGATTTTATATACTTAATTATTTCAGTGATTCTCATCATCTTTTTTCCCCCCTGATTCTTCCTCTTTTTTTGATGGCAGAATCCGGGCCCGTGAGAATTTCTATCTCTCTGCTAAATGTCCAGCATTCAAAAGTTACTTCTTGCCGCATGATCTGATTGTCTGCTCTGGATGAAAGAAGCAGCCAATCAGTTCCTACACCATGGCCACCTTCAGTGTGGCCATGCTGGACCCTGATTGGCTCCTTCTTTTCCCTTCAGAGCGAGCAGCAAAAAGGATCAATTGTGCTTAAGAGTCGGGACCCAACTGGACCAGGACTTTAGAGCAAATAGAAGTGATAGAGAGTGAGAGAATGTCACCAGACTGAGTGTGTCTGCAGCTTCCTCTTCAGATTGAATTTACCACCTCACTTAGAGACTTACTCGTATGCTGTGGGAGGTGAATGAATGTCCAGAAATGCAGCTATACTTGGCTGCTCTGGGTTTTGCTTTCTTAAGTTAACTCTTGACGAGTGAAACTGTCAAAAGATAATTAAAAGTAAACCCAGAGCCACAAGCTGCCAGCATTCCTTGCCACACTACATACCTGAACTGTAACTGAACTAAACTGCTACTTACAATGCACATGCCTTAGGGCTCTGATCAATTGTGCCAGTAGTGCAAGCGCATGCTAATTAATTGGACGTATGCAGTCTGGTTATATGAGGTTATTGTAACAGTGGTGTCAATGCAGTTGAGTGACTCTGAACCCCCTCACTAACTCCCACCCCCCAGACATTGGTGTCAGTGTGCAGCAGTGTACCCCCTCAAATAAAAAAAAAAAACAACCCCCTTCCCCACCCCAGCCATATATCAATCATCTATCCATCTAATCACTCTCTCTTTTGATAAATATAAATTTGGAAATAGTGGTCTTTAATATGGGCATAACATGAACACAGTGGACGGGTCCACTTTGCGCTTAAGCACACATAGCAATCTTTCATTGCTATATGTTATTGAGCCCTCCAGTCCATTAGCTTATGCTGTGCACGTGTTACTTTTGTCCTCCATTTTGTATTTCAAATCTGGAACCCTAGATGTTTGATAACTCAATATTTATCCAGCTAAAACACACAGTAAGAGGTTGGGACTTTTGCATCTAGATATATTTGCCCTTTATCTGCCATAGTGGAATTTAGTGTAAGGTGTAAACACACTGCCATTGTCTTAGATTGATACAATGTATTCTCAGTTACATTTATTACAGAGGACTCTCTTCAATGAAGACGGAATACTTCACTACTACCCCGAGGTTCTCTTTACACGTACCGACCCAAACCAACCATTCAAAATCAATGAGGGTTACCTTCGAACCGACCTGAAAATCGGTAACCCGTGGGTCTAAGAATGGACTAGAACATCGAGTTCCAAGTCAACTATAGAGTTCAAACTGGACTTGACTTCACGAACTATCCTGGTACCCAATTTCGATTATTATCGAACTTTGTTTGTCACTGTTTCGAGAATTATCGGGAATTTGAGAGTCGTTCCTGCTACCCTTGAATGTATCGTTCGATAACCTTGAATTTATTGTTCTGTTTCCTCGTTTTGCTAACCCTCAAGTATCGTTTGATCACCCATCGCAATTGACCTACCCTTTAAAAACATGCCCGCTCGTGTTTTAGAAATGTGTTAAGTTTTGGTGATAGTGACATGTTACCAACTGAATTCGGACTCTCGAGCAGGTCTCGATGCAGGATCTCACTACACTCAGAGTCCAGTATTAAAAGCGAGATTCACCATGACAAATTTTGCTTTGCTAAAAGTTTTGAAAATGTGTTCCAAAAATTCAATCCATAACATACTCAATAGGGCAACTTCAACCTTGAAAGTAATTTACACTTGGCAAGTTTTGTTTTTTTAATTGCCCATTGTGGTAACTATATTCTCCTATCACTGTATATATTTTTTGTTGAGCTGCTTGCCCCCCTATCCCATTTTCTTTAGATATCCAATTTGAAACATTGTTTTTTACTACATTCTGTAGTATTAGTTTTGCTGTAGCTGGATTGTTTGACAGTTGGTGTGCTGTATACTGTAGGCATATTGACAGTTGGTATGGGGGAAAATAATCCGGGTCAGTGTCAGATCAGCAAGCAAAAAGTACCTTATTGAAGGAAGCAGCCAACACACACACCTTAGAGTAAGTGCACTTACACATATTTATTTAAGATTCAAATGACGCAAAGTAATTTTTTCAGTTTCATACACTTTTAAGTTAGAAATTCTATGTATAGTCTAGAATATATATAATATATATATTCATTCCACAAAAGTCATTAGAGGCAGAGGCTGCTGGAACGAAGCTTGGTAATAAGATTCGGGACTTCCTTAAATTTTACTATGGGCGATAAATTAAACTAAATATTGTTAATATACACACAGGTTTCATTTTTTTCTTTAAATTAATTATTAAAGTCAGATTGATCCATCATTGGGATTGGTGAAAAAAGAGTATTTCATATCTCTATTACTTTTTGCTTTTAAACTTCATCCATCTAGTGCTTTGCCACTCTCTCTGGTTTCAAAGCATATCTCTCATCTGCAGGACGAAGATACAATCTGCTAGAAAACAATCTCTATTGTACAGGCCATGGGCGAAGAACTTAATTAGGACTGTCACTCAAAAAAATCTATCCCTGCCAAACCCCATGTAGACTCACTTATAAACACATTACAAAGACATTTAGTAAGCTTCTTTTTGGTGTCACTATCAAACTGTTTTTTTCACTTACGTGACACAAAAATTATAATAATTTAGGTATATTTCTAATCTGAAATGCTAATGCATTCAAATGCATTTCAAGGGGAAGTTTCTGTCGAAAGGTTTTGTTTAAAAAGATAGTAGAAAAGCCGGCCTTTCTTACATGCTGTCTACTGTTTGGAAATAATTCCCCCTTTTAAAAGCCGCAACTCTTTAGAGTTCTGCTTGTTGTGAAAGCTAATAGTTAAAGGGTATGCCTTACCTCCTGTTTCTTTATAAATCGGCAGGAGCCAGGGAAGAAGTTGCATACTTTACCAAATACAAACTACTCAACAACTATCAGAGGAACGCATCTGAGCGCGGTTTGGTTAAGTTCTGTTCTTCAATCGTGTCTTCTGCTGTTTCAATTGAAGACGGGATTAAGACAAGCATTAAACTAAAACTATTTTACCAGTGAAATACCCTTTAAAAAAATGATTTGACTCAATTGCAATGGGTTCAGTCATGTCCATATTTATTATTGGCTTGCAAGAGCCACTTCCCTGTTCTCGCTTATTCATCTTCTGCTTTTTTTGCACTATATCTCCTCCCAAAGTGTTTGAGCTAGAGACAAGGTACCAATGTGGCAGTCCTAGGTAGGAATCCCATGGGAATCATTTCCGCGTTTATTACCATTTTGGGACATTTTTTTGCCTATTTGAATATAATGAAATAATCCTCAACATAATCCTCAAATATTAACAGTCCAAATCCCAACTATCATATCTACATAAAATTGCACCTGGGTCCGAGGCTACAGTAACTAACACACTGTTCTTTGGCGCAAAACACAAACTACACCCAACACAAGTACCAAACCTACAGAACACACAGTACAATAAACACTACTCCACAACACACAACTTTACAAGCAACATATACACACCATTTCACAAAGTCTTACAATAAAAGCAGAATACTACATATATGTAAAGTAACAATGTATGTTTATGATTTAGAATAAATATGGCATTTATTTTTAATAGGCAGGATGTCCATCATGTGGTCCTCCAGTGTTTTCAACTACAACTTCCCAGCTTTTCTACTGCCAAGTTACCTGTTAGTGAATACTGAGAGCTGCAGTTGCCATATCTGTTTAAATCCTTGAAGACTTTCCTAGTCACCCAACCCGACTGAGATTTCTCAATTCAGATGACTATTGCAAGATCTGTGCAATAAGTACTCACTGGAAGTCCCAATAATGCGCAACAGATTCTTGTACAAGTTCATTCTGACATGAGAGCAGTCCGATGCTGTGAAAACGTCTTTGTTCAAAGGCAACCTCCTACCTCAAAAGATTAGTTTCATGGTGTAAAATGCAAAACATACCCCCTAACCACCAATAGGTGCACACACCTACTGAACACCCACACAACATAAACTACTTCTGTTCCTGGCAACCATACCTGATCATTAAAAAGTTAGTTTTTACTGTGTAAACTGTAACTGCAAACAATACTCCCTAACACCACACAGATCACGGTACCCCACCCTACTAATAACCCTTGCAACACCAACCTACATTCTGTTTGGCAATCATACCAAAAAATCAATCACTAAAGTTAGTTTTTTATTCCTGAAATGCAAAAATACCTCCCTAACACACACAGGTACCATAGCCAACCATCCTGAATACAGCCATCACAAGATAGCCACTTTGTTCATTTCCCCATGGTAACCATACCTTAACCATGAAAATAGTTTTTTTATGGTGTAAAAGAGGAAAACACCACTTCCTAATACCCAACAGACAACAGGTAACACACCTAACTGATTACACCCCCGTATGCCAACCTACTCCTTTTTTGGCACCCATACCTAAACAATCCAAAAAGTTAGCTGGTATATTTTTGCTTTTTACAACCTATAAAACTTTTGATAATTTAGGTAGTGCTATGGAAATGGATGTATGTTGGGTTGTGGAGGTGTACTCACTAGTTGTGTGTACCTTGTCTGTGTGGTGTTAGGGGTTTGTTGTTTCTTTATACCATAAAACTAACACTCTTCACAATACAGAAGTACAAACACACCTATTGATAACACCATCACAACCAAAAAACTCAACAACTCTCAACCTCACCTCCTTCAGTTTTTTCCATGGCAACCTACCAAATCATTACTAAGTTAGTTTTATATGTGCTATGCCTTAAAGGTATTAAGGCCATGTGTTTTCTTGGGCTTACCGTCCTCCAATGTAAAGGTTTGGCCACAATAGTGAAACTGGAAGATCCGTAGCACTCCATGTTTTTGCTATAGCAACTTACCCGTATTTTAAATAGGTGTATTCAGCAACAAGTCCAACAAGGAACACAGTACAACCTGTTTCTGGGTTGAGATCCAGTTCTGCTGGTAAGAGTGCTGTCGTTTGGCCCAGCCATTTTCCTCTACCATGTCACAGCCTCCTTGGTGGGTATACAATTGAAGAGAGAATGTCCATCATAGGTACACCATTTTTTAGTTTCTCTAAAAATCTCTTCTACACCGAGTACTACATCTTCAATCTGATGAGGTACAAATAACAAACGGCTTTCTTGGACTGCGTTGGTATGAAGTTAGAGGAAAATGTAAACTAGTAATAGAGTTATGCAGAAAACCCTAACACACAAAGATCAGTATTTGATGTTTTGACTCCCACTGACTTTTTTCTCCACCCACCACTTTAGATCCAAAGCTGGTGTCATCAGAACCCTGCAACACAGAGCCGAGAACACTCCCGACTAGCTCAGAGGCGTAAGGCTAAAGAAATGAACATCTCAGAGGACCTTAAACTTGTGGATATCAGCGGGCGGTGCTTTGTCAAAGAAGAAAGGAAAGAAAGAACACACATAATACTCAACACGTGAAGGGTGAAACAAGCCAACAGGGAAGAACATGGTCATCCCATATGTAGCAGCGGGTCTCCGAAAAAAAAAATTAGAAGAATTTTCAAAAACACTATCGTATCCCTGTCTGCTTTTAAACCCGAACAACACACACAGGCAGCAATGGTACAATCGAAAGACCCAATACTTAAACACAAGAAGTCGACATCATATAGGCAGTGCGTGCAGTGCAAATGCTTGGATTTGTAGGGGGGACCAAACAGCCACTGCAATCACGTATGGCCGGCATACGACAGAGCCAATTCTCGGGTCAACTCAGCCGTGTGATCTGCATCTTACGATAAAGGACATACCCTTTAAAGATTGTATGTTAACATTTTGGGCGAAGGAACGTGACTGGTTCAGAGAGGTTTAAGGAGGCATTTATATGAAAATAAAGAAACCAATCGCTAAATAGAGGTGGGGGGCTTCACACCCAACTGTCCGCATGTACAAGTGCTGTTGTGACACCTTACTCTTGCGTTCCTATAACCTCGCTTAGCCCACTATCCATCATCAACCCTTAACACCTGGCTAGTGATATGCTAATTGGGATTTCCAGGGTACATAATTGCCACAGATTCTTGTACAAGCATGCTGAAAATTGAAGAAGCCAGTCGGATACTCTGAACGTTTCAAGATCTACATTTTCAAGTCTCAGTTGATCTAATTGAATACAACAGATACCTTCACAGCACACTAGTCAGAAACTTTGTCCCCTAATGTGGCCATATTTAATAAACCCATGGTAGTTGGAAGGTAATAGAGTATGGTACTACAGGACAACCATTGTTAACTACGATAGTTAAATATGGTCTACAATATTCCCCTTTGAAATCAGAGATACTAATAAAAGAATCATTGTTTGAAACCACTTCAGGAGCTCATGAACTTTATACGTTGATCTTGGGAAGTTTCTTTCATTTTCCATCAAGAATGACAAATTCACTTCCTACTTGGCCATGACCCACTAAGTTAATGATCTATGCATGGATTGCAAGGTCAGGCTAAAAACATCTGGCAGAACACAATATCGACTTTCAGCAAACCTCCTTTGTGTTTACTCTCTCTTCTGTTATGACATCCGAACCACAAAGACAATAGAGCCAAAACAATTCTGGAGGTGAAGTGATATTTTTCTCACATTTCTGAAACTCTGATTTGGAAATTGCTCTTTAACGATACACACATCCATTAACACCTTTAGTCTGATTGCATGGCCTGAAATTGCTACTGAAGTTTAATTTTAGAGAAATTACACTGGGGAGCCAAAACTCCTTTAACTTATAAACATAAGCAATTGACGGCCAGCGACACATTTTGCTCAAAATATTTGAAGAGCAATTTGTAACAACGTACAAGACAAACTATGGACAATAATAGCCTAGGGCAACCATAAACCGTACCGCACTCCCTTAATCCTGGAGGGTTTTGGTGAAGTGGGAGTAAACATTAAGAATGCAATGGATAAAGCAGTCATTTTAATATTATTGGATCTAGAAATACAACTTTATTTCAGAAACTCAATGCTGTGTCACATACCAACTGGAGTTTATACCACCTGCCCTGGACAACATATTTTTACTTTTGGCATACAAAGATAATCATGTGGCATATTACTCAAAGTGTCAGTTTCACATTCTATTATTCTCCCTAAGGATTGGTATTGTTTTCCAGCATACGGTCAGTAATGTTTAACTGTTAGAACAAATTTACCCGTCCCACGTAATCTCCTTGTCAGTTTGGCAGATTTGTAAGTCATAACTTTGCTAAAAAATGTTTTGGTAATACTATTTGGAGCCACTTGGAGATTCCTTAGCATACTGCTTTTTCCCATCCTATTGGAAAACTTCATCTCCTGGTTTTTGGGTTTTTTTTTTTTTGAAAAAAAATATTTACTGGGGGGGTTTAGGATTAACAGTATTCATACCTCGCTAATTGTTCCAAGCAGCATTACTTACTTTTTTAGTATCCATAAACCAGTATAGATTTTTTTCGGTATATTTATACTTTTTATTTTTATCCAGTCGCATGAGGGAGATTTTATATATTTATATTTTATTTTTTAGATGCCCGTCACGTATTGTTATGTTTACACTGCACTTGTTATTATGCTATTTTATACATGTGTTTTATAAAAACAAGTAGTATGTATGCTCTTGTTTTATTTCACAGCTGAGCTCACTGAAGGACTTCCTTTGTTTGATACTTTTTAGTCTGTTTTTCTCCACATTGTTGCACTAGCACTTTACAGTATCTAATTCTTACCGTGGCCTTAAGGATTAACTGTGCAGAATGACCTCCTGTTACTGCCCTGGGTCTGGGCAGCCGGATCAGGTTGGGGACTCTTACTAAACTGATTAAAGTGATTGTATTTTCCTGCTGTGTATCTGCACTATGTACCTATTTTAAAGTGGTCTGTAATATAAGAAATTAATTTACTAAGAGTTAGATTGTTTTCAATACAGGCATGCTGCCGAACCTGGCTTCCGGGCAGGGTGGGGAGGAGGAGGCGTGGCTGAGTGACGTGACGTCACTGATGTCACTAAAGGGGCGGGTCAGAGGTGGAGTCAGTGGAGGAATACATTATGTGACGTAATTACATCACGTTAGAGGCGTGGCTAGGGGCGTAACTGGCCCATGTGACGTAATGTATGTCACATAGGAGGTGTGGCCAGAAGAAAGGAGACGTTCCGGAGACAGACTCTCAGGTAGGTTTGGGTCGCGGTAGTTTGAGGTGGTCTCACGTGAAGGAGACCACCCCAAAATCAGGGAGACTCCTGTGAGGGGTGGGATACCTGTGAACATAATGCTATGTTTCTGTATTACATCCCTGAATGCAGGGCCATTTTTAGGCATAAGCCACCTAGGCAAAGTGCTAGGGCGCCTACAGTGGCGTAGCTACAGACTTATGGGCCCTGATGCAAAATTTGGGCATGGGCCCCCCAACACCACCACAAACACAAATCGGCACTGCAAACCAAATAATCATTGATAAAATGCTTTGTATATAACCACTGGTAAAATAGTTGGCACAAAGACTGGTTAAATGCTTGGGGAGTCTCTGGTAAATCTAATAATGCAGTTGGGGCTGGGGGAAGGAGCCCTATCAAGTAGCAATGGGGTTTGTAGCTAGGGGGAGGGAGACCAAAACGGGAGGGAGAGGGAGGGAGAGGGAGGGGGAGATGGCTGCAGTGCACATGCCAAACTTCTCCCGGAGGGGAGACAGGAGGCAGAGTCCTACATGGACTCTGCTATCCTCCCGGTGGCCAGTTTTTTTGTACTTTGGGGGGGTTACAGGAGAACCATTTGGATCTGGGATGTAAGGTAAGGATTTATTCACTACACAGTGGGGCCAGTAGTGGGGGGAATGATAGTTTTGGGGGTGGACATACCCTTTAAATACTTGGCACACAGACAATGGTAAAAATGCTTTGTACAAAGACCACTGGTAAAATAGTTGGCACACAGACTGGTAGTTTTGGAACCTAAGCACAAAATGGGACCCATTCTTGGCCAAGGGCCCTGGTGCACATCCCCTGCACCCCTGGTAGCAAGCCCCTGGACGCCTATTATAAACCAGGGCGCCCAGTGTTGTCCCTGTCAGCTTTTACTTGCTGTGTTAGAACTGCTCTCCTTGTTCTGCTGCTGTAACCTGCAACATTGTATCTAGTACAGAGCCTGAACTTCACACACTCTATTTAGCAACAAATGTTGCAAATGAACTGAAGGTGAAGGAAGGAGGGGGAGGATGAGCTCAGCTAATAGTACTGAGTAGAACAGTTCTAAAATGCCAGGAAGAAGCTGCTGCAGACTTTATAACAGTGACCCTTGTGACTAGCAGCCATGATATCCCTATCCCTGCCTCTTTCTTCCTTCCATCCAATTAGAACTTAGAGTAGGTGAGCAGTGAACAATTTACTGGATGAGACATGGTTAGCAGGTACATACTGTATTTCATGTTAATGCTGGCAACTGAAAGGGTTAACGGTAATACTCTGCTGGCTGGCACTGAAAGGATTAAAAGTAATACTCTTTTGGTATTGAAAATATTAAAGGACAACTAAAGCCACAGAACAACATTGAACCAGAAGGCAGAACACCTTGACATAAAACCAGTAATCTGTATCTTATCTCTCATTTTGATACGGGCACTAGGAAATTTACCTAAATAACATATGGTTTGTGCTTTACTTCACAGCATTCTAGTATCACACAGTTTGGTCAGTGACCATTATGTTCTGCACTTGCTCAGTCCTTAGCTATGGCTGAAACTGGTACAGTTGGTCACACCCATTAATTATTTCTAGCCAATCCTTTTACAGGACAGATAAAGGAAGGAAGCATGTGACTGAGGTTAGGAGGTGTGGCCTGACACTGCACATACACACAGACTTCACCCAGTTCTTAACAGGCTTACATTTACTTTAATATAATTTACTGAAGTGTTTTATAGCTTATTGGTGTTTTTAGAGGTTTTGTTTACAGATAATGGAGTATAAAAAAATGGGTTTAGTTCTCCTTTAAAAGCAGTACTCTAGGAAAGTGCTAGCACTAAGGATTTATTGGCAATACTCTGGGTCAGTGCTGGCACTGAAATTACTAGTAGGAAAGTGTGCTGGCACTGAAGGGTTAAATGCCACACTACTGCACTTTTGAGCATGATGGGATTGCGTTCGGAATAACTATGGATGCTAATTCCTCATATTTGAAATACTGTTTTGGTTAAAGGGACTGTCCAGCCCTCTTTTCAAAAAGACATATATTGTAGATAACCCCGCCAAAACCTAAAGTTCGTTTTAGTCAAAAGCTAGAAATCGGCTCCCGGCCTGAGTTATTATACTTACAAGTTCCTCGCTCTACCGCCGCTTCCGGGTTCTTCTCTCAGTCTCCACTGTGGCTGCTCTGTTCTTTTTGTGTTCCCGAGCAGCCGCAGTGGAGACTGCTCCGGGAATGGAAGTCGGTGATTGGCTGTGATGTCACTGTCAGGGCCGATCACTGACAGCCTTACCCAGAAGTGTAGAGCCGCGGCGGTGGAGCGAGGAGGAGTATGTAAGTAAAATAGCTCAGGCTGGGAGCCGATGTCTGGCTTTTGACTAAAACGAACTTTAGGTTTTGGGGGGTTATCTACAATATATTACAAAACAAAAGAGACAGAAAAGCTCCACTATAACATAGGACCATATGTACCATGGCACTCCATCATCATATCCTAATAGTAATAATATTTCCCTATGATACCAGAAGAACAAAACAACAATGTAAATACCTATTGTCCAGTGATAAACAACACATATTATTAGAAAAAAACATGATACAACTGGTAGATATATATATAATATAGTATCAAAAAGTTAAACAAAATCAAATGGTGGTGAGTAAATTAAAAAAACCTAGTACGTTTGATCCTCCTAATACAGCGGCGGCGATTACCGTATTAAATAACGTGGTTATGCATGATCTTAGGGACCGGGTCAAGCCAGGATAATTTAATAATAAAAGGATAATTTAAATAAGACCGAAAGAGAGGCCTTGAATTCTCTATGCTCCAATGACAAGGTTATTATACATGCTGCTGACAAAGGTGGTGCGATAGTACTGCTGGATCCAGCATACTATCGGAGTAAGTTGTTGTCACAGCTAGCTGATGGCAATACATATAAGCAATTGAAGGGTGATCTCATCAGTGAATTCAAAAGAAAGTTGGATAGCAATGGTGGCCTTGAATGGAGGGTGGATAATGGAGGATGAATATATATTTATGGTTAGTGAAAGCCCTAGATGCCCAATTATTTACACAATCCCAAAGATCCATAGGTCCACTGTTTCCCCTCCGGGGCATCCAATTAGAGTCTCTAAAGGTTCACTTTTTAAACCGGTGGCTCAATATCTTGATCACTTTCTGCAACCTATTGTGAGAACTATGCGCTCCTATTTGTTGTCATCTCTAAATAAATTCAGTGGGGACTTTGGGAAAGTGGTGTTGGTAACAGCAGATGTGGGCAGTCTCTATACAGTTATCCCCCAGAACCAAGGTGTTCAAGTTTGCGGGGAAGCCTCATTGAAGGGGGGACACCAGGGACCTCCGATTGAGTTTTTGAAAGATATTTTTCCTTTATTTTGAGTAAAAAACAGCAAGTTTGAGTCCTACCATCAATTGCTGAAACTGCCATGGGTTCCAATGTTTGCCAAATTATACACGCATTGGTTTGAGAAAAACATATGTTTTCCCTTTGTATGAAGACCACGTTGCATTGTACAGGAGGTACATAGATTATGTATTTATGATTGGGCGGGGGGACCCCGTTTTGGAACCCAGATTTGCATTGATAGTTTGAAAGGGTTAGATACTCCCCATCAAATTCAGTGATCAAGTGATCAGTGATCAGTGACAAGTCAATTGATTTTTTGGATGTAAGAATATTTATTGATGAGAACAAGCTTTGTACCACTCTTTTTAGGAAATCCACTGACTGCAACACAGTTTTGCACAAAGACAGCTTTCACTCATTACAGATCAGGAGTGTCCCTTTTTCTCAATTTTTAAGAGTCCTCCGCAACAACACGGACCCTGAATTGGCTTCGATCCTAGTGAAGGAATGGTGAGGAGATTTGTTACAAGAGTAAACAACAAGGAGATTTTAGAGCAACAGTTGTCTAAAGCATATGAACGATTTGCTCATAAAAGTGAAAAGCCTAGGATTAATGCCCCAAAGGACATGTTAACATTTATGATGGGAGATACCCCACTCAGCCCAGATATTATCCGTGACGAGTATATCAAACTTGAGAGATAGTAAAGTGAATTTAAAGGCATGTCCACCCCAAACTAAAATTTAACCCCTATTTATACACCACTCTGTAGTGTATAAAAATCCTTACCTTACATCCCAACTCCAATTGGTTCTCCTGTAATGTACCTCCAAAGTTATAAAAACTGACCACCAGGAGCTTGGCCACCAGGGAAATTGTTTCCCCCTTTGAGCTGTCCTCTCAGAGGTTTTTAGCTTGCTCAGAGCAGCCCTTCACATCCTCCCCTACTTCCCGTTTTGCTCTCCCTCCCCCTAGTGTAAAAACCCTTAGGCAGAGATATTAGAGCTAGTTCCCCCAGCCCCAACCGCTATAATATCTTTTCCAGAGACTCCCCCGATCTTTACTTACCTTCCCTCTCTCCTTCGGCGTTCTGAACTGCCAGCAGCCGCGTCCGTGATTGGCTGCCTCTCAGCCAATCACAGTCGCAGCTGCCGGTCCGGCCCCCTGCTTGCAGTTCTATGCAAGCAGACGGCCGGGCATTGCGGCGGAGGAGAGAGGGAAGGTAAGTAACGATCGGGGGACTATCTGAAAAAAATATTATAGCGGTTAATAGAAACATAGCAACAGGCTGTGTTCATTGCTTCGGTTGTCAGACCTGTCGGTATGCTTTGGTTGGCAAGGACTTACCTGCACTAACACCTAGGTGGTTTATATTGTTGAAGCCCCATTAAAATTATTAAATTATTAATATTTTAATAAGGAAAGAAGGAAAACAAATACCAAATTTCCACACACAAGGCTTTAGTGATATTAATGGAAACAATATGTGGGATTGATAATCTCATCATTGGGGTAATAAGTGATGGGTAGCAAGAGGGGCCAAAAGGCTAGAGTATTGTGCTCTAACCATAAGGCCAAAATGTATTTTTATTTTATTCAGATTGTTCCAAAAAATTAAATATTCTTTGTAATGGAGACAGGAGCACTTGCTCCTATATCCTATAATTCCCCCAAGCTCTAAGTTCACTACTGACAAATACACGATCTAGCAGTGCTGCCCTGTCTTTCCTGTGAGCTCACTCCCCTTGCGTACAAGCGCCTATGATAAAGATAGGAGAGCTGAAGGAGTGACAGAGCAGCACCACTGGGTCGCCTATTTGTAAGTAGTGATCTCAGGGGTTAGTGCGGAATTACAGGAAACAGGAGCGAGTGCTCCAGTGTCTCCATTATAAATAACCTTTCAATTGGCCCTCAGGTAGGACATCCCTGGTATAGAGTACAATGTATACTTTTTATAATATATCCCTACTGTCCCCAACTATCTATCCATATGCCTCTTCTGATCCCTACTTACTACCCATGGGCTTCTAATGTCCCCAACTTCTACCTACCCATGGGCCTCAGCCAGGTATGCCCCCCTTCCCGGATCGTCCAGGAGTCTCTCTCATTCTGGGGTGGTCTCCTGCACTCCTGTGAGACCACCCCAGACTCCCGGACTTGAGAGGAGACTTGAGTCTCCTCCATAGTCACGCCCACTTTCCAAGGCCACACCCCCACAATGCCCCCAACCCCACCCTAACCCCCGCCTCGCACGACCCCAGAAAACAAGCCACGGACCCTTGTGACATCACACCCAGCCCCCTTGTGACATCATGGCCTGTGTCACGCCCCCTTTCCCCACCCTGCCCGGAAGCCTAAAGAGGCAGGGTGGGATGTCTGCTCAGCTCATTTTAAGTCTATCTGCAACTATTTTCTTGTTGATCTGTGACAGGGATGGGTAACCAGTAGTTATCTGGATGGTTTAAAAACTACAACTGCCAGCATTCACTCTATAGCCAAGGAATTAGAGTTTTCAAACATACTGGTTACCTATCTATTATTTTATAACTATGTGCTGCAGAATATACATTTTAATCTCTACCCACTGTGTAAACTTGCATTATGGGAGATAATAAAGTTACAATGAGCAGGTACCATGACAGAGGATTATGGGTAGGGAGCAGGTGGAATACATTTATGTGGGTGTAGATATTCATGCAATGTTTTAAAAACTAAAACTCCCAGCATTCCCTGTCTGCAGTCTGCTGTTGTACAATGATTGGAAGTTTTAAATGTCAATCTTCTGGAGGTCCAAATACCTGCTGTAGTTCTATCTGAACCTCATCAAGTGTTAGATTGCTCTTATCATCACTATAATCATCCACATCCCATAGATCAGACCCAAAAAGATTTACAAAGACAAATGAAATCACATGTCATGCAGACACTTGCTCTGGTCTCATGCACAGGTGCAGGTGCACATGGAAGTTTGTTACTTTGTTCTATGGGAGATTGTTACTTTGCTGGCTCTGACCTCTGCTAGTAAAACCAAGGTCAGAAGTTTCTTTCCAGTTGCTCCAGTTGCCTTTCTAGTCACTCCAGCATTTACTGCTTTTTTACCCAGTGATCTCTGCAAAACTTACCCAAGCACTACAAAAGTTAAAGTTCAACATAGCTGTCTGTATTCCTATCCACAATGGTATCCTGTATAACATTCTAGCTGTTGATAATGATTCCAGACATCCTGTGTAGGATTTTTATATTACTTAATTTATTTCAGTGATTCTTCATCCTTTTTCCCCCTGATTCTTCCTCTTTTTGATGGCAGAATCCGGGGCCCGTGAGGAATTTCTATCTCTCTGCTAAATGTCCAGCATTCAAAAGTTTACTTCTGCCAGCATGATCTGATTGTCTGCTCTGGGATGAAAGAAGCAGCTGTCTACACCATGGACAACAGTTGGCCATGGCGTGGGACCCATGATTGAGCTCTCTTTTCCCTTAGAGCAGACGACCAAAGCAAAAATAGGATCATTAAGAGTCGGGACCAGACTGGACCAGGACTTTAGAGCAGAATAGAAGTGATAGAGAGTGAGAGAATGTCACCAGACTGAGTGTGTCTGCAGCTTCCCTCTTCAGATTGATTTACCACCTCACTTAGAGACTTACTCGTATGCTGTGGAGGTGAATGAATGTCCAGAAATGCAGCTACTGGCTGCTCTGGGTTTGCTTTCTTAAGTTAACTCTTGACAGTGTGAAACTGTCAAAAGATAATTAAAAGTAAACCCAGAGCCAAAGCTGCCAGCATTCCTTGCCACACTACATACCTGAACTGTAAGCTGAACTATAACTGCTACTTACAATGCACAATGCCTTAGGGCTCTGATCCAATTGTGCCAGTGCAAGCGCATGCTAATTAATTGGATCGTATGCAGTCGTGGTTAATATGAGGTTATTGTAACAGTGGTGTCAATGCAGTTGAGTGACTCTGAACACCCCTCACTAACTCCCACCCCCAGACATTGGTGTCAGTGTGCAGCAGTGTAACCCCCTCAAATAAAAACAAAAAAACAACCCCCTTCCCCACCCCAGCCATATATCAATCATCTATCCATCTATCATCTCTCTTTTGATAAATATAAAATTTGGAAATAGTGGTCTTTAATATGGGCATAACATGAACACAGTGGACGGGTCCACTTTGCGCTTAAGCACACATAGCAATCTTTCATTGCTAGTGTTAGTGAGCCCTCCAGTCCATTAGCTTATGCATGTGCACGTGTTACTTTTGTCCTCCATTTTGTATTTCAAAATCTGGAAACCCTAGATGTTGATAACTCAATATTTATCCAGCTAAAAACACAGTAAGAGGTTGGGAGCTTTTGCATCTAGATATATTTGCCCTTTATCTGCCATAGTGGAATTTAGTGTAAGGTGCTAAACACACTGCACATTGTCTTAGATTGATAACAATGTATTCTCAGTTACATTTATTACAGAGAGATCTCTCTTCATGAAAGACTGGAATACTTCTACCTGACCCGAGGTTCTCTTTACACGTACACGACCCACAACCAATTCAAACTCAATGAGGGTTACCTGAACCCGACCTGAAAATCGGGTAACCCGTGGGTACTAGAGATGGACTAGAACTCGAGTTCAAGTCAAACTTATAGAGTTCGAACGGACTTGGACTTCACGAACTATCCTGGACCCGAATTTCGATAATTATCGAACATTTGTTGTCACTGTTTCGAGAATTATCGAATTTGAGAGTCGTTCGCTAACCCTTGAATGTATCGTTCGATAACCTTTGAATTTATTGTTCTGTTTCCGCTAACCCTCAAAAGTATCGTTTGATAACCCTCGAATTGACCGTAACCCTTAAACAATGCCCGCTCGTGTTTAAGAAGTGTTTAAGTTTTGGTGATAGTGACATGTTTCCCAGACTGAAGTTCGGACATCTCGAGCAGGTATTCGATGCAGGACTCTACACTAGAGTCCAGTATTAAAAGCGCAGATTCACCATGACAGAATTTTGCTTTGCTAAAAGTTTGAAAATGTGTGCAAAAATTCAATACAGAAAAATACTCAAAGGGCAATTCAACCCTTGAAAGTTATGTACACTGGCAAGTTTGTTTTTTTTAATTGCCCATTAGTGGTAACTATAATTCATCCTATCACTGTATAATTTTTTTGTTGATCTGCCCCCTATTTCTTTAGATATCCAATTTGAAACATTGTATGTTTTACCATTTCTGTAGGTAAGTAGTTTTGCTGTAGCTGGAATGGTTTGACAGTTGGTGTGCTGTATACTGTAGGCAATATTGACAGTTGGTATGGGGGAAAATAATCGGGTCAGTGGTCAGAGTCAAAGCAAAAAAAAGTACCTTATTGAAGGAATGCAGCAACACACACACCTTAGAGTAAGTGCTACTTACACATATTTATTTATAGATTAAGATGACGCAAAGTAATTTTTTCAGTTTTCATACACTTTAAGTTAGAAATTCTATGTATATCTAGAATATATATATATATATATATTCATTCACAAAAGTATCATTAGAGGCAGAGGCTGCTGGAACGAAGCTTGGTAAATAAGATTCTGGGGACTTTCTTAATATTTTAACATGGCGATAAATTAGAACTAAATATTGTTAAATAACACACAGGTTCATTTTTTTCTTTAAAATTAATTATTAAAGTCAGATTGATCATCATTGGATTGGTGAATAAAAGAAGTAATTTCATTATCTCTATTACTTTTTGCTTTTATACTTCATGCCATCTAGTGCTTTGCCACTCTCTGGTTTTCAAAAGGCTATCATCACTGCAGGACAGAAGATACAATCTGCTGAGAAAAACACAATCTCTATTGTAACAGCCAATGGAGCAGAACATTAATAGGACTGTCACTCAAAAAAATCATCCCTGCAAACCCCATGTAGACCTCACTTATAAACACATTACACAGACATTTAGTAATGCTTCTTTTTGGTGTCACTATTCAAACTGTTTTTTCACTTACGTGACACAAAAATTATAATATTTAGGTATATTTCTATCTGAAATGCATAATGCATTCAAATGCATTTCAAGGGGAAGTTTAGTCTAAAGGTTTGTTTAAAAAGATAGTAGAAAGCCTGGCCATTTCTTACATTGCTTTACTTGTTTGGCAAATAATTCCCCCTTTTAAACCAAGCCAAACTCTTTAGTTCTAGCTTGTTGTGAAAGCTAATAGATTAAAGGGTATGCCTTACCTCCTGTTCTTTAATAAATCGGCAGGAGCCAGGGAAGAAGTTGCATACTTTACCCAAAATACAAACTACATCAGGACCTATCAGAGGAACAGCAGATGAGCGCGGTTTTGGGTAAGTTCTGTATCTTCAATCGTGTCTTCTGCTGGTTTAATTGAAGAACGGGAGTTAAGACAAAGCAATTAAACTAAATTTTACCAGTGGAAATACCCTTTTAAAAAATGATTTGACTCATTGCAAGTGGGTTCAGTCATGTCCATATTTATTATTTGGCTTGAAAGAGCCTACTTCCTGTTCTCTCTATTTCATCTTCTGCTTTTTTGCACTATATCTCCTCCCAAAGTGTTTGAGCTAGAGACAAGGTACCAATGTGCAGTACCTAGGTAAGGAATCCATGGAAGCATTTCCGCGTTATTAGCCATTTTGGGACATTTTTTTCCTATTGAATATAATGAAATAATCCTCAAATAATCCTCAAATATTAACAGTCAAATCCCAACTATCATATCTACATAAAATGCACCTGGGTCCGAGGCTACAGTAACTACACACTGTGTCTTTGGCGCAAAAACACAAAACTACACAACACACAAGTACACAAAACTACAACACACAAGTACACAAAACTACATAAACACACACAACTTTACAAGCAACATATACACACAATTTCAAAAGTCTTTACAATAAAAGCAGAATAATACATATATGTAAAGTACAATGTATGGTTTATGTATTTAGAATAAAATATGGCATTTATTTTTATAGCAGGGATGTCCATCATGTGGTCCTCCAGGTGTTTTCAAACTACAACTTCCAGCATTTTCTACTGCCAGTTCCTGTTAGTGAATACTGAGAGCTGCAGTTTGCAATATCTGTTTAATCCTTGAAGACATTTCCTAGTCACCCGACTGGATTTCTCAATTCAGAATGACTAGTGCAAGAATCTGTGCAAATAAGTACCCTGGAAAGTCCCAATTAATTGCCAACAGATTCTTGTACAAGTCATTCTGAATTGAGAAAGCCAGTCCGATGTCTAGTGAAACGTCTTTGTTTCAAAGGCAACCTTACCTAACCCTCAAAAAGATTAGTTTCATGGTGTAAAATGCAAAAACATACCCCCTAACACCACATAGGTGCACACACCTACTGAAACACCCACACAACATAAACTACTTTCTGTTTCCTGGCAACCATACCTGAATCATTAAAAAAGTTAGTTTTACTGTGTAAACTGTAAACTGCAAAAACATACTCCCTAACACCACACAGATACAGGTACACACACCTACTGATAACCCTTGCAAACCAACCTACATTCTGTTTGGCAATCATACCAAAATCATCACTAAAGTTAGTTTTTTAGTCTGAAATGCAAAAACATACCTCCTAACACCACACAGGTACACATACCAACTGATACACCATCACAAGATAGCCTACTTTTCATTTCCATGGTAACCATACCTTAACCATGAAAATAGTTAGTTTTATGGTGTAAAATGGAAAACACACTTCCTAATACCACACAGACACAGGTACACACACCTACTGATACACCCTCGTATGCCAACCTACCTTCCATTTTTTTGGCACCCATACCTAAACAATCCAAAAAGTTAGCTGGTATATTTTTGCATTTTTACACTATAAAACTTTTGATAATTTAGGTGAGTGCTATGGAAATGGAATGTATGTTGGGTTGTGGAGGTGTATCAATAGTTGTGTGTACCTGTGTCTGTGTGGTGTTAGGGGTTATGTTTTTGCATTTTATACCATAAAACTAACACTACACAGATACAGGTACAAATCACACCTATTGATACACCATCACAACCCAACCTACCTTCAGTTTCCATGGCAACCATACCAAAATCATTACTAAAGTTAGTTTTATAGGTGCTATGCCCTTAAAGGTATTAAGCGCCTGTGTTTCTACCTCCTCCATGTAAAGGTTGGCCACAATAGGTGAAACTGGAGATCCCATAGCACATCCATGTTTTTGCTTATAGAACTTATCCCTGTATTTGAAATAGGTGGTATTCAGGCACAAGTCCAACAAGGAACACACCTGTTCTGGGTTGAGATCAGTTCTGCTGGTAAGAGTGCTGTCTTGGCCCAGCCATTTTCTCACCATGTCAACAGCCTCCTTGGTGGGTATACAAGTGAAGAGAGATGTCACATCATAGGACACCATAGTTTCTTCTACACCGAGTACTACATCTTCAATCTTGATGAGGTACAAAATAACAAACTGGCTTTCTTGGACTGCTTGGTAGAAGTTAAGGAAAATGGTAAACTGGAAGTAGAGGTTTACAGAAAACCAACACACAGAGATCAGTATTTGATGTTTGACTCCCACCACCCTTTAGATCACAAGCTGGGTGTCATCAGAACCCTGCAACACAGAGCCGAGAACATCCCCACTAGCTCAGAGGCGAAGGCTAAAGAAATGAAACATCTCAGAGGAGCCCTTAAAACTTGTGGATATCCAGACTGGGCCTTTGTCAAAAGAAGTAGAAGGAAAGAAAAGAACACAAATACCAACAGTGAAGGGGAAAAGCAAGACAGGAGGAAGAACATGGTCATCCCATATGTAGCAGGGGTCTCCGAGAAATTAAGAAGAATTTTCAAAAAACATCGTATCCCTGTCTGCTTTAAACCGAACAACACACTAAGGCAGCAATTGGTACATCTGAAAGACCCAATACTTAAACACAAGAAAAGCGACATCATATATGCAGTGCAGTGCAGTGAAGAATGCTTGGATTTGTATGTGGGGGAGACCAAACAGCAACTGCATCAACGTATGGCCCAGACAGAAGAGCCAATTCCTCGGGTCAGGACTCAGCCGTGTATCTGCATCTTAAGGATAAAGGACATACCTTTAAAGATTGTAATGTTAACATTTTGGCGAAGGAACGTGACTGGTTCAAGAGAGGTGTTAAGGAGGCCATTTATATGAAAATAAAGAAACCAAGCCTAAATAGAGGTGGGGGGCTTCGACACCAACTGTCTGCCATGTACAATGCTGTTTTGACACCTTACTCTGGGCGTTCCTATAACACCTCTTAGCCACTATCCAATCACACCCTTAACACCTGGCTGTGATATGCTAATTGGGATTTTCCAGGGTACATAATTGCCACAGATTCTTGTACAAGTCATTCTGAATTGAGAAAGCCAGTCGGATGACTAGCGAAACGTCTTCAAGAACTACATTTCAAGTCCAGTTGATCTAATTGAATACAACAGATACCTTCACAAGCACACTAGTCAGAAACTTTGTCCCCTAATGGGCCATATTTATAAACCCATGGTATTGGGAAGGTATAGAAGTATGGTACAATACAAGGACACCATTGTTAACTACCGATAGTTAAATATGGTCTAATATTCCCCTTTAAATCAGATACTAATAAAAGATGCATTGTTTAGAAACACTTCAGGAGCTCATGAATTTATGACGTTGATCTTGGGAAGTTTTCTTTCATTTTCCATCAAAGAATGACAAATTCACTTCCTACTTGGCCATGAACCACTAAGTTAATGATCTATGCATGGATTGCAAGGTCAGGCTAAAAAACATCTGCAGAACACAATATCAGACTTTCAGCAAACCTCCTTTTGTGTTTACTCTCTCTTCTTGTTATGACATTCCGAAACACACTAAGACAAATAGAGCAAAACAAATTCTGGAGGTGAAGTGATATTTTTCTACAATTTCTGAAAACTCTGATTTGGAATTGCTCTTTAACTAACACCATCCATTAAACACCTGTTAGTCTGATTGCCATGGCCTGAAATTGCTACTGAAGTTAATTTTAGAGAAATTACACTGGGAGCCAAACTCCTTTAACTTATAAATAGCATTGACGGCAGAGAACACATTTTGTCAAAAATGATTTGAAGAGCTAATTTGTACAACGGTACAAGACAAAATGGACAATAATAAGCTAGGGCAACCATAAAACCTGGTACCCCTTTAATCCTGGAGGGTTTGGTGAAGTGGAGTAAACATTAAGAATGCAATGGATAAAGCATCATTTTAATATTTGTGATCTAGAAAATACAACTTTATTTCAGAAACTAAATGCTGTGTCCACATACCAAAACTGGATTTATACCCCATGCCCTTGGACAAATATGTACTTGTCATACAAAATAAATCATGTGCATATTACTCAGTGTACAGTTTCATTCTTATTTTCTCCCTAAGGATTGTATTGTTTCCAGCATACGGTCAGTAATATGTTAACTGTTAGAGACAAATTACCCGTCTCCACGTAATCTCCTTGCAGTTTGCAGATTTGTAAGATCATAAACTTTGCTAAAAATGTTTTGTAATACTATTTGGAGCCACTTGGAGATTCCTTAGCATACATGCTTTTTCCCATCCTATTGAAAACTTCATCTCATGGTTTTGGGTTTTTTTTTTTTAATTATTTACTGGGGGGGTTAGGATTAAGTATTCATACCTCCCTGTGTCTAGTCCTGCACTAAAGATGTAAAGTTCAGAATGATGCCAGCACTCATTGTGGCACACAAACTCAGTTAGAAGGGTTGGTTATGGAGACAGCTGTCGGTATGTTTGCTGCAGACTTTTCAGGTCCAGCACTGAAACAGCTAGATCTCTGACAGCTCTCCTTCTGACTGTCCCTCAAACCTAACCTCCAGCAATTTATGGATTAAATGTAGGGAGGTTTATTTAAAATTCCATTTAGAACTTTACTCTACCTTTAAAGGGTAACTCCACACAGAAAAACAACTTTTCAAAAATGGATTCTCTATAATTCAGTGGGAGATAGGATCGCTAGCTGCTATCTCTCAATTCAATTTACAAGGTGAGATCTGCCTGTATTAACTCACACAATCCTGCAGCTCTCTGTCTTACCCTGCTGGTGCCTGCCCTCTCTTTTTGTCTGACACTGATCTGATGGGGCATGCCGAGAACTATGCAAAATATCAGCTGCAAGTGCCAATGAGTAGGTCTGGATTGTCCCACAGATTCTGTGATACCTGTGAAATTTCATGACAATAAAATATAAATAAATATGCATAGCAATTCTCCCAAATGTTCAGAAATTAGAGATGGCCGAACCCACAGGGTTTCATCCTGCTGGCAGATTCACAGAACACAGAGAATGTTTTTAATTTGTAACAACAGAGATGACTTATAATTGATCTGCAGATGTATTTGCTCTGTATGAGCTTAGTCTACCTATTTCAAATTAGAATGTGTGCTGTAATAAAATGTTTCTACCGTGGGATATGTCATATTGATTGGCGCAGGTGTCATTTTGCAACACGACCGCATGCAATAGGAATGGTTTTCATTGGCAAAACCACACTTATATAAGTATAGTTCACAAAATAGTTATTCTAAAGTTCTAAAAAGTCCCATTATATTGCCCCTAAGGGTAAATAATCTTCTATAAATTAACTTTTTAAATTATTATTAGGTCCTATTCATTTATTATGAGCTGCTCGGATTATCAGAATAAAGGTGATTCTGATGGGGTTAAAGAGTTAAAAATACTGTATGTCCAGCGCTTTAAAGGGACACTATACTGAAAAAATGACTTTGCTTCATCTTAATCTATAATTGAATACGTGTAAGTAGAACTTGTGTGTGTTGCTACATGCCTTCAATCCAGCACACATTGTGCAGTACCCCCCTCCCTCTTTTAACCATTCCCACTTCCATCCGACCTGACTTTTTACCACAAACCAACTGTCAAGCCTGTTCACAGCATACAGCATTCCAACTGTCAAAAACTCTGACACCATTCCAGCTACAGTAAAATTACTCACAGAAGAATAGTTTTTGAGAGCAACTTGATTGACAGCTGAAATATAAGAAGTTTTAGATTTGATATCTAAAGAAATAGAGGGCAGATCAATAAAAAAATTATACAGTGGTGGTTGGGATTATAGTTTCCAGTTAGTCAATTTGAAATAACCTATTTTTCGGTATCGATGCCCTTTAATATTATTACACACAATTAATAATATAATCCATTTAATTGGCATAAAATGTACATATTGGCCACGTTTAAAGGAGATTTGGACTCCCATAAAGAAGGTTCCCCCTTCTACACATGGTAATTAACACACTTTCAGGGAGATACAATAAAAGTTCTTATCATTTAAAATGGTGCTAATTTTGCCCCAAATAATCAGAACTTATGTAACATTTGAAAGCTAACATCTGATTGGTTGGGGCAAAATTAGCACCATTTTAAACGATAAGAACTTTTAATGAATAACCCAGTTTATTTACAACACGGTCTGACAGACATAAACACAGGCAAAATAGGAGAGACACTGGTGGTCTACCCAAAAAGGTGTGTCCAGGAAAGCACAACATGATGACAAGGAGACAGAATGAATATATATATAACTGTGTGCAGTTTGCATGGATATATTCATAGCAACAACACTGCATTCTATTTTCTCCATCATAGAGAACATTATTTGATTCAATGTAATTAAAAAAGTGCTTCCAAATCTGCAAACATTAAATTTACTAGTAAATTAATTCTAGTTTTTTTTTTTTTCAAAGCTGAAACCCAACTCTATTGTTAGAACAGTTAAAATCTGCACTGATATTTTTCAAAAAAATGTCAATTTTGAGCACAATAACAATAAGAAAATCTTTATTCACTAATCAAATAATGTTTAGGCAACACTGGATGTTGGTTTGCTAATCATAATACAGATATGATTTATTTCCACACAGATTCGTTTATCTTGTTTTTCTCATTGGTGTCACTTGAAGACATTTAGTAACAATAAATAAAATGAATACATGTATTTTCTTAAAGACACAAACTGTAATACACTTATGTAAAGTCCTTAGTCACTGCTTCTACAAAGTTCGGGGCAGACATAAAAATTGTAAAGGTGCAGATAATGGCAAAAAGCGAAAATGCCACAAGACACAGACGGTCTATTACGGCAGCGGCAAACTTCCATTCACTGCAGATTTCTTCCCCTTCGTCTTGTTCTCTGAAGCGCCTTGCAATGTATTGTACTTCCTCCAAGATCTTGGTTATCTCTGGCATGCTTTCTTTTAAAGGTTTCTTTTGAATGAGGTCACTGTCTTCAAGGGATTGAGATGTTACCCTGGCACACATAGCCCCAGACTCACTGTTGGGTGGACAACAGGGACTTTCTAAGGTGTGGTATCCACAGTAGATAAGGTTTCCATTTGTGGACTGGTGTCCAGGTGCAATATTCATTTCAATGCTGCTGATACTTGAATGGTGATTTGGGTAGCTATATTTACAAGGAATAGGTCTTTTATTTTCACCAGGTTTTCTCATCCTTAAAAACCACGCACACCAATTTAGTAGAACAACTCTTACCTGGAATAAAAAGAAAAACATGTGGGCATATATGGACTAACAGAACATTCACATTTATGTTATGTTTCAAGGCATGATTTGAAGCTCATTGTAATATGGGTGATATATATTAAAGCAGGTTTATCAGACACCACAGGGATGGCAGGCCATCTAGAAACCTTTAAAGGCACAGAACAGAACATTTGAGTTACTTAATCTGCTCAAAGTCAAATGAGGATGACATTCTCCTTTAATTTTTAGCCGAGTTAGTTTTTTGGAATATAGTTTAATTCTACTTTAATAATCTAGTCGCTGTCAAAATGATACTGGGCAGGCTTTTGGTTCCACTGTTGGCGGTTGTCTAATTATAGATTACAGGGAAAAGAGTTCAGCCTCGGAAATCCAATTCTTTAAAAAATAACCACCAGAGTCTGGACCCAGACTTTGTTTTGGGCCAAAACTATTGATCCCGCCAAAGAAATTTCAAAAGGCTAAACTACTGACAGAATTTTTCAGTGAAAATTTTTACTAGTTTTCTACATTGATATTTTGCCGTTTTTATGCAGAATTTATTTTTGACTGTGAAAATTTCCCAGCGTTACCTTGTGCTGTTCTGAAAACCCAGTGGGGGAATGGGACCTTGTGAGTGGGCACATCTCTAATGAACAGGGATAGGATATTAGGTCAGGCTGAAGGGATGGGTAATATATGTCTTGGAAATGACAATTATTTTAACTTAAAAAAAAATCAACATGGCTGTTAGTCTAACATTGTTACTAGGATTGCACATTATTAACATTTCTGAGGAAAATTCTGCTTTCCATTACTTTATGATATGATCTAATGTATTCATCTGAACACTTCTACATTTATTCTTTGGTCTGAGACAGAAAGATGAGAGACATTTTTACAGTCCATTGGAAATAGCAGTTTTAACTGACAACTATGTAAAGGAGCTTTCATACTGCAGAGGGTAAAGCAAATAGAAGGAATACTTTATATTTCAACTGAACGGAGAGTAATCAAACTCAGGTCTTGCTAAGTCAGTGTCCAGCCCATTCATTTAATCAGAATAAACACATTTGCATCATTCTTCATTCATACATAAAGTGAATGATATAGAAAAACCACAGGAATGATGTTCACTGAATTTAGTATTTTCAAATATATAAATATCATCTATCATGCTGGGATCATTAGCTTCCTGCCCTTGTTTGCATTCCTATGTAAAGCCTCATAGCGGGGTTTATGAGATGTGACGCTGCTGCCTGGATCAGGACATATGTCACCTACAACTTTATGTTGATCAGAGAGTCATACTCATGTCTTGTCAGGGCCTACAGTAGGTATCCTTCTATGGGCTCATTAAAAATATATTCATATTTCTCATTTATGTCTTAAATTACATTAGAGCATTTTTATAAAGCTGCTGTTTTTACCCTTTTCTGTGGTCAAAAGTTTCATACATACGTGTGATTGGATGCACAGACCCGTGGTGCGCAATGTGTATGCACAGGCGTTCAGGCCGATAATGGTGCTGTGTATGGGCACTTTGTCAGCCATTGGGTCGGGGCTTGTTAAGGATCTGCCTGGCGAATCAGGCAAGGAGCCCCAACCGAACGTCTGTTTGGGCCGACAAAGTATCCATACATGGCACAATTATCGTCTGAAACGGAGTGGAGATTGAGAGGAATTGCACAAAGAATTGCACAAAGAATTGGTTGTGCCAGGAGCAAGAGGTCTGAGGCACTACAGTTTGCCAGCGGGGCATGATAGTAATCTTGCAGCAGGAGGGGGAGTATAGGACCTCAGGGAGTTGCATGCTGCGAGGTACAAGGGGTAAGAGAGACTGTTTGTTCTGGTCTTTGAATGGACTTTTCGATTAGACACATGGTTTATAACAAATATACAACCAACAGTGTTATCTGTGCACTTTATATAATGTTGTAGAGATTGTTTTTCTTTTTAATATTATATAATATTATATTTATTCACTAGTAGGGATTACCATATTAAAGGAATATCCCTTATTTTATTGTTAGTTGCCCCTTCCCCCCCCTTTTTATTATTTATTAAAGGAGAACTAAACTGAAATTGTTATACTCCATAGTATGAAAGCATCCCACCCAAGAACACTGTAAATAAACTGTAAATTACCACTCTAGTTCATGACATTAAAATAAATATAATGCCCTAAAAACTGAATTAGATAACAGTTTGTATGTGCACTGTCTGGGCACACCTTACTTTAGTCACATGCTTCCTTGCCAAAAATGGACTGTAACAGGATTGGCCTGCTATAACAAGTTTCTGCAGTAGTTTAGGTTTTGACATGTGTAAACTTTAAAGGACACAAAGGTCAGTGACCACACTGTGTGATACTGGAATGCTGAGAAATAAAACACAAACCCCATATTAGAAAGGTAAATTTCCCAGCATCCACTTCAAAACGAGGAGTCACAGATTAATGCTTTTATCAAGGTGCTCTGTCTTCTGATTAAGAGTTCTGAGGCTTTAGTTGCCCTTTAACTTTTTTTAAAAAAAAAGAAAGCTGCAGATCTACCCTTTCATCTTAAAAAGGCAGTTCAATGAAAAATGTTATTTATTAAAGTCTGTTTGTCTAAGCAAAATACCTAGTTATTCTACATATTCTTTCATTTTGAAAAATCTCTTGATTTAATCCATGATCCACTTTCCTATTTGTTGATAGTGTGCTGCCATTTATATTCTTCAACTGCCCTTCTTTACACTTCCTTATGTTACTAACATTCATTTCTACTGATTGGCTGTTGGGTGGGTAAAACAGTCCCTCAGTTGCTGAGTACAAATCTGAGCATACGTCAAGCGTAAGACCATAATCTATTAGGGGTCCTGCAAACAGGGAGTCAGTATTTTGGATGCATTTATTTATACACGGACTAAATGCTGAATGGGCATGTAAAGTTCATTAGGATGGAAAAATACTGTTAAAATATTGTATATGGTTAGGTTAGATTTAGTTCGTTTGTTAGGCTAGACTAGACTACTTAGTTAGGTTGGCATGGTGGCAGGCTTACAAATCTTACAAACAAAACCATGAAAGGAGCAATATGGTAATGGCAACACAAGCTGTTTGAGAAAGGGATGTAATATCTGTTTCTAGTAATTTACATTATTGCCAATTAGAGATGGCCAAACTTTTGAAAGTTCAATCCATTTTCGAACTAACGAACTATATGGAAAGTTCGAAAACAGACCCATTAAAGTCAATCGGAGTCAAATAGTTCATAAAGTTTGAATGAAATACAATTAAAATATCAATGGTAACTTAATGTAAATGGCTGTGGCACCTGGGAAATTGTCTGGGGAACATGTTCGAATATCCAGGACTTTTGAAAACTCGATTTTACTCTTACACGTGCTACTTTCGAGCTCTCGCATTCGAACATTCCATAATTATCCTATGAACGACTTGTGGATTCGATAATTTGATATTTACTAGCGTATAGGTATAATAGACATTTTATTCACGGATTCGATGTTCGATATTTACTCACATATAGGTATAATAGGCATTTTACTTGCAGATTCGATAATTCGATATTTACTCGCATATAGGTATAATAGACATTTTACTTGCGGATTCGATATTTCGATGTTTACTCGCGTATTGGTATAATAGACATTTTACTTGCAGATTCGATAATTCGATATTTACTCGCGTATTGGTATAATAGACATTTTAATTGCGGATTCGATAATTCAATATTTACTCGCGTATTGGTATAATAGACATTTCACTAGCATATTCGCACGCCTCGAACATTCGATAATTATTGAAAGTCCGGAAAATCCGAGTCCGAGTCCGTTTGAACTCGAATAGTTCGGCTCGAATTCAGGTTTGAGTTTGAGTTCTAGTCCATCTCTATTGCCCATTAACTGTATGAGGAACTGTTTAAATACCTATGTAATAGGAAGTTCAAATTTTAGCTACGACAACCAACAAAACCAATGACAAAGCCACACACACTTTAACGTGTCGGAAATAATCAAGGGAGACATTTAAAAGTTTGGCTTAGGCAGCAAAAACCCTAGAAGTGCCCCTGCTTGCAGTCAGTGTTTAACATTTGCCAAAGTGGTATGGATTTATCTGTACAGGTTATAAAGCAATAGGAATAAATAATATATCACTTACCAGTTTGGGCATTTTTCCTGCTTGAGGATCATGATGATGAAACTGTAAAACAAGAACTGTAACCACAACAGATAGACCAACGATTACCATGATGCTTGCAAAGTACTGAGCTGAAAAGAGAGAGAGAGAGAGAGAAAAGTTATAATTTTAATTCGTAATGACCTATTATTATTTTCTAATTTTAGGACTTTTTAGGACATTTTGTGTGTCAGAGAGACAAGGTTCATACACATGTGAGATCATGGGGACCAACCCACGATGCACAATGTGTATGAACGGCCTCTTCCCTTTACTATAAAAGGCTAGTGGACAGGGGGGAAGTGAGAAAGCCTGCTATACAGATCCACTGCGCAAGTATGGGAAATGCAAAAGTTTGCTAATAGTTATTAAAGAAAAAAAGGTTAGAAGTTAGGACCTTCCAGGCTGGGGTTACCTTGATGTCGTTGGAAGGCTTTTCATTCATGTGATCATAGTAAACATATTTTGTTTATCATGTATGCCAGTGTGCAGATAATATGATATTGTATGGGGCCTAGGAATGTGCATTGATTATCTTTTCTATGTTAGACTTTAATTGTTAGCAATCTTTTTAGCAGTATTCAAACATTCTGCACTGCAACACGCACAAGCGCACCGGAAACTTGGACACGCTACAGTCTGGCCTCAGCCTTTGGGGACTGTAAGGCTGAGAATATCTATATGTCTGTCTGTCTGTATTAACACCTGTCTATTTCAAGGTTTTCTAGAAGATAGTTCTACATTCTATAAAATAAATTATTTCTTTATAACAAAACAGTGCAGTTTGCTGCTTTTATGTACAGATTGCACACACTACTGCTCAATATGACCTGACTGCCCTTTAATCAAGTTTAGTGCTGAGCTATCAAGGCAACTGCCGCAGTAAGAGATTCAAATTATAATGAACTCCAGCTTTTTATTAAATGTATATCGATCTGAGAGTATCTGCAAATTGCAAAACAAAAATAAAACATTTAATAATGTCTACAATGATTATTGTTATAAATGAAAAATCTATTTTTTTTAATGTAGATTCATTTAGGAATAGAAAGCTTTATCTCTTTTTCTTGGGGTAAATGGGAAAGATTTTTAAAGAACAATATTTATTTAGCAAGATTGGATTTTATTACAATATTTCCACTTTGCTAGTGAAGATTTTTTTTTCTTAAAGGGGCATTGTAAAAATACATTTCCATGTGCTTTAAAGCAAGATGCAGTGTGAACAATTCCTAACTCCAAAAAAGTGAATGAGTTTAATGAGGGTAAGTCTGATATTAAGTCTGACATATTTCCTGTGACAATAACACATTAAGGTATTTGTAGAGAAAAAAAATGTTACAATCAGCAAGTTCTGTTTAAGTCATAATGTATTTGATTATTATTCAGCTCACAAGACCCCCAGATTCTGTCAACATTTGTCAGCATTGTTGACTAGTGATCAGTTAGGTAAACCATGTGACTGGACCATTGTGATACAAGCAGTAGACAGCTGGGTGACACAATAGCAACGCTAATGGAAGGAAAATGAGTGATCTGGTGTTTCTGTAGGCTATTATTAGATTTTGGATTGTTGGCATACAATCTGGAACACTTCTACCATTAGGTGAGACATTTGTCTCAGGCAGCACCCCTGCACTGAAGAAGAAATGCAGCAGACAGGCAGTGGTGGGGGGAAAAAATTCCCTTGACCAGTCAAGAAAAAAAAATGAATTTTCCCTTAGTAACACATGATGTTAAAATCATTATATATGGTTAGGTTAGCTTAGTTAGGTTAGGTTAGTTTGTTAGGCAAGGTTAGACAAGGAGTCTACCTTGATGTTGTGGCAGGTTACAAATCTTTTGGCTTTTATACTGCAGAAAGTATGGAATTTCTAATGTATTTTTACAGTTGAACCAACATGCATAGCACAGGCTATAAAATAAATTATTTTGCTTTGAGTAACCAAAACCTGAAAGGAGCAATATGGTAATGGAAACACAAGTTGTTTGAGAAAGGGATGTAATATCTGTTTCTAGTAATTTACATTATTTCTAATTGACTGTCTGAGGAACTGTTTAAATACCTATGTGATAGGAGTTTCAAAACTGTAACATTTTAGCCAGGCTAAAACACACCGTCAAAACCACAGCGGCTTCACACCACACCTGGAAATAATCAAGGGTGGCATTCAAAAGTTTGGCTCAAGCAGCCAAAACCGCCCCTGCATACAATTCATTATTTATGTGTATTCCCTCGCAATGGTTAATATTACTTGCATATTTTTTTCCGCCCTCTGATAACATTAGCATATAATTCAGTGTAGGTATACTAGTATACAATTCTAAATTACTGTTATAAATGTAAATAAATCAATACCCTGGGTCATTGGGGAGAGTGAGAAGTTAAGAAATGTAAAATAGATTATGTTTAGAATAGAATAGTCTTTAGCACTGAATTTACCCAGATAAGCAGATTCATTTCTAGTTCAACATCGATTTAGGATTTTGTAAAGAAAAAGACCCAAATCCTGGCAGACCACTGCAGTGAATCGTTTAAAATTCAAAATAGATTTTTCACAATGTGTAATTTAGAAGGAGTACGGTCTATGGCTAAAGTGCTAAACGTTATCATCATTGAAAAATGCTGGAGGAATTTCTCACAAATACAATTTTTTGTAAGTCCCTTTTTGTCTTTTGTAATTTAGCATTATATGCAGTTCCATTCCTTTCATTGCTGTCTTTTTAACTTATTTTCAGCTTATAACGATTTAGTTCTTGAATGAGAACTAATATCTTCGTACAGATTTTCTTTATTGAAAAGTCTACTACCTTTAACATGATCTCAGACATTTGCCTCAGCGTGCAGGCAATAGTAAGAACTAGGCAATACTATTGTTTCCCACAAGCATAAGTTCGCGTGCAGGCTAACACAATGTACAGTACCATGGACATAAATGTTGACATGGACGTAAACTACTGCTAAAGAATGTTAATTTTGGTCCAACATAACTGATTGATATTGTGTTTCTTCTAGACCTTATGGCATCTGAGACAAACTTTTCAACTACTCCGGATGGTTTACCCATGCGTTGCTGTTCGCTTTCACTGCGATAAGCGCAATGTTGTGATATTAGAGAACACGCGATTTGCAAAACAAATGGTGATTTCATGCACTCCGAAAAGCGATCACAGCACAGCGCATGTCAGTGTGGCCAGTCACAGAAACAACAGTAAAGTAACACAGCCAAGAAACAGTTGAAGAAAGTAAAGCACCAAGCACTTTCACTGTGTTTTGATCAGACATACCACGAATAATGAGTAGGTACTAGAAAATAGAAACTAACAAGAAAATCAAATCATGCCTTAAGACAGCAGTTACTGTCATACAAGTTATTGATGAAGTATATAAAAGTCATCAGGACGATATGAAGTAAACAGCTGAGAAGCTTTGATTTGTAGAAACAATTACCTTCTGCTGAAAGCCTTGTCGCTGACTGCTAATTTGTCTGCGTTAGGATAACTGTTATTGAGAAAGACAGCATGACTAAAAGCACAAGAGTCTATATAACTTGTCCTAATATGCCCAAGAATTATTTTCTGACTGCCACCAAGTAAACGGAAAGCTTATTTTCAAAGCACAGGGATTGTTTGTATTTAAAGGGAACGTTCAGTGGAAAATATCAATATTTTAAAAAGTATTGGTTTATATTATACATACCTAGTTATTCTAGATATTCTCTCCCATTTTGAAAAATCAGTTGAATTGATACCCCTTGCTGTTCCCTGCTGTTGACATTAGTGAGCTGACATTTCAGGTTCTAACAGTCCTTATTCTTCCTTGGAATGTTCCTAACAGTAATTTCTACTGATTGGCTGCTGGGTCAAACATGCTCAGATCTCTACTGAGCAACTGAATCAACCCAGGCGCTGGGTCAAGGTCAAGACCATAATGGTCTCTACTAGGGGTCCTGCAAACAGGAAGTTATTTTTTCGGAAGCATTTATTTATACACAGACAAAATGCTGAATGGGCAAGTCAAGGTCATTGGGATGGAAAAATACTGCTCTTTTTTCTGAAAAGCTTATGTATTTCCACTGAACTTCCCCTTTAATTGCTGAAAATTATTAATAGCAAAACACAATTTCTAAACAAAATCCTTTTTACAAGAAGTCATCCAATATATTATCATAACAATAGATGTATGGTTGGATATATTTTTGGATATTGTTTTACAGCTTTTTTATGTCATGATCGAAAAATAACAAAACTATAATAAAGGAGAGATAATGAGATTATTATTTACAAGAAATTGAATCTTTAATGCCCCAATCTTATTATACACTTATAGATCAACATCATCCCCCTCCCACACAATTTCACCTAATTACAAGGTCTCCTCTTGACCTGCTTGTGTTGTTGGGCATGTCTATAAATAATGTAAAATATTTATGTTCTTGCTGCCTTGGGAAATCGAGAGATGATAAATGGGCAATAAACCATGTGTTGACTGATGTGATTGATGCCCTAAATACTCACAAAATGTTTGTATATCTAACCACAATCAATAAAATTCATTGCCCTTTTCACACATCTTTGCGTTTTTTGTCATCTATCTTGACCTTTTTTTTTTTTTTTTTTTTTTTACAAACCTTGTGATCCACATATCTTTGTATCAGAAAAGGGGTTAAACTTACTGCTGAGTAGCGATACCTCAGTCTGTCAGGGCAGAGGAAACATGTTTATTTCAGAATATATGTTATATCTGTAGAGTGCCACTCACTGTGGGTTACTATACGCCTCAAGGGATTCTGGATCATGGCCAATAATGTAAGGATAGCACAGTTTTTTTTAATATTTTCAGTTGTTATTCTGTTGGTTATATAATCTGAGAAAGTTATCTTATTGGACATACAGTTATAAGTAATAGATAGGTACCATAACATTTGATTAAAGATACTGGTAAAACCATAAAGGGGAAGTTCAGTGCAAATACATATACTTTTGAATAACCCTGTATGAATTTTAAAAAAAATGATATTTTCCACTGAACGTTCATTTTGAAGTAATTATTTGCCGGAAAAGGAAGATATACACGCAAAAGCAAATTTGCAACTATAAATAAACAGAGAAGATTAGGCAAACATTTAGAAATGTCTTCATCCATTTTGTATTATCTTTACTACTGATTTAGCATTATTGAAATGTTGGGGGGGTTACAATTTTTTTGGAAATTGTTCATTAAAATTATGACTTACTTTTTAATTACGTAATTGTGTAATTCTTAATTAAATACCTGTTTAAAATTGATATAACTTTTCCTTACATCTATTTTTAATCCACATTCTTCCATTAGCAAAGCGAGATTACAAATAGCCCATTGGAGATTTCCTCTCTCTCTTCTTGGGGGAATCTCCCTGAGCATGCCTGAGTTTAACAAGCTAGAGGAGGCAGCAGTAACTGCTCTCTGTACTATAAGGCTGAGTTCCCACTGCAACGCACAAGAAACGCATTGCCATGTTTGCGCTTGTGATTCCTATAATAATCCTCAATCGCAATGCGTGCAATCCACACCAAAAATGTCGACCACATGTGTTGCAATAACAGTCAATAGCCGGCTATATTGGCACCGACTGGATTGCATACTGCGATCTGGGTTGAGGCAGCGGAGCCTGCGTTTAAGGCGAACTACTCCTTTAAAAATTTGTTTTAAAAAAACAAAGTGTTACATGTCTGTTTATGCATTCAGTATCACATTTGCTTCTCTGCCCAGCCTTCCTGGAAATAATTAATTTGGTGAACCAGCCCTTTCTATCGATTTGTGTTTTACGTTATTACTAATGAATTAGAGAGCATATAACGGTGCCTCCAAGTGCTAACTTATCCAATTACAGTGGCACTTAATACAGTCATTTTAGAAAATGCGACTGTAGTTCTTTTAAAATTTAATTTTCCATTCATAATGTTTATTAAATAGGGAATCTCTTTCAGACTTTCCCCTGTTTGTGTAACACTGTAATGTTCCAACTAGATTAAAGATGACCATTTTTACTCATTGCTGCTTTTGTTTTCAGAGTAATTGTGTTTGTTAAAGAACCCCTTAAAAGATGTCCCCTATTCTGCAAACCTAATCACACCTTTGCAGTAAAAAATCCAAAGGTCTTTTTTTCTAGAACTGTCTCTTGACTTTTATTGTGAAATGGTCACTATGAAGCCCTCAGATTACAATGGGTAGCATTTATGGTACATAAACAATCTGTGTATTATTATTAATCCTGGTAGTCCTCCATCAATCACAATGCATAGTCTGAGGTAAATCATTTTTCACTTTAGTTTGCTTTAAACCTAGCTGCTAACCAAATACAATTTTAGCTACATGTTTTTCAGCAAAATCTTAATATCTTTGAGCATTTATGGCAACCATCCTAAATCCTTAATATTCTGCAAAGCACAGATACACTTGGTTTGAGATGCTAATTTCAAAATCCTCTCCCAGTCTAGTAAATTAAACAACAGTAACTGGAAAAAGTTCTCCTATCCTATCACCCATTATACCATTTCCCACTCAGAAGCTTAACCCCCATATTTCATCTATCCCTTTTAAGCCCTCAGTGTTACTAGAAAGCAGTAGTTTTGACTAATGCTAAATGATTTTTAGATAATCCAGCCATTTAACACTTTTAATATGCTTAATAGACATCCTATATCCTTAGTAGAGCTAAAACTGTTCATGCAATAGGACTTTCATTCATTAATGCAGCGAGAGTCTAGGCACAGCCCATCTGCCATCCAGGTAAACCAGTTCACATGATAGGTTTGACTAACAATGTGCAATGATTCACTTCATTAAAAACTTTGATTTACTTTACAAAGAAACTGTAATCTCAGCATTAAAAAGTGCTACTTAACTTATGGTCTCATCGCTTAAGTCAAGCTACTGTAAAACTGCAGGGACTGCTGATTCATGAGGACTAGAAAGATAAATGTAGAATACTGTGTTATTAATTGAACTCACCCCTACTAAACGGTTTTCTAAACCCTGTGATGTTATTTTGTTGGAAAGAAAAGAAAAGATGTCAATATGAACTGAACGATTTAATAATTATCCATAGAAACTAAAGGAGTACCTTCACAAGCAGTATTTAAATAGAACTAGAAAGCAAACTTTCTTGAACTTTATCTAATAAAGATTTATTGTGTCAAATAAACTCATGCATGGGCATCTACATAAAGTAAAGGCACGGGAGTCTATATCTGTATATGAATCTAATTATCAATATTGCATGTATTGTATTTTACAAAAATTTGACCAGAATAATACATTTCCAACATGTTCATGACCATTTCCCAGCTCTCCAAAAGACTGGCCATATAATGGCTATTGTGAGTCATAACAAATACACAATGTTATTTGTGTTGTGATGTCATAGCAGCAGCCACTGTACTTGTGGTTAAGAGAAGTGACGATCTGATTGATTTCTGCAAATTAACGCAAAGGCAAACGTTTTCTCGGCCAATTTGGTAGATAAAATCGATTGTCCAAAATTTTGCAAATGGCTAAAAGTTATATTACTCTTTAGCCATGCCAGACTTTTCTGATCCACACCTCACTACCATTTGCTGTACACAGGATTGATCTAAAATGTTTTACCCTCACCCCTAGTAGTACAGCAGGGTCACATGACATTTTAAGAAGGTTCTTTTGGCTTAGCTGGGTACATTAAATGGGGTTCGGGAGTGTCAATTAACCCTAGTTTAGAATTAAATTATTACTGTACCAATAATAGAATATTGAAATGCATTATTGTGTGATATTTTTTTCCTTCCAGAGCTCATTAACTGTGCATATATCTTTTGTGCATCATGTTCTGTGCAACTTTGGTAAAAAGAAAGTTTATACAGTGGTATTTGTACAATTCCTTATATTTCCCAAGTTTGGTCACAAACATATTCCTTCCAGGTCCTTCTTCCAAAAACGCCTTGCTGGTTGTGCATATTTTTATGCAGGGATCAGGTGACTGAACACTTGGATTGTTTTAGCCATTCATTTTACAGCCAGCCTCAAGGGTTTTACTATTCTAGAGCATCGAAAGCTTTATCCTCTTATTTTACTTGGGGAAAAAAATCTAATGAACAGATGAACAAAGTATGTGCTGACCTAAATGGCAACTTCCAAAAAGCTGTATTTCTAATATAACATTTTATATGCTCTAATTATTCAGAGATTGAGTACTAGAGGTGCAAAATAAAAAAGGTCGCAACTATAAATCTCACTGAGATTGAGAGCTTAGGATTCATTAACTATTTGATTCTACTATATTATATCTGCTTTTCTAGGACTAGTGCATTTGCTGATGCACAGTTGTTGTTTATTTTAGCTTATTAAAATGTTGTTTTATTTTTCTATACACATGTGCGTTATATTTTTAGTAGTAAAAAAAAAGAACCCAGCAAGAAAAAATAATCATAATTTATAACAGACTGTAATGTCCCTACAAATTCCAGGCTTTCCTTCAGTTCCAATTCCCCAATCTATACCGCCGGCTTCACCTATGGACAAGCCCCCCGTTTGTCACCAGGCAATCAGCGCCTAGACGAAAATGGTTTCCCCCAGGACGTAATGTAGAAAAAGTCGGTCCAGGCTGCAGAAAATGGTCAAGAGCGCAGCAAAGGTCAATACAGAGAGTACAGAAGAAAACAGATAGGCAAAAAGAGAAGTGCGCATCATGGAGCGAAGAGGAGGGGGAGGGGGGGTGGCCTGGTACCGGGGGGGAGGCGCGGGCAACGGCGGGGCAACGGCGCCACAGAGAAGGGATGGCAAGAGGGAGCAGGGGTAGCGCAGGAGGGACAGGGCGAGATAAAGGAGAAAGAGAAAGGGAAAGGAGGGGGAAGGGGGGAGGGACAAGAACGAAAGAAGACAGGGAGGTTCTGAAAGACAAACTGAATATACAACACACACAGATTTTGTCCGAACACCCTAGCAACAGGGGGACAGCACAAACTGCGACAGCGGCTGTCGGTGTGTCGAACATAAACAGGGGGGAAAGGCAATAAGGCAAAACGAAAGGCCACAAGAACAAACGGTCTATTACGGCAGCGCCAACTTCCATTCACGTGCAGATGTTCTTCCCCTTCGCTGTTCCTGGCGCCCTTTCAATGTAGGTACTTCCCTCTCCAAGACTTGGTTATCTCTGGCATCTTGTCTTTTGTAAGGTTTCTTTTGAATGAGGTGCAACTGTCTTCAAGGATTGGTATGTACCCGGCACACATATCCCCAGACTCACTGTTGGGTGACAACGGGACTTCTAAGGTGTGGATCCACAGTAGATAAGGTTTCCATTTGTGGACTGGTGTCCAGGCAAATATTCATTTCAATGCTGCTGATACTTGAATGGTATATTGGGTAGCTTATTTACGAATAGGTCTTTTATTTTCACCAGGTTTTCTCCTCTTAAAAACCCGCACAACCAATTTAGTAGACACACTCTTACCTGGATATAAAAGAAAAACATGTGGGCATATTTGGACTAACAGAACATTCACATTTATGTTTTGTTTCAAGCATGATTTGAACTCTTGTAATATGTGTGATATTAATAAAGCAGGTTTATCAGACCCCACAGGGATGGCAGGCCATCTAAAACCTTTAAGAGCACAACAGAACATTTGAGTTACTTAAATCGCTCAAAGTCAATGAGATGACATTCTCCTTTAATTTTTAGCCGAGTTAGTTTTTTGGGAATATAGTTATTCTACTTTATAATCTAGTCGCTGTCAAAATGATACTGGCAGGCTTTTGGTTCCACTGTTGGGTTGTCTAATTATAGATTTACAGGGAAAAGAGTTCAGCCTCGGAATCCAATTCTTTAAAAAATAACCCACCAGAGTCTCGGACCCAGACTTTGTTTTGGGGCCAAACTATTGATCCCGCCAAAGAAATTTCAAAAGGCTAAACTACTGACAGATTTTCAGTGAAAATTTTACTATTTTTTCAACATTGAATATTTTGTGGCGCGTTTTTATCAGAATTTATGTTTGACTGTGAAAATTCCCAGCGTTACCTTGGTTCTGTTCTAAAACCCTTGGGGGAAGGACCTTTTGAGTGGGCACATCTCTAATATAACAGGGATAGGATGTTAGGTCGGCTGAAGGGATGGGTAATATATGTCTTGGAAAGACAATATTTTAACTTAAAAAAAATCAACATGGCTGTTAGTCTAACATTGTTACTAGGATTGCACATTATATAACATTTCTGAGGAAAATTCTGCTTTCCATTACTTATATATGATCTAATGTATTCATCTTGAACACTTCTACATTTATTCTTTGGTCTGGAGACAGGAATATGAGAGACATTTTACAGTCCATTGGAATAGCAGTTTAAAACTGACAACTATGTAAAGGAGCTTTCATACTGCAGAGGTAAGCAAATAGAAGGAATCCTTATATTTCAACTGAACGGAGAGTAATCAAACTCAGGTCTTGCTAAGTCAGTGTCCAGCCCATTCATTAATCAGATAACACACTTTGCATCATCTTCATTCATACATAAGTGAATGATATAGAAAACCACAGGAATGATGTTCACTGAATTTAGTTATTTTCAAATATATAAATATCATCTTCATGCTGGGATCAATTAGCTTCCTGCCCTTGTTTGCATTCCTATGTAAAGCCTCATAGCGGGGTTTTGAGATGTGACGCTGGCTGCCTGGATCAGGACATATGTCACCTACACTTTATGTTGATCAGAGAGTCTACCATGTCTTGTCAGGGCCACAGTAGGTATCCTTCTAATTGGCTCATTAAATATATTCATATTTCCATTTATGTCTTAAATTACATTAGAGACTTTTTTATAAAGCTGCTGTTTTTACCCTTTTCTGTGGTCAAGTTTTCATACATACGTGTGATTGGATGCACAGACCCGTGTGGCGCAATGTGTATGCACCAGTTCAGGCCGATAATGGTGCTGTGTATGGGCACTTTGTCAGCCATTGGGTCGGGGCTTGTTAAGGATCTGCCTGGCGAATCAGCAAGAGCCCCAACCGAACGTCTGTTTGGGCCGACAAGTATCCATACAATGCACAATTATCGTCTGAAACGGTGGAGATTGAGAGGAATTGCACAAGAATTGCACAAAGATTGGTTGTGCCAGGACGAGTCGAGGCACTACAGTTTGCCAGCGGGGCATGATAGTAATCTTGCAGCAGGAGGGGGAGTATAGGACCCTCAGGGCTGTTGCATGCTGCGAGGTACAAGGGGTAAGGAGAGACTGTTGTTCTGGTCTTTGAATGGACTTTTCGATTAGACACTGGTTTATACAAATTACAACCAACAGTGTTGATCTGTGCACTTTAATATAATGTTGTAGAGATTGTTTTTCTTTTTAATATTATATAATATTATATTTATTACACTAGTAGGATATCATATTAAAGGACTATACTATAAACACCCTTATTTTTTGTTAGTTGCCCCTTCCCCCCCCCTTTTTATTATTTATTAAAGTAGAACTAAACTGAAATGTATAAAACTTCTCACCCCATAGTAAAGCATCCAACCACATAAGAACAAGGTAATAAACTGTAAATTACCACTCTAGTTCATGCATTAAAATAATATAATGCCCTAAAACTGAATTAGATAACAGTTTGTATGTGCACTGTCTGGGCACACCTTACTTTAGTCACATGCTTCCTTGCCAAAAATGGACTGTAACAGGATTGGCCTGCTATAAACAAGTTTCTGCAGTAGTTTAGGTTTTTGACATGTGTAAACTTTAAAGGACACAAAGTCAGTGACCACACTGTGTGGATACTGGAATGCGAGAAATAAACACAAACCCCATATTAGAAAGGTAATTTCCCAGCATCCACTTCAAACACGAGGAGTCACAGATTAATGCTTTTATCAAGGTGCTCTGTCTTCTGATTAAGAGTTCTGAGGCTTTAGTTGCCCTTTAACTTTTTTTAAAAAAAGAAAGCTGCAGATCTACCCTTTCATCTTAAAAAGGCAGTTCAATGAAAAATGTTATTTATTAAGTCTGTTTGTCTAAGCAAAATACCTAGTTATCTACATATTCTTTCTTTCATTTTGAAAAATCTCTTGATTTAATCCATGATCCACTTTCCTATTTGTTGATAGTGTGCTGCCATTTATATTCTTCATACTGCCCTTCTTTACACTTCCTTATGTACTACATTCATTTCTACTGATTGGCTGTTGTTGGGTAAAACAGTCCCTCAGTTGCTGAGTACAAATCTGAGCATACGTCAGCGTAGACCATAATCTATGGGGGTCCTGCAAACAGGGAGTCAGTATTTTGTGTCATTTATTTTACACGGACTAATGCTGAATGGGCATGTAAAAGTTCATTAGATGGAAAATCCTGTTAAATATTGTATTGGTTAGGTTAGATTTAGTTCGTTTGTTGCTAGACTAGACTACTTATTTAGGTTGGCATGGTGGCAGGCTTACAAATCTTACAAACAAACCTGAAAGGAGCATAATGGTAATGGCACCACAAGCTGTTTGAAAAGGGATGTAAATCTGTTTTCAGTCATTAAATTATTGCCAATTGAGATGGCCAAACTTTTGAAAGTTCAATCCATTTTCGAACTAACGAACTATATGAAAGTTAGAAACAGACCCATTAAAGTCAATCGGAGTCAAATAGTTCTAAAGTTTGAATGAAATACAATTAAAATATCAATGGTAACTTAAGCTGTAAATGGCTGTGGCACTGGGAAATTGTCTGGGGAACTGTTCGAATATCCAGGACTTTTGAAAACCCGATTTACTCTACACGTGCTACTTTCGAGCTCTCGCCATGCGAACATTCCATAATTATCCTATGAACGACTGGGATTCGATAATTTGATATTTACTAGCGTATAGGTATAATAGACATTTTATTCACGATTCGATGTTCGATATTTACTCACATATAGGTATAATAGGCATTTTACTCTGCAGATTCGATAATTCGAATTTACTCGCATATAGGTATAATAACATTTTACTGCGGATTCGATATTTCGATGTTTACTCGCGTATTGGTATAATAGAATTTTACTTGCAATTCGATAATTTGATATTTACTCGCGGTATTGGTTAAATAGACATTTTAATTGCGGATTCGATAATTCAATATTTACTCGCGTATTGGTATAATAGACATTTCACTAGCATATTCGCACGCCTCGCAACATTCGATAATTATTGAAAGTCCGGAAAATCCGAGTCCGAGTCCGTTTGAACTCGAATAGTTCGGCTCGAATTCAGGTTTGAGTTTGAGTTCAGCCCATCTCTATTGCCCATTAACTGTAGGGAACTGTTTAAATACCTATGTAATAGGAAGTTCAATTTTAGCTACGACAACCAACAAAACCAATGACAAAGCCACACCCACTTTAACGTGTCGGAAATAATCAAGGAGACATTTAAAAGTTGGCTTAGGCAGCAAAAACCCTAGAGTGCCCCTGCTTGCAGTCAGTGTTTAACATTTGCCAAAGTGGTATGGTTTATATCTGTACAGGTTATAAGCAATAGGAATAAATAATATATACTTACCAGTTTGGGCATTTTTCCTGCTTGAGGATCAATGATGATTAAACTGTAAAACAAGAACTGTAACCACAACAGATAGACCACACGATTACCATGATGCTTGCAAAGTACTGAGCTGAAAAGAGAGAGAGAGAGAGAGAAAAGTTATAATTTTAATTCGTAATGACCCTATTATTATTTTCTAATTTTAGACTTTTAGGACATTTTGGGTGTCAGAGAAACAAGGTTCATACACATGTAGATCATGGGGACCCACCCACGATGCACATGTGTATGAACGGCCTCTTCCCTTTACTATAAAGGCTAGTGGACAGGGGGAGTGAGAAGCCTGCTATACAGATCCACTCCAAGTATGGGAATGCAAAAGTTTGCTAATAGTTATTAAAGAAAAAAGGTTAGAAGTTAAACCTTCCAGGCTGGGGTTACCTTGATGTCGTTGGAAGCTTTTCATTCATGTGATCATAGTAAACATATTTTGTTTATCATGTATGCCGTGTGCAGATAATATGATATTGTATGGGGCCTAGAAGTGCATTGATTATCTTTTCTATGTTAGACTTTAATTGTTGCAATCTTTTTAGCAGTATTCAAACATTCTGCACTGCAACACGCACAGCCGCACCGGAAACTTGGACACGCTACAGTCTGGCCTCAGCCTTTGGGCTGTTTAAGGCTGAGAATATCTATATGTCTGTCTGTCTGTATAACACCTGTCTATTTCAAGGTTTTCTAGAAGATAGTTCTACATTCTATAAATAAATTATTTCTTATAACAAACATGGCAGTTTGCTGCTTTTATGTACAATTGCACACACACTCTGCTCATATGACCTGACTGCCCTTTAATCAAGTTTAGTGCTGAGCTTCAAGGCAACTGCCGCAGTAAGAGATTCAAATTATAATGAACTCCAGCTTTTATTAAATTTATCGATCTGAGAGTATCTGCAATTGCAAAACAAAAATAAAACTTTAATAATGTCTACATGATTTTTGTTATAAATGAAAAATCTATTTTTTTAATGTAGATTCATTTAGGAATAAAAAAGCTTATCTCTTTTCCTTGGGTAAATGGGAAAGATTAAAGACAATATTTATTTAGCCAAGATTGGATTTTATTACATATTTCCACTTTGCTAGTGAAATTTTTTTTTCTTTAAAGGGGCATTGTAAAAATACATTCCATGTGCTTTAAAGCAAATGCAGTGTGAACAATTCCTAACTCCAAAAAAGTGAATGAGTTTAATGAGGGTAAGTCTGATATTAAGTCTGACATATTTCCTGTGACAATAACACTTAAGGTATTTGTAGAGAAAAAAAATGTTACAATCACAGTTCTGTTTAATTCATAATGTATTTGATTATTATTCAGCTCACAGACCCCCAGATTCTGTCAACATCATTTGTCAGCATTGTTACTAGTGATCAGTTAGGTAACCCATGTGACTGGACCATTGTGATACAAGCAGTAGACAGCTGGGTGACACAATAGCAACGCTAATGGAAGGAAAATGAGTGATCTGTGTTTCTGTAGGCTATTATAAGATTTTGGATTGTTGGCATACATCTGGAACACTTCTACCATTAGTGAGACATTTTCTCAGCAGCACCCCTGCACTGAAGAAGAAATGCAGCAGACAGGCAGGGTGGGGGGAAAAAATTCCCTTGACCAGTCAGAAAAAAAAATGAATTTTCCTTAGTAACACATGATGTTAAAATCATTATATATGGTTAGGTTAGCTTATTTAGGTTAGGTTAGTTTGTTAGGCAAGGTTAGACAAGGAGTCTACCTTGATGTTGTGGCAGGTTAACAATCTTTTGGCTTTATAACTGCAGAATTATGGAATTTTCTAATGTATTTTTACAGTTGAACCAACATGCATAGCACAGGCTATAAAATAAATTATTTTGCTTTGAGTAACCAAAACCTGAAAGGAGCATATGGTAATGGAAACACAAGCTTGTTTGAGAAAGGGATGTAATATCGTTTCTAGTAATTTACATTATTTTCTAATTGACTGTCTGAGGAACTGTTTAAATACCTATGTGATAGGAGTTTCAAAACTGTAACATTTAGCCAGGCTAAAACACACCGTCAAAACCACAGCGGCTTCACACCACGCCTGGAAATAATCAAGGGTGGCATTCAAAATTTGGCTCAAGCAGCCAAAAACCGCCCCTGCATACAATTCATTATTTATGTGTATTCCCTCGCAATGGTTATATTACTTGCATATTTTTTTCCGCCACTCTGTAACATTAGCATATAATTCAGTGTAGGTATACTAGTATAACAATTCTAAATTACTGTTATAAATGTAAATAAATCAATACCCTGGTCATTGGGGAGAGTGAGAAGTTAAGAAATGTAAAATAGATTATGTTTAGAATAGAATAGTCTTTAGCACTGAATTTACCCAGATAAGCAGATTCATTTCTAGTTCAACATCGTTTAGGATTTGTAAAGAAAAAGACCCAAATCCTGGCAGACCACTGCAGTGAATCGTTTAAATCAAAATAGATTTTTCACAATGTGTAATTTAGAAGGAGTACGGTCTATGGCTAAAGTGCTAACGTTATCATCATTGAAAAATGCTGGAGGAATTTCTCACAAATACAATTTTTTGTAAGTCCCTTTTTGTCTTTTGTATTTTAGCATTATATGTCAGTTCCATTCCTTTCATTGCTGTCTTTTTAACTTATTTTCAGCTTATAACGATTTAGTTCTTGAATGAGAACTAATATCTTCGTACAGATTTTCTTTATTGAAAATCTACTACCTTTAACATGATCTCAGACATTTGCCTCAGCGTCAGGCAATAGTAAGAACTAGGAATACTATTGTTTCCCACAAGCATAGTTCGCTGCAGGCTAACACATGTAACAGTACCATGGACATAAATGTTGACATGGACGTAAACTACTGCTAAAGAATGTTAATTTTGGTCCAACATAACTGATTGATATGGTGTTTCTTCTTAGACCTTATGGCATCTGATAACAAACTTTCCACTACTCCCCGATGGTTTACCCATGCGTTGCTGTTCGCTTTCACTGCGATAAGCGCAATGTTGTGATATTAAGAACACGCGATTTGCAAAACAATGGTGATTTCATGCACTCCGAAAAGCATCACAGCACAGCGCATGTTCATGTGTGGCCAGTCACAGAAACAACTAAAGTAACACAGCCAGAAACATTTGAAGAAAGTAAAGCACCAAGCACTTTCACTGTGTTTTGATCAGACATACCACGAATAATGAGTAGGTACTAGAAAATAGAAACTAACAAGAAAATCAAATCATGCCTTAAGACAGCAGTTACTGTCATACAAGTTATTGATGAAGTATATAAAATCATCAGGACGATATGAAGTAAACAGCTGAGAAGCTTTGATTTGTAGAAACAATTACCTTCTGCTGAAAGCCTTGTCGCTGACTGCTAATTTGTCTGCGTTAGGATAACTGTATTGAGAAAGACAGCATGACTAAACACAAGAGTCTATATAACTGTCTAATATGCCCAAGAATTATTTTCTGACTGCCCCAAGTAAACGAAAGCTTTTTTCAAAGCACAGGGATTGTTTGTATTTAAGGGAACGTTCAGTGGAAAATATCAATATTTTAAAAGTATTGGTTTATATTATACATACCTAGTTATTCTAGATATTCTCTCCCATTTTGAAAAATCATTTGAATTGATACCCCTTGCTGTTCCCTGCTGTTGACATTAGTGAGCTGACATTTCAGGTTCTAACAGTCCTTATTCTTCCTTGGAATGTTCCTAACAGTAATTTCTACTGATTGCGCTGGTCAAACATGCTCAGATCTCTACTGAGCACCTGAATCAACCCAGGCGCTGGGTCAAGGTCAAGACCATAATGTCTCTACTAGGGTCCTGCAAACAGAGAAGTTATTTTTTCGGAAGCATTTATTTATACCAGACAAAAATGCGAATGGGTCAAGTCAAGTCATTGGGATGGAAAATACTGCTCTTTTTTCTGAAAAGCTTAGTATTTCCACTGAACTTCCCCTTTAATTGCTGAAAATATTAATAGCAAAACACAATTTCTAACAAACAAAATCCTTTTTACAAAAGTCATCCAATATATTATCATAACAATAGATGTATGGTTGGATATATTTTTGATATTGTTTTACAGCTTTTTTATGTCATGATCAAAAATAACAAAACATAATAAAGGAGAGATATAGAGATATTTTTACAAAATTGAATCTTTAATGCCCGATCTATTATACACTTATGATCAACATCATCCCCTCCCACACAATTTCACCGATTAAGGTCTCCTCTTGACCTGCTTGTGTTGTTGGGCCTGTCTATAAATAATTTAAAATATTATGTTCTTGCTGCGCCTTGGGAATCGAGAGATAAAATGGGCAATAAACCATGTGTTGACTGATGATTGATGCCATAAATACTCACAAAATGTTGTATATCTAACGACAATCAATAAAATTTCATTGCCCTTTCACACATCTTTGCGTTTTTTGTCATCTATCTTGACCTTTTTTTTTTTTTTTTTTTTTTACAAACCTTGTGATCCACATATCTTTTGTATCAAAACAGGGGTTAAACTTACTGCTGAGTAGCGTACCTCAGTCTGTCAGGCAGAGGAAACATGTTTATTTCAGAATATATGTTATATCTGTAGAGTGCCACTCACTGTGGGTTACTATACGCCTCAGGGATTCTGGATCATGGCCAATAATGTAAGGAAGCACATTTTTTTTTAATATTTTCAGTTGTTATTCTGTTGTATATATTCTGAGACAGTTATCTATTGGACTACAGTTATAGTAATGATGGTACATAACATTTGATAAAGATCTGGTAAACCATAAAGGGGAAGTCAGTGCAAATACATATACTTTTGAAATAACCCTGTATGAATTTTAAAAAATGATATTTTCCACTGAACGTTCATTTGAAGTAATTATTTGCCGAAAAGGAAAGATAATACACGCAAAAGCAAATTTGACAACTATAAATAACAAGAAGATAGCAAACATTTAGAAATGTCTTCATCCATTTTGTATTATCTTTACTACTGATTTACATTATTGAAATTTGGGGGGGTTACAATTTTTTTTGGAATGTTCATTAAAATTATGACTTACTTTTTAATTACGTAATTGTGTAATTTTAATTAATACCTGTTTAAAATTGATATAACTTTCCTTACATCTATTTTTAATCCACATTCTTCCATTAGCAAAGCGAGATTACAATATACCCATTGGAGATTTCCTCTCTCTCTTCTGGGGGAATCCTCCCTAGATGCCTGAGTTTAACAAGCTAGAGGAGGCAGCAGTAACTGCTCTCTGTACTATAAGGCTGAGTTTCCCACTGCAACGCACAAGAAACGCATTGCCATGTTTGCGCTTGTGATTCCTATAATAATCCTCAATCGCAATGCGGTGCAATCCACACCAAAAATGGCGACCACATGGTTGCAATAACGTCAATAGCCGGCTATATTGGCACCGACTGGAATGCATACTGCGATCTGGGTTGAGGCAGCGGAGCCTGCTTTAAGGCGAACTACTCCTTAAAAAATTTTTTTAAAAAAACAAAGTGTTACATGTCTGTTTATGCTTCATTATCACATTTGCTTCTCTGCCGCTGCCTTCCCTGGAATAATTAATTTGGTGAACCAGCCCTTTCTATCGATTTGTGTTTTACGTTATTACTAATGAATTAGAGAGCATATAACGGTCTCCAGAGTGCTAACTTTCCAATTACAGTGGCACTATATACAGTCATTTTAGAAAATGCGACTGTAGTTCTTTTAAAATTAATTTTCCATTCATAATGTTTATTAATAGGGAATCTCTTTCAGACTTTCCCCTGTTTGTGTAACACTGTAAGTTCCAACTAGATTAAAGATGACCATTTTTACTCATTGCTGCTTTTGTTTTCAGAGTATTGTGTTTGTTAAAGAACCCCTTAAAAGTGTCCCCTATTCTGCAAACCTAATCACACCTTTGCAGTAAAAAATCCAAAGGTCTTTTTTTCTAGAACTGTCTCTTGACTTTTATGTGAAATGGTCACATGAAGCCCTCAGATTACATGGGTAGCATTATGGTACATAAACAATCTGTGTATTATTATTAATCCTGGTAGTCCTCCATCAATCACAATGCATAGTCGGAGGTAATCATTTTTCACTTTAGTTTGCTTTAAACCTAGCTGCTAACCAAATACAATTTTAGCTACATGTTTCAGCAAAATCTTAATATCTTTGAGCATTTATGGCAACCATCCTAAATCCTTAATATTCTGCAAAGCACAGATACACTTGGTTTGAGATGCTAATTCAAAATCCTCTCCCAGTCTAGTAAATTAAACAACAGTAACTGGAAAAAGTTCTCCATCCTATCACCCATTATACATTTCCCACTCAGAAGCTTAACCCCCCATATTCATCTATCCCTTTTAAGCCCTCAGTGTTACTAAAAGCAGTAGTTTTGACTAATGCTAAATGATTTTTAGATAATCCAGCCATTTAACACTTTTTAATATGCTTAATAGACATCCTATATCCTTAGTAGAGCTAAAACTGTATCATGCAATGGACTTTCATTTCATTAATGCAGCGCAGAGTCTAGGCACAGCCCATCTGCCATCCAGGTAAACCAGTTCACATAATAGGTTTGACTAACAATGTGCAATGATTCACTTCATTAAAAACCTTTGATTTACTTTACAAAGAAACTGTAATCTCAGCATTAAAAAGTGCTACTTAACTTATGGTCTCATCGCTTAAGTCAAGCTACTGTAAAACTGCAGGGACTGCTGATTCATGAGGACTAAAGATAAATGTGAATACTGTGTTATTAATTGAACTCACCCCTACTAAACGGTTTTCTAAACCCGTGATGTTATTTTGTTGGAAGAAAGAAAAGATGTCAATATGAACTGAACGATTTAATAATTATCCATAGAAACTAAAGGAGTACCTTCACAAGCAGTATTTTAAATAGAACTAAAAGCAAACTTTCTGAACTTTATCTAATAAAGATTTATTGTGTCAAATAAACTCATGCATGGGCATCTACATAAATAAGGCACGGAGTCTATATCTGTATATGAATCTAATTATCAATATTGCATGTATTGTATTTTACAGAAAGTTTTGACCAGAATAATACATTTCCACCACAGTTTCATGACCATTTCCAGCTCTCCAAAAGACTGGCCATGATATATGGGTCACGTCACAAATACACAATGTTATTTGTGTTGTGATGTCATAGCAGCAGCCACTGTACCACGTGGTTAAGAGAAGTGACGATCTGATTGATTTCTGCAAATTAACAGCAAAGGCAAACGTTTTCTCGGCCAATTTGGTAGATAAAATCATTGTCCAAAATTGTACAATAACCTATCAGCATTAGGGACTCTTAAATCTAGGTCTGCTGACATTTAGCCCATTGAAAAACTTTGCAAATGGCTAAAAGTTATTACTCTTAGCCATGCAGACTTTTCTGACCACACTGTAAGGAAACTCACTACCATTTGCTGTACACAGGATGATGATCTAATGTTTTACCCTCACCCCAGTAGTACAGCAGGGTCACTGACATTTTAAGAAGGTTCTTTTGTAGCTGGGTACATAAATGGGGTTCGGGAGTGTCAATTAACCCTAGTTTAGATTAAATTATTACTGTACCAATAATAGAATATTGAAATGCATTATTGTGTGATATTTTTTTCCTTCCAGAGCTCATTAACTGTGCATATATCTTTTGTGCATTGATGTTCTGTGCAACTTTGGTAAAAAGAAAGTTTATACAGTGGTATTTGTACAATTCCTTATATTTCCCAATTTGGTCACAAACAATTCCTTCCAGGTCCTTCTTCCAAAAACGCCTTGCGGGTTGTGCATATTTTTATGCAGGGATCAGGTGACTGAACACTTGGATTGTTTTAGCCATTCATTTTACAGCCAGCCTCAAGGGTTTTACTATTCTAGAGCATCGAAAGCTTTATCCTCTTATTTTACTTGGGGAAAAAATCTAATGAACAGATGAACAAAGTATGTGCTGACCTAATGGCAACTCCAAAAAGCTGTATTTCTAATATAACATTTTATATGCTCTAATTATTCAGAGATTGAGTACTAGAGGTGCAAAATAAAAAAGGTCGCAACTATAAACTCACTGAGATTGAGAGCTTGGATTCATTAACTATTTGATTCTACTATATTATATCTGCTTTTCTAGGACTAGTGCATTTGCTGATGCACAGTTGTTGTTTATTTTAGCTTATTAAAATTTTGTTTTATTTTTCTATACACATGTGCGTTATATTTTGTAGTAAAAAAAAAGAACCCACAAAGAAAAAATAATCATAATTTATAACAGACTGTAATGTCCCTACAATTCCAGGCTTTCCTTCAGTTCCAATTCCCCAATCTATACCGCCGGCTTCACCTATGGACAAGCCCCCCGTTTGTCACCAGGCAATCAGCGCCTAGACGAAAATGGTTTCCCCAGGACGTAATGTAAAAAAGTCGGTCCAGGCTGCAGAAAATGGTCAAGAGCGCAGCAAAGGTCAATACAGAGATACAGAAGAAAACAGATAACGCAGCACCAGCAGTGTGAAAATCTAAACGCTGTAACAGCGGTGGAGAGCATAAGAGAGTGATTGCAGTGGACGAGCAGGGAGTGCAGATACCACCGAAGATCCCCAGCGCGAGTGCGGTGCTCAGGAATCCTCTGGAAATTCGACCGTGTGGCCCAACTGTTAGCAGCTAAGAAAGCCCGAATAGCGCAGCCGAGAGAGGAACTGCGAGTGGAGAGGAGGGGAAGAATGGTGTTTCTGGACCCAGACACTGCACAGCTTTTGAAAAAACTAGAAAGGAAAGTTTAAATAACCTTTAATTTTGTCTTGAAAGGCTGCATTTTGGAAAGGATGTGTGTGTCTGTTCGCAAGTTTTAAAACTCCATAACCTTGTTAGGGAATGGAAATTAAAATTTCAGAACTGCTTTTGATAAAATACATATATTTTATTATTGTGTGTATGGTTGCCCTGGAAACAGAAGGTGGGGTGCATGTTGAGTGTTTTCAGTAGGTGGGTGGTTACCAATATGTGTGTGGTGTGAGGGGGTATGGTTTTGTGTTTATGACCGTAAATCTAACTTTTTGATGGTTTAGGTTTGGTTGCCACAGAAATGGAAGTGGTAGTTGGGTAGTGAGGGTTGTACTATTTTGATACTGATTCAAAAAGAAGAAGACAGGATTTGGACTTCTAATAGACAGACAGCTGCTGGTTGGTTGTCCTAGGGAAGCATGTGTCCTGTGAAGCATGTGCCCTGTTGGAGTGTGAGAAAGTATTTTTTTTTTGGTACTGGTCACTGTGTGCAGTGTTTCTGAAAGGTGAATCTGCACTATGCTCACACCGCAGTGTCTCGCTGGTCTCAAATGAATGTCTGTGCTTTGTTGGCAAGACCACAAAAGAGTAAAGAGTAAGGGAGGAGCAGTATTATTGTTTGCTTTGTGTATTTTCTAGTATTTTGTTTGAGTTTTTCAGTGATCTATAGGTAATCCTCGATTACAGTACATGAGTCTATACAGGGTCGTTGGGGCTCAGTGCGTCTTCATTCAACCTAAAGTTAAAGCTGCCATCACAAATACAGGGAACAACTACAATATACTATTAATACCTTTTTGTTTTCTGCTTGTCATGGTGCCCAGACACTAGCACTAACCTCCAATGTTCCCGCGACAAGAAGGGCACCAATTTGGCATCTATAGTTTGGATGACAAATGGCAATAGCAAACAATCCCTCAATCAACAAATACTATAGGGTTTTAAGAAGAGTACACCTTGTTGTGTGTATGAAAATGAATTTGCCTCAATCAACAGATGATCCATTTTCAATAACACTTGTACTGTTTGCGTCAAATTAAACAGACGGCTATATACCGTATATACTCGGTATAAAACCTAGTTTTTCGGCTGAAAAATCAGCCTGAAAACTTGGACTCCGTTTATACTCGAGTCAACGCTTACCTTACCATTCCGGCGCCGCACGACTTTCTTCTCTGCACTGGCGTGCCGGCCTGAAGCTCACAGCCGGAGCCAAGCCCGGCGCGGGCTTGACGTCAGCCGGCGCGCCAGTGCAGAGAAAGATCGTGCGGCTGCGGAATGGTGATACAGAGGAGACTTCAATGCATGGTGATACAGAGGAGACTTCAATGCTTCTTCAATGCTGGCCCAAGGATTCTTCAATGCTGGCCCTTGCTTGGATGGAGAAGAGCCCACAGGGAGAAGAGCCCACAGGTACTGAACTGGGTGGGAGGGTGAGGTGGAATTCAAGAAGTTTGGGAACTACAACTCCCAGCATGCTTTATTAGCTGGGAGTTGTAGTTCCCAAACATCTTGAATGCCAAGTGGGTGGCATTCAAGATGTTTGGAAACTACAACTCCCAGCTAATAAGCTGCTGGGAGTTTGTAGTTTCCAACATCTTGAATGCCACCCTCACTTGGCATTCAAGATGTTTGGAAACTACAACTCCCACATGCTTTATTAGCTGGGAGTTGTAGTTTCCAACATCTTGAATGCCAAGTTCTACCCGTAACAGCACCAGCAGTGGAAAAATCTAAACGCTGTAACAGCGGTGGAAGTGATTTGCAAGTGGACGAGCAGGGAGTGCAGATACCACCGAAGATCCCCGACGCAGTGCGGTGCTCAGGAATCCTCTGGAAATTCGACGTGGCCCAACTGTTAGCAGCTAAGAAAGCCCGAATAGCGCAGCCGGAGAGAGGAACTGCGGTGGAGAGGAGGGGAAGAATGGTGTTTCTGGACACAGACACTGCACATGCTTTTGAAAAAACTAGAAGGAAAGTTTAAAATAACCTTTAATTTTGTCTTGAAGGCTGCATTTTGGAAAGGGATGTGTGTGTCTGTTGCAGCAAGTTTTAAAACTCCATAACCTTGTTTGGTAATGGAAATTAAAATTTCAGAACTGCTTTTGATAATACACTATATTTTTATTATTGTGTGTATGGTTGCCCTGGAAACAGAAAGGTGGGGTGCATGTTGGAGTGTTTTCAGTAGTGGTGGGTGGGGTGGTGTACAAAGTGTGTGGTGTGAGGGGGTATGGTTTTGTGTTTATGACCGTAAATCTAACTTTTTGATGGTTTAGGTTTGGTTGCCACAGAAATGGAAGGGTAGTTTGGGTAGTGAGGGTGTACTATTTTTGATACTGATCAAAAAAGAAGAAACGGATTTGGACTTCTAATAGACAGACAGCTGCTGGTTGGTTGTCCTAGGGAAGCATGTGTCCTGTGAAGCATGTGCCCTGTTGGAGGGTGAGAAATGTATTTTTTTTGGTACTGGTCACTGTGTGCATGTGTTTCTGAAAGGTGAATCTGCACTATGCTCACACGCAGTGTCTCGCTGGTCTCAAATGAATGTCTGTGCTTTGTTTGCAAGACCACAAAAGGTAAAGAGTTAAGGGAGGAGCAGTATTATGTTTGCTTTGTGTTATTCTCAGTATTTTGTTTGATTTTTTCAGTGATCTATAGGTAATCCATCGATTACAGTACATGAGTCTATACAGGGTCGTTGGGGCTCAGTGCGTCTTCATTCAACCTAAAGTTAAAGCTGCCATCACAAAATACAGGGAACAACTACAATATACTATTAATACCTTTTTGTTTTCTGCTTGTCATGGTGCCCAGACACTAGCACTAACCTTCCAATGTTCCCGCGACAAGAAGGGCACCAATTTGGCATCTATAAGTTTGGATGACATTTGCAATAGCAACGATCCCTCAATCAACTATCCATAGTACTATAGGGTTATTTGATAAGAGTACAGACGTTGTGTGTGATGAAAATGAATTTGCCTCAATCAATCAGATGATCCATTTGCGTCAATTAAGAACAGACGGCTATATAATATATGATAATTTTCAACCATATATATTTATTCTAGTTTTTTAGTAGGAGCACATGCCCTTTAATATGCACCATTTCTATATTTCCTTTACCATTCCTCGTGTAGTGACTACTGTGTGGATTTATCCAATAAATCCTGTCATTTGCTAGGTGGTTGTGTTTCCAGGTTATTTGAAGTTCATACATTGGGATTTCAGCTCCCTTAGGTCTATACCGCTGGAAAGCTATAGGTTAAGTATAACTTGGATGGAGAGGATCATGTTTCTGCTCAAATTATATGGTTATTTGCACAACCTCAACACAGCTAAAATGAATTGAAGAAGTTCTTTGTCTGGAAGGTAATGTAAAATTTATCATATTAGTGTTAACAACAGTTGAAGTAGAGAAAACTGAAAGGTTATTTCCTGTTACAGGATGTGTTAACAGCACCATATTGTCTGCTCTACTAAACTTCAAGAAGACAATTCAAGCAATGACCGCATAAGGCCCCACAATGGCTTTAATCTAAAAACGTTTCCTATAAAAAAATAATAGCAATTTGTAACACTTCCTTAACACTGGAAAGAATGAAGGAGTCTCCCTTATTCTAAGGTGTATGTTATAAGGTGAATATAAACAGTATTACTGCCAGAGAGGGAAGTGATGTTAGATTATGGTTAGTCCATTGTACGGGTGCTGATGCTCCTATACCACAAAAAGTGAGCATTGTCCGGTCTATACAGTGCAACTTGAAGTGTTTCCATTGATTGTGCAACACCACACCAACACACACCATTTGGCACACAGGCCCAATTTTCAGGAGCCAGAACAAAGGCAACAACTTACCAGGTCTCTTGCTCCTCCGCTGCATCCTCTGACAGGTCCTGATGCACTTAGTACTCTATCGCATGCAGATATGCAATGTATTTTGTACATGTGCGCATCGCATATCTTATGCGCATAGAGTACTATTCAATCAGGACCTTCAGAGGATGTGGCGGAAAAGCAAGAGACCTGGTAAGTGGGGACCTGTCAGTGGAGACCAGCTTCGTTCCTGGCTCTTGAAAGTTTTATTGAAGAACTAGCCATTAAGCCTGTTACAATAACTGGGCTAGAACCCGGTGCTCCATCCTCCATGTCCAAGGCCACAGTTCCCTCTTAGTGTCCCAGACCCAGGGTCCCCCCTCTGTCCCAGACCCAGGGCCCCCCCTCTGCCCAGACCCAGGGCCCCCGTCTGTCCCCAGACCCGTACCCAACTCTCTGTCCCGACCCAGGGTCCCCATCTGTCCCAGCGGGCCATGCCCCTCCTCTGCCCCAGACCCAGGGCACCCCTCCTCTGCCCAGACCCAGGGCCCCCTCTGTCCCAGACCAAGGCCCCCCCTCTGTCCCAGACCCAGGGCCCCCCCTCTGTCCCGACCCAGGGCCCCTCCTCTGTCCCAACCCAGCCCCCCTCTCTCTCAGTCCAGGGTCCCCCCTCGGTGCCCAGACCCAGGTCCCACCCCCTCTTCCGCAGACCCCCCCGTCTGTCACAGAATCCAGAGTCCCCCACTCTGTCCCAGACCCAGGGTCCCCCCTCTGCCCTCATTACCCAGGGCCCCCCATCTGTTTTCCAGACCCAGAGGCCCCTCCTCGTCCCAGACCCAGGGCCCCCCTTCCTAGACCCAGGGCCCCTCCTCTGTCCCGACCCAGGGCCCCCACTGTCCCAGACCCGGTCCACCACCTCTGTCCCAGACCCAGGCCCCCTCTGTCAGATCCAGAGTCCCCTGTGTCCCAGACCCAGGCCCCTCCTCTGCCCCAGACCCAAGGTCCGCCCTCTGCCCGACCCAGGGTCCCCCACTCTTCCCAGACCCGGGCCCACCCTGTCCAGACCCCCCCTCTGTCCCAGACCCAGGGCCACCTCTGTCCCAGACCCCCCCTCTGTCCCAGCACCCAGGCTGTCCCAGGCCAGGGCCCCCCCTGTCCAGACCCAGGGTCCCCCACTTTGTCCCGACCAGGGTCCCCGCTTTGTCCCAGACCCCAGGCCCCCTCTGTCCTAGCCCCCCCCCTTTGTCCCAGAGCCAGGGCCCACCTCTGTCAGACCCCCCCCCTCTGTCCCAGACCCAGCCCCCCCTCTGTCCAACCATGTCCCCACTTGTCCCAGACCCAGGGTCCCCCCTCTGTGGGGGGGTGGGTTGGGGGTTGTTGGGTTGGGGTGTCCTCAGACCCCGGGTATGGTCCCTAATCTAAGTTCCTAGACCCAGCCCCTCGTCCCAGACCTAGCCCCCCCCTCTGTCCCAGACCCTTTCTTCCCATACCCAGCCCCCCCCTCTGTCCCCAGACCCAGCCCCCCCTCTGCCCAGACCCATACCCCCTCTGTGCCCGACACGGGCCCCCTGTCTGTCCCAGACCCAGGGCCCTTCCTCTGCCGCCAGACCCAGTGCCCCCCATCACTGTACCCTCGGTTTATACTCGAGTCAACAACTTTATTAGGATTTTTAGCTGAAATTGGGTACCTCGGTTTATACTCGGGTCGGTTTATACTCGAGTATATACGGTAATATATAATAATTTTCAACCAATATATATTATTCTAGATTTTTAGTAGGATGCACATGCCCTTTAATATGCACCATTTACTATAATTTCCTTTACCATTCCTCGGTAGTGACTACTGTGTGGATTTATCCAATAAATCCTGTCATTTGCTAGGTGGTTGTGTTTCCAGGTTAATTGAAGTTCATACATTTGGGTTTCAGCTCCCTTAGGTCTATACCGCTGTAAAGCTATAGGTTAAGTATAATCTTGGATGGGAGAGGATCATGTTCTGCTCAAATTATATGGTTATTTGCACACATCAACACAGCTAATAATGAATTGAAGCCAAGTTACTTTGTCTGGAAGGTAATGGAAATTTACAATTAGTGTGTAAGCAACAGTTGAAGTAGTAGAAAACTGAAAGGTTATTTTTTTACAGGATGAAAAATACAGGAATGGCTTTTTTAAAATGTTGAAGAATCTTTCTATGGTAACAGGCCAATATTGTCTGCTCTACTAAACTTCAGAAGACAATTCAAGCAATGACCTGCATAAAGGCCAAACATCTGGATAAAATGGCTTTAATCAAAAAGGTTTCCTATAAAAAAATAATAGCAATTGGTAACACTCCTTAACACTGGAAAGAAGTGAGAGGAGTCTCCCTTATTCTAAGGTGTATGTGATAAGGTGAATATAAACAGTATTAATGCAGTCAAGAGGAAGTGATGTTAGATTATGGTTAGTCCATTGTACAAGGCTGTATGCTCCTATACCACAAAAAAGTGAGCATTGTCCAGTCTATACAGTGCAACTTGAAGTGTTTCCATTGATTGTGCAGACACAGCCAACACACAACAGTTTGGCACACAGGCCCAATGTTCAGGAGCCAGGAACAAAGGTAAACAACTTACCAGGTCTCTTGCTCCTCCGCTGCATCCTCTGACAGGTCCTGATGCACTTAGTACTCTATGCGCATGCAGATATGAAATGTATTTTGTACACGTGCGCATCGCATATCTGTATGCGCATAGAGTACTAAGTCAATCAGGACCTGTCAGAGGATGTGGCGGAAGAAGCAAGAGACCTGGTAAGTGGGGACCTGTCAGTGGAGACCAGCTTCGTTCCTGGCTCTTGAAAGTATTATTGAAGAACTAGACATTAAGCCTGTTACAATAACAGGTGCTATTGGGACATGGTGCCTCCATCCTCCATGTCCCAAGGCCACAGTTCCCTCTTAGTGTCCCAGACCCAGGGTCCCCCCTCTGTCCCAGACCCAGGGCCCCCCCTCTGCCCCAGACCCAGGGCCCCCATCTGTCCCAGACCCAGTGCCCCCCCTCTCTGTCCCAGACCCAGGGTCCCCCATCTGTCCCAGACCCAGGGCCCCTCCTCTGCCCCAGACCCAGGGCCCCCTCTGTCCCAGACCCAGGGCCCCCCCTAGCTCCTCCTGTTTTGCTTATGCTAATTTCTGATGGATGGAGCACCTTAACTACTTATTATAGCTCTGACTAAAGATCTATTCGACCAGTGCCCCTTTGGACATTTTTATTATATCCAAAATAACGCCGTAACACCTCCACGGGTTTCTTAGATAGGTAATAGCACCATCTCTCCTAATGCCCCACAATCTGTACGAATTTCATGTCTCTAGATAAAAACTGTGGGGGGGGAGATACAGTCCAAAAAAGCTAGCCCGATCCACCTAGATGTTGGCACCGTGACTGTGAGTACTGGCCAGTCTCTACGAGGACACCGTTCCCAGAAGGAGCAACACAGCCGTACCAGGAAACAATTGATGTTAGCCGAGTTCAGAACTCGGGTGGCTCGTGGTTATGGCAGCTGGAGCACTACTCTATAGATGCAATCAAGTATCTGGCAAGGGTGAGATTGTTCCATCTTCCATTTCAGTATTGCTCTATTTGAAATGCATGTTGGATATCTTCTGAAACCAATACACTATTATTCTGGTACCCATTGGAACTGTTTTGGACAGTAGGACTGTTTTTAACTATGGATACAGGGCATTCTAATTAGGGCTTATTATGCCTAGGACTCCCATTGTCCCTAATTTATATGTGTGTTTTAACTTTTTTGATGATACTATATTATATATATCTCCAGTTGTATCATGTTTTTTCTAATAAATATGTGTGTTATCACTGGACAATAGGTATTTACATGTGTTGTTGTCTTTGGGGATCATAGGGAAATATATTACTATTGGATATGAGATGGAGTGCCATGGTACATATGGTCCTATGTTATAGTGGAGCTTTTCTGTCTCTTTTGTTTTGTAATATATTGTAGATAACCCCCCAAAACCTAAAGTTCGTTTTAGTCAAAAGCCTCCCTCCCTCTCCCTCCCGTTTTGCGATCCCTCCCCCTACCATAAAAACCCTTGCCCATATATTAGTATATCTTCCCCCAGCCCCAACCGCTAAAAAATAATTTTAAGAAAGACCCCCTTACCCCTCTACTTACCTTCCCTCTCTCCCCCGGCATTCTGAGAAGCCGGCAGCCGCGTCCGTGATTGGCTGCCTTTCAGACAATCACGGACGCTGCTGCCGGTCCCGCCGGGCCGGGCGTCGGAGGAGAGAGGGATGGTAAGTAAACATCGGGGCACTTTCTTAAATTTATTTTAAAGTGGTTGGGGCTGGGGGAACATATACTATGCTATGGGAAAAGTTCATAATAAGGGTGGACATGCCCTTTAAAATGGTGCTAATTATACCCAACCAATCAGATCTTATTTAACATTTGTAAGCTTACATCTGATTGGTTGGGGCAAAATTAGTACCATTTTAAAAATACATTGCTATCTGGCATGCGCATAGAGTACTAAGTGCATCAGCAGAGAGAAGGATGCAGAGGAGGAGCAAGAGACCTGGTAAGTTGTTTGCCTTGTCCGGGCTCCTGAACATTGGGCCTGTGGTGCCAAACTGTTGTGTGTTTGGCTGTGTGTGAACAATCAAGGGAAACACTTCAGTTGCATGTATAGACCGAGACAATGCTCACTTTTTGGGCTATAGGAGCATACGCCCTGTACAATGGATAACATAATCTAACATCACTTCCTCTCTGGCAGTAATACTGTTTTATTTATCACCTTATCAATTACACCTTAGAATAAGGGAGAATCATTCACTTCTTTCCAGTGTTACGGAGGGAAGTGTTACAAAATTGCTATTATTTTTATAGGAAACGTTTTTCGATTTTAAAGCCATTTTGTGTGGGGCCTTTATGCAGGTCATTGCTTTGAATTGCTTCTTGGAAGTTTAGTTAGAGCAGACAATATTGGCCTGTTAACCACATCCTGTAACAGGAAATAACCTTTCAGTTTTCTCTACTTCAACTGTTGCTTAACACACTAATATGATAAATTTACATTACCTCACAGACAAAAGAACATCTTAATTCATTAGTTAGCCTGTGTCGATGTTGTTGCAAATAAACCAATAATTGAGCAGAAACATGATCTTTCCATCCAAGATATACTTAACCTATAGGCGTTTCCGAAGCGGTATAGACCTAGGGAGCTTGAAAGCCAAATGTACAATTGAACTTCAAATAAGCCTGGAAACCAAACCACCTAGCAAGGATGTGACGAGGATTTAGTTGGATAAGACGGAATCCACACAGTAGTCACACTACCGAGAGAATAGGTTATAAGGAAATTAGAGTAAAATGGTGCTATTAAAGGGCATGTGCATCCTAAAAAAATCTAAGAAGTAAGTAGATAGTGGTTGAAAACTTAGTCATTATATTATATAGCAGTGCTGTTATCTTAATTTGACGCAAGAATGGCTCATGGCTGGATCGGAGTAAGAGGCGTGCAAATCATTTTCATTAGCACACACAACGTCGTGTACTCTTTGATTCAAATAACCTATTAGTCACTTGTAGGATAGTTGGAAGTTTGAGGGATCGTGTTGACGGTAGGTGGACAGGGAATAGGTGCATCCAAACTTATAGATGCCAAATTTGGAGTGCCCTTCTTGTACGTCCACATTGGGAACGGTAGTATAGTGCAAGTGTGGGCACCCACGATGAGCAAGCAGAAAACAAAAAGTATTAATAGTATAATTTAAATTGTAGTTGTCCCAGTATTTTTGTGATGGCAGCTTTAACTTTAGGTTGTGAATGAAGACGACTGGAGCCCCAACGACCCTGTATAGACTCATGTACTGTAATCGAGGATTTACCTAGTAGGAGTCAATGAAAACCTCAAACAAATACTGAATTACACAAAGCAAAAATAATACTGCTCCTCCTTATCATGGTACTACGTTTGTTGATAAGGTCAGAGTGCCGGCGAACGGGCGAGAGAACCCGGCGGAACACAAACGCCAGACATTTCAATTTGGGACCAGATGCGCGACGACAGAACGGTGGTGGTGAGAGAGTTAGTGCAGATTCACCTTCAGAAACATGCACACAGTGGACCAGTACCAAAAAAAAATACTTTCTCACACTCCCAACCGGGCACATGCTTCACAGGACACATGCTTCCTAGGGACAACCCAACCAGCAGCTGTCTGGCTATTAGAAGTCCAATCCGGTTTCTTTCTTTTGATCGTTATCAAAAAATAGTACACCCTCACTACCCCAAAACGACCCTTCCATTTGTGGCAACCAAACCTAAACATCCAAAAAAAGTTTAGATTTACGGTCATAAACACAAAACATACCCCCTCAAACCACACGACATTTGGTACACCCAACACCCACCCACCTACTGAAAACACTCCAACATGACCCCACCTTTTGGTTCCAGGGCAACCATTACACACAATAATAAAAATATATGGATTTTATCAAAAGCAGTTCGAAATTAATGTTCCATGCCATAACCAGTTATGGAGTTTTAAAACTTGCTCTGCAAACAGACACACACATCCCTTTCCAACAAGCAGCTTCAAGATGCAAGACCAATTTAAAGGTTATGTTAAACTTTCCTTTCTAGTTTTTTCAAAAGCTGTGCAGTGTCTGTGTCCAGAAAACAGCCATTCTTCACTCCCCCCCCCTCTCCACCGCCACGTTCATGCTCTCCGGCTGCGCTATTCGGGCTTTCTTAGCTGCTAACAGTTGAGGCCACAGTCGAACTTTCCAGAGGATTCTGAGCACGCACTCGCGCTCGGGGATCGTCGGTCTGTATCTGCACTCCCTGCTCGTCCACTGCAAATCACTCCACCGCCTGTTACAGCGTTTAGATTTTTTTACATGCTGGTGTTGCGTTACTGTTCTCTGTACTCTCTGTATGGACCTTTGCTGCGCTCTGGACCATTTTCTGCAGGCCTGGACCCGACTTTTTCTTACATTACGTCCATGGGGGAAAACCAGTTTCGTTAGGCGCTGATTGACCTGGTGACAACGGGGGCGTTGTACATTCGGTGAAGACGGCGCGTATAGATTGGGGCATGGAACTGAGAGGAGAGCGAAGAACGCATGGGAAAAATGAGCGTGGTAGGGAATACAGTCTGTTATAAATTACGATTATTTTTTTTTCTTGCTGGGTTCTTTTTTTTTACTAAAATATAACGCACATGTGTATAGAAAACATTAAAACAACATTTTAATAAGCTTCAAAATAAAAACAACAACTGGGCATCAGCAAATGCACTAGTCCTAGAAAGCAGATATAATTATAGTAGAAATCAAAAGTTAATGAATCCTAAAGCTCTCAATCTCGTGAGATTGATAGTTGCGACCTTTTTATTTTGCACCTCTAGTACTCAATCTCTGAAGAATTAGAGCATATAAAATGTTTATATTAGAAATACAGCTTTTGACGTTTGCCATTTAGGTCAGCACATACTTTGTTCATCTGTTCAGTAGATGTTTTTCCCCAAGTTAAAAATAAGAGAGAAAGATTCGATGCTCTAGAATAGTAAACCCTTGAGTGTGCTGTTAAAAATGAAATGGCTAAAACAAATCCAAGTGTCAGTCACTGATCCCTGCATTAAAAATATGCACGACCAGCAAGGCGTTTTTGGAAAGAAGAAGGACCTGGAGGAAGATGTTTGTGACCAAACTTGGGAAAATATAAGGAATTGTACAAATACCACTGTATAAACTTCTTTTTACCAAAGTTGCCACAGAACATGATGCACAAAAGATATATGCCAGTTAATGAGACTCTGAAGAAAAATTCACACAATAATGCATTTCAATATTCTATTATGGGTAACAGTAATAATTTAATTCTAAACTAGGGTTAATTGACACTCCCGAACCCCATTTATGTACCCAAGCTAAAAAGAACCTTATTAAATGTCATTGACCCTGCTGTACTACTAGGGGTGAGGGTTAAACATTTTAGATCACATACCCTGTGTACAGCAAAGGTAGTGAGGTGTGGATCAGAAAAGTCTGGCATGGTAAGCGTAAGTACCTTTAGCCATTTGCAAATTTTGACAATCGATTTATCTACCAATTGGCGAGGGGAAAAACGTTTGCCTTTGCTGTTAATTTGCCAGAAATCAATGATCGTCACTTCTCTTAACCCCAAGGTTTACAGTGGCTGACTGCTATGACATCACAACACAAATAACATTGTGTATTGTAACATGACTTACAAATAGACCATATATCATGGCCAGTCGTTGGGAGAGCTGGGAAATGGTCATGAAACAGTTGGAAATGTATTATTCTGGTCAAAAATTTGTTAAAATACAATACAGGCCAATTATTGATAATAGATTCAATATACAGATATAGACTCCGTTGCCTTTTTACTTTATGTAGATGCCCGATCATGAGTTAATTTGACACAATAAATTCTTTATTAGATAAAGTTCAAGAAAGTTTGCTTTGCTGTTCTATTTAAAATACCGCTTGTGAGGACCCTTTAGTTTCTATGGAAATTATTGAATCGTTAGTGCATATTGACATCTTTTCTTCCAACAAAATAACATCACGGGGTTAGAAACCGTTTAGGTAGGGGTGAGTTCAATTAATTAACACGTAGTATGTTACATTTATCTTCTATGTCCGCAGGATCATGCAGTCCCTGCAGTTTTTTACAGTAGCTTTGACTTAAGCGATGAGACCATAGTTAAGTAGCACCTTTTTAATGTGAGATTACGTTCTTTGTAAAGTAAATCAAAAAGTTTTTAAGAGGAATCATTGCACATTGTAGTCAAACCTTAATGTGAACTGTTTACCGGTTTGGCAGATGGGCTGTGCCTAGGACTCTCGCTGCTAAAGATGAAAGTCTATTGCATGAACAGTTTTAGGCTTACTAAGGATATAGGAGTCTATTAAGCCTATTAAAGTGTTTTAAATGGATGGATTATCTTTTCTAAAAATCATTAGCATTAGTCCAAACTACTGCTTGCTAGTAACAATGAGGGCTTTAAAAGGGATAGAGGAAATATGGGGGGTGGTTAAGCTTCTGAGGGGAAATGGGTTTTATAATGGGTGATAGGATAGGAGAAACTTTTCCAGTTACTGTGTTTAATTTACTAGACTGGGAGAGGATTTGAATATTAGCATCTCAAACCAAGTGTATCTGTGCTTTGCAAGATATTAAGGATTGGGATTTAGGATGTTGCCATAAATGCTCAAAGATAGATATTAAGATTTTGCGGGAAAAACATGTAGCTATAAAATTGTATTTGGTTAGCAGCTAGGTTTAAGCAACTAAAGGGAAAAATGATTTACCTCAGACTATGCATTGTGATGATGGAGACTACAGGATTAATAATAATACAAAGATGTTTATTACCATAATGCTACCCATTGATCTGAGGGCTTCTTGTGACATTTTCACATTAAAAGTCAAGAGGACATTTCTAGAAAAAAAGACCTTTGGATTTTTTACTGGCACAGGTGTTGATTAGGTTTGCAGGAATAGGAGGACATCTTTTAAGGGGTCTTTAACAAACACATTTACTCTGAAAACAAAGCAGCAATTAGTACAAATGGTCATCTTTTAATCTAGTTGGAAACATTACAGTGCTTTACACAAACAGGGGAAAGGCTGAAAGAGATTCCCCTATTAATAACAAATTATGAATGGAAAATTAAATTTTTAAAAGAATTACAGTCGCATTTTCTAAAATGACTGTATAAAGTGCCACTGTAATTGGCTAAGTTAGCACCTGGAGACCGTTATATGCTACTCTAATCATTAGTAAGAACGTAAAAACAAAATCATAGAAAGGGCTGGTTCACCAAAATTATTATTTCCAGGGATAGGCTGGGCAGAGAAGCAAAATGTGGATACTGATGCATAAACAGACAGGTAAACACTTTGTTTTTTAAAACAAATTTTTAAAGGAGTAGTTCGCATTAAATGCAGGCTCCGCGCCTCAACCCAGACGCAGTATGCAATCCGTCGGTGCCAATAAGCCGGCCTATTGATGTTATATGCAACACATGTGGTCGCCATTTTTGGTGTGGATGACGCCATTGCGATTGAGGATTATTATAGGAATCACAAGCGCAAACATGGCAATGGTTTCTTGTGCGTTGAGGGGAACTCAGCCTTTATAGTACAGAGAGCGGTTACTGCTGCAGCCTCTAGCTTGTTAACTCAGGCATGTCAGGAGATGCCCCAAGAAGAGAGAGAGGAAATCTCCAATGGGCTATTTGTAATCTCGCTTTGCTAATGGAGAATGTGGATTAAAAAGAGATGTAAGGAAAGTTATATCAATTTTAAAACAGTATTACTTAAGAATACACCAATTACGAATAAAAAGTAAGTCATAATTTTAATGAACACAATTTCCAAAAAAAAAATTGTAAGCCCCCCCAAACATTCAATAATGCTAAATTCAGTAGTAAAGATAATACCAAATGGATGAAAGACATTTCTAAATGTTGCACCTAATCTTTCTCTTGTATTTATAGTTGCAAATGCTTTTGCGTGTATATCTCCTTTTCCGGCAAAAAATTACTTCAAAAATGAAGTTCAGTGGAGGAAAATATCATTTTTTTTTTAAAATTCATACAGGGTTATTCAAAAATGTATTTGCACTGAACTTACCCTGGATGGTTGTACCAGTATTTAATCACAATGTTCTGGTACCTATCTATTATTATAACTGTATGTCCAATAAGATAACTTTCTCAGAGATATAACTAACGAATAACAACTGAAAATATAAAAAAAAAACTGTTGTATCCTTATCTGTGTGTATTCAATTAGATCAACTGGCCTTGAAGTTTAGTTCTTGAAGACGTTTCCGCTAGCATCCGTGGCTTTCTCAATCAGAAGTGACTTGTACAAGAATCTGTGGCAATTATGTACCCTGGAAAATCCTAATAGCATATCACAAGCAGGTGATTCCACAGATCTGTACAAGGTCATTCTGAATTGAGAAATCCAGTCGATGACTAGCGAAAACGTCTTCAAGAACTACCCATTTCCAAGTCCAGTTGATCTAATTGAATACAACAGATATACCTGACCTGATGAATGAGAACCTTCACAAGCATGTGCTATCTACATTAATTGGAATGATTCAGAATCCCTTGACGGCGTTATAGTAACCCACAGTGAGTGGCACTTTCTACAAACTCTACAGATATAACATATATTCTGGAAATAAACATGTTTCCTCTGCCCTGACAGACTGAGGTATCGCTACTCAGGCAGTAAGTTTAACCCTGTTCTCTGATACAAGAGATGTGGATCACAAGGTTTTGTAAAAAAAATTTAAAAAAAGGTCAAGATGAGATGACAAAAAACGCAAAGATGTGTGAAAAGGGCAATGACTTTTATGATTGTGCGTTAGATATACAAACATTTTGTGGAGTATTAGGGCATCAATAACATCAGTCACCACATGGTTTATTGCCCATTTATCATCTCTGATTCCCAAGCACCACGAACATAAATATTTTACTTATTTATTTTTTTTTATTTTTGACATGACCCAACAACACAGCAGGTCAGAGGAGACCGTGTAATAGGGAAATTGTGTGGGAGGGGATGATGTGCTCGATAAGTGTATAATAAGATGGGGGGCATTAAAGATTCAATTTTTGTAATAATAATCTCATTATCTCTACGTTATTTATAGTTTTGTATTTTTCGATCATGACATAAAAAAGCTGTTAAAACAATATCCAAAAATATATCAAACCATACATCTATTGTTATGATAATATATTGGAGAACTCTTGTAAAAAGGATTTTGTTAGATAGAAAATTGTGTTGCTATATAATTTTCAGCAATTTTTAAAGGGGAAGTTCAGTGGAAATACATAAGATTTTCAGACAAAAAAGAGCAGTATTTTCCATCCCAATTGCCCTTGACTTGCCCATTCAGCATTGTGTCTGTGTATAAATAAATGCTTCCGAAAAAATAACTCCTGTTTGCAGACCCTAGTAGAGACCATTATGGTCTTGACCTGACCCAGCGCCGCTGGGTTGATTCAGTTGGCTAAGTAGAGATCTGAGCATGTTTGACCCCAAACAGGCCATACAGTAGATTACTGTTAGGAAAACATTCCAAGGAGAATAGGACTGTTAGAAACCTGATGAAATGTCAGACTCACTAATGTCAACAGCAGGGGAACAGCAAGGGGTATCAATCAACTGATTTTTCAAAATGGAGAGAATATCTAGAATAACTATGGTATGTATAATAGAAACCCAATACTTTTTAAAATATGATATTTTTCCACTGAACTTCCCTTAAATAAAAACAATCCCTGTGCTATGAAAAATAAGCTTCCTGTTTACTTGCTGGCAGTCAGAAATAATTCTTGGGCATATTAGACGTTATATAGACTCTTGTGCTTTAAGTAATTGCTGTCTTTATCAATACAGTTATCCTAACGCAGGACAATTAGCAGCAGCGACAAGGCTTTCAAGCAGAGGGTAATTGTTTTCACAAATCAAAGCTTCTCAGCTGTTACTTTCAATCGTCCTGATGACTTTATTATACTTCATCAATAACTGTATGACAGTAACTGCTGTCTAAGGCATGATTTGATTTTCTTGGTATTTCTATTTTCTAGTACCTACTCATATCGTGGTATGTCTGATCAAAAACACAGTGAAAGTGCTTGGTGCTTTACTTTCTTCAACTGTTCTTGGCTGTGTTCTGTTTACTGTGTGTCTGTGAATGGCCACACATGAAACATGCGCTGTGCTGTGATGCTTTGCGAGTGCATGCAATCACCATTTGTTTTGCAAATCGCGTGTCTCTAATATTCACAACATTGCGCTTACGCAGTGAAAGCGAAAGCAACGCATGGGTAAACCATCGGAGTATGTTGAAAAGTTTGTCTCAGATTGCCTAAGGTCTCGAAGAAAACACAATATCAATCAGTTATGTTGGCCAAAATTAACATTCTGTAGCAGTAGTTACGCCATGGCAACATTTATGTTCATGGTTACTGTACATGTGTTAGCCTGCACGAGAACTTGCTTGTGGAAACAATAGTATGCTAGTCTTACTATTGCTGCACGCTGAGGCAAATGTCTGAGATCATGTTAGGGAGTATAGAGACTTTTTCAATAAGAAAATGTACGAAGATATAGTTCTCATTCAAGAACTAAATCGTTTTATAAGCTGGAAAAAAGTGAAAAAGACCGCATGAAAGGAATGGAACCTGCATCTAATTGCTAATACAAAAGAAAAAAGGGACTACAAAAAATGTATTGTGAGGAAATTCCTCCAGCATTTTCAATGATGATACGTTAGCACTTTAAAGCCAAGACGACTCTTCGAAATACACATTGTGCAAAATTCTATTTGAATATTTAACGATTCAATGCAGTGGTCTGCCAGGATTTGCGTCTTTTTCTTTACTAAATCCTAAACGATGGAAACTAGAAATTGAGAATCTGTTATCGGGGGTAAATCAGTGCAACGACTATTCATTTCACACATAATCTATTTTACATTTTTCACTTCTCACTCCCCCCAATGGACCCGGGTATTTATTTATTTACATTTTAAACATAATTTAGGAATGTATATAGTATACTTACACTGCACACTACTCCATGCTCACCCCTCGGACCCGCACACGCCAGTGTGTGCACAGCACCACGTAAAAAAAGCAAGAAAATAGCAAGTAATATTAACTTGAATCATTTGGGAGGGATGTCGCGTTCCGCCGCGGGGAGAACCGCGACAGAGAACGCGCGGCCGGGCAAGGCTAGGGAGACACACAGAAGCCAGCGCACCTGGCGGCACAGCAGAGCGCGGGGGACGAGACAGGTTCAGCAGGGCCAAGAGAGTGTGTGCTGCTTGAGCCAAATTTGGATGCACCCTTGATTATTTAGGCGTGGTTGTGAAGCCGCTGTGGTTTTGACGGTTGTGTTTTAGCCTGGCTAAAATGTTACAGTTTTGAAACTCCTATCACATAGGTATTTAAACATTCCTCAGACAGTCAAGTAGAATAAATGTAAATTACTAGAAACAGATATTACATCCCTTCAAAACAGCTTTGTGTTTGGCATTACCTATTGCTCCTTTCAGGTTTTGGTTACTCAAAGCAAAATTAATTTATTTTTCGCCTGTGCTGTACATGTGGTTCAACTGTAAAAATACATTAGAAATTCCATACTTTCTCAGTATAAAAGCCAAAGATTTGTAACCTGCCCACAACATCAAGGTAGACTCCTTGTCTAACCTTTGCCCTAACAAACTAACCGAACCTAACTAAGCTAACCAACCAATATAATGATTTTAAATCATGTGTTACTAAGGGAAAATCATTTTTTTTTCTTGATGGTCAAGGGAAATTTTCCCCCCCACCACGCCTGTCTGCCTTGCATTTCTTCTTCAGTGCAGGGGTGCTGCCTGAGACAAATGTATCCACCTAATGGTTAGAAGTGTTCAGATGTATGCCAACAATCCAAAAAAATCTATAATAGCCTACAGCAGACACAACAGATCACTCATTTTCCTTCCATAGGCGTTTGCTATTGTGTCACCCAGCTGTCTACTGCTTGTATCACATGTCCAGTCACATGGTTTCCTAACTGATCACTTAGTCAAAACAATGCTTGAGTTAACATCTCAGGGGTATTGACAAGGAAATGGTTGACAGAATCTGGGGTCTTGTGAGCTGAATATAATCAAAATACATTATGACTTAAACCGAACTTGCTGATTGTAAATTTTTTTCTCTACAAATACCTTAAGTGTTATTGTACAGGAATATGCAGATTAATATCAGACTTACCCTCGTTTAAACTCATTCACTTTTTTGGATGTTAGGAATTGTTCACCTGCATCTGCTTTAAAGCACACGGAAATGTATTTTACAATGCCCTTTAAGAAAAAAAAAAGATGATTTCATAGCAAATGGAAATATTGATATAAATCCACATCTGCTAAATAGATTGTTTCTTTAAACTCTTTCCCATTTACCCCAAGAAAAGAGATAAAGCTTTCGATTCCTAAATGAATCACATTAAAAAAAAAATAGAGTGGTCATTTATAACCATAACATTGTAGACATTATGAAAGTTTTATTTGTGTTTGCAATTTGCAGATACTCGTCAGATCGAGATCATTTATAAAGCCGGGTCATATAATTTGAACTCTTAATGCGGCAGTTGACTTGAAGCTCAGCACTAAACTGGATTTATTTAAAGGGCAGTCAGGTCAATTGAGCAGTAGTGTGTGCAATCTGTTACATAAAAGCAGCAAACTGCACTGTTTTGTTATAAGAAATAATGTATTTATAGAATGTAGAACTTCTTCTTAAAACCTTGAAATAGACAGGTGTTAATACAACAGACAGACATATAGATATTCTTCAGCCTTACAGTCCCCAAAGGCTGAGGGCCAAGACGTAGCGTGTCCAAGGTTCGGTGCGGATCTGTGCGTGTTGCAGTGCAAATGTTTGAATACTGCTAAAAAGATTGCTAACAATTAAAGTTAACATAGAAAAGATAATCAATGACATTCCTAGGCCCATACAAGATCATATTATTGCACAGTGTTTACATGATAAACAAAATATGTTTACTGTGATCACATGAATGAAAAGCTTCCAACGACATCAAGGTAACCCCAGCCTGGAAGGTCCTAACTCTAACCTTTTTTCTTTAATAATATTAGCAAACTTTTGCATTTCCCATACGTTGCGCAGTGGATCTGTATAGCAGGCTTTCACTTCCCCCTTGTCCATAGCTTTTAAGTAAAGGGAAGAGGCCGTCATACACATTGTGCATCGTGGGTTGACGTCCCATGATCTCACATGTGTATGAACCTTGTCTCTCTGACACACAAAATGTCCCTTAAAAAGTCTAAAATTAGAAAATTAATAATAGAGGTCATTACGACTTAAAATTATAACTTTCTCTCTCTCTCTCTCTCTCTTTTCAGCTCAGTACTTTGCAGCTAATGGTTAATCGTTGGTCTATCTGTTGTGGTTACAGTTCTTGTTTTACAGTTTCATAATCTGATCTCAAGCATGGAAAAATGCCCAAAACGTAAGTGATATAATTATTTATTCCTATTGCTTTATAACTGTTACAAGGATAAATCATACCACTTTGGACAAAATGTTAAAACACTGACTGCAAGCAGGGGCATTCTAGGTTTTTGCTGCCTAAGCCAACTTTTAAATGTCTCCCTGATTATTTACGACACGTTAAAGTGTGTGGGCTTGTCATTGGTTTTGTTGGTTTGTCGTAGCTCTAAAAATTGAACTTCCTATTACATAGGTATTTTAAACAGTCCTCAGACCAGTCATGGGCAATAGCGATGGACTAGAAACTCAAACTCAAAACCTGAATGCGAGCCGAAACTATCGAGTTCAAACGGGGACTCGGACTCGGATTTTCCGGACTTTCCAATAATTATAGAAATGTTCGAGGCGTTGCGATATTGCTAGTGGAAATGTCGTATTATACCAATACGCGGGAGTGATTCATATTGAATTATCGAATCCGCAATTAAAATGTCTATTATACCCAATACGCGATAAGTAGTAAATATGAATTTCGAATCTGCCAAGTAAAATGTCTATTATACCAATACGCGAGTTAAACATCGAAATATCGGGAATCCGCAAGTAAAATGTCTATATCCTATATTGAGATAAATATAGAATTACGAATATGCAAGTAAAAATGCCTATTATACCTATATGTGAAGTAAATTATCGAACATCGAATCCGTGAATAAAATGTCTATTATTACCTTATACGCCAGTAAATATCAAATTATCGAAGCCACAGCGTTCATGGATAAGTATGGAATGTTCGAGATGCGGGAGAGCTCGAAAGTAGCACGGAAGAGTTAAAAATCGAGTTTTCAAAAGTCCTGGATATCGAACATGTTCCCCAGGAACAATTTCCATGTGCCACAGACCATTTCATAAGTTCATTGACCATTTTAATTGGATTTCATTCAAACATTATGCACTATTTGACTCCGATTGACTTTAATGGGTCTGTTTTCGAACTTTCCATATAGTCGTTAGTTCGAAAATGGATTGAACTTTCAAAAAGTTTGGCCATCTCTAATTGGCACAATAAGTAATTTACTAGAACAGATATTACATCCCTTCTCAAAACAGCTTGTGTTGCCATTACCATAGTGCTCCTTTCAGTTGTTTGAGATTTGGTAAGCCTGCCACAATGCCAAACCAATACGTAGTCTAGTCTAGCCTAACAAACGAAACTAAATCTAACCTAACCCTATACAATATTTAACAGTATGTTTCCATCCTAATGAAACTGTACATGTGCCCACATTCAGCATGTAGTCCGTGTATAAATATAAATGCATCCACAAAATTATGACTCCCTGTTTGCAGGACCCCTAATAGATTATGGTTTTTTCTGACGCTTGACGTATGCTCAGATTGTAACTCAGCAAACTGAGGGACTGTTTACCAACCCAACAGCAATCAGTAGAAAGCATGTTAGTAACATAAAGGAAGTGTAAAGAAGGGCAGTTTTGAAGAATAAAATGGCCAGCACACTATCAACCAAATAGGAAAGTGGATCATGGTTAAATCAAGAGATTTTTCAAAATGAAAGAATATTGTAGAATAAACTAGGATTTTGCTTAGACAAGCCAGACTACACATAAATTACCATTGTCATTGAACTGCCTTTTAAGAATGAAAGGGTAGATCTGCAGCTTTCTTTTTTTTTTAAAAAAAGTTAAAAGGGCAACTAAGCCTCAGAACTCTAATCAGCAGACAGAGCCACCTTGAAAAAAGCATTAATCTGTGAATCCTCGTTTTGAAGTGGCTGCTGGGGAAATTACCTTTCTAATATGGGTGTTTGTGTTTATTTCTCAGCATTCCAGTATCACAACAGTGTGGCACTGACCTTTGTGTCCTTTAAAGGTTACACATGTTCAATAAACCTAACTACTGCGAAACTTGTATATAAAGCAGGCCAATCCGGTTACAGTCCATTTTTGGCAAGGAAGAATGTGACTAAAAGTAGGTGTGCCCAGACATGCACATACAAACTGTTATTATTCAGTTTTTAGGGACATTATATTATTTTAATGCATGAACTAGAGTGGTAATTTCAGTTTATTTAAAGTGTTCTTGGGTGGGAGGCTTTATACTATGGAGATAACAATTTCAGTTTAGTTAATCCTTTAATAAATTAATATTAAAAATGGGGGGGAAGGGGCAACTAAACAAAAAATAAGGATATAGTCCTTTAATATGTAATCCCTACTCCCAGTGAATAAATTATAATATTATATAATATTTAAAAAGAAAAACAATCTCTACAACATTATATACCCAGGGCACAGATAACACTGTTGGTGATATTTGTATAAACCATGTGTCCTAACGAAAAGTCATCAAAGACCAGACAACCAGTCTCTCGTACCCCTGTACCTCGCAGCATGCAAAAAACTACCGAGGTTCCTATACTCCCCCTCGCTGCAATATTACTCTCATGCCCCGACGGCAAACTGTAGTGCCTCAGACCCATCTGCTCTCTCCACTCCGTTTCAGACGATTAATTGTTCATGTTATGGATTTAATTTGTCGGCCCAAAAAAGACGTTCGGTTGGGGCTCCTTGCCTGATCGCCAGGCAGATCCTTAACAAGCCCCGACCCAATGGTGACAAAGTGACAACACAGCACCATTATCGGGCTGAACGACTGTGCATTACACATTGCGCACCACGGGTCGTGATCAATCACACGTATGTATGAACCTTTTGACCACAGAAAGGGTAAAAAAAAACAGCAGCTTTATAAAAAAAGCTCTATGTATTTAAGACATAAATGAGAAAATATGAATATATTTGAATGAGCCCAATAGAAGGATACCTACTGAGGCCCTGACAAGCATGAGTATGACTCTCTGATCAACATAAAGTGTAGGTTGACATTATGTCTGTAATCCAGGCAGCAGCGTCACATCTAATAAACCCGCTATGAGGCTTTACATAGGAATGCAAACAGGGCGGAAGCTAATGAGCCCGCGTGAGAGATGCTATTTATATATTTGAAAAACTAAATTCAGTGAACATCATTCTCTGTGGTTGTCTATATCATCAATTATGTATGAATGAAGAATGATGCCAACTGTGTTTATGCTGATTAAGTAGAATGGCTGGACACTGGACTAGCAAGACCTGAGTTTGATTATCTCCGATTCAGTTGAAATATAAAGTATTCCTTGAATTTCTTACCTCTGCAGTTGAAAGCTCCTTTACATAGTTTGTCAGTTTTAAACTGCTATTCCAATGGACTGTAAAATGTTCTCGCATCTTTCTGTCTCCCAGACCAAAGAATAAAGGTAGAAGGTTCAGGATGAATACATTAGATCCTATCTAAAGTAATGGAAGCAAATTTTCTCAGAAATGTTACTAATGTGGCAATCCTAGTCAAAATGTTAGATAACAGCCATGTGATTTTTTTTAAGTTAAAATATTGTCATTTCAAAGACATATATTACCCATCCCTTCAGCCTGACTTAATATCCTATCCCTGTTCCATTTAGAGGATGTGCCACTCAACAAGGTCCCCTTCCCCCACTGGGTTGTCGAACAGAACAAGAGTAACGCTGGGAAATTTCACAGTCAAAAAGATTCTGCATAAAAACGGCCCAAAATATTCAATGTAGAAAACTAGTTAAAAATTTTCCACTGAAAAAAATTCTGTCGTTAGTTTAGCTTTTGAAAATTTCTTTGCGGCGATCAAATAGTTTTGGCCCAAAAACAAAGTCTGGGTCCAGAACTCTGGGGGTTATTTTTTAAAGAATTGGATTTCCGAGGCTGAACTCTTTTCCCTGTTATAAAAAAAAATCTATAATTAGGACAAACGCCAACAGTGGAACCAAAAGCCCTGCCCCAGTATTCATTTTGGACAGCGACTAGGATTATTAAAGTAGAATTAAAACTCTATTCCAAAAAACTAACTAGGCTTTAAAAATTAAAGGAGAATGTCATCCCATTGACTGAGCAGATTAAGTAACTCAAATGTTCTGTTCTGTGCTTTTAAAAGGTTTTAGATGGCTGCCATCCCTGTGGTGTCTGATAAACCTGCTTTAATATATATCCACCCATATGACAAGAGCTTCAATCATGCCTGAACATAAAACATAAATGTGAATGGTCTGTTAGTCCATATATGCCCACATGTTTTTCTTTTGAGTCCCAGGTAAGAGTTGTTCTACTAAACTGGTGTGCGTGGGGTTTTAAGGATGAGAAAACCTGGTGAAAATTAAAAGACCTATTCCTTGTAAATAAGCTACCCAAATCACCATTCAAGTATCAGCAGCATTGAAATGAATATTGCCCTGGACACCAGTCCACAATGGAACCTTATTCACTGTGGATTCCACACCTTAGAAAGTCCCTGGTTGTCCACCCAACAGTGAGTCTGGGGCTATGTGTGCCAGGGTAACATACAATCCCTTGAGACAGTTGCCCTCATTCAAAAGAAACCTTTACAAAAGAAAGCATGCCAGAGATAACCAAAGATCTTGGAGAGGGAAGTACCATACTTGCAAGGCGCTTCAGAGAACAAGACGAAGGGGAAGGAAATCTGCAGTGAATGGAAAGTTGGCGCTGCCGTAATAGACCGTCTGTGTTCTTGTGGCATTTTCGCCTTTTTGCCATTATCTGCACCTTTCAATTTTTATGCTGCCCGAACTTTGTAGAAGCCGTGACTAAGTACTTATACATAAGTGTATTACAGTTTGTGTCTTTAAGAAAATTACATGTATTCATTGATTATTGTTACAAAGTCTTCCAAGTGACACCAATGAGAAAAAAAAGATAAACGAATCTGGTGGAAAGAAATCATACTGTATTATGATTAAGAAACCAACATCCAGTGTTGCCTAAACAATTTTGATTAGTGAATAAAGATTTTCTTATTGTATTGTGCTCAAAATTGACATTTTTTGGAAAAAATAATAGTGCAGATTAACATGTTTTCTACAATAGAGTGGGTTCAGCTTTGAAAAAAAAAAAAAACTAGAATTATTTACTAGTAAATTTAATGTTTGCAGATTTGAGCACTTTTTGAATTTACATTGAATCAAATAAGTTCTCTATGATGGAGAAAATGATTGCAGTGTTTGGTGCCTTATGAATATATCCATGCAAACTGGCACCACAGGTTTATTTATATATTCTTTATTCTGGTCTCCTTGTCATCATGTGGGCTTTCATGGACACACTGTTTGGGTGACAACCAGTGTCGTCTTCCCTATTTGCCTGTGTTTATGTCTGTCAGACCGTGTTTTGTAAATAAACTGGGTTATTCATAAAAGTTCTTACGTTTTTAAAATGGTGCTAATTTTGCCCCAACCAATCAGATGTTAGCTTTAATGTTACCTAAGGCTGATTATTTGGGGGCAAAATTAGCCCACCATTTTAAATGATAAGAAACTGTTATTGTATCTCCCTGATAAAGTTTTTAAGTAACATGTGTTGTTAGAAGGGGAACCTCTTTGGGAGTCCAAATTCCTTTAAAAGTGGCCAATAGGTAAATTTTATGCAATTAAATGGATTATAGTATTATTGTGTGTGATAATAATATTTAAAGGGGCATGATACCGAAAAAAAATAGGTTAGTTCCAATTGGACATAAACTGGAAACTATAATCCCAACCACCAATGTATAATGTTTGTATTGATCTGCTCCTCTATTTCTTTAAGATATCAAATCTAAAAACTTCTTATATTTAGCTGTCAATCAAGTGTCTCAAAAACGATTCTCTGTGAGTAATTTTACTGTAGGCGGGAATGGTGTCAGAGTTTTGACAGTTGGAATGCTGTGATAGCTGGAACAGCTGACAAGTTGGTTTGTGGGTAAAAAAGTCAGGTCGGAGGAAGTGAGGAATGGTTAAAAGAGGGAGGGGGGTGGTAGGTACTGCCACAATGTGTGCTTGGAATTGGAAGGCATGTATAGCACACACAAGTTCTACTTACACGTATTAATTATAGATTAAGATGAAGCCAAAGTCATTTTCAGTATAGGTCCCTTTAAAGCGCGGAACATACAGTATTTTTAAACTCTTAACCCCATCAGCAGCACCTTTATTCTGATAATCCGAGGCAGCTCATAATAAATGAATAGGACCTAATAATAATTGAAAAAGTTAATTTTATAGAAGTGATTATACCCTTAGGGGCAATATAATGGACTTTTCGAACTGTAGAATAAAACTATTTTGTGAAACTAACTATACTTAGATAAGTGTGTTTTGCCAGGAAAACCATTTCTATTGCATGCGGTCGTGTTGCAAAATGGAAACTGCCGCCAATCAATATGACATATCCACGGTAGAAAAAACATTTTATTACAGCACCATTCTAATTTGAAATAGGTAGACTAAGCTCATACAGAGCAAAATAAATCTGCAGATCAATTATAAGTCTCTCTGTTACAAATTAAAAACATTCTCTGTGTTCTGTGAATCTGCCGCAGGATGAAACCCTGTGGGTTCGGCCACTTAATTTCTGAACATTTGGGAGAATTGGCTATGCAGATTTATTTATGTTTTTATTGTCATGAAATTTTCAGCTAGATATCACCGAATCTGTGGGACAATCCAGGACCTACTCATTGGCACTTGCAGCTTGATAAGGGAGTTCGAGAAGACTCTAGGTTGCAGGCAGCACAAGGGCCCCAATCAGATCAGTGTCAGACAAAAAGAGAGGGCAGGCACCAGCAGGGTAAGACAGAGAGCTGCAGGATTGTTGTGAGTTAATACAGGCAGATCTCACTTGTAAAATTGAATTGAGAGTAGCCGCGAGTGATCTATCTCCCCACTGAATTATAGAGAATCCATTTTGAAAGTTGTTTTTCGGTGTGGGAGTTACCATTTAAGAAAGGTAAAGTGCTAATGGGGAAATTTTAACTAAACCTCCCTCATTTAAGCCATAAATTGCTGGGGGGGGAGGTGAGGTTTGAGGGACAGTCAGAAAGGAGAGCTGTCAGAGATCTAGCTGTTTCAGTGCGTTTTTTGACCTGAAAAGTCTGCAGAAAACATTACCGACAGCTGTCTCCATAACCAACCCTTCTAACTGGTTTGTGCTGCCACAATAGTGATGGACATCAGTCTGAACTTTACATCTTTAGTGCAGGACTAGACACAGGGAGGTATGAAAATACTTAATCCTAACCCCCCAGTAAATAATTTAAAAAAAAACCCCAAAACAATGAGATGAAGGTTTTCACATAGATGGGAAAAAGCATGTAGATAAGGAAATCTCCAAGTGGCTCCAAATATATACAAAACATTTTAGCAAAAGTTTATGATATTCAAAACTGAAGGAGATTACATGGAGGCGGGGAATTTGTCTCCAAACAGTTAACACTATACTGACGTATGCTGGATGGAAAACAATACAATTCCTTAGGGAGAAGAAGAGGAGAAATAAGAATGAAACTGTTCACTAGTAATATACATGATTATTTTGTATGACAAGTACATATTTGTCCAAGGGGCATGGGGTATAAATTCCAGTTTGTATGTGGACAAAGGCATGTAGTTTCTGAAATAAAGTGCATTTCTGATCACAATAATATAAAATGAGGCTTTATTCCAGTGCATTCTTAATGTTTACTCCACTCACCAAACCCTCAAGGATTAAAGGGGGGGTACCAGGTTTTATGGTTGCCATAGCTTATATGTCCATTGTCTTGTACCGTGTACAAATTAGCTCTTCAAATTCATTTGACAAAATGTGTTGTCTCGGCGTCAATTGCTATTTATTAAGTTAAAGGAGTTTTGGTCCCCAGTGTAATTTCTCTAAATTAAAACTTCAGTAGCAATTTCGGCCCTGGCAATCAGACTAACGGGTGTTTAATGGTGGTGTTATGTTTTAAAGAGCAATTCCAATCAGAGTTTTCAGAAATTGTAAGAAAAAATACTTCCCCGCAGAATTGTTTTGCTCTATTTGTCTTAGTGTGTTCGGAAAATGTCATAACAAGAAGAGGAGAGTAACACAAAGGAGGTTTGCTGAAAGTCTGATATAGTGTTCGCCAGATGTTTTTTGCCTGACTTGGCAATCCATGATTAGATGCATTAAAACTTAGTGGTTCATGGCCAAGTAGGAAGTGAATTGTCATTTCTTTGATGGAAATGAAAAAAAGAAAACTTCCCAAGATCAACGTCATAAATTCATGAGCTCCTGAAGTGTTTCTAAACAATGCATCTTTATTAGTATCTGATTTAAAGGGGAATATTAGAACCATTTTAAACTATGGTAGTTACAATTGGTTGTCCTGGTATTGTACCATGCTTCTATACCTTCCCATACCATGGGTATAAATAGCGCCCATAGGGGGCAAAGTTTCTGGACTGTGATTAGTGTTTTTAGCACAGCACGAATTTCACCCATCTTACAATAAGGAAATGGATTAATACTGTACAAATGACATTTCCAGCACAACCATTTATGAAGCATGAAGATAGACATTTTATTTTGTCAAAAACATGACCTTTCTTTGGTTATTATTTCCTAATCCCTAAGCAGCGTTTGTATGGAAGGGGTGTATGCACTTGGGTTTCCCCCAACAGTTAAAAGACCATACTGAAATTGGTATGTTGAGATATAGTGATTATTAGATGTAAGCTCTTTGATGTAGGGCCAGATGTAAATGTTATCAAGTCCATAATGATAACTAGAAAAAAGAAGGTTTAAGTATAAAACTTTAAATTAAGTTGAATTCTGCATGGCAGGAAGAGCAAAGGGGATGACCCTGTGGTGTGAGGCAGGCATGGACTTAAAAGCAAAAGTAAAAACAAATTACTTTATTAGATACACTTCAAATCATGCACTGCTTGAACAGACATACCCATGATCACACACAGTGAACTCGCCCTACGCGTTTGCGGGAAACAAAATCCACTTCCTCAGGGGGGCTCAAAGGGCGTATCAGCATAGGAGTTTAAATAGCAATAAATTAAACTCATTAATGCGCAATATTAATGGTAAACATACACCCATAAAACATACATTACACAATTATCCAACAATAGAAACGTGAACAATCACATAAAAAATGTGGATGGTATTTGTAAATGCACAATATAGATATTACACCTGAAATATACAAATATATAAAAATGTAAGTATGTGTTCAAAATAGATAATAGGCCATAGGTCATTGTTTACCATGGAAATGAAAAGTAGGCTTGTCTTGTGATGGTTGTTTGTATCAGTTGTATGCGAGCCTGTGTGGGTTAGGAGGTATGTTTTTTGGCATTTCAGACTCAAAAACTAACTTTAGTGATTGATTTTGTATGATGCCAAACAGGAATGTAGGTTGGTTTTGGTTTGCGAGGTTATCGTTAGGTGTGTGGACCTGTATCTGTGTGGTGTTAGGGATGTATGTTTTTGCAGTTTACAGTTTACACAGTAAAATCACACTTTTTTTAATAGTATCACAGTTGAGAGAAGGCAATGTTATGGTTTGCCAGGAGGGAACAGAAAGTAGTTTATGTTGTGTGGGTGTTTCAGTAGGTGTGGCACCTATGTGGTGTTTAGGCGGTATGTTTGCATGTACACCATGAAAACTAATCTTTTGAGGGGTTATTAGGTTGGCCTTTACAACAAAGACGTTTCAATAGACATCCGACTGGCTTTCTCAATTCAGATGATTGTAAAGAATCTGTGGGCAATTAATTGGGAATTTCCCGCGGTTTACTTATTTGCACAGATTCTTGCCACTAGTCATTCTGAATTGAGAAATCCAGTCGGGGGTGACTAGGAAATGTCTTTCAAGGACTAAACAGATATTGCAAATGCAGCTCTCAGTATTCACTAACAGAAACTGGCAGTAGAAAATGCTGGAAGTTGATAGTTTGAAAACACCGGAGGACCACCCATGATGGACATCCCTGCTCTAAAAAAATTAAATGCCATATTTTATTCTAAATACATAAACCATACATTGTACTTTACAATATGTATTATTCTGCTTTTATTGTAAAACGACTTTTGAAATTGTGTGTATATGTTGCTTGTAAAGTTGTTGTGTGTTTAGTATTTTGGGTACTTGTTGTTGTTGTAGTTTTGTTTTGTACTTGTGTGTGTGTAGTTTGTTGTTTTGCGCCAAAAGACACAGGTGTGTAGTTACTGTAGCCGCGGACCCAGGTGCATTTTATGTTAGAATGATAGTTGGGATGACTGTTAATATTTGAGGATTATTTGAGGATTAGTTTATTATATTTCACTAGGAAAAAAAAAGTGTCCCAAAATGGCTTAATAACGCGGAAATGCTTCCATGGGATCCTACCAGGTATGCACATTTTGGTACCTTTGTCTCTAGCTAAACACTTTGGGAGAGATATAGTGCAAAAAGCAGAAAGAAATAGAGAGAAACAGGAAAGAGTAGGCTATCTTCAAGCCAAATAATAATAAATATGGACATGAATGAACCCACTTTGCAATGAGTCAAATCATTTTTTAAAAGGGTATTGTCCCTGGTTAAAATTAGTTTAATTGCTTTGTCTTAACTCCCGTTCTCCAATTAAACAGCAGAAGACACGATTTGAAGATACAGAACTTACCCAAAACGCGGACATTGCGTTCCTTGATAGGTCCTGATGTACTTTGATTTTGGTAAAGATGCACAACTCTCTTCCCTGGCTCCTGCGATTATTTACAGAAACAGGAGGTAAGGCCATCATACCTTTAATCTATTAGCTTTCACAACAAGCTAGAACTAGAAGAGTTTGGTGGTTTAAAAGTGGAAAGTATTTGCCAAACAAGTAGTAATATAGGCAATGTAAGAAAGTGGGCCAGGCTTTCTTACTATCTTTTTAAACAAACCTTTAGACTAAAAGTTCCCCTTGAAATGCATTTGAATGCATTATGCATTTCAGATGAAAGATACCTAAATATTATAATTTTTGTGTCACGTAAGTGAAAAAAAACAGTTGGAATAGGACACAAAAAGAAGCATTACTAAATGTCGTGTTAATGTGTTGATAAGTGAGGTATACATGGGGTTTGCAGGGATGATTTTTTTTGAGTGACCGTCCTATTAATGTCTGCTTAATTGGCTTGTTAAAATAGAGATGGGTTTTTTGTTCTCAGCAGAGGATGTATCTTCTGTCCTGCAGTGATGATAAGCCTTTGAAAACCAGAGAGGGGCAAAGCACTAGCTGGCAGAAGTATAAAAAGCAAAAAGTAATAGAGATAATGAAATACTCTTTTATTCACCAATCCAATGATGATCAATCTGACTTTTTTTGTTTATTTTTAGTGTATACGTTAAGTAATAATAATAATTTTAAAGAAAAAAAATGAAAACGTGTGTTATTAACATATTAGTTCTAATTTATCGCTCATGTTAAAATATTACGAACAGTCCCCAGAATCTTATTTACCAAGCTTCGTTCCAGCAGCCTATGCTCTAATGATACTGTTGTGAATGACTTATATATATATATATTCGAAGTATACATAGAATTTCTAACTGTAAGTGTATGAAACTGAAAAAATTACTTTGCGTCATCTTAATCTATAATAAATGGTGTAAGTAGTAGCACTTCTCCTAAGGTTGGTGTTGATGCATTCTTCAATAGGTACTTTTTTTTGGCCTTTGACTCTGACACTGACCGATTATTTTCCCCCATACCAAACTGTCAATTGCCTTACAGTAGATAGCACACCAACGGTCAACCCATCCAGTACAGCAAATACTACTTACCTACAGAAATGGTTTTAAAACATAAATGTTCAAAAATTGGAGAGTCTAAAGAAAATGGGGGGCAGAGCAACAAAAAAATTATACAGTGATGAGGATGGAATTAAGTTACCACTAATGGGCAATTAAAAAAAACAAACTTGCCAGTGTACATACCTTTCAAGGGTTTTGAATTGCACGTTGAGTATTTTTCTGTATTGAATTTTTGCCCAACATTTTCAAACTTTAGCAAAGCAAAATTCTGTCATGGCGAAATCTGCGCTTTTAAGACTGGACTCTGTGTAGACGTCCTGCATCGAACCTACCGGCTCGAGAGGTCCGAACTCAGTCTGGGGAACATGTCACTTCACCAAAATTAAACACTTCTTAAACACGTGAGGGATTCGTAAGGGTTACGGTCAATTCGAGGGTTATCAAACGATACTTTGAGGGTTTAGCGGAAACAGAACAATAAATTCAAAGGTTATCAAACGTACATTCAAAGGTTTAAGCGAACGAATGCTCAAAATTCGATAATTCTCGAAACAGTGACAACAAATGTTCGATAATTATCGAAAATTGGGGCCAGGATAGTTCGTGAGTCCAAGTCCATTCGAACCTTTAAGTGTTTGACTTGAAACTCGAGTTATAGTCCATCTCTAGTACCACGGGGTTACCCGATTCGGTCGGTTCAGGTAACCCTCATTGAGTAGGAAGAAGTGATCCCAGTCTTTCATGAAGAGAGATATCTCTGTAAGAAATGTAACTGAGAATACATTGTTATCAATCTAAGACAATGGGCATATATTTATTAAAGCAACGAAATAGCGCCCAAAAAATCCCGCCCACCATCGCTGGCCCGCGAAATAGCATATCGCCGTATTTATAACGGCGAGCGCTCAATTACACGTTTAAATACCTTGCCTTACTGCCTTTACATGCAACCAAGCAGATTTCTGGAGGAAAGTTCTGAAAATTCTGATTGGTTAAGTAAAGCAAGTATTAAAAAATTGACCAATCAGAACGGATTATGGATTTCTGCCAAACCTTATATAAAAGAGGGAGCTTTCCGACCGCGGAAACTCAGATGCCATCGCAGAGTAGATGGCTGAATGCAAAGAAGAAAGAAGAGGTGGCAACATGGACTCCGCTGAGGCCAGCTCGGTGCCAGCGGGCTCACTGACGGCCGCAGTGAGTCTGCATGGCATGGGCGCACCTGAGTGGGTGGTTTTGTCGCCCAGCCGAAGACGTCGCCCAAGGGCTTTTAAGAGCCGCCACACTGGGGGTTCCCGGTTTCGAGCTGGCGGGACCACCGCCAAAGCACTATGTCAGGCCGCTTAAGGGTCCACAAGGGCCGGTTGGGAGGGGATCCTGGTTCGAGCTGCGGGACCCCCTTAAGCCCCCAAAAAAAAAAAAAAAAAAAAAAAAAAAAAAAAAAAGATGGGGCTCTTGTCAGAGCCGATGGGCACTTGTAGTTCACCGCAAAGGCCCTGTAGAGCGGGGGGAGGGGGTCCCGGTTCGAGCTGTGGGACCCTAAGCCCCAAAGGGCTCTTGTTCAGAGCAGCCAAGGGCATTGAAGTGCCGCAAAGGCCCTTGATGAAAGGGCTGGGGAGGGGTCCCGGTTCAAGCTGCGGGACCCCTAGAGCCCCAAAGGTCTATACAGAGCCGCAAGGCTCTTTGTGTCGAGCCGCAAAGGCCCTTACAAGGGCGGGGAGGGGGGTCCCGCGTTCGAGCTGCGACCCCCCTTAAGGCCCCAAAGGCCCTCCAGGGCCCCAACTGGAGGGAAGCCTTCCAAAACCCCTCCAGCGGCTACCTCCCTTCCCCTACCCGGGGAGCGGCCGGGGGGCTTGGAGGGGGCCGGGGAGAGGGGGGTGCGGGTGGACCCTTCCCGGCAGCCCCTCCTAGACTCCCGTTCCGAGCTTGCCGCGAGCGGGGGGGTGGTGGGCGGGGTGGGCGTGTTCCCGGGGCCGGGTGCGACCACCCGCGCGGGCTGCGACACCGCCGCGGGTTTTGCCTGCCCACCCCGCCGCGGGAGGTAGTATCGGCGACTCGCAACCTTCAACGGTGGCCGAAGTAAAAACAGCCGAGACTAGCAGAGCGAAACCAGTACCGGCGCTTTATAAATAGCAGCGGTTGGTTAAAGGTAAGTGTATCGCCGCAAAGGGTTAACGCTTCGTTAAATTTCACGGCCGTTTTCGGACATTTATGTCGCGGTAAACGGCCCGCACGAAAAGTTAACGAAACCTTTATAATATGCCCCAATTGGCGGTGTGTATAGAACCTGTACCACTTTAAATCCCACTATGGCAGATAAAGGGCAAATATATCTAGATGCAAAAAGCCCAACCCTCTTACTGTGTTTTTAGCTGGATGATAAATATTGAGTTATCAACATCTAGGGTTCCAGATTTGAAATACAAAATGGAGGACAAAAGTAACAGTGCACAGCATAAGCTAATGGACTGGAGGGCTCAACTCACTAACACTAGCAATGAAAGATTGCTATGTGTGCTTAAGCGCAAAGTGGACCCGTCCACTGTGTTCATGTTATGCCCATATAAAGACCCTATTTCCAAATTTTATTTATCAAAAGAGAGATGATAGATGGTAGATGAGTGATATATGGCTGGGGGGGGAAGGGGGTTGTTTTTTTGTTTTATTTGAGGGGGTACACTGCTGGCACACTGACACCAATGTCTGGGGGTGGGAGTTAGTGAGGGGGTTCAGAGTCACTCAACTGCATTGACACCACTGTTACAATAACCTCATATAACCACTGACTTGCATAGCGATCCAATTAATTGATCAGAGCCCTAAGGATGTGCATTGTATAAGTAAGCAGTTTAGTTCAGTTACAGTTCAGGTATGTAGTGTGGCAAGGAATGCTGGCAGCTTGGCTCTGGGTTTACTTTTAATTATCTTTTGACAGTTTCACATGTCAAGAGTTAACTTAAGAAAGCAAAACCAGAGCAGCCAAGTAAGCTGCATTTCTGGACATTCATTCACCTCCACAGCATACGAGTAAGTCTCTAAGTGAGGTGGTAAATCAATCTGAAGAGGAAGCTGCAGACACACTCAGTCTGGGTGACATTCTCTCACTCTCTATCACTTCTATTCTGCTCTAAAGTCCTGGTCCAGTATGGTCCCGACTCTTAATACACATTGATCCTTTTTGCTGCTCTGCTCTGAAGGGACAAAGCATCAGGGCATGGCCAGGCGACATCAGGGTTGGCTGCTTCTTTCATCCAGAGCAGACAATCAGATCATGCTGGCAGAAGTAACTTTTGAATGCTGGACATTTAGCAGAGAGATAGAAATTCTCACGGGCCCGGATTCTGCCATCAAAAAGAGGAAGAATCAGGGGGGAAGAAAGATGAATTGAACGTAATATAAAAATCCACACAGGATGTCTGGAATCATTATCAACAGCTAGAATGTTTACAGGATACCATTGTGGATGGAATACAGACAGCTATGTTGAACTTTAACTTTTGTAGTGCTTGGGTAAGTTTTGCAGAGATCACTGAGGTAAAAAAAGCGAAGTAATGGCTGGTGACTAGAAAGGACAAACTGGAGCAACTGGAAAGAAACTTCTGACCTTGGTTTTACTAGCAGAGGTCAGAGCCAGCAAGTAACAATCTCCCATAGAACAAAGTAACAAACTTCCATGTGCACCTGCACCGTGCATGAGACCAGAGCAAGTGTCTGCCATGACATGTGATTTCATTGTCTTTGTAATCTTTGGGTCTGATCTATGGGATGTGGATGATTATAGTGATGATAAGAACAATCTAACACTTGAGAGTTCAGATAGAACTACAGCAGGTATTGGACCTCCAGAAGATTGACATTTAAAACTTCCATCATTGTAAAACAGCAGACTGCAGACAGGGGAATGCTGGGAGTTTTAGTTTTATAAAACATTGCATGAATATCTACACCACATAAATGTATTCCACCTGCTCCCATACCATAATACCCTGTCATGGGTACCTGCTCATTGTAACTTTTATCTCCCATAATGCAAGTTTACACAGTGGGTTAGAGATTAAAAGTATATTCTGCAGCACATAGTGTATAAAATAATAGATAGGTAAACCAGTATGTTTGAAAACTCTAATTCCTGGCTATATATATAGAGTGAATGCTGGTTGAGTTGTAGTTTTTTAAACCAATCCAGATAAACTACTGGTTAACCATCCCTGTACAGAGACAAGAAAAATAGTTGCAGATAGACTTAAAATGAGCTGAAGCAGACATCCCACCCTGCCTCTTTAGGCTTCGGGCAGGGTGGGGAAAGGGGGCGTGACACAGGAAGCCCATTGATGTCACAAGGGGGCTGGTGTCGTTGGGCGGGGTCGGTGGGGTTCTTATGGGGTCGTGCGAGGCGGGGGGTAGGGTGGGGTTGGGGGCATGTGGGGGTGTGCCTTGGAAAGTGGGCGTGACTTGGAGGGGACCCAAGTCTCCTCTCAAGTCCGGGAGTCTGGGGTGGGTCTCACAGGAGTGCAGGAGACCACCCCAGAATGAGAGAGCTCCTGGACGATCCGGGAAGGCGGTGGTATACCTGGCGAGGCCCATGGGTAGGTAGAAGTTGGGGACATTAGAAGCCCATGGGTAGGTAGTAGGGATCAGAAGAGGCATATGGATAGATAGTGGGGACGTAGGGATATATTATAAAAGAGTATACATGTACTCTATACCAGGGATGTCCTACCTGAGGGCCAATTGAAAGGTTATTTAATGGAGACACTGGAGCACTCGCTCCTGTTTTCCTGTAATTCCGCACAACCCTGAGATCACTACTACAAATAGGCGACCAGTGGTGCTGCTCTGTCATCCTTCAGCTCTCCTATCTTATCATAGGCGCTTGTACGCAAGGGGAGTGGCTCACAGGAAAGACCAAGGCAGCACTGCTAGATCGTGTATTTGTCAGTAGTGAACTTAGAGCTTGGGGGATTATAGGATTATAGGAGCAGTGCTGTCTCCATTACAAAGAATATTATTTTTTGGAACAATCTTGAATAAAATAAAAATACATTTTGGCCTTATGGTTAGAGCACAATACTCTAGCCTTTTGGCCCCTCTTGCTACCCAATCACTTATTACCCCAATGATGAGATTATCAAGCCCACATAATGTTTCCATTAATATCACTAAAGCCTGGTGTGTGGAAATTTGGTATTGTTTCCTTCTTTCCTTATTAAAATATTAAATTATAATTTTAAGGGGCTTCAACAATATAAACCACCTAGGTGTTATGCAGGTAAGTCCTTGCCAACCAAAGCATACCGACAGGTCTGACAACCAAGCAATGAACACAGCCTGTTGCTATGTTTCATTAACCGCTATAATATTTTTTTCAGATAGTCCCCCGATCGTTACTTACCTTCCCTCTCTCCTCCGCCGCAATGCCCGGCCGTCTGCTTGCATAGAACTGCAAGCAGGGGGGCCGGACGGCAAGCTGCGAACTGTGATTGGCTGAGAGGCAGCCAATCACGGACGCGGGCTGCTGGCAGTCAGAACGCCGAAGGAGAGAGGGAAGGTAAGTAAAGATCGGGGGAGGGAGTCTTGGAAAAGATATTATAGTGGTTGGGCGGGCTGGGGGAACTAGCTCTAAATCTGCCTAAGGGTTTTTACACTAAGGGGAGGGGGAGAGCAAAACGGGAAGTAGGGGAGGATGTGAGAGGTGCCTCTGAGCAAGCTAAAAACCTCTGAGAGGACAGCTCAAAGGGGGAAACAATTTCCCTGGTGGCCAGCTCCTGGTGGTCAGTTTTATAAACTTTGGAGGACATTACAGGAGAACCAATTGGAGTTGGGATGTAAGGTTAAGGATTTATCACACTACAGAGTGTGTGTGTATAAATAGGGGTTAAATTTAGTTTTTGGGGTGGACATGCCCTTTAAACTTCACTTTACTATCTCTCAATGTTTGGTATATTACCGTCTACGGTAATCTGGGCTGAGTGGGGTATCTCCATTCATAAAGTTAACTTGCCTTGGGGCATTAATCCTAGGCTTTCACTTTTGAGCAAATCGTTCATATGCTTTAGACAACTGTTGCTCTAAAATCTCCTGTGTTGTTTACTCTTGTAACAAATCTCTCCACATTCCTTCACTAGGACGAAGCCAATTCAGGGTCGGTTGTTGTTGCGGCGGACCTTAAAAAATGAGAAAAAGGGACACTCCTGATCTGTTAATGAGTGAAAGCTGTCTTGTGCAAAACTGTGTTGCAAGTCAGTGGATTCCTAAAAAAGAGTGGTACAAGCTTGTTCAACAATAAATATTCTTACACCAAAAAATCAATGATTGTCATGATCACACTGATCACTTGAATCACTGAATTTGATGGGGAGTATTCTAACCCTTTCAAACTATCAAGCAAATCTGGGTTCCAACGTGGTCCCCCGCCCAATCATTAAATCTAATCTATTGACCTCCTGTACATGCAACGTGGTGTCTTCAACAAGGGAAAACATATGTTTTTCTCAACCAATGCGTGTATTAATTTGGCAAACATTGGAACCCATGGCCGTTTCAGCAATTGATGGTAGGACTCAAACTGCTGTTTTTACTCAAAATACAAGAAAAATACTTTCAAAAATACAATCGAGGTCCCTGGTGTCCCCCTTCAATGGCTTCCCCGCAAACTTGAACACCTGGTTCTGGGGGGTGGATAACTGTATAGGACTGCCCACTCTGCTGTTCCACCACACCACCACTTTCCCAGTCCCCACTGAATTTACTTCGAGCATGACCAACAATAGGAGCGCTCAGTTCTCACCCCCCAATACCGGAGTTGCCAGCAAAGTGACTACCCAAGCTATGTGCACCGCCACCACGACGTTCCCTTAACACAGTGCCACTTGGACATTACCCCGACCGACAACAATTAAATCGGAACCATGCCCCGGGGGGCAAACGGAAACATCGACTGAGATTTTGGGCGATCGTGTCCAAATAACAAAATCTGGGCATTCAGGACAACTTCACACCACCACTCACATCATATACAATATCTCCTACTCCCTCCAACCTATCCCCCCTCCACTTCCAGGCCCCATTAGCTGCTCATCCAAACTGACTTAGGAATTAACCCACCCGAACACCCTAGAACCCCTCCACTTTCCAATTAGACTGTCTGTTTGCCTCCCACGCTCAGCCTGTGCAAACAAAACATCAACACCTCCGCCATGACGTATGCGGTTCACGCCGAGTACTATCCGACACCAAACCGCTACGCACCAGCACTGCTATGAAACTAGACCATTGTACACCTTGAGCATACGGGTCAAGGCCTTCTCGCCCGTCTTTTTCGCTTAAGACTTATCTAGCTGACCACGCGTCACTTCTCTGAATGATATTAGGCAAATCCAAGTTAATACTCAATGGTACGCTAACTGCCCCCCGAGGTATTGAGAGGCAAAATCACATAGCTTTTTACATAACACCAACCAACAATATGATTTGACCGCCCATGAATACCAACAAAAAATAAAAAATATCCTCTGAAAGACACCGTTAAGGCAAGTCCAGATAGAAGAAAGAAGGCAAAGAAGTATATAAGCTCTGTAAGCTCATCATGAGGTTCCGGAATAGATCAAGTCTAAAGAAAAGAGAAAAGGTATGGTCTGTGCTGCCCTAGGCGTTTGGTACAAACACACTGTAATAAAGGTTTCCATTGTGAAAGCTTCAGTAGGACAGGTGCATTATCCTTCATTGCTGCATAATGTCTAATTTCTTTTTACTCAAATTGATTCAATATCGCAGGTTGCATGAGTTTAAGAGCTCGATTTTAGATTTTAATGACCAGCATAAGCTGGTCGAACGCCCGACGGGGTAAATCCTGGTAAGGGGGTTATTGCGAAGAACAGCAAACCCAGAACGATTTAGCGGCTCTGGGTAAATGAGCCTGTAGAACTTCCTCTACGATCGCAATTGTCCGCATTATAATTTCCAGGTTAGCGAAATCGATGACCACATTGGGGTATTGCTGAATTCAAGGGTTAGCAATGCTACATTCAAGGGTTTTCGCCGATTAATTAAAGGGTGTTACGAATGCCGCATTTAAGTGATATGGCCAGAGTCAAGTGGATTTACAAAGTTAAATGGTTCTGAAAGTTTGGCCATCACTGCGGCTATAGTTTTGATCTGGATTTAATATAAGGTGATGTGGCTTTTTGAAGCTTTAACAGGGGATATTTAGGGTTATTCAATAAAAGTTCTAGTGTTTAGTAAGCTTACATCTGATTGGTTGGGGCAAAATTAGTACCATTTTAAACAATAAGAACTTTTATTGAATAACCCTAAATATCCCTTTAAAGCTTCAAAAAGCCACATCACCTTATATAAATACAATATCAAAACATATAGCACAGTGATGGCAAAACTTTCAGAGACCAATTTAACTTTAAAATCCTTGAACTCTGCCATATCACTTAAATGCGGCATTCGGTAACCCTTTAATACGGCGAAAACCCTTGAATGTAGCATTTGCTAACAATACATTGCTATCTGGCATGCGCATAGAGTACTAAGTGCATCAGCAGAGAGAAGGATGCAGAGGAGGAGCAAGAGACCTGGTAAGTTGTTTGCCTTGTCCGGGCTCCTGAACATTGGGCCTGTGGTGCCAAACTGTTGTGTGTTTGGCTGTGTGTGAACAATCAAGGGAAACACTTCAGTTGCATGTATAGACCGAGACAATGCTCACTTTTTGGGCTATAGGAGCATACGCCCTGTACAATGGATAACATAATCTAACATCACTTCCTCTCTGGCAGTAATACTGTTTTATTTATCACCTTATCAATTACACCTTAGAATAAGGGAGAATCATTCACTTCTTTCCAGTGTTACGGAGGGAAGTGTTACAAAATTGCTATTATTTTTATAGGAAACGTTTTTCGATTTTAAAGCCATTTTGTGTGGGGCCTTTATGCAGGTCATTGCTTTGAATTGCTTCTTGGAAGTTTAGTTAGAGCAGACAATATTGGCCTGTTAACCACATCCTGTAACAGGAAATAACCTTTCAGTTTTCTCTACTTCAACTGTTGCTTAACACACTAATATGATAAATTTACATTACCTCACAGACAAAAGAACATCTTAATTCATTAGTTAGCCTGTGTCGATGTTGTTGCAAATAAACCAATAATTGAGCAGAAACATGATCTTTCCATCCAAGATATACTTAACCTATAGGCGTTTCCGAAGCGGTATAGACCTAGGGAGCTTGAAAGCCAAATGTACAATTGAACTTCAAATAAGCCTGGAAACCAAACCACCTAGCAAGGATGTGACGAGGATTTAGTTGGATAAGACGGAATCCACACAGTAGTCACACTACCGAGAGAATAGGTTATAAGGAAATTAGAGTAAAATGGTGCTATTAAAGGGCATGTGCATCCTAAAAAAATCTAAGAAGTAAGTAGATAGTGGTTGAAAACTTAGTCATTATATTATATAGCAGTGCTGTTATCTTAATTTGACGCAAGAATGGCTCATGGCTGGATCGGAGTAAGAGGCGTGCAAATCATTTTCATTAGCACACACAACGTCGTGTACTCTTTGATTCAAATAACCTATTAGTCACTTGTAGGATAGTTGGAAGTTTGAGGGATCGTGTTGACGGTAGGTGGACAGGGAATAGGTGCATCCAAACTTATAGATGCCAAATTTGGAGTGCCCTTCTTGTACGTCCACATTGGGAACGGTAGTATAGTGCAAGTGTGGGCACCCACGATGAGCAAGCAGAAAACAAAAAGTATTAATAGTATAATTTAAATTGTAGTTGTCCCAGTATTTTTGTGATGGCAGCTTTAACTTTAGGTTGTGAATGAAGACGACTGGAGCCCCAACGACCCTGTATAGACTCATGTACTGTAATCGAGGATTTACCTAGTAGGAGTCAATGAAAACCTCAAACAAATACTGAATTACACAAAGCAAAAATAATACTGCTCCTCCTTATCATGGTACTACGTTTGTTGATAAGGTCAGAGTGCCGGCGAACGGGCGAGAGAACCCGGCGGAACACAAACGCCAGACATTTCAATTTGGGACCAGATGCGCGACGACAGAACGGTGGTGGTGAGAGAGTTAGTGCAGATTCACCTTCAGAAACATGCACACAGTGGACCAGTACCAAAAAAAAATACTTTCTCACACTCCCAACCGGGCACATGCTTCACAGGACACATGCTTCCTAGGGACAACCCAACCAGCAGCTGTCTGGCTATTAGAAGTCCAATCCGGTTTCTTTCTTTTGATCGTTATCAAAAAATAGTACACCCTCACTACCCCAAAACGACCCTTCCATTTGTGGCAACCAAACCTAAACATCCAAAAAAAGTTTAGATTTACGGTCATAAACACAAAACATACCCCCTCAAACCACACGACATTTGGTACACCCAACACCCACCCACCTACTGAAAACACTCCAACATGACCCCACCTTTTGGTTCCAGGGCAACCATTACACACAATAATAAAAATATATGGATTTTATCAAAAGCAGTTCGAAATTAATGTTCCATGCCATAACCAGTTATGGAGTTTTAAAACTTGCTCTGCAAACAGACACACACATCCCTTTCCAACAAGCAGCTTCAAGATGCAAGACCAATTTAAAGGTTATGTTAAACTTTCCTTTCTAGTTTTTTCAAAAGCTGTGCAGTGTCTGTGTCCAGAAAACAGCCATTCTTCACTCCCCCCCCCTCTCCACCGCCACGTTCATGCTCTCCGGCTGCGCTATTCGGGCTTTCTTAGCTGCTAACAGTTGAGGCCACAGTCGAACTTTCCAGAGGATTCTGAGCACGCACTCGCGCTCGGGGATCGTCGGTCTGTATCTGCACTCCCTGCTCGTCCACTGCAAATCACTCCACCGCCTGTTACAGCGTTTAGATTTTTTTACATGCTGGTGTTGCGTTACTGTTCTCTGTACTCTCTGTATGGACCTTTGCTGCGCTCTGGACCATTTTCTGCAGGCCTGGACCCGACTTTTTCTTACATTACGTCCATGGGGGAAAACCAGTTTCGTTAGGCGCTGATTGACCTGGTGACAACGGGGGCGTTGTACATTCGGTGAAGACGGCGCGTATAGATTGGGGCATGGAACTGAGAGGAGAGCGAAGAACGCATGGGAAAAATGAGCGTGGTAGGGAATACAGTCTGTTATAAATTACGATTATTTTTTTTTCTTGCTGGGTTCTTTTTTTTTACTAAAATATAACGCACATGTGTATAGAAAACATTAAAACAACATTTTAATAAGCTTCAAAATAAAAACAACAACTGGGCATCAGCAAATGCACTAGTCCTAGAAAGCAGATATAATTATAGTAGAAATCAAAAGTTAATGAATCCTAAAGCTCTCAATCTCGTGAGATTGATAGTTGCGACCTTTTTATTTTGCACCTCTAGTACTCAATCTCTGAAGAATTAGAGCATATAAAATGTTTATATTAGAAATACAGCTTTTGACGTTTGCCATTTAGGTCAGCACATACTTTGTTCATCTGTTCAGTAGATGTTTTTCCCCAAGTTAAAAATAAGAGAGAAAGATTCGATGCTCTAGAATAGTAAACCCTTGAGTGTGCTGTTAAAAATGAAATGGCTAAAACAAATCCAAGTGTCAGTCACTGATCCCTGCATTAAAAATATGCACGACCAGCAAGGCGTTTTTGGAAAGAAGAAGGACCTGGAGGAAGATGTTTGTGACCAAACTTGGGAAAATATAAGGAATTGTACAAATACCACTGTATAAACTTCTTTTTACCAAAGTTGCCACAGAACATGATGCACAAAAGATATATGCCAGTTAATGAGACTCTGAAGAAAAATTCACACAATAATGCATTTCAATATTCTATTATGGGTAACAGTAATAATTTAATTCTAAACTAGGGTTAATTGACACTCCCGAACCCCATTTATGTACCCAAGCTAAAAAGAACCTTATTAAATGTCATTGACCCTGCTGTACTACTAGGGGTGAGGGTTAAACATTTTAGATCACATACCCTGTGTACAGCAAAGGTAGTGAGGTGTGGATCAGAAAAGTCTGGCATGGTAAGCGTAAGTACCTTTAGCCATTTGCAAATTTTGACAATCGATTTATCTACCAATTGGCGAGGGGAAAAACGTTTGCCTTTGCTGTTAATTTGCCAGAAATCAATGATCGTCACTTCTCTTAACCCCAAGGTTTACAGTGGCTGACTGCTATGACATCACAACACAAATAACATTGTGTATTGTAACATGACTTACAAATAGACCATATATCATGGCCAGTCGTTGGGAGAGCTGGGAAATGGTCATGAAACAGTTGGAAATGTATTATTCTGGTCAAAAATTTGTTAAAATACAATACAGGCCAATTATTGATAATAGATTCAATATACAGATATAGACTCCGTTGCCTTTTTACTTTATGTAGATGCCCGATCATGAGTTAATTTGACACAATAAATTCTTTATTAGATAAAGTTCAAGAAAGTTTGCTTTGCTGTTCTATTTAAAATACCGCTTGTGAGGACCCTTTAGTTTCTATGGAAATTATTGAATCGTTAGTGCATATTGACATCTTTTCTTCCAACAAAATAACATCACGGGGTTAGAAACCGTTTAGGTAGGGGTGAGTTCAATTAATTAACACGTAGTATGTTACATTTATCTTCTATGTCCGCAGGATCATGCAGTCCCTGCAGTTTTTTACAGTAGCTTTGACTTAAGCGATGAGACCATAGTTAAGTAGCACCTTTTTAATGTGAGATTACGTTCTTTGTAAAGTAAATCAAAAAGTTTTTAAGAGGAATCATTGCACATTGTAGTCAAACCTTAATGTGAACTGTTTACCGGTTTGGCAGATGGGCTGTGCCTAGGACTCTCGCTGCTAAAGATGAAAGTCTATTGCATGAACAGTTTTAGGCTTACTAAGGATATAGGAGTCTATTAAGCCTATTAAAGTGTTTTAAATGGATGGATTATCTTTTCTAAAAATCATTAGCATTAGTCCAAACTACTGCTTGCTAGTAACAATGAGGGCTTTAAAAGGGATAGAGGAAATATGGGGGGTGGTTAAGCTTCTGAGGGGAAATGGGTTTTATAATGGGTGATAGGATAGGAGAAACTTTTCCAGTTACTGTGTTTAATTTACTAGACTGGGAGAGGATTTGAATATTAGCATCTCAAACCAAGTGTATCTGTGCTTTGCAAGATATTAAGGATTGGGATTTAGGATGTTGCCATAAATGCTCAAAGATAGATATTAAGATTTTGCGGGAAAAACATGTAGCTATAAAATTGTATTTGGTTAGCAGCTAGGTTTAAGCAACTAAAGGGAAAAATGATTTACCTCAGACTATGCATTGTGATGATGGAGACTACAGGATTAATAATAATACAAAGATGTTTATTACCATAATGCTACCCATTGATCTGAGGGCTTCTTGTGACATTTTCACATTAAAAGTCAAGAGGACATTTCTAGAAAAAAAGACCTTTGGATTTTTTACTGGCACAGGTGTTGATTAGGTTTGCAGGAATAGGAGGACATCTTTTAAGGGGTCTTTAACAAACACATTTACTCTGAAAACAAAGCAGCAATTAGTACAAATGGTCATCTTTTAATCTAGTTGGAAACATTACAGTGCTTTACACAAACAGGGGAAAGGCTGAAAGAGATTCCCCTATTAATAACAAATTATGAATGGAAAATTAAATTTTTAAAAGAATTACAGTCGCATTTTCTAAAATGACTGTATAAAGTGCCACTGTAATTGGCTAAGTTAGCACCTGGAGACCGTTATATGCTACTCTAATCATTAGTAAGAACGTAAAAACAAAATCATAGAAAGGGCTGGTTCACCAAAATTATTATTTCCAGGGATAGGCTGGGCAGAGAAGCAAAATGTGGATACTGATGCATAAACAGACAGGTAAACACTTTGTTTTTTAAAACAAATTTTTAAAGGAGTAGTTCGCATTAAATGCAGGCTCCGCGCCTCAACCCAGACGCAGTATGCAATCCGTCGGTGCCAATAAGCCGGCCTATTGATGTTATATGCAACACATGTGGTCGCCATTTTTGGTGTGGATGACGCCATTGCGATTGAGGATTATTATAGGAATCACAAGCGCAAACATGGCAATGGTTTCTTGTGCGTTGAGGGGAACTCAGCCTTTATAGTACAGAGAGCGGTTACTGCTGCAGCCTCTAGCTTGTTAACTCAGGCATGTCAGGAGATGCCCCAAGAAGAGAGAGAGGAAATCTCCAATGGGCTATTTGTAATCTCGCTTTGCTAATGGAGAATGTGGATTAAAAAGAGATGTAAGGAAAGTTATATCAATTTTAAAACAGTATTACTTAAGAATACACCAATTACGAATAAAAAGTAAGTCATAATTTTAATGAACACAATTTCCAAAAAAAAAATTGTAAGCCCCCCCAAACATTCAATAATGCTAAATTCAGTAGTAAAGATAATACCAAATGGATGAAAGACATTTCTAAATGTTGCACCTAATCTTTCTCTTGTATTTATAGTTGCAAATGCTTTTGCGTGTATATCTCCTTTTCCGGCAAAAAATTACTTCAAAAATGAAGTTCAGTGGAGGAAAATATCATTTTTTTTTTAAAATTCATACAGGGTTATTCAAAAATGTATTTGCACTGAACTTACCCTGGATGGTTGTACCAGTATTTAATCACAATGTTCTGGTACCTATCTATTATTATAACTGTATGTCCAATAAGATAACTTTCTCAGAGATATAACTAACGAATAACAACTGAAAATATAAAAAAAAAACTGTTGTATCCTTATCTGTGTGTATTCAATTAGATCAACTGGCCTTGAAGTTTAGTTCTTGAAGACGTTTCCGCTAGCATCCGTGGCTTTCTCAATCAGAAGTGACTTGTACAAGAATCTGTGGCAATTATGTACCCTGGAAAATCCTAATAGCATATCACAAGCAGGTGATTCCACAGATCTGTACAAGGTCATTCTGAATTGAGAAATCCAGTCGATGACTAGCGAAAACGTCTTCAAGAACTACCCATTTCCAAGTCCAGTTGATCTAATTGAATACAACAGATATACCTGACCTGATGAATGAGAACCTTCACAAGCATGTGCTATCTACATTAATTGGAATGATTCAGAATCCCTTGACGGCGTTATAGTAACCCACAGTGAGTGGCACTTTCTACAAACTCTACAGATATAACATATATTCTGGAAATAAACATGTTTCCTCTGCCCTGACAGACTGAGGTATCGCTACTCAGGCAGTAAGTTTAACCCTGTTCTCTGATACAAGAGATGTGGATCACAAGGTTTTGTAAAAAAAATTTAAAAAAAGGTCAAGATGAGATGACAAAAAACGCAAAGATGTGTGAAAAGGGCAATGACTTTTATGATTGTGCGTTAGATATACAAACATTTTGTGGAGTATTAGGGCATCAATAACATCAGTCACCACATGGTTTATTGCCCATTTATCATCTCTGATTCCCAAGCACCACGAACATAAATATTTTACTTATTTATTTTTTTTTATTTTTGACATGACCCAACAACACAGCAGGTCAGAGGAGACCGTGTAATAGGGAAATTGTGTGGGAGGGGATGATGTGCTCGATAAGTGTATAATAAGATGGGGGGCATTAAAGATTCAATTTTTGTAATAATAATCTCATTATCTCTACGTTATTTATAGTTTTGTATTTTTCGATCATGACATAAAAAAGCTGTTAAAACAATATCCAAAAATATATCAAACCATACATCTATTGTTATGATAATATATTGGAGAACTCTTGTAAAAAGGATTTTGTTAGATAGAAAATTGTGTTGCTATATAATTTTCAGCAATTTTTAAAGGGGAAGTTCAGTGGAAATACATAAGATTTTCAGACAAAAAAGAGCAGTATTTTCCATCCCAATTGCCCTTGACTTGCCCATTCAGCATTGTGTCTGTGTATAAATAAATGCTTCCGAAAAAATAACTCCTGTTTGCAGACCCTAGTAGAGACCATTATGGTCTTGACCTGACCCAGCGCCGCTGGGTTGATTCAGTTGGCTAAGTAGAGATCTGAGCATGTTTGACCCCAAACAGGCCATACAGTAGATTACTGTTAGGAAAACATTCCAAGGAGAATAGGACTGTTAGAAACCTGATGAAATGTCAGACTCACTAATGTCAACAGCAGGGGAACAGCAAGGGGTATCAATCAACTGATTTTTCAAAATGGAGAGAATATCTAGAATAACTATGGTATGTATAATAGAAACCCAATACTTTTTAAAATATGATATTTTTCCACTGAACTTCCCTTAAATAAAAACAATCCCTGTGCTATGAAAAATAAGCTTCCTGTTTACTTGCTGGCAGTCAGAAATAATTCTTGGGCATATTAGACGTTATATAGACTCTTGTGCTTTAAGTAATTGCTGTCTTTATCAATACAGTTATCCTAACGCAGGACAATTAGCAGCAGCGACAAGGCTTTCAAGCAGAGGGTAATTGTTTTCACAAATCAAAGCTTCTCAGCTGTTACTTTCAATCGTCCTGATGACTTTATTATACTTCATCAATAACTGTATGACAGTAACTGCTGTCTAAGGCATGATTTGATTTTCTTGGTATTTCTATTTTCTAGTACCTACTCATATCGTGGTATGTCTGATCAAAAACACAGTGAAAGTGCTTGGTGCTTTACTTTCTTCAACTGTTCTTGGCTGTGTTCTGTTTACTGTGTGTCTGTGAATGGCCACACATGAAACATGCGCTGTGCTGTGATGCTTTGCGAGTGCATGCAATCACCATTTGTTTTGCAAATCGCGTGTCTCTAATATTCACAACATTGCGCTTACGCAGTGAAAGCGAAAGCAACGCATGGGTAAACCATCGGAGTATGTTGAAAAGTTTGTCTCAGATTGCCTAAGGTCTCGAAGAAAACACAATATCAATCAGTTATGTTGGCCAAAATTAACATTCTGTAGCAGTAGTTACGCCATGGCAACATTTATGTTCATGGTTACTGTACATGTGTTAGCCTGCACGAGAACTTGCTTGTGGAAACAATAGTATGCTAGTCTTACTATTGCTGCACGCTGAGGCAAATGTCTGAGATCATGTTAGGGAGTATAGAGACTTTTTCAATAAGAAAATGTACGAAGATATAGTTCTCATTCAAGAACTAAATCGTTTTATAAGCTGGAAAAAAGTGAAAAAGACCGCATGAAAGGAATGGAACCTGCATCTAATTGCTAATACAAAAGAAAAAAGGGACTACAAAAAATGTATTGTGAGGAAATTCCTCCAGCATTTTCAATGATGATACGTTAGCACTTTAAAGCCAAGACGACTCTTCGAAATACACATTGTGCAAAATTCTATTTGAATATTTAACGATTCAATGCAGTGGTCTGCCAGGATTTGCGTCTTTTTCTTTACTAAATCCTAAACGATGGAAACTAGAAATTGAGAATCTGTTATCGGGGGTAAATCAGTGCAACGACTATTCATTTCACACATAATCTATTTTACATTTTTCACTTCTCACTCCCCCCAATGGACCCGGGTATTTATTTATTTACATTTTAAACATAATTTAGGAATGTATATAGTATACTTACACTGCACACTACTCCATGCTCACCCCTCGGACCCGCACACGCCAGTGTGTGCACAGCACCACGTAAAAAAAGCAAGAAAATAGCAAGTAATATTAACTTGAATCATTTGGGAGGGATGTCGCGTTCCGCCGCGGGGAGAACCGCGACAGAGAACGCGCGGCCGGGCAAGGCTAGGGAGACACACAGAAGCCAGCGCACCTGGCGGCACAGCAGAGCGCGGGGGACGAGACAGGTTCAGCAGGGCCAAGAGAGTGTGTGCTGCTTGAGCCAAATTTGGATGCACCCTTGATTATTTAGGCGTGGTTGTGAAGCCGCTGTGGTTTTGACGGTTGTGTTTTAGCCTGGCTAAAATGTTACAGTTTTGAAACTCCTATCACATAGGTATTTAAACATTCCTCAGACAGTCAAGTAGAATAAATGTAAATTACTAGAAACAGATATTACATCCCTTCAAAACAGCTTTGTGTTTGGCATTACCTATTGCTCCTTTCAGGTTTTGGTTACTCAAAGCAAAATTAATTTATTTTTCGCCTGTGCTGTACATGTGGTTCAACTGTAAAAATACATTAGAAATTCCATACTTTCTCAGTATAAAAGCCAAAGATTTGTAACCTGCCCACAACATCAAGGTAGACTCCTTGTCTAACCTTTGCCCTAACAAACTAACCGAACCTAACTAAGCTAACCAACCAATATAATGATTTTAAATCATGTGTTACTAAGGGAAAATCATTTTTTTTTCTTGATGGTCAAGGGAAATTTTCCCCCCCACCACGCCTGTCTGCCTTGCATTTCTTCTTCAGTGCAGGGGTGCTGCCTGAGACAAATGTATCCACCTAATGGTTAGAAGTGTTCAGATGTATGCCAACAATCCAAAAAAATCTATAATAGCCTACAGCAGACACAACAGATCACTCATTTTCCTTCCATAGGCGTTTGCTATTGTGTCACCCAGCTGTCTACTGCTTGTATCACATGTCCAGTCACATGGTTTCCTAACTGATCACTTAGTCAAAACAATGCTTGAGTTAACATCTCAGGGGTATTGACAAGGAAATGGTTGACAGAATCTGGGGTCTTGTGAGCTGAATATAATCAAAATACATTATGACTTAAACCGAACTTGCTGATTGTAAATTTTTTTCTCTACAAATACCTTAAGTGTTATTGTACAGGAATATGCAGATTAATATCAGACTTACCCTCGTTTAAACTCATTCACTTTTTTGGATGTTAGGAATTGTTCACCTGCATCTGCTTTAAAGCACACGGAAATGTATTTTACAATGCCCTTTAAGAAAAAAAAAAGATGATTTCATAGCAAATGGAAATATTGATATAAATCCACATCTGCTAAATAGATTGTTTCTTTAAACTCTTTCCCATTTACCCCAAGAAAAGAGATAAAGCTTTCGATTCCTAAATGAATCACATTAAAAAAAAAATAGAGTGGTCATTTATAACCATAACATTGTAGACATTATGAAAGTTTTATTTGTGTTTGCAATTTGCAGATACTCGTCAGATCGAGATCATTTATAAAGCCGGGTCATATAATTTGAACTCTTAATGCGGCAGTTGACTTGAAGCTCAGCACTAAACTGGATTTATTTAAAGGGCAGTCAGGTCAATTGAGCAGTAGTGTGTGCAATCTGTTACATAAAAGCAGCAAACTGCACTGTTTTGTTATAAGAAATAATGTATTTATAGAATGTAGAACTTCTTCTTAAAACCTTGAAATAGACAGGTGTTAATACAACAGACAGACATATAGATATTCTTCAGCCTTACAGTCCCCAAAGGCTGAGGGCCAAGACGTAGCGTGTCCAAGGTTCGGTGCGGATCTGTGCGTGTTGCAGTGCAAATGTTTGAATACTGCTAAAAAGATTGCTAACAATTAAAGTTAACATAGAAAAGATAATCAATGACATTCCTAGGCCCATACAAGATCATATTATTGCACAGTGTTTACATGATAAACAAAATATGTTTACTGTGATCACATGAATGAAAAGCTTCCAACGACATCAAGGTAACCCCAGCCTGGAAGGTCCTAACTCTAACCTTTTTTCTTTAATAATATTAGCAAACTTTTGCATTTCCCATACGTTGCGCAGTGGATCTGTATAGCAGGCTTTCACTTCCCCCTTGTCCATAGCTTTTAAGTAAAGGGAAGAGGCCGTCATACACATTGTGCATCGTGGGTTGACGTCCCATGATCTCACATGTGTATGAACCTTGTCTCTCTGACACACAAAATGTCCCTTAAAAAGTCTAAAATTAGAAAATTAATAATAGAGGTCATTACGACTTAAAATTATAACTTTCTCTCTCTCTCTCTCTCTCTTTTCAGCTCAGTACTTTGCAGCTAATGGTTAATCGTTGGTCTATCTGTTGTGGTTACAGTTCTTGTTTTACAGTTTCATAATCTGATCTCAAGCATGGAAAAATGCGTCCAAAACTGGTAAGTGATATAATTATTTATTCCTATTGCTTTTTATAACCTGTTCAAGATAAATCCATTACCACTTTGGACAAAATGTTAAAACACTGACGCAAGCAGGGGCATTCTAGGGTTTTTGCTGCCTAAGCCAAACTTTTAAATGTCTCCCTGATTATTTCCAGACACGGTTAAAGTGTGTGGCTTTGTCATTGTGTTTTGTGGTCTGTCGTAGCTAAAAATTGAACTTCCTATACATAGGATTTTAAACAGTTTCCTCATACCAGTACATGGGCAATAGCGATGGACTAGACTCAAACTCAAACCTGATATCGAGGCCGAAACTATTCGAGTTCAAACGGGGACTCGGACTCGGGATTTTCCGGACTTTTCCAATAATTATGAAATGTTCGAGGCGTTGCGAATATTGCTAGTGGAAATGTCTCTATTATACACAATACGCGGGAGTGATTATATTGAAGTTATCGAATCCGCAATTAAAATGGTCTATTATACCCAAACGCGATTTAATAGTACAATATATTCGAATCTGCAAGTAAATGTCTTTATACCAATACGCGAGTAAACATCGAAATATCGGAATCCGCAAGTAAAATGTCTTATATCCTATTATGGAGATAAATAATAGAATTATCGAATATCGCAAGTAAAAATGCCTATATACCTATATGTGAAGTAAATATCGAACATCGAATCCGTGAATAAAATGTCATTATTACCTTATACGCAGTAAATATCAAATATATCAAGCACAAGTCGTTCATTGGATAAAGTATGGAATGTTCGAGATGCGGAGAGCTCGAAAGTAGCACGAAGAGTTAAAAATCGGAGTTTTCAAAAGTCCTGGCATATCGAACTGTTCCCCCAGAACAATTTCCCATGTGCCACAGCAATTTCATTAAGTTCATTGATCATTTTACTTGTGATTTCATTCAAACTTATGCACTATTTGACTACCGAATTGACTTTAATGGGTCTGTTTTCGAACTTTCCATATAGTTCGTTATGTTCGAAAATGGATTGCAACTTTCAAAAAGTTTGGCCATCTCTAATGTGGCCAATAAGTAAGATATAGAAACAGATATTACATCCCTTCTCAAACAGCTTGTGTTGCATTACCATATGGCTCCTTTCAGGTTGTTTGAGATTTGTAAGCCTGCCACATGCCAAACCTAACTACGTAGTCTAGTCTAGCCTAACAAACGAAAAACTAAATCTAACTAACCCTATACAATATTTTTAACAGTATTGTTTCCATCCTAATGAAACTGACATGTGCCCCATTCAGCATTTAGTCCGTGTATAAATATAAATGCATTCCCAAAATACTGACTCCCTGTTTGCAGGGACCCACTAATAGATTGATGGTTTTACGCTTGACGTATGCTCAGATTGTACTCAGCAAACTGAGGGATATGTTTTACCCACCCAACAGCCAATCAGTAGAAAGCATGTTAGTAACATAAGGAAGTGGTAAAGAAGGGCCAGTTTGAAGATATACATGGCCAGCACACTATCAACCAAATAGGAAAGTGGATCATGGTTAAATCAAGAGATTTTTTCAAAATGAAGAATATTGTAGAAAAATAGGATTTTGCGTAGACAACCAGACTTACATAAATATACCTATTGTATTGAACTGCCTTTTGAAGAATGAAAGGGAGATCTGCAGCTTCTTTTTTTTTTAAAAAAAGTTAAAGGGCAACTAAAGCCTCAGAACTCTAATCAGCGACAGAGCACACCTTGATAAAAAGCATTAATCTGTGAGATCCTCGTTTTGAAGGTGGACTGCTGGGGAAATTACCTTTCCTAATATGGGGTTTGTGTTTATTTCTCAGCATTCCAGTATCACACAGTGTGGTCACTGACCTTTGTGTCCTTAAAGTTACACATGTTCATAAACCTAACTACTGAGAAACTTGTATATAAAGCAGGCCAATCCTGGTACAGGTCCATTTTTGGCAAGGAGAGAATGGACTAAAGTAGGTGTGCCCAGACAGTGCACATACAAACTGTTATCTATTCAGTTTTATTTAGGGACATTAATTATTTTAATGTCATGAACTAGAGTGGTAATTTACAGTTTATTTACAAGTGTTCTTGGGTGGGAGCTTTCATACATGGAGTATAACAATTCTCAGTTTAGTTATCCTTTAATAAATAATATTAAAAATGGGGGGGAAGGGGCAACTAACAAAAAAATAAGGATATCAGTCTTTAATATGGTAATCCCTACTCAGTGAATATAAATTATAATATTATATAATATTAAAAAAGAAAACAATCGTCTACAACATATATATACCAGGGCACAGATAACACTGTTGTTGTATATTTGTATAAACCATGTGGTCCTAACGAAAAGTCCATCAAAGACCAGACAACCAGTTCTCTCTACCCCTGTACCTCGCAGCATGCAAAAACTCACTGCGAGGTCTCTTACTCCCCCTCGCTGCAAGTATTACTATCATGCCCCGACTGGCAAACTGTAGTGCCTCAACTCGGACAACCAATTTTGCATTCTTGCTCCGCATCTCCACAGTTTCAGACGATTAATTTTCAGTATGGATTTATTTGCGGGCCCAAACAGAAAGTTCGGTTGGGGCTCCTTGCCTGATCGCCAGGCAGATCCTTAACAGCCCCGACCCAATGGTGACAAAGTGACATACACAGCACATTATCGGCGCTGAACGACGGTGCATTACAATGCGCACCACGGGTCGTGATCAATCACACGTATGTATGAAACTTTTGACCACAGAAAAGGGTATTTAAAAAAAACAGCAGCTTTATAAAAATCTAATGTCTAATGTAATTAAAACATAAATGGAAATATGGAATATATTTGAATGAGCCCATAGAAGGATACCTATTCTAGGCCCTGAAAGACATGAGTATGACTTCTGAGTCAACATAAGTTGTAGGGTGACATATGTCTGTAATCCAGGCAGCAGGTCACATCTCATAAACCCCGCTATGAGGCTGTACATAGGAATGCAAACAGGGCAGGGAAGCAATGAGCCCAGCAGATAGAGATGCTATTTAACTATATTTGAAAAACTAAATCAGTGAAATCATTCTCGGTGTTTTCTATATCATCATTTATGTATGAATGAAGAATGATGCAATGTGTTATTGCTGATTAAGTGAATGGGCTGGAACTGACTAGCAAGACCTGAGTTTGATTACTCTCCGTTTCAGTGTTGAAATATAAAGTATTCCTTTGATTTGCTTTACCTTGCAGTATGAAAGCGTCCTTTACATAGTTGTCAGTTTAAAACTGCTATTGCCAATGGACTGTAACAATGTTCTCCATCTTTCTGTTCCAGACCAAAGAAAATGTAGAAAGTTTCAGATGAATACATTTAGATCATCTATTAAAGTAATGGAAGCACAATTTTCTCAGAAATGTTATAATGTGGCAACCTAGCAAAATGTTAGATAACAGCCATGTTGATTTTTTTTAGTAAAATAATTGTATTCAAGACGATATTTACCCATCCCTTCAGCCTGACCTTATATCCTATCACTGTTCCATTAGGATGTGCCCACTCAACAAGGCCCCTTCCCCACTGGGTTTCAGAACAGACAAGAGTAACGCGTGGGAAATTTCACAGTCAAATAAGATTTGCATTAAAAACGGCCAAAATCATCAATGTAGAAAACTAGTTAAAAATTTTCACTGAAAAAAATTTGTCGTAGTTTAGCTTTTGAAATTTCTTTGCTGGCGACAAATAGTTTTGGCCCAAAAACAAAGTCTGGTCCAGACTCTGGTGGGTATTTTTTAAAGAATTGGATTTCCGAGGCTGAACTCTTTTCCCTGTTAAAAAAATCTATAATTAGGACAAACGCCAACAGTGGAAAACCAAAAGCCCTGGCCCAGTATCATTTTGGACAGGACTAGATTATTAAAGTAGAAATTAAAACTACTTTCCAAAAAACTAAACAGGCTTAAAAATTAAAGGAGAATGTCATCCCATTGACTGAAGAGATTAAGTACTCAAATGTTCTGTTCTGGCCTTTAAAGGTTTTAAGATGGCCTGCCATCCCTGTGGTGTCTGATTAAACCTGCTTTAATATATATCACCCATAGACAATGAGCTTCAAATCAGTGCCTGAAACATAACATAAATGTGAATGTCTGTTAGTCCATATATGCCCACATGTTTTCTTTTTAGTCCCAGGTAAGAGTTGTCTACTAAAGTGGTGTGCGTGGTTTTAAGGATGAGAAAACCTGGTGAAAAAAATTAAAAGACCTATTCCTTGTAAATAAGCTACCCAAATTCACCATTCAGTATCAGCAGATTGAAATGAATATTGCACCTGGACACCAGTCCACAATGGAAACCTTATTCACTGTGATATCACACCTTAGAAAGTCCTGGTTGTCCACCAACAGTGAGTTCTGGGGGCTATGTGTGCCAGGGTAACACTACAATCCTGCTTGAGACAGGACCTATTCAAAAGAAACCTTTAAAAGGAAAGCCTGCCAGAGATAACCAAGATTTGGAGGAAGGACAATACATCTTGCAAGGCGCTTCAGAGAACAAGACGAAGGGAAGAAATCTGCAGTGAATGGAAAAGTTGCGCGCTGCCGTAATAGACGTCTGTGTTCTTGTGGCATTTTCGCCTTTTTCCATTATTCTGCACCTTTCATCTTATGTCTGCCGAACTTTGTAAGAAGCAGCGGACTAAGTACTTATCATAAGTGTATTACAGTTTGGGTCTTTAAGAAAATTACATGTATTCATTATTTATTGTTACTAAAGTCTTCCAAGTGACACAATGAGAAAAACAAAGATAAACGAATCTGGTGGAAAAATCTATCTGTATATGATTAAGCAAACCAACATCCAGTGTTGCCTAAAACAATTATGATTAGTGAAATAAAGATTTTCTTATTGTTATTGTGCTCAAAAGTTGACATTTTTTTGAAAAATAATCAGTGCAGATTTAACATGTTTCTACAATAGAGTTGGTTCAGTTTGAAAAAAAAAAAAACTAGAAGTTAATTACTAGTAAATTTAATGTTTGCAGATTTGAAGCACTTTTTTGAATTACATTGATAAATAATGTTTCTATGATGGAGAAATATGAATTGCAGTGTTGTGTGCCTATGAAATATCACATGCAAAAACTGCACACAGTTTATTTATATATTCTTATTCTGTCTCCTTGTCATCATGTTGGCTTTCTGACACACCTTGTTTGGGATGACCAACCAGTGTCTCTCCCATATTTGCCTTTTGTTTAGTCTGTCAGACCGTGTTTGTAAATAAACTGGGTTATTCATTAAAAGTTCTTACGTTTTTAAAATGGTGCTAATTTTGCCCAAACCAATCAGATGTTAGCTTTAATGTTACTAAGCTGATTATGTTGGGGGCAAATTAGCCACATTTTAAATTGATTAAGAAACTGTTATTGTATCTCCCTGGATAAAGTGTGTTTAATACCATGTGTTGTAGAAGGGGGAACCTTCTTATGGGAGTCACAAATTCCTTTAAAGTGGCCAAATAGTAATTTTTGCCAATTAAAGGATTATTAGTATTATTGTGGGATAATAATATTAAAGGGCATGATACCGAAAAATAGGTTATGTTCCAATTGACATAAACTGGAAACTATGAATCCCAACACCAATGATAATGTTTTATTGATCGCTCCTCTATTTCTTTAAGATATCAATCTTAAAAACTTCTTATATTCTAGTGTCAGATCAAGTGCTCTCAAAAAATTCTCTGATGAGATTTTACTGTAGGCGGGAATGGTGTCAGCGTTTTGACAGTTGGAATGCTGTCATGCTGTGAACAGCTTGAAGTTGGTTTGTCGGCAGTAAAAAGTCAGGTCGGATGGAAGTGGGAATGTTTAAAAGAGGAGGGGGTACTGCCACAATGTGTGCTGGATTGAAGGCATTGTAGAAGCACACACAAGTTCTACTTACACGTATTAATGATAGATTAAGATGAAGCAAAGTCAGTTTTCAGTATAGTGTCCCTTTGAAGCGCGGACATACAGTATTTTAACTTCTTTAACCCCATTCAGCAGCACCTTTATTCTGATAATCCGAGGCAGCTCATAATAAATGAATAGGAACCTAATAATAATTAAAAAGTAATTTTATAGAAGATTATTATACCCTTAGGGGCCAAGATATAATGGACTTTTAGAACTTAGAATAAAACTATTTGTGAACTACGTATACTTACGGGTGTGTTTGCCACGAAAACCATTCTCTATTGCATGCGGTCGTGTGCAAAATGAAACTGCGCCATATCAATATGACAGATCACGGTAGAAGAAAACATTTATTATCGCACACATTCTAATTTGAATAGGTAGACTAGCTCATTACAGGCAAAATAAATCTGCAGATCAATTATAAGTCATCTCTTTGTTACAAGTATAAAAACATTCTCTGGTTCTGTGAATCTGCCAGCAGGATGAAACCCTGTGGGTTCGGCCACTCTAATTTTGAACATTTGGGAGAATTGCTATGCAGATTTATTTATAGTTTTTATGATCATGAAATTTTCACTAGGTATCACGAATCTGTGGGACAATCCAGGACCTACTCATTGACACTTGCAGCTTGATAGATTGCGAACCTAGTTCTCGAGCACAGGCCCCATCAGATCAGTGTTAGACAAAAAGACGAGGGCAGGCAACAGCAGGGTAAGACAGAGAGATGCAGGATTGTTGTGAGTTATACAGGGCAGATCTCACTTGTAAATTGAATTGAGAGTAGCACTGCGATGACTATCTCCCACTGAAATTATAGAGAATCGCATTTTGAAAGTTGTTTTTCGGTGTGGGAGTTACCATTTAAAGATAAGTAAAGTCTAAATGGGAAATTTTAATAAACTCCCTACATTTAATCCATAAATTGTGGGGGGGAGGTGAGGTTTGAGGACAGTCAGAAGGAGAAGCTGTCAGAGATCTAGCTCGTTTCAGTGCGGTTGACCTGAAAAGTATGCAGCAAAACATACCGACAGCTGTCTCCATAACCAAACCCTCTAACTGAGTTTGTGTGCACAATAGTGATGGCATCAGTCTGAACTTTACATCTTTAGTGCAGGACTAGAACAGGGAGGTATGAAAATACTTAATCCTAACCCCCCAGTAAATAATTAAAAAAAAACCCAAAACAATGAGATGAAGTTTTCAATAGATGGGAAAAAAGCATGTATGTAAGGAATCTCCAAGTGGCTACAAATATATACAAAACATTTAGCAAAAGTTTATGATTCAATCAAACGGAAGGGAGATTACGTGGAGGCGGGAATTGTCTCAAACAGTTAACACTATTAACTGACGTAGTGGATGGAAAACAATACAATTCCTTAGGGGAGAGAAAGGAGAAATAAGAAGAAACTGTTCACTGAGAGTATATGACATGATTATTTTGTATGACAAGTACATATTTGTCCAAGGGAGGCATGGGGTATAAATTCCAGTTTGTATGTGGACACAAGGCATGTAGTTTCTGAAATTAAGTTGTCATTTTCTGATCACAAGTAATATAATTTCCAATGATGGCTTTATCCAGGCATTCTTAATGTTTAACTCCACTTCCACCAAACCCTCAAGGATTAAGGGGTGGGTACCAGGTTTTATGGTGCCATAGCTTATATGTCCATTGTCTTGACCGTTGTACAAATTAGCTCTTCAAATTCATTTGACAAAATGTGTCGTCTGCGGCGTTCAATTGCTTTTATAAGTTAAAGGAGTTTGGTCCCCAGTGTAATTTCTCTAAAATTAAAACTTCAGTAGCAATTTCGGCCATGGCAATCAGGACTAACGGTGTTTAATGGATGGGTTATGTTTAAAGAGCAATTCCAATCAGAGTTTTCAGAAATTGTAAGAAAAAATACTTCCCTCGCAGAATTTGTTTTGCTCTATTTGTCTTAGTGTGTTTCGGAAGTCATAACAAGAAGAGGAGAGTAAACACAAAGGAGGTTTGCTGAAAGTCTGATATGTGTTCGCCAGATGTTTTTTGCCTGACCTTGCAATCCATTGCAAGGATGCATTAAACTTAGTGGTTCATGGCCAAGTAGGAAGTGCATTGTCATTTCTTTGATGGAAATGAAAGAAAGAAAACTTCCCAAGATCAACGTCATAAATTCATGAGCTCATGAAGTGTTTCTAAACCATGCATCTTTTATTAGTATCTGATTTAAAGGGGAATATTAGAACCATTTTAAACTATGGTAGTTACAATTGGTTGTCCTGGTATTGTACCATGCTTCTATACCTTCCCATACCATGGGTATAAATAGCGCCCATAGGGGGCAAAGTTTCTGGACTGTGATTAGTGTTTTTAGCACAGCACGAATTTCACCCATCTTACAATAAGGAAATGGATTAATACTGTACAAATGACATTTCCAGCACAACCATTTATGAAGCATGAAGATAGACATTTTATTTTGTCAAAAACATGACCTTTCTTTGGTTATTATTTCCTAATCCCTAAGCAGCGTTTGTATGGAAGGGGTGTATGCACTTGGGTTTCCCCCAACAGTTAAAAGACCATACTGAAATTGGTATGTTGAGATATAGTGATTATTAGATGTAAGCTCTTTGATGTAGGGCCAGATGTAAATGTTATCAAGTCCATAATGATAACTAGAAAAAAGAAGGTTTAAGTATAAAACTTTAAATTAAGTTGAATTCTGCATGGCAGGAAGAGCAAAGGGGATGACCCTGTGGTGTGAGGCAGGCATGGACTTAAAAGCAAAAGTAAAAACAAATTACTTTATTAGATACACTTCAAATCATGCACTGCTTGAACAGACATACCCATGATCACACACAGTGAACTCGCCCTACGCGTTTGCGGGAAACAAAATCCACTTCCTCAGGGGGGCTCAAAGGGCGTATCAGCATAGGAGTTTAAATAGCAATAAATTAAACTCATTAATGCGCAATATTAATGGTAAACATACACCCATAAAACATACATTACACAATTATCCAACAATAGAAACGTGAACAATCACATAAAAAATGTGGATGGTATTTGTAAATGCACAATATAGATATTACACCTGAAATATACAAATATATAAAAATGTAAGTATGTGTTCAAAATAGATAATAGGCCATAGGTCATTGTTTACCATGGAAATGAAAAGTAGGCTTGTCTTGTGATGGTTGTTTGTATCAGTTGTATGCGAGCCTGTGTGGGTTAGGAGGTATGTTTTTTGGCATTTCAGACTCAAAAACTAACTTTAGTGATTGATTTTGTATGATGCCAAACAGGAATGTAGGTTGGTTTTGGTTTGCGAGGTTATCGTTAGGTGTGTGGACCTGTATCTGTGTGGTGTTAGGGATGTATGTTTTTGCAGTTTACAGTTTACACAGTAAAATCACACTTTTTTTAATAGTATCACAGTTGAGAGAAGGCAATGTTATGGTTTGCCAGGAGGGAACAGAAAGTAGTTTATGTTGTGTGGGTGTTTCAGTAGGTGTGGCACCTATGTGGTGTTTAGGCGGTATGTTTGCATGTACACCATGAAAACTAATCTTTTGAGGGGTTATTAGGTTGGCCTTTACAACAAAGACGTTTCAATAGACATCCGACTGGCTTTCTCAATTCAGATGATTGTAAAGAATCTGTGGGCAATTAATTGGGAATTTCCCGCGGTTTACTTATTTGCACAGATTCTTGCCACTAGTCATTCTGAATTGAGAAATCCAGTCGGGGGTGACTAGGAAATGTCTTTCAAGGACTAAACAGATATTGCAAATGCAGCTCTCAGTATTCACTAACAGAAACTGGCAGTAGAAAATGCTGGAAGTTGATAGTTTGAAAACACCGGAGGACCACCCATGATGGACATCCCTGCTCTAAAAAAATTAAATGCCATATTTTATTCTAAATACATAAACCATACATTGTACTTTACAATATGTATTATTCTGCTTTTATTGTAAAACGACTTTTGAAATTGTGTGTATATGTTGCTTGTAAAGTTGTTGTGTGTTTAGTATTTTGGGTACTTGTTGTTGTTGTAGTTTTGTTTTGTACTTGTGTGTGTGTAGTTTGTTGTTTTGCGCCAAAAGACACAGGTGTGTAGTTACTGTAGCCGCGGACCCAGGTGCATTTTATGTTAGAATGATAGTTGGGATGACTGTTAATATTTGAGGATTATTTGAGGATTAGTTTATTATATTTCACTAGGAAAAAAAAAGTGTCCCAAAATGGCTTAATAACGCGGAAATGCTTCCATGGGATCCTACCAGGTATGCACATTTTGGTACCTTTGTCTCTAGCTAAACACTTTGGGAGAGATATAGTGCAAAAAGCAGAAAGAAATAGAGAGAAACAGGAAAGAGTAGGCTATCTTCAAGCCAAATAATAATAAATATGGACATGAATGAACCCACTTTGCAATGAGTCAAATCATTTTTTAAAAGGGTATTGTCCCTGGTTAAAATTAGTTTAATTGCTTTGTCTTAACTCCCGTTCTCCAATTAAACAGCAGAAGACACGATTTGAAGATACAGAACTTACCCAAAACGCGGACATTGCGTTCCTTGATAGGTCCTGATGTACTTTGATTTTGGTAAAGATGCACAACTCTCTTCCCTGGCTCCTGCGATTATTTACAGAAACAGGAGGTAAGGCCATCATACCTTTAATCTATTAGCTTTCACAACAAGCTAGAACTAGAAGAGTTTGGTGGTTTAAAAGTGGAAAGTATTTGCCAAACAAGTAGTAATATAGGCAATGTAAGAAAGTGGGCCAGGCTTTCTTACTATCTTTTTAAACAAACCTTTAGACTAAAAGTTCCCCTTGAAATGCATTTGAATGCATTATGCATTTCAGATGAAAGATACCTAAATATTATAATTTTTGTGTCACGTAAGTGAAAAAAAACAGTTGGAATAGGACACAAAAAGAAGCATTACTAAATGTCGTGTTAATGTGTTGATAAGTGAGGTATACATGGGGTTTGCAGGGATGATTTTTTTTGAGTGACCGTCCTATTAATGTCTGCTTAATTGGCTTGTTAAAATAGAGATGGGTTTTTTGTTCTCAGCAGAGGATGTATCTTCTGTCCTGCAGTGATGATAAGCCTTTGAAAACCAGAGAGGGGCAAAGCACTAGCTGGCAGAAGTATAAAAAGCAAAAAGTAATAGAGATAATGAAATACTCTTTTATTCACCAATCCAATGATGATCAATCTGACTTTTTTTGTTTATTTTTAGTGTATACGTTAAGTAATAATAATAATTTTAAAGAAAAAAAATGAAAACGTGTGTTATTAACATATTAGTTCTAATTTATCGCTCATGTTAAAATATTACGAACAGTCCCCAGAATCTTATTTACCAAGCTTCGTTCCAGCAGCCTATGCTCTAATGATACTGTTGTGAATGACTTATATATATATATATTCGAAGTATACATAGAATTTCTAACTGTAAGTGTATGAAACTGAAAAAATTACTTTGCGTCATCTTAATCTATAATAAATGGTGTAAGTAGTAGCACTTCTCCTAAGGTTGGTGTTGATGCATTCTTCAATAGGTACTTTTTTTTGGCCTTTGACTCTGACACTGACCGATTATTTTCCCCCATACCAAACTGTCAATTGCCTTACAGTAGATAGCACACCAACGGTCAACCCATCCAGTACAGCAAATACTACTTACCTACAGAAATGGTTTTAAAACATAAATGTTCAAAAATTGGAGAGTCTAAAGAAAATGGGGGGCAGAGCAACAAAAAAATTATACAGTGATGAGGATGGAATTAAGTTACCACTAATGGGCAATTAAAAAAAACAAACTTGCCAGTGTACATACCTTTCAAGGGTTTTGAATTGCACGTTGAGTATTTTTCTGTATTGAATTTTTGCCCAACATTTTCAAACTTTAGCAAAGCAAAATTCTGTCATGGCGAAATCTGCGCTTTTAAGACTGGACTCTGTGTAGACGTCCTGCATCGAACCTACCGGCTCGAGAGGTCCGAACTCAGTCTGGGGAACATGTCACTTCACCAAAATTAAACACTTCTTAAACACGTGAGGGATTCGTAAGGGTTACGGTCAATTCGAGGGTTATCAAACGATACTTTGAGGGTTTAGCGGAAACAGAACAATAAATTCAAAGGTTATCAAACGTACATTCAAAGGTTTAAGCGAACGAATGCTCAAAATTCGATAATTCTCGAAACAGTGACAACAAATGTTCGATAATTATCGAAAATTGGGGCCAGGATAGTTCGTGAGTCCAAGTCCATTCGAACCTTTAAGTGTTTGACTTGAAACTCGAGTTATAGTCCATCTCTAGTACCACGGGGTTACCCGATTCGGTCGGTTCAGGTAACCCTCATTGAGTAGGAAGAAGTGATCCCAGTCTTTCATGAAGAGAGATATCTCTGTAAGAAATGTAACTGAGAATACATTGTTATCAATCTAAGACAATGGGCATATATTTATTAAAGCAACGAAATAGCGCCCAAAAAATCCCGCCCACCATCGCTGGCCCGCGAAATAGCATATCGCCGTATTTATAACGGCGAGCGCTCAATTACACGTTTAAATACCTTGCCTTACTGCCTTTACATGCAACCAAGCAGATTTCTGGAGGAAAGTTCTGAAAATTCTGATTGGTTAAGTAAAGCAAGTATTAAAAAATTGACCAATCAGAACGGATTATGGATTTCTGCCAAACCTTATATAAAAGAGGGAGCTTTCCGACCGCGGAAACTCAGATGCCATCGCAGAGTAGATGGCTGAATGCAAAGAAGAAAGAAGAGGTGGCAACATGGACTCCGCTGAGGCCAGCTCGGTGCCAGCGGGCTCACTGACGGCCGCAGTGAGTCTGCATGGCATGGGCGCACCTGAGTGGGTGGTTTTGTCGCCCAGCCGAAGACGTCGCCCAAGGGCTTTTAAGAGCCGCCACACTGGGGGTTCCCGGTTTCGAGCTGGCGGGACCACCGCCAAAGCACTATGTCAGGCCGCTTAAGGGTCCACAAGGGCCGGTTGGGAGGGGATCCTGGTTCGAGCTGCGGGACCCCCTTAAGCCCCCAAAAAAAAAAAAAAAAAAAAAAAAAAAAAAAAAAAGATGGGGCTCTTGTCAGAGCCGATGGGCACTTGTAGTTCACCGCAAAGGCCCTGTAGAGCGGGGGGAGGGGGTCCCGGTTCGAGCTGTGGGACCCTAAGCCCCAAAGGGCTCTTGTTCAGAGCAGCCAAGGGCATTGAAGTGCCGCAAAGGCCCTTGATGAAAGGGCTGGGGAGGGGTCCCGGTTCAAGCTGCGGGACCCCTAGAGCCCCAAAGGTCTATACAGAGCCGCAAGGCTCTTTGTGTCGAGCCGCAAAGGCCCTTACAAGGGCGGGGAGGGGGGTCCCGCGTTCGAGCTGCGACCCCCCTTAAGGCCCCAAAGGCCCTCCAGGGCCCCAACTGGAGGGAAGCCTTCCAAAACCCCTCCAGCGGCTACCTCCCTTCCCCTACCCGGGGAGCGGCCGGGGGGCTTGGAGGGGGCCGGGGAGAGGGGGGTGCGGGTGGACCCTTCCCGGCAGCCCCTCCTAGACTCCCGTTCCGAGCTTGCCGCGAGCGGGGGGGTGGTGGGCGGGGTGGGCGTGTTCCCGGGGCCGGGTGCGACCACCCGCGCGGGCTGCGACACCGCCGCGGGTTTTGCCTGCCCACCCCGCCGCGGGAGGTAGTATCGGCGACTCGCAACCTTCAACGGTGGCCGAAGTAAAAACAGCCGAGACTAGCAGAGCGAAACCAGTACCGGCGCTTTATAAATAGCAGCGGTTGGTTAAAGGTAAGTGTATCGCCGCAAAGGGTTAACGCTTCGTTAAATTTCACGGCCGTTTTCGGACATTTATGTCGCGGTAAACGGCCCGCACGAAAAGTTAACGAAACCTTTATAATATGCCCCAATTGGCGGTGTGTATAGAACCTGTACCACTTTAAATCCCACTATGGCAGATAAAGGGCAAATATATCTAGATGCAAAAAGCCCAACCCTCTTACTGTGTTTTTAGCTGGATGATAAATATTGAGTTATCAACATCTAGGGTTCCAGATTTGAAATACAAAATGGAGGACAAAAGTAACAGTGCACAGCATAAGCTAATGGACTGGAGGGCTCAACTCACTAACACTAGCAATGAAAGATTGCTATGTGTGCTTAAGCGCAAAGTGGACCCGTCCACTGTGTTCATGTTATGCCCATATAAAGACCCTATTTCCAAATTTTATTTATCAAAAAGAGAGATGATAGATGGTAGATGAGTGATATATGGCTGGGGGGGGAAGGGGGTTGTTTTTTTGTTTTATTTGAGGGGGTACACTGCTGGCACACTGACACCAATGTCTGGGGGTGGGAGTTAGTGAGGGGGTTCAGAGTCACTCAACTGCATTGACACCACTGTTACAATAACCTCATATTAACCACTGACTTGCATAGCGATGCCAATTAATTGATCAGAGCCCTAAGGATGTGCATTGTATAAGTAAGCAGTTTAGTTCAGTTACAGTTCAGGTATGTAGTGTGGCAAGGAATGCTGGCAGCTTGGCTCTGGGTTTACTTTTAATTATCTTTTGACAGTTTCACATGTCAAGAGTTAACTTAAGAAAGCAAAACCAGAGCAGCCAAGTAAGCTGCATTTCTGGACATTCATTCACCTCCACAGCATACGAGTAAGTCTCTAAGTGAGGTGGTAAATCAATCTGAAGAGGAAGCTGCAGACACACTCAGTCTGGGTGACATTCTCTCACTCTCTATCACTTCTATTCTGCTCTAAAGTCCTGGTCCAGTATGGTCCCGACTCTTAATACACATTGATCCTTTTTGCTGCTCTGCTCTGAAGGGACAAGAGTCATCAGGCCTGGCCATGCGCAGATCAGGGTTGGCTGCTTCTTTCATCCAGAGCAGACAATCAGATCATGCGGCAGAAGTAACTTTTGAATGCTGGACATTTAGCAGAGAGATAGAAATTCTCACGGGCCCGGATTCTGCCATCAAAAAGAGGAAGAATCAGGGGGGAAGAAAGATGATTGAACGTAATATAAAAATCCACACAGGATGTCTGGAATCATTATCAACAGCTAGAATGTTTACAGGATACCATTGTGGATGGAATACAGACAGCTATGTTGAACTTTAACTTTTGTAGTGCTTGGGTAAGTTTTGCAGAGATCACTGAGGTAAAAAAAGCGAAGTAATGGCTGGTGACTAGAAAGGACAAACTGGAGCAACTGGAAAGAAACTTCTGACCTTGGTTTTACTAGCAGAGGTCAGAGCCAGCAAGTAACAATCTCCCATAGAACAAAGTAACAAACTTCCATGTGCACCTGCACCGTGCATGAGACCAGAGCAAGTGTCTGCCATGACATGTGATTTCATTGTCTTTGTAATCTTTGGGTCTGATCTATGGGATGTGGATGATTATAGTGAGGATAAGAACAATCTAACACTTGAGAGTTCAGATAGAACTACAGCAGGTATTGGACCTCCAGAAGATTGACATTTAAAACTTCCATCATTGTAAAACAGCAGACTGCAGACAGGGGAATGCTGGGAGTTTTAGTTTTATAAAACATTGCATGAATATCTACACCACATAAATGTATTCCACCTGCTCCCATACCATAATACCCTGTCATGGGTACCTGCTCATTGTAACTTTTATCTCCCATAATGCAAGTTTACACAGTGGGTTAGAGATTAAAAGTATATTCTGCAGCACATAGTATATAAAATAATAGATAGGTAAACCAGTATGTTTGAAAACTCTAATTCCTGGCTATATATATAGAGTGAATGCTGGCTGAGTTGTAGTTTTTTAAACCAATCCAGATAAACTACTGGTTAACCATCCCTGTACAGAGACAAGAAAAATAGTTGCAGATAGACTTAAAATGAGCTGAAGCAGACATCCCACCCTGCCTCTTTAGGCTTACGGGCAGGGTGGGGAAAGGGGGCGTGACACAGGAAGCCCATTGATGTCACAAGGGGGCTGTTCGTTAGGCAGGTTCGTGGGTTCTTATGGGGTCGTGCGAGGCGGGGGGTAGGGTGGGGTTGGGGGCATGTGGGGGTGTGCCTTGGAAAGTGGGGTGACTTGGAGGGGACCCAAGTCTCCTCTCAAGTCCGGGAGTCTGGGGTGGGTATCACAGGAGTGCAGGAGACCACCCCAGAATGAGAGAGCTCCTGGACGATCCGGGAAGGCGGTGGTATACCTGGCGAGGCCCATGGGTAGGTAGAAGTTGGGGACATTAGAAGCCCATGGGTAGGTAGTAGGGATCAGAAGAGGCATATGGATAGATAGTGGGGACGTAGGGATATATTATAAAAGAGTATACATGTACTCTATACCAGGGATGTCCTACCTGAGGGCCAATTGAAAGGTTATTTAATGGAGACACTGGAGCACTCGCTCCTGTTTTCCTGTAATTCCGCACAACCCTGAGATCACTACTACAAATAGGCGACCAGTGGTGCTGCTCTGTCATCCTTCAGCTCTCCTATCTTATCATAGGCGCTTGTACGCAAGGGGAGAGGCTCACAGGAAAGACCAAGGCAGCACTGCTAGATCGTGTATTTGTCAGTAGTGAACTTAGAGCTTGGGGGATTATAGGATTATAGGAGCAGTGCTGTCTCCATTACAAAGAATATTATTTTTTGGAACAATCTTGAATAAAATAAAAATACATTTTGGCCTTATGGTTAGAGCACAATACTCTAGCCTTTTGGCCCCTCTTGCTACCCAAATCACTTATTACCCCAATGATGAGATTATCAAGCCCACATAATGTTTCCATTAATATCACTAAAGCCTTGGTGTTGGAAATTTGGATTTGTTTCGTCTTTCCTTATTAAAATATTAAAATTGATAATTTCTAAGGGCTTCAACAAATATAAACCACCTAGGTGTTATGCAGGTAAGGTCCTTGCCAACCAAAAGCATACCGACAGGTATGACAACCAAGCAATGAACACAGCCTGTTGCTATGTTTCATTAAACCGACTATAATATTTTTTTCAGATAAGTCCCCGACGTTACTTACCTTCCCTCTCTCCGCCGCCGCAATGCCCGGCCCGCGCTTGCATAGAACGCAAGCAGGGAGCCGGAACGGCAAGCTTGCGAATGTGATTGGCTGAGAGGCAGCCAATCCGGACGCGGGGCTTGCGTGGCATTCAGAAACCCGAAAGATGAGAGGGAAGGTAAGTAAAGATCGGGGGAGGGAGTCTTGAAAAAAGATTATTATAGTGGTTCGGGCTGGGGGAAATAGTTAAAATCTGCCTAAGGGTTTTTTTACACTAAGGGGAGGGTGGAGAGCAAAACGGGAAGTGAGGGAGGGAGTGAGAGGGCGCTCTGAGCAAGCTAAAAACCTCTGACGAGACAGCTTTCAAAGGGGGAAACAATTTTCCCTGGTGGCCAAGGCTCCTGGTGGTTCCAGTTTTTAACTTTGAGGACATTACAGGGAGAACCAATGGAGTGTTGGGATGTGAAGGTAAAGGATTTTACACATAAGTAGTGGTGTATTGTATAAATAGTGGGTTTAAATTTTAGTTTGGGCGTGGACCTGCCCTTTAAACTTCACTTTACTATCTCTCAATGTTGGTATACTTACCGTCACGGATAATCGGGCTGAGTGGGGTATCTCCATCTCATAAGTAACTGCCTTGGGGTTGGCATTAATCCTAGGCTTGTCACTTTTGAGCAATCGGTTTCATTGCTTAGACAACTGTTGCTCTAAAATCTGCCTGTGTTGTTTACTTTGTAACAAATCTCTCCACATTTCCTTCACTAGGAGCGAAGCCATTCAGGGTACGGTTGTTGTTGGTGCGGATCCTTAAAAATGAGGGGAACAAAGGGACACTCCTGATTGTTAATGAGTGAAAGCTGTCTTTGTGCCAAAACTGTGTTGCAGAGTCAGTGGATTCCTAAAAAGAGTGTACCAAGCTTGTTCAACAATTAAATATTCTTACATCCAAAAAATCAATGATTGTACCATGATCACTGATCACTTGATCACTGAATTGATGGGGGTATTCCTACCCTTGCAAACTATCAAGCACAATCTGGGTTTCCAACGTGGGTCCCCCGCCCAATCAATTAAACTAATCATGTACCTCCTGTACCATGCACGTGGTGTCATCAACAGGGCAACATATGTTTTTCTCAACCAATGCGGTCATTAATTTGGGCAAACATTTTCTTATTTTTTTGTGAACCCCATGGCCGTTTCAGCAATTGATGTAGGACTCAAACTGCTGTTTTGTCTCCAAAATACAAGACAAAAGCTCTTTCCAAACATCCCATCGAGGTCCTGTGTCCCCACTTCATGGGCTTCCCCGCAAACTTGAACACCTGGTTCGGGGGGTGGATAACTGTATAGGACTGCCCACATCTGCTGTTACCAACCACCACTTTCCAAAGTCCCCACTGAATTTATTAGAGGATGACAACAAATAGGAGCGCATAGTTCTACAATAGGGGTTGCAGAAAGTGATACAAGATATTGAGCCACCGGTTTTAAGACAAAGTGAACATTTAGAGGGAATAAAGTTTAAATTGGAGCCGGGGGGAAGGAAACAGTGGACTAGGATATTTGGGGATGTGTAAATAATTGGGATTCTAGGCTTTCACTAACCATCAAATATATATTCATCCTCCATATCCCCCCTCCATTCAAGGCCACCATAAGCTGCCATCCAAACTTCTTGTGAATTCACCGATAGATCACTCATTCAATTGACTGATATGTATTGCCACAGCTAGCTGTGACACACAACTTACTCCGATAGTATGCTGGATTCAGCCGAGTACTATCGCACCACCTTTGTCAGCGCATGTAGAAATAGCCGTGTAATTGGAGCATAGAGGATTCAAGGCCTCTCTGCGGTCTTATTTAAATTATCCTTTATATGAACTTATCCTAGGCTGGACCCGCGGTCCCTAAGATAAGGCATAACCAAGTTATTAAGACGTAATGGCCGCCGCTGGTATAGGAGGATCGAACGTACTAGGTTTTTTTTAATTACTCACCAACCATTGATTTGGCCCTTACAAATAAATAAAAATATCTGAAGGACGTTAAGGCAGCCAGATAGGAAAGGAAGGCAAAGAAGTATATAAGCTCTGTAAGCTCCATGAGTCCCTGGAATAGATCAATCTAAAGAAAAGAGAAATAGGTATGGTCATTGCTGCCCCTAGGCGTTGGTACAAACCACTGTAACTTAAAAGGTTGTCCATTTGAAGCTTCAGTAGGAACAGGTGATTATCTTCATTGCTTGCATACATGTCTAAGTTTCTTTTTACTCCAAATTGCTTCAATATCGCAGGTGGCATGAGTTTAAGAGCTCGATTTTAGATTTTAATGCCAGCATACAGCTGGGTCGTTAAGTCCCGCGTGGGTAAATCCTGGTAGGGGGTTATTGCGAAAGCAACCCAGAACGATTTTAGCGGCTCTGGGGTAAAATGAGGCCTGTTGTAACTTCCTCTACGATCGCAATGTCCGCATTAATTTACAAGGTTAGCGAAATCGCATGACCACATTGCGGGATTGCTGAATCAAGGGTTAGTGGGGGGGCTGTAAAGAGGAGGAGGAGACACAGGGCAGATTGACTGACATGGTTTCAGAGCAGGAAGCAGGAAGTGCAGTGGACCTTGTGATGCTGCTGCCATATCACACACAAAAATGTAAATATCTTCAAAACTATGCCAAATAAACAATGAAAATAAATTCTCAGGAGAGCAATTCCTATCAATTTACCTAAAGTCATTTTTGGACCACAGTTCCCCTTTAATGTGTGTACCCAGCTTCAGATAAGGCCAGATAGCACCCCCTCCCAACCCTAAACACACGCACTGCCGGTTTTTAAAAAAACTCCCGAGAACATTATTTACCAGCCAGGGATCCAGTAGCCTCTGTCTGCAATGCAACTTCTGGGAACAAAGTTGCATTGGGGGCTTGGCCGGCAGCTGCGCCTGTGATTGGCTAAGAGTCATTGGCTATTGAGTTAGCTGTGGGATCCAGGGATGGTAAGTAATGTTCTGAGGAGTTTTTTTACAAAAGGAGAGTGTGGTTTGGGTTGGGAGGGGGGAAGTTACATTACTGAAAAAGGGTTTTACGGAACACTAAAACGGCAGCCCAAATGGATCTAGATGGTGCAGGGAGTGGGGGGGGGGAATCTGCTCCACAGTGCATGCCACTTTTCTCCTGGAGGCTACAGGAGAAGCAGAAACCTTTACATAGGAAGACAGGCTCCTACTATTCACTTTGCTGGACTTTGAACAGACACTGCAGAGGAACCATGTGGAGCAGAGATGTACGGTAATGAGATTAAAAGTATAGATATTTGCAATTAAACATTAAATCCATATTCTGTTGTAATGTTAGTTGTTAGAACATTTCTTACCTATTAGTGGAACTGAATCTGATGTTGCAGGCATTATCTCGGCTACTAAAAGCATGAACACAGTCAGTGACAACAAAACCGTTATACCTGGAATAGAAAAAATGTGGATGAATAGCTTATTTTATCTGGAATTTGTTTACAAGCAGTTTCAAATTAATAACAGGTTTTAACAGGTAAAATGTTGTTGGATATTGTTTTTTCCATAGTTCACGGAAGTTATGATTCTTCTGTGTTTAGATTTAGATACACATTATTGGAAGCACAGTTACTACACATGATAATCTTCAGCGATACTAACATCTTTGAAGGTTTGGTATAAGTTTGTGCACCTTATAATACCCTAAGCAAATGACAGTAAAGTTCCCATTTATTTCAGTATTATATATTCATATTTGTACATGTGTATTGTGAGCTAATCTGGGTTCTGTTTATATATCTCAATATTTTATTCCAATGTTCAGATAGGTACACGCATTGACAATAATTAACAAACCTTATTAGTCCTTGTGTACGTCTGAACAACCAATTACGCAGCTTACAATACAAACCATTGCTGTTGGACATAGGATTGGCTGCTCGAGACAACAAATTCACTATCTGCCTCCTGCTAAGTAAACTACAGTCAGTAAACAGATCTGTAATCCATTGTGTTGTAGGTCTCCATACAGAATATTCATTATTGCTGCATGTGTGTACTTGCATTTATTTTACCCTATATGTATGGTTTCCATACAAATCTACTCCATTTAATAGACCTTGAAATAAGCTCAGGATCATGTTTGTACTGTAGCTGCAGTCTAACATGTCTGAGTAAGAGCCCAAAAAAAAAATCTTAATTACCATATATACTCGAGTATAAGCTAACACTGATAGCCATGGGAATTACCTCACACACTGATAGCCATGGGAATCACCTCATACACTGATAGCCATGGGAATTGCCTCACACACTGATAGCCATGGGAATTGCCTCACACACTGATAGCCATGGGAATTGCCTCACACACTGATAGCCATGGGAATTGCCTCACATACAGGTAGCCATGGGAATGGGTACAGTACAGTTTACAGGTACCGGTACTGTGCAGAGCTGGCAGTTCCCAGTAGTATATTGCAGGTGCGCAATGACGTCAACGCACCTGTGTGCGTAAAGTACTACTGGGAACTGATGGATTTCCTTCCTGAATTGTGGCTGCATCCGGAATTTAGGTAAGTCTGCTCTTGATCCGAGTATAAGCCGAGGTTCGTTTATTTAGGCTATTTTTAAGACCTGAAAACCTCGGCTTATACTCGAGTATGTGCAGGTTGTCACGCATGACTGTGGGCACAACGAGCAACCTTGTGGCAGGAACGTCGCAAACTTGGTAACACACACAGAGGGATTTCCTTCCTGATTGATGGCTACACCAGAAGTATAGGGATACGCGTCCCTGGGGCTCTTTGGAGGTACCGTGTGAAAGAAGGACGACACGAGGTTCATAAAATCGATAATTTTTTAGGGCTAGGCACCTTACAAACAGTGAGAATCCTACACAACCTCGCTTATACCGAGTAATAGGATAGCATATTCTGAGAGGACGAGCACTCCCCTGCTGTGACAACACAGTACCATCTCTGCATCACCCCTGTACCCAGCGCTGAGCATGCTCACTGCTTGTCTTTATTTCTTGGATAGATGGAATCCCCGATCCACTTATAGCTGCTAATCACATAACAGAAATTCTCACACCAGGGAAAATATGCAACATTGATTTTTACAGATATCTTTGTAAAAATACATTTTTTGTTGTGTATGCTAAGTACTTGTGATGCAGGGAGATTTCCTGCAGCTGAGAGCAAAACAATGCAGGAAGGGATGTTTATAACCTCTTCCTGGTTGAATAATCTGCATCTCTACAGAATGATCTTTAATTGAAAAAACTTGTATGTAGACCACAGATCCCCTTTCTTGATATGATATGATATGACTGCAGCTTTTAAAGAATCAAAAGTACACAGCACATTCTGTATATTTTGCACAATAACTCTAGTAGGTTCTCTTTATTAGCAGATAAAATTAATTAAAAAAATTAATTATCTAAACGGACATTTCCTGTGTCCCCTTTGACCTTAAATTCTTAAACAAAAGTACTTAAAGATATGTACACTGTGAATTAGCTTTTTTTTTTAAATTGCCCATTACTGAAACTATGATTCGTCCGCAACTATCATTTACCATTTTTTATTGATCTGTCCTCCTATTTCTTAGATACACCCTTCTGTTTTGTACAGTTTTTGCTGTAGCTGGAATGGGGACAGTTTTTTGCATGATTTGCATGGGGTAAATTTCCTCCTCTTCTCCCAATGCTGCCACAGTATGGATTACTGAGCAGCTTTGCCCTCACAGAGAGTCGGCAGTCTGGCCAGGAGGCTTGTGGGACATCGCTTGAGCAACAAGAAAAAACTGATTGAAGTCATGCAAGCAACACACACACATCAGAGTAGTGCTTCTTACACTATTAATTTAAGATTGGAAACAAGCAAAGTAATTTTTTTTAGGTGTCAATCCTTTAAATAAAGGGTAGGGATGAAATCAAGGATGGATTGTAAAGATGTTCTAAGAAGTAATTTTAAATGGTAAAGATGAATTGAACTTTATATAATACTGCCTTTATAGGGGGGATGTTCAACGCTGCAGTCTAATCCATCTTAAAACCAATGCTAACACCATTTGGTCATTCTGAGATAAATCAGGCTAACTGCTGATTTTAACTTCAAACTGCATCATGTTATTAAACTAAGTTTATATTTTTATTTTCTTCTCCTCTTACACAAAGTCTCTTGTTTCTTTGGCGAAAAGCACAGTGGGTTAAGACAAATATTCACAGTACCAAATCTAATTGTTAATTTACAAAAAAATCATTTTAAAGGAATGTAAATGATTGAATGTTCATATGTCAATTTATAATCATTCTGTTTTGAGTATTGCTGGTAAACAGCTGCAATGTTACGCTCTTAAGCTTTTATAAAAAAGCTTTTATTTGCCATCTAGGCACTCTGTTCTTTCTGGGGGAAGATACTACAATCTATAACATCTTGGCTTTATTTTTTATTTGTTATTTGTTATTCTCTTACCCAGGGAAATCTTTTCTACCCAAAGTCAGCCGGTAAGTACACACTAGCACGAGCCAATCCAGAAATTAGGACGCCAGGGATAAGCTAAATTTAATAGCCATAGTATAGAGTGCGCTCTGCGAATTGTCCAGTGTAAGGTCACATCAGGGTAGGGCTCCTTTACAAGCATCATAATACAGTTTCATCCTTTGGCCTGGCAAACAACCTGCACCAACAATGGTTTGGTATTTTTCAGTAAATACCAAAGCTTTGTATCAGCTCCGATAAAAAAATTCTAAAAGTATAATTATTGATAATATCATAAAATAGTGTTATCTGAGAAACAAAAATAAATACAATTTTATACCGAGATTTAAAACTACTGAAATCATGTAAATAAGGAAGTTATTAAGACATAATTACTTGATCATTAAAGGACACAAAAAAAATCTGATTTTTGACATAAATCTTTTAATTCGCCCATCCGTCTGCAGCAAGATCACGCTCCTCCTAATCACTCCGTCTCCTTTCACCTCCCAGACAGATCATCCCTTTTTCTAAGGCTGTTTTTACACACATTCCTATATTTTATCCCAATGTACATCAAGACTGAAGTATTGGAACATCCATCCAAATCCGACAAATCTTATAAATATTCAATTGGACATGATGGTGAATTTCAGATGATCATACGTTTTTTAAATTGACCAGATGAATGGTCGCTCCAAAATTTCATCCGCAGTCCATTGGCGGGTGGCCACCAACATTTTAGCCTGGGCAACTGGTTGATAAAGTTTTTCGGTTAATCGGGTTGGAATATAGGCCTGAGTGTACCCAGCCTTAAGCTTCATACGCATGTGCAATTGCATTGCCTGACCGGCCATTTTGTCTGACAAGGTGCCCATACACGGCACAATTATCAGCCAAAATGGTTGGCACCCACGATCGCACATGTGTATGAAGCTTCACAAAGGCTTGTAGTTATTATCATTTTCCTAATTTGGAGACAAAAAAACTTTTTGTAAAAGTTTCTTGTTTGGGCATTAACGTAAATGTAGATCATGAATGTTGGGAAGCTATTAAGTTATAAAGTTGCCATGTCTATGAATTCCACAACTTGATCCCTTATTTAACTTTATTGCTTTTTAACAGCAACAACATTCCAATCCCTTGAAACCCAATTTACATTCATAATGTAGGGTGATTGTGGTTAATATTAGAGATGGCTGAACTTTCTAGAGCCTTCCCACAAGAGGAAAGGAGGTCCCTGCCCCATAGAGCTTCCAATCTAATTAGGAAGGTAACATACAGATACAAATGAAAGGGTATAAGTGCAGACGTGAGAGTTAAGCAGTGCAAATAAAACAATAATATATTCATACACTGTGCTGTTTACCAGATAGAATGTAAGCTAGATTTAAACCTGCTAATTGAGGTTTCTTAGATAGAATGTAAGCTAGATTTAAACCTGCTAATTGAGGTTTCTTGACGTAGAGAGATGGCAATTGAGGATGGGGATTTTTTCTATTCAAAACCTTGATGGGCTCAGTTGATTCACAGTGGGGCATTTACTCAATTCACCAGCAAATTGCAACATAAAGGCCACATTAGAATCCTGCACGGGTTGTAATTTTACAGACACGCACCTTACCCAAAACCGTAAAACCCCTACCCGCACCCAAAATTAACCAGACCCATGACCCGACCTGCACCCACAATATCATAACACGCTCCCGACCATGCAGGTGTAATTTTTCAAACCTGAAACTGACTCTTAAAACCGTAACCAGCACCTGAAATTAAACAGACCTGCAATCCAACCTGCACTTGCAAATCCTTTCCCACACCAAACCCGGTTTGCTGGTGGGTTCCAAAACTTTACCAGGCTCAACCTGCAAGTAGTTAGACTCACAATCCAAATTAATCAGACCTGCAAGCGGACGTGCATCAACCATCTACCTGTACTGACCCGCACCCACAGCTTTCTAACCAAAATTAACTTTTAAACTCACTGTGGTTTACCCAAACCCGACTTGCATATCGGATAAACCACAGGTATGACTGACTGACTTTGTCAGTTCTCTTCCCCTTAGGCATTCACTTTCAGCCACATATGACATCACCAATTAACTTAAACAGCTAAAATAAGCTATAACGATATTAATTCATGTGCACAAATAGCAACGTTTCGACCTTTATCAAGCCATATACACTTGACTGAAACGTTTCTATTCATGCACATGGATTAATAAAGTACACTGATTTTCATAATCCCTGTGAGTGCTCTAAGAAATTTTGTATTAATTGGACATTTCGAGGTTTTGGGGTCATGAGATTCTGTATGAAATGCACTTGGGCTCAAGACTACACACTGTGTCTGTCTGACAGACATGTATACAATAAAAGTACAATAATAAATATGTGTACAATATGTACAGTGAATGTTTTATGTATTTAGCAGGGATGTCCATCCTGCGGTCAACAAGGTGTTTGTAATCTACAGCTTCCAGCATTCCCTGGTTGTAGTTTTCAGATATTTGCAGGGCCCCTCACAACCCAAACTATCTCCTGTTAGCATGGAAACCATACCAAAATCAACAATAAATTTAGTTATATGGTGTTAAATGCAAAAACATACTCCCTAACACTACACAGACACAGGTACACACACTGATACACCCTCACAACCCAACCCATCTTCTTTTTCCATGGCGATGGTACCAAATTCAGCAAAAAAGCTGGTTAAATGGTGTGAAATGTAAAAATATACTTCCTTATACCACACAGGCACAAGTACACACCTACTGATACACCCTCACAAGCCACCAACCTTTCTGTTTCCATGGCAACAATAATAAAATCATCAATAAAGTTAGTTTTATGTTCTTCTAGTAGGTTCCTTTATTAGCAATAAAATTAATTAAAAAATTAATTATCTAAAAGGACATTTACTGTGTCTTTGACCTTAAAATTCTTTAAAACAAAAGTAATTAAAGAATATGTACACTGTGAAATTAGCTTTTTTTTTAAGTTGCCCATTACTGGAAACTATAATTCTTCCCAACTATCATTTTACCATTTTTTTTATTGATCTGTCTCCTATTTCTTTAGATATAACTCTTCTGTTTTGTACAGTTTTGCTGTAGCTGGAATGGGGACAGTTGATTTGCATGATTTGCATGGTGGGAAATTTCCTCTCCCAATGCTGCCACATAGGGATTACTGAGCATGCTTGCCCTCACAGAGAGTCAGGCAGTCTGGCAGGAGGCTGGGGGACATTGCTTGAGCAAAACAAGTACTGGATTGAAGTCATGCAGCAACACAAACACATCAGAGTAAGTGCTGCTTACACATATTTAAGCTAGATTTAAACCTGCTAATTGAGGTTTCTTGACGTAGAGAGATGGCAATTGAGGATGGGGATTTTTTCTATTCAAAACCTTGATGGGCTCAGTTGATTCACAGTGGGGCATTTACTCAATTCACCAGAAAATTGCAACATAAAGGCCACATTAGAATCCTGCACGGGTTGTAATTTTACAGACACGCACCTTACCCAAAACCGTAAAACCCCTACCCGCACCCAAAATTAACCAGACCCATGACCCGACCTGCACCCACAATATCATAACACGCTCCCGACCATGCAGGTGTAATTTTTCAAACCCGAAACTGACTCTTAAAACCGTAACCAGCACCTGAAATTAAACAGACCTATGACTAGCGAAACGTCTTCAAGAACTACATTTCAAGTCCAGTTGATCTAATTGAATACAACAGATATGTAGATCAATGTAAGGTACAGCGCACTCATCGGTCTTCCACAAAAATATAAATTTTATTGAAAATGACTTGAACATAATCGACCCGTTTCAGCAATGTGTAGCCGATGGCTTTGCAGAGGCAATTGACACACTGGGTACAATTTGGATATTTTTCACTTTTTTAGACATTAATGGGTGTGTGTTGAGGTATTTTGAGGGGAGAGCAAATTTACACATTGTACACTGTACTACTTTATGTTGTACACTGTACACAAAATTTATGTTGTATCAGAATCTACTTTATGTTGTACACTGTACACAAAATTTATGTTGTATCAGAATTAGAGATGTCCGAACTTCGAAAAATCCGGTCCGCGCGAGGATCCGCGGATTTTCGAAAAAATCCGAAAATTCGCTACTTTATGTTGTACACTGTACACAAAATTTATGTTGTATCAGAATGTCATATCTTCAGTATTGTCCCATGAAAAGATAAAATATTTACAAACATTTGAGGGGTTTACTCACTCATACTGTGGTTTTGACTTGCTGAAGAACAGTGGTAAAAAGTATATGTTGGAATAGTTAGATCTTTATTTGAGCATTTTTTTCTTTCAGACTGGTATCTATTGGCTAACCTTTTTATTATTTAAATGTCTTTAACAACATTACAAACATATTGGAGCAGGAATCCTCATTATTAAGCTTGGTAAACAATGTTGGCTGGAACAAAAGTGTCTCCGCTTCAGGCTATGAAATCAAATTGACGAATTTGTTGTGGACACATTAAAATGTTATTATACTAGCTATTGTGCTAGTTTGCTTTTCAGTTCAAAAACTGACTTTGGGCATTTTGTACCTATTACAGAAAATGATGGAGGTTATTACAGTGTAGTTCTTCTTTTATATACCTGCTTACAGGACCTTTATTAATTTTTTCCTGGGGGGCTTTTATCTAAATGTATTATCTAAACATATTTTTTTTCCTCATTAAGGGTTAGAGATATAGGCTACATAGAACTGTAATGAGAGCTAAAGCAATGTTTCTCAACCTTTTTATCTGTGGGGAACCCTTAAAACTATTTTCGCTTATCAGGGGACCCTACATAAAATAATGATTATAGATTGTTATATTTGTATTTTAATTTATAATGTAATAAATT